>JALGBA010000118.1:1772500-2383152 GCA_023970755.1 Azemiops feae | reverse complement strand
GCTAATTATATTCAACAATATTTTCTATCAGAGCATTATATGTTATAATTAAAGACATTCTGCTTCTATAGTATGTGAAAAAAGCAACAGCAACACCATACCGGTTCCCTTAAATAGCTTGCTGGTAAACTACTTTTGATGAAAACATTTTTCATGAATTCTTATACATAGTGATCTAATCAATAACTTCTAGATTGATACATTATTCTACTGTATTTTTTTTCCAGATTTATCATTTAGAGTTTTGCCATGTGGCTCTTGGTTCCAACAAAATAAAAGAAATAAACGATATGCTAAATATGTAATGCTCATTAGAAATATGCACTTTGTGTCAAAAATTTATACATGCAATCTTTGGAAGGAAAAAATACTTAAAATCAATTTTTGTGCAATTTTTTTTTAACATTCAGTACGTGGAGATGGAGAAAACCAATGCAAGATTCACACTGATATTTTGATTCTATTATAAAACAACAGATGACTAAAATTTTTGTCAACAAGATTTTTTTTCTTGTTTTTCCTTTCAATGTGGTCTATAGTTTTGTTATGGTATATATTTTGTTATTCATTACAGATAAACACATATAAATGAAATTATCTGGAGATGACTCACTTTCTTCTGCAGCGCACAATGAAAGATGAAAATGAACATTCCCTGGAAAGCGTTAAATACTGTGAAGAGGTATGCCATCACAATAGTCTCCTCGTTGATGTAAAGCAGTCCAAAAGACCATGTTAGCCCAAGAAGACACAGGAGAGCAAATGCACCTAGAGCCCAAGACCTGAAAAATAAAATAAAATTAAGCAAGACTACTGAGTTTAAAAAATAAATAAATCTCAGCACAATTACAAACTTATGCATTACATTTTCACTTGCTATGGTTATCTGTTGCTAGGTTTGCATTCAGACATTAAAAAATAGACTTTCGACTATTAAAGAAGGAACAGTCCTATCTTTTAGTGAAAGCAGCAGTGGTAGATGAGCCCTTTCTGTTATTCACGACTGAAAATGGACAGTACTATTTTGAAATGCAAAAATAGAATCCATGATCCTTTAACCATTTGTTTATCTGTTATATACGTGTGTGTGTGTGTGCATTTTATAACAAATATTTAGTCATTAATAGAAGCCAGTTTTTTTAAAAAAAAATGTGTTTGAAATTTGACATAACATACACAAATAAAATAGTTATGCAAGGTTTATATGGCAGTTCAGTAGCCCATAACCAGAAGCTCAAAAACTCTACTAAACTAAGACTATATCTTCTAACTTTCATAGGAAAGTGACTTGCTGAATGTGGTTAAGTATGTGGATTTAGCAGCAATATAAAATCTTTAAAGGATTTCATAATGAATAGTTTTGGGGAAAGAAAAAAGAAAGAAAGAAAATCGCAGAGGACAGCACAGAATGAAAAGGGAAAAGGGATTTATTCATTGCATTCCACATCTAACTAATGATCTTACTTGATAAATGGCTTATTATCTTCATAGCTAGAAAGCATTATAAGCAGAAAAGAGAAACAAAATTATTAGACAGAAATTTAATTTGAAATTAATAAAAAAGCATTTTAGTAAAGTTCATATAAAAATTAGTTAAAAGGAGAGAATTCAAAGTGCAGATGCAAGCAATTTAAAATAATAAAGGCATTTAAGAGTTGAAAATAGTTTAGCAAATTAGATATTTTGATTCATTAAAATTAGGGACAATCCAGGAAATTGTCCAAATTTTCAAGTTTTTTTCTTTTCTTTTTTTTAAGTCATGCTTTAAATTTGTTAATATAGGGTTCTATCTTACCCAGGTAAGTCCGTATTATAGTAGCCATCACAAACACGATAATTACTGGTGTAGATGAGAAGACAAAAAGAGGAAGAAAAGGAAGAAAAGAGAGAGATGCTAAAGATTAGCTCTCTCTCTCTCTTAACATGCAACATGCAATGAAGTTGATATTGTGACCTATCTAAGCAATATCTAGTTTGCAATGTTAGGTATCTTGCAAATTTACCCTTGTCACATTCTATTTTCAAAGACAATCTAAAAATCCAGTCTGCAGCACAATTGCTTGGAACTTATTAGAGCTTGCTTGTTATGATAAAATTTATTCAGCCCTCCAGCATCAGACTAACACAATAACCTAGCCTGAAATAACCCTATGACTAAACGGTAAAAAGCTGGAATAGGCAACACAAGACGGAAGTGTTTTTAACTAGAAAACCTCAAATCAATTTCTATTCCTTAACCACACAAACAGCATGGATTGAAGCCGAAAGTGAAGGCTTTATGTTGCCTAGCTCAGCCTGAAGTATGATCCACCACTGTCAGTTTTATTAAATTAAACATTGCTTCAATTTCTGGAAAAGAGAGCATTAAGACAAAAATAATTATTTGTTAAATTAGCATGAAAAGGAATGGATAACCAACAAGATAGCCACAGTCATAGGAGCAAACTATCTTAGGAGGTCAGAATTATGACTGGGGAAACTGCTAAGGACCCCTAACTGCTGAGAATAATTTAACAAAACAAACCCAGCAGAACAACATCAGCCGTGCAGAGAGGAATGCAATTTCGAGGGGCATTTTAAATGCAAATGAAATGACTGTGCTGCTCTGGAATTTCAGGAAGGCACCAAACCAAACGCCTTTGACCACCATGCCAAGGAGAAGGTTATTTAATTTCAATCTTGTCTGTAACATTAGAGCAACAAATGTGTTGAAAGCAAGACTGGTGTTGTTCCTTTCTAACTGACATCTGTGGTTCCTGGGAGACAAAGCCATATGTTCCTAATGGAAGGGGACCTTTCAATCAGCTGAAACAATCAGACAAATAATCACAGTTTTGGATCTGAACACATAGCACTTACTTAATGTTTTCCAACCTGCTAGAGTCTGGTTTCAAAGTGTTTGAGTGCTTCACCATTTTGCACAGTGTGATCACCAGGAAGATAAGATTCAGCTGTCAAAACAAGATACAAATGAAATTAAACTACTTCAAGAAACAGGTTGATTAATGACGATACTCCAGACTAAACAAAAAAGAGGAAAAGCTATCATTCTCCAAACTATTGTGTGACTGAGTATTTTCAGCAAAGTAGCTTCGACAAAAGATTAGATCAGTGGTAAAAAATCCAGCAAATATGTTTTTCAGATAACATCTTGCATTCTTTCCAATGTCAATCAAATTGATATATATATATATATATATATATATATATATATATATATATATATATATATATATATATATATATATATATATATATATATATATATATATATATATAATATATAATGCCTATTGTAAAATGTTACATTATGCAATAATAGTAATAAAAAATAAAAACGAACCAGCGTATTTAAATATGCTTCTAATATAGAAGGGTATATGTATAAGGAAAAAAAAATCTCTCTTACAGGTGAGAAAATCTTTTATCCAAAATTAACTGCAACAGGATTTTTGTTTTATATTTTTTTTCTTGTATGTGTTGGTGGGAATTGTTCAATGCATGGATTGTCTCCTTTTCAGGTAAATATATTTCTGTGTCATAGCACAAGGTAATAATTAAACACAAAATTCAAATAAACAAATCCTCTTCCAATTGTAAATAGTTACTGTTTCCACAATAGATACTAAGCCACCTATTTAATTGTTCCTACAGTGAAAATTACAAAATGATTTCTGAATCCCATATAAAATTGGCAAATGAAAAATTTAAAATACTAAATAACAAAATCAAAAATTTGTTAAAGTATAAAAGAGAAAGACAAATACAAGGCAATAATTTTAGCATGATGTGATCGTTTATCATCAAATAACTTCAGTTATAAATAATTGATCTAATGAGTAGATACCCACAACATTAATTTTAGCCCTTCCCACACCTTTACAGGAATAAATAACAACCCATGATTCCCTTCTCCTTCCCTGAACAACTCACAGAACAAATTATGGAGTCCTTTGCATTCTATAAATTTCTTAGTAATTATTTCATTAACTTTTTCAATGCCTGCTTACTGATGAATTCGCACTCTTCACAGAGTTAAAAAGAGCATGCCATAGAATAACAGATTACAAATTCCAAATCATATATCTTCTATTTTTCTGCTCCTCTGATGTCCATTTGACACAGGTCTGTTTCCTGAAATAGGAGATCCGCGATCTAGTCTGTCTTTTTCCACACAGAACTATTATTGTCAGCCTCGGAAAAGGTAAATATATTATTCCTAAGCTACTTAATCAAACTCTTATTGTCCTGTTCCAATTGCCTTGCGATTGTGGTGGTTTCGTGGTCCTCTTTCTACCTTGCAAAATGGTTTTATGACTTACACTGACAGAATTGCTCATATTTTATGTGTATTGATATTCATGTTGCCTGTGTGGAATTTCTGGCCCCAACAGGGAGAGAAATTACAACCAAGGGGCCTATATTCAGATCTTTGACATATTGCATAATGGCATTGGCTGCCTCTTGGAAATTGAACCCTTGGCTGATACAAAAAGAATAGCTTGTAGAATGATCTGCCAATATTTTGGCAGCAATGAAATTTAAAGCTGTAGTTGATGTAAGTATTTATATTAATCACATTTTATAATGTTGTCCCTTGTTTTTATGGCTTAAAGTATACATAGTTTAGGTCAAGGCAGTAGGTTTTTGTTTGTTTGTTTGTTGTAAAGGCCCCACTGGGGCCAGTCAATGAATATTGTGAGTTTTAATAGTGCCAGAGTTACTAAGTGGGTATAAATGAAGCTGTTTCATTTTTTATTTTCATTTTTCTAATTTATTTCTAATTTGCTTCTTAGACTGCCTAGGTCCATCAGCACATTAACCAAACGTTACTACTGATATAAATATTATATGTCAAAATGTTGTATTCAACTTTTTTATTTCATTATTAAAATTAAAGCCTGACCTAAGCTGCATATCATGAGCCAGGTAGCCATAGGTATTAATTGTGAAAAACAGTTATGATTCCCCACCCCCCCAAAAAAAGATGCACAAATGCAAAATTCCCAACAGTAGCCTTATGTGGACTGGCCAGGAGTGAAATTTAATTTGATCTTCGTTGTTCTCATTTAGCACCATAACTACTAACCACATTAGCTATCTTCAACACTTTCCTTTTCAAGCTACAAACATTACCCATGGCTACTATATGTAGCAGATGTAAGCTAGTATCATCTGTTTCAGATGTCATCTGTCTTATATAGACAATTACTTATGTGCCATCCATTTTTTCTAGAGGTGACTCTGGACATGTTACAGATTTAGTGATTTAAGTCCAAAATACCTGGAAGGAGTTGCTGATATGTGCCATTATAATTTACTTCGTGTTCTCTATGTCAATAAACTATTAATGAATAGAATCAGCCTAAAATGGAATTCTTGTTGCAAAATTTGGATGTAATAAACAAACAAATGCAACTTAATCAATACATTTGGAAGCTTCTGTTGAAAGAAGAAAAAACGGACGGAAGAAATTGGTCTTGTATTTTATCCAGGATGATAAATCTTCTGCAAGTGATGGAGGGAGGGGAATGGAGGAAATGAAAGTATCTTAAAAGTACTATAAATCCAAGATGATGTGCCTATGATAACAATGCATAGGATGCTTGTTCTCTATATCTTAGTGAATATAATATAAAGCAATAAACCCAAGTTCATTATCTGAAAAGCAACACTTAGAAACCTTTCAAATATCAGCAAGGCATTTATATAACCTTTCCTAAAACTATCACAATGAAAGAACAGCATCATGATGAACAGTGGCAAAGTCTCCTAAAAGGTAATTGCCTTAGACTCCTGTTATTAACCATGACAACAACAACAACAACAAAAGGCAAACCCCAGTCTTCCATATTTTATCCTGTTCCTGAATACAAGTATGTAAGTCGGGGTGTGTGTGTTATGTTTTGATGTTACAACATTTATTTTGCCACACACCACCTCCTATAGGCCTATGATTTTGTTCCTTTCAGTCACAGAGAAGGAAAACAAGCAAACAAGAAAGGAAGCAAATAAACCTCCTTTGAGTAACTTGAACCCTAGGATACATTTATAAGCTAAAGAACTTCAGGCAGATTGCTATATTATTGGGAAATATGAGAAGCTAAAAACAGCTTGAAATGGTAGTCTACTTAAATAGAAGTGGGAGCCTTTCTCTCAGGACACATTCCTGCAAGCTGCAGTAGGCTTTCCAATGACTTTGGGATTTTAAAAATAATTTGGAGTAATTTTTAAAGATGGGAATGGAAATGGGAGGCCTTATTCCAAACACTACTCCATTTCCCATGGGGTGAAATCATGAAATCATACTATCATAGTTCAGCTTTTTTTTTTTTAACCAAACGTCAACAGCACAATTTTAGGCATTTGAGTACGTGAGAACTGGAAGTTTGCCTCTAAGAGGATTTGCATTCCCGTTCTCACCCAATTTCGAAAGTGAAAAAAAAAAATGACTGTGTTTTATATTTATTACTCAGCTATTTCCTCACCTCCTTTCCTTGTAAGTGATTTTATAAAACAGATTGCTTGAATTTTATACTGCAATCCTGAATTCCCAATTCTAGAGTTGGAAAACTCTCCTAGCTGGTCTAATGTTCATTAGTTCATGCTGACAATGGTATCTTATTTTAATAACTCAATATAATAACAAGATAAAAATAATATTTTATATGGCCATAAGGCCAATATGTTTAAGCCTTTCCCTTTCCTCTAATTATGGGAAAACTCTGGAATGTTCAATATATGATAGTTCCCAATCCAAACTTCTTGAATTTAAATACCCATGAAACATCCTGTATATAACTTAAAGCATCTTAAAATGTAAGTTATGTTCACAAAATAGGAGAGACTTTGTCCATATTTGGATCAGCAAATCAAAGGTTAGTGTCTAGTATTTTATTGCCTCAGAGCAATAAAAATCCAGATACAATAAGGGCACTGGGGGGAGTTAATATTTACCTTCTTAAAACAGGAATTATTGAACTGTTTTTCACCATTCATGAGACAAAACCTTTTTTGTGAAATGTTTGTGTAACATTTCAGGATGCAATTCCTGAAAGTTCAGGAAGCTTTTTCACCAAAGCCCAACATGAATGGCAAGCTTATCAAGTCATTTGGAAATGTCCAAGATGAATGTGGATTTTTTTGGGTGGTGGTGGTGGTGGTGCTACTGATTGTAGAGTTTAAAAGAGCATGCGGTTAATTTTAGAGCCAACAAATCCACTTAACCAAATCTTAGTTTAAAATTTATTTCACCTAAGCTGGAAGACCTCACATGGATTGAATAAGACAGAAAAAAAGGGAACACCATGCTGAAGTAACCTCCCTGAACAGGACAAGTTTTGACTCTATTTGTCATCTCTGGAGGTTGTTTTTTTTTTTTTTTTAAAAAAAAACACTAGCATTCAGCTCCAAAATGGCTCCAGAGCCTTCTCTTTAACCATACAAGCCCCATTCCTCTCTGGAACATGCAGTGTGAAGATGACTTCTAAATGCGTTGCAAATTGAATTCTCACTGAACTGGATGAATTATTAAAATTGCAGATGGAGCTAACCAAATGACAAGAACAGTTCGTGACGTGTCATGATCCAGGCTTCATTAAATCATTTCAGGCATACTAATAGTTTTCTGCCATTCATTACTTATACACAGAGTTTTACATAGATATAACAGCCCTGGTTTCCCATAGGTAACGACATAAAAAAAAATTCTTAGATCTGGATGGCATAACAAAAACTTTCCTTTTTAACAAAGCGGAAAAATGATCCTGAAAATGTATCATCCTTTACTTATCTAAAGTCAATTTAACACTACAGCAGCATAAAGCATATTATGAATTACTTGTTTTTTCACGATATCATTTCTTTTTATAACTTACATTTAAAAGAGATTCGATTGGAGATTTTGTCACAAAGCAAATTTATAAAAAAAAAAAGCCATTTACTATTTATTTTGTGTATAAAAATATCCTGTTCTTTTTAAATCAACTTAATCAACTGACTTTATAATTCTTTGTTTTTTAAGTACAGAATGTATTTTTAGCTCCTTTTGTTGTTGAGTTACATAAATATCAGGAGGAAATTCAATAGATTAAAGGGAAGAATTCCTTCCAACTCCAAAGTCTCTTTCTCAGCAGTTCTTTGTTTCTAATTTATAGGAACAATAAGAACTGTATTCTTAACTTCCTATTTCTCCCTCATTCCACTTCAGCCCTTTGAAGGCAGAATATATAGGAACAAATCCCATTCTTCTTTATAAAAGTGATTTTAAAATGCAATTAAGTGTATCAGTAACCTGATCAAACATTTTGGAGTCTTTTTTCTATAAGGTAAATCTGGAGTCTCTTTACCTTGTTTTTAAATTTTGAAGGTGCATGTAAAATGTCAATGTTATATTGTTTACGTATGTTATTCATATTTTGCCAATTAATTTGATGCAATAAAACAATTAAAAAAAATAAAATCAAAATATTAAAAATATTAAACATTTAACAATCCTGAACCTGCTTTATAAAAATATTTTGGGGAAATTAGATTTTTTTAACCTCTCTCAAATTTATCATACTAGAAATATATACAGTACATTTATTCCAGTTTTTTAAAATAAATATAGCAAGTTCAAACGAAGAGCATTTATCTGCCTATCTCATGAACATTATATTATGGTAAAACATTTATTCAAACAACATTAAATAGGTATTTTTCTTGACTTTCATATATTACACTACCTTTGCACATTTAAAAATATATAAACATGTATTTTAACTACACAAGTTGTTGCTGTGTCAGGACTTACAATTTAAGATTACTAATTTTGTACTGAATTCAAAGATTCTGGGTGCCTAAATATTTGTTACTGGGCAACAAATTCTTTCTTTCAAGGGAGAGAAACAAGGATAACCACCCCCCAATTTATGTTATTAAAAAAGGACTGGATTATTATAGTAAAAGTGAAATATTCATAAGATAAAACAGGCTTTTTACTAACAGTTAATATTCATCCCTTACAAATTCTCTCAACTAGTTTCTAAATGTTCATTAACAATAGCTTACACATTTTAAAATTTTTCTATAATAATGAGGGTTTTTTTTTAAAAAAAAAAGAGCCAAAGTCTCTAATCCTCAATTATTTTGTAACAAATTCTTCATCAAATCCATATTTCTCCCAACCAAGGCTTTCAAAAATATGTGGCACATTTATGAAAGTAAATAAATGGTTAAATGCTAACAGCAGCTTTTGAAATGATAACGCAAGCATGGCCGTATTTTCATAATGAAGGTAATCTTAAATTCTTGAATTATGTTGATTGTCCATTTATGCTTATGACTCTTGTTTGGCTACAATATTCACATTCAACTATCCCTGAATCATTACACCTCCTATCTTTTTTTTTTTTGGTGGGGACGATTAGAGGGCAATGCAATTGTCAGAGAAGAATTACTGCAAGGAACTCTGCAGTGATTGCTACCTGCTGTTTCATATTTTCTGAAGTTGGGAATACTGTTCCCAAAGGCCTTCACTTCTCAGCCTAAATGATTTGCAGGATAATAATGTCATGGCTGGCAAATAATAGTGGACTCTAACTGTATATGGTCAATACGATTAAAGCCCATCACCCTGATTTCTATTCTGACCTGGTTAGAAGAAAGCAATATCTGCAGCAATGCCCAAGACTCAGACAAAATGTAATGTTTTAGAAAGAAAGAGGACAAATTGAACGAAGAAGAGAGAACAATAAACATTTTTTATAAATCATACATAAACACATTCCCATATTCTCAAACGTATCTATTAATATAGGTGTATTAAATAGACATATTTTATGCCTTCATGTAGAAAAACAGAAAGAGATGGAATACTATTTTTAATTATTATATGTACATCCAGAGAAAGTGTCATTTTTACTACTCCCTATTATTACCACACTTCTGTAGTTTTGTTAAACTATTGTTCATTGTGAAGTTAAAAAAACAAAACAGACTTCATTATCCAAATAGTCTCTACTAAATTTGTACAGATCAACCTCATTCAATGAGTTACACAGTTGAAAACATGTTGCATAAAAACAATTCATTGATATTAGCAAATTGAACAAGTCAAGTCAGTGAGCCAAATGCAAGCATATTCCTTTTTATGGGCATTGAAGAAAAGAGGTTGAAGAGAGTGATTATAAGAAGGCTTTTCTTTGAGGGTCACACATGTTTTTAACATTAAATGAGGAATGAGGAACAGCACAGTGTATTTTACTGTTTCATCTGTCCTCCATACACACTTACATCAATCATGACTTTTAAGAAGACAGATGGAAAACTTCATAGAACAAGTTCTCTAACATTACATACTACTTGAGAGGATTCAAAGAATGGAAATTGGAGATGGAATCATCTTTTAAGTAAGGAAGCCTTTTAATGAGATAATTATTCTTCAATATAGATTACCAAAATATATTACCAAAAAGAGCTCTATAAGGAACAATGAAACTAAAAATAGTCTTCATGCCATAATACCATAATAATCATGAACCCATTCATGGCATTCATGGCAATTTAACCCTTGTTATTAACTTGACAATCAAATTGTCATCAGTATTGTTATACAAGTAAAATCAGCTGCAAGTACAACTGTTATATACTGTGCTATGAGTTGATGATAAATAGCATTTCTATATTATTCAATTCTAACTGCTGACATTGCTAGATTTGCCTGTTACCTGTTGCCTGTGTGCTGGTTTAGTCAATCATTATTATGCAACTTACTACATAATTTCATAGTTCTTCATCAATTTGATGGGAAAGACCACTCACTTTAGTCCAAATTAGCATGAAGAGGATTAGTTAATTCAACAGCCCTTCTCAACCGTTCCTTCCCATTTTAAGATTGTGCCTTTCAAAAGCTAACCATGATGGTCAAATGGCTCTTCTAACCCATATAAGGAATTTGGACCAAGTGTGCACTCCTTCTTCTCAGCCAACAAAAAAATTCCACTTCCCTTTGTTTTGGATTATTTGTTATATGAGTTATTTTCCTGTTTTTAAGTACAAGCCACTGACCTCCGTTGTGTAGCTTGTTGTGGACATGATTGCTTTGATTTATTTAAGTTGTTATAATCACTCTTTGTGTGTATGTGTGTATGTATATATATATATATATATACATATATATACATATATACATACACACACACACACACACACACACACACACACACACACATATATATATCGTAAAGCAAATAAGTAAAAACGATCACCGGGATGAAAATCTTAAAACAAAGATTGTTTAATTTACAAAGCTGAGCTTTCGTCGGCCACACTGCCGACATCATCAGAGCATATAATGTAAGATTTGGGAGTCTGTTCTTATATGTCTGGCTGTCTCTGCGCACGGGCTCTCGACCTAGTCGTTGGTCTGCTCATCGGCGCTGGGCGCACCGTTCTTAAAGGGGCCGTTTCCACAGGTATCCTCTCTCCTCCAGTTAATGGAGTCTCCAGTCTCATATATATATATATGAGAGATCATGTTTGTACTTACAAAGCTGGTAAGCTTTTCTTATAAGATAAAGAACTAAAGTCCTATTCAGCCATTGCTGTTTCTGAGATATGACACATTTTGCAATTTAGACAATTGTTTATAGAATCAGGGTACACAAACAGTACTAGATAAGTTAACTTTGTATAAGACTATAAAGGCTAATGTTGATATAATTATATTTGATAACATCTCAAAAGATAGATGTTGGAAAGGAATTAGACATTTTAATTTTAAATGCATGTGACAGACTGTTTATAACAAGTTATTCTAACTCTTAAAGCTAAAGGGATCTGACTCCAACAGATGACTACAGTAGTTAGAAAGCACACATAAAAAGGTGTAAACTCCTAAAAGAATTTAAATAAAAGGAATAAGAAACACTCCTATGTACACTTTCCTTACATGAGTGCCACTGAGTTCAACTGATATTTTTTCTAAGTAGTCATATTAGAATTACGCCATAAATAAATTCAATTAACTATCCACATTTAATTATTTTAATTACTCCAGTGATTTGTATGTTGCCAACCCCTCAAATGTAAGGCTGTTTACAATATTCACAAATTAAAACAACATAAAACATCTATAAAATTAAAATATATTTACTACTGTCCTCCAATTAAAAATCCTTCTTTCCAAAGATTTTGCAGAAAAGAACTCTTTTCTTCCATTTACGTAAAGATCAGAAGGGTGGAGGAAGCTATTTCACAGTAAAAAGTTATCACAGATAAGTTATTTTTCCAGGGCCTAGTTCCCTTGATTTTTCAAGAACTAATGTCTGTAGTAGTTTATACCATATAGAGCATGCAGCCAGATAAGAAGCTATCTGGCTGCAAAGGTAACTAGAGACCCAAGCGATAAAACACTTTATAGGTAATCACAGCATCTTAAATTGGGCCAAGAAACCTATTAGCAATCAGTGCAGTTCCTGCAAAATACATGTTATTCTGCTGAACTGGCTAGCAAATGAAGAGCAGCATTCTATGTCACATAGAATGTGACATAGGGGCTGCCACAAAGGGGCTGCCACAAAGAAGAGGGAGTCAAGCTATTCTCCAAGGCGCCTGAGGGCAGGACAAGAAGTAATGGATGGAAACTAGTCAAGGAAAGAAGCAACCTGGAACTGAGGAGAAACTTCCTGACAGTTAGAACAATTAACCAGTGGAACAACCTGCCTCCAGAAGCGGTGAATGCTCCAACACTGGAAGTTTTTAAGAAGAGACTGGACAGCCATTTGTCTGAAATGGTATAGGGTTTCCTGCCTGAGCAGGGGGTTGGACTCGATGACCTCCAAGGTCCCTTCCAACTTTATTATTATTATTATTATAAAGCTTCCAAGCTCTCCTTAAGGGCAGCCCATGTAAAGTAAATTATAGTAGTTTAACTGAGATATAAAAAGGACACTTGCTGCTTTCAATGTGTTTTGGTCCAGCAAAGGGTGCAACTTAGAAACCAGCAAAGCAGGCCCACATTTTTAATTATTTTTGGCTAGTCTGCACCTATTCTAGTAGAGAGAACTGAGTCTAGGAGAACTCTTAAATTGTGCGCCAGTTCATTCAGGTAAAGTTTAACTCATGGAATTAGGAAATGTATGTACCAATATTATTTCCATCTTGCTGGCTTTTAATCTGAACTCTTGGATATAAACATTATCTATACTTTTAATCATTTGCATGTGTTGATTCAGGAATTTTCTTAGGTGGTTCATCTCCTGCTGCTATTCAGTAAAACAAGGAGCCCACCTGGGTCAATATCCAAGAAGAAGCTACTTAAGAGCAGTCATAAGAAGTTTGTTACTGTCTTCATACTCTAGATGTGTCCACTGAATCATTGGAAATTTTTCCAAGTGCCTACTGGAAATCAGCTGGATCCATAAACTGTGTGAGTTAAACCATCTTAATGGTTCCATATGGAAGCTGGTAGAGGCCACAAGCCTCAAATGTTAACTGTGCTAAAATCAGTTTCCTGTGCTGAAAGTGGATGAATAGCCTTCATAGTTCACTAAGTATTAGAAATCCAAAAGGTATCACCCAAAGGAACAATACAGACATGCAAGGATTAATGTTCACATTTATAATTTATATAGCAATGCTGCTCTCCTTATAGAAGAGATGTGCATGGATAGGCCCTAATTCATTTCAAACATAGCCACCAAAATCCCTGAAAAGTGACAAGTCATTTTTTGATTTATTTACAATAAGTATTTTTATAAACAAATATTATGATTTAATAACCAAAAACATGATATATCAAATTAATCCGGGAGAAAAACTAAAAATGAAAGAGGTCATATTCTTACCAGAATAATGAAGGTAACAGGCCCAATAAAACTCCAGATAAAATAGTTGTCTACCTTGAGCCAGCAACTGTTTCAGAAAAGAGAAAAAAACAAAACAGTCCATGAACGAAGAATATTCTGGAAACTGAAAAAAATTAACTCTCACAGACATCATGTTTATGACATCTCTTTTAGCAATGGCATTAAATGGAAATCCATTTGAAATCTATTCTTACAAATAGTATCTCTTCATATGTTAGAATATGTTTGGAATTTTGGGGAGACTGGCCAAATCAGTGGAAGTGAAAATAATTAATGAGCAAATGGAATCAACACTACCTATATCCATCCATCCTCTTTCTCCTGAAAATCAGTTATGTGTTTGTTCATAAAACATTCTTTGTGTGGAAATCTAAACAAACTAAACCAGAAGTCCCTAAATTTTGGGCACTAGGGACTGGTTTCATGGAGAAAGGTTTTTCTGCGGACCGGAGAGTGTGTGGTTTTGTGTGCTGCCTGCATCTCACGCATGGGGCTTTGCTTGTTTGTGTGGACTGGTTGCTGGCATGCCGCGACCTGGTACTGGTCCACGGACCGGGGGTTGGGGAGCCCTGAACTAAACTATAGGTAAACACATATATTTTATGCAATCTTGTAATGTTATTCATCATATTTTTGTGTTGATTACCAACTCTTATTTTCGAATTTAGCCAAACTAGACATTTCCTGCTGGAAGGCTATTTACAAACCACAGCCTCATAATAATAAGTAGGTCTGCAGTATTCTCCATAGTTCTATTTATTTTTCTTGAGACCTGGAATCTATCTAACCTATCTAACACAATACATAAATTCTTTCTTCACCATGATTTATTTTCATCTCACTCTCTCTGTCCCTTTCTACTTTTTGTTCTATTAAATCAAGTTGAGAGTTGATACCAGGAAAATAAAGAAAATGCTGAAAAATCAAATTAATTACAGCATGGTATATGAGATAAACATAAACATACCTATCAGAAATTTAGAAAATAATTAGACATCCTACTTTTTCAGCAAAAACGTGCATTACCAATAAAAAGCCATCATTCCCAACTGGATATTCAACAATTAAAAGGAAATAGCATTAAACTAAATTAACCATTGGCTATGAGGACTCAATTCATTTAATGATTCACTTTTTATATATTACAAGTAGCTCCCTAATGAATCACTTTTATTTATCTTTCATCAACAGCAAATTTAAGCAGACTTCTTATATTAAACAATATCTGACCAAGCTCTAAGTATTTAATCAATGGACAAAGCAAGCACTATTAGAAGGCATATTTATGCCTTCAGTTATATAAATCCTCAGAAATATCTTTTATAACTTTCTGTAATACTCTATTTTATAAGCAGAAGACAATGCCTAATTTTAATTTGTACATACCTGATAAAATATAACCAAATAATATATATATATATGCTGAAATACTCAGCTATTATTGTTCAGAGGATATCGTACCAGAAGACCAACTGAACAATTGTATCTTTGAAAAAAAATAAAACTAAGGCATTATATTTTGCAATAATATAATTTGATGTCAGCAAAATTCCCCATACCTATTCTTTCAATTAAGTTCCAGTGGGACTATAAATAAAAGTAACCAAGATCTGTTATGAATGAAGACAAATATACGTATTCCAGGATAATGATGTGAGATCGAATTTGGGTCAGTCACTAGACCAGAGATTTACCCTTCTGAGCTTTCAGACATATGCTGGAGCCCATCTTCTCTCTAATGGAATATGTGCTTTGGGCTGTTTGGTGTGTTGATGGCTGGCGATTGGCTGTTGTTTCCTAGTGCTGCCAAGCCCTTGGCTCCTAAGTATTTGATCATTCATTGGTAGCCTCACATTGCAATGCACAAGAACACGCATTTCATTTTGCAGCAACTAGGATCGTTGGCCATGCAGGTAAAAAGATGGCCAGGGAGATGATTGAAGCCTGGAAACGGGCCCCTTGTCAGTTAACAGGAGTGCTGAATTACCACCAGCTTATCAAATACTTAGGAGCCGAAGCCTTGGCAGCACAAGGAAATGACAGCCAATCACCAGCCATCAACATACCAATCAGCCAATAGGAAGGCACCACATAAACACGACTCACAGAACAGCCCAAAGCATGTATTCCAGTAGAGAGAAATTCCCTGAAGATGGGCTCCAGCATGAATACAAAAGCTCGGAAGAGTAAATCTCTGGTCCCAGTGACTGACCCAAATTCAGTCTTGCAAGGTCTGCTGTCTTCGGAGTTCCCCCTTCAAAAAAACAAATATTCCTTTTCTTCTCTAATCATTCTTTTAATGTAAGCAGATGCAAAGTAAAATAATACCATAATTAAGAATCTGGAGTGTATAAATGTTCTATAAATAAAAAAATTATAAAGGACTTAAATAGAATCACATTGCTATTCCCTACTAATATTCCTGTCTTCAGATGTTCTTTTACTTGTGTTTCATTCATCATTTATTTCAACAGGCTTGGCTTTCTGTCTGATAGCTAGCACGTTTAATAAAATAACCCAAAATACTAGATGCTAAGCATATACTTACGCATTCTTTGCTCCATAGCTTGTATAGTCAATAGCTGCTGAAACGCCAACAACAGTTGCAGGAAAGAGATAGCCAGCAACATAATAGTACTTCTTCCTAGAATATTCACTTTCAAATACTTCTACTAACATAAGATAGAGTTGTACCCCTTCTAGGCACATCCAGGCAAAGGCTGCCAGGAAGAAAAAATGTAAGAGGCCTGCAAATATGGGGCACGCAATCTGCAAAGAAACAGAAACAATCAAATGCAAGCTACAACTTCCTCAGCCTTTCTTGTTTAATCTGACATTTCCAAAATAAGAATAAGGTGGTTCCAACCCCAGTGCTCAGATTTTAGAAAGCGCCTACTACACACAATCTCAGGCTAAGAGAACCTTTCCAAAGCCGAAGTTTATATTCAGCTTGGTTAAATCTCTGTGTGTTCTCGGCAGCTGTACCCTGTCCTTTGTTGCACTCTGTAAGTTAAGATATGGGAAATGTGTGCCTGTTCACATTATTCAGTCTAATGGAATATCACGTATGGAAAGCAGCCTATTAATTTTGGGTACGGAAATCTTAACAGTCTGCTGCAAGGCTTATACTGCAAATGATTTGGTACAGAAAGATAAAGAAACACTGCAGCTAAATGTATTATTTATAACTTCTGTTGAAAAAAAAAAGAATACGCCATTGCAAGGAATTCCATTTCCTTTCATATTCAATATATATATATTTCTTTCCTATATACGACAAAGTGCCATATTGCTAACCAGGCTAAGAATGAAATCCTTAAACTTGAGGAAAGCTTTATGTTAGAAAAGTTGGAATTCTGTCTCAGTTCTTGAAATTTAGGTCTTCCATCATGAAAGGTGAAGATAATGAAAGGAGCCTTTTTGAGGGAGATGAGCGGTTCAGAAATTTTAAAAATAAATAAGTGGAACAATTTTAGCGTTATTCACATCATTAGATGTGTAATGCACCTATATAATGGCAAGAATGTACAACTCTGTACAGTCATTTAGTGACTGTTCAAAGTTATGAGACCTCTCCAGGGCTACTTACAACTCAGATTCAACATTCTGATAGTCCCTCCCAGTCACGTGATCATTTTGGATGCTTGGCAACCAGCCTGCATTTACAGCCATTCTGCAGTCACGGTAACAGTGACTTACAATATTTTACAATGACATTTACTTCCAGTTTCTGGGGTGGGGGGGAGAAACCCTATTGCAGACAATGGATTCTCTTAACGACCCCTGCATTTAATGGCTGTGGCAATTCACTTAACAACAGCTGCAAAAAAAAAAAAAGGACATAAAATCGCGCCCAGTCACATGGTGACATGCTTAATAACTGGGCATGACTTAGGGCCGAAACTGCACACTTAATTATGCTTTTAAGTCGAGGACTACCTGTACCACAAAATCCCTAATAGGAATTTAAATCTTTAAGAGTCCTGCTTTGATTTTAATCCTATCAGCAGCACTGCTTCTGTTTTATTCCAACAAATGTTATTTTATTTAGTTTGATTCACACTTCATTGTTAGAGGACCACAGAGCTTTTACAAGGAGCTGTATGCCAGTATGAATGATTATTGCAATACTTGCTATTTGTGCATGTAGAACCTGTGTCTCTTAGAAATACATATGCATGACCCTAAATCAGAATAATGTGCCTGCCTAAAGGCTTTTCAGTCAACAGTTTCTGTTGCAGTACTTTTTATCTCCTATATCATGCAGAGAGTGGTTAATTAAAACAGCTACAGTTTTAACATGAGTTAAATCTGGACAACGCTGCTTAAAAATAAATAATTCTCTTCTAAAGAAATCAATCTTTCTGGCACAAGAACATCTAGACAGCCCCTTCCTGGCCTCTGGTGCCCTTCAAATGAGCTGAATCCAGTTTCAAGCATCCTGGGAGCCATTCGGTTAGAGAACCAGATCTAAGTGGTATAATAATAAAACTGATGTTCTACTACAGAATTATGGCTCCCTTTCTGTCCACCTTCAAAAAATAATTTAAATCTCTGTTAAAAATTGTTTCTGTGAAGTTTATAATATTTACGAATGTATCCTAATTACCCAATTAATTTCACCAGAGGTTTTTTTTTTTGCTGCTCACTGTGTTTTGTTTTTCTGTTGTTGCTTGCTTGATCATCCAGTTTGGAGGGAAAACTGGGTTACAAAATAAAGACACCATTTTTTTTAATTTTTTTTTTTTTTTAGAAAACTTAAACCTGCAAATGTATAGAAGTCTGGAAGGCTTACCTTATATTCGGTTTTATCGATGCCTATTAGGAAAATAAATTCTGCAATGAGGAGGTTAATGCAAAGGTTCTTGTGAATTGTGTTCCGATCACTTTGAAGGCCACGGAAGAAACAGAAAGTAAAGATGCAAATTGCCAGGCAGACGAGGGATATGACAATTCCTACCCAGGTGATGACAGTGAGGAGTAAGCCATGCATTCCATTTTTGTACTGGAAGTAATGAAGATGGAGGAAAATTAGTGTCATTACCGACTAATGGACAAGTAAAATACCAGGTTCACATCTAACACTAAGGAATCACAATTTTGTTTTATATAAGAGCTTAGCTGGTAAAAAAAAGACAGATTTGTTTTTCATTGGAAGTACAAATTTGCACTGATAACAAAGAGAGATAGCAAGGTGAGGTAGTCCAACCTATCTGTTGGTCTGTCTATAAAATAAACTTGCAATCTGCTCATTATGAAATAATTTTATGATGCTAAAATAAACAATATAAACATTAAACTGAAAAGACAAATTTTGGAAAATTGTTCTGTTGAGTGTACAACTGAAGTTGAAGTACAGTGGAATTCTTTAGTAAAATATACTATTCTTAAATAAAATAAATACATATTTTTAAACATTCCAGTTAAGTAAAAGATATTACTGGTTGGGTCTGCACATCACATCACAACAAGCCATAATGGTTTATAATTTATGTGAACCTAGCTTTAGTGCTAGTTCATGACTTAATGTTGCACATGTATGCATTCAATATTAGTTTAGTCCATAAATGATGGTTTCTAAATTGTTGCTTATTAATATCCGAACCTAACCAGTCAAAGAAGAGCTATATTTTATTGTTATCTTCACAGTAGTGTCTGGCAGGGGATGAAAAATCAGCCTGATGGCCTCTGATATGTGGGCTACCAATGAGGTTAGTCCTTTCCCTCTTGTTCTTTAGTGTTTACATAACGCCAGTGGGTATGATATAATTACTATGTTAATAATAACAAACTTCACATTGCCACCCCAGGTTGTAAGTGAGATGCTGTTGGTGTCATATTCTGGTACCTGCAGGTTATAATAGTCTGGATGAAAGAGAATAGACTGAAGCTGAACCCAAGCAAAATAGAATTGCATAGCACTATCTCTTGATGGACAGGCACTATCCATGAAGGAACAGATTTGGGATCTGGAGTTTTTCTGGATTCATAACTCATTCTGGAACAATAGGTGGAGGTTATGAAAAGGGGTCTTTGCCCAACTTTGGCTGGTGTGCCAGTTGCATTCCTAGGAGGACCTAGATACAATAACTCATCAGATTACCATCCAGGGTTTTACATGGGGCTACCTTCAAAGGCAACTTGAAATACATTGGCTTGTAAATTTACTGGTTCCTGGCACAGGAAGCAAAATCAACAATTCTGGAAGACCTACGCTAGTTGCAAGTCCAAATTAAGGTACTATACTTCATGGCATAGAGCCCGAGAATTTGCAGGACCAACAGTTTCAAGCAGAATCAGCTAGATCAAGCATGAACAAGTTGTAGAAGGGAAAGGGCTGCACTGATAAATTAAAAGTAATTGTGGGTCACAAACGAATAGCTATTGCGCCAATTAGCTTGATTGCACGGGGCTGCTTGGCCGTTATCTGTTGGAGACTAGCACTAGATCTAGTAAGGAGCAACTGCTTTTAAGTCTCACATGTCTGAGAGATGAATAGGGCTTAGACTAGAAGGCACTGCTTATCTGGGGTGGCATTAATACTCTACAATGGCCTTCCTATGGAGATCAGGTTCTCCCCCTCTCTGCTGGCTTTTAGGAAATTACTGAAAATTATTCTGGAAGACATATTTTATGTTTTGTTCTTGCTTGTTATTTTTCTGTCTTCATTGGGGTTAAATGTTAAAGGTTCTGTATGGGCAGGAACTGCATGCAAAATAAAATAGAATTCTTTATAGAATAGAATTCTTTATTGGTACTGGTATGCCATTCATTGATAAATATTATAGATTATTGTAGATGTATTGAAATTATAATGCAGATTTGTTCCTTGTGGCCACATTCAACTTTCTTCCTCTCCTACCCCCCCCCCCATGTGTGTGTGATATCTGAACTTTGAACTACAAAGACCACAGAATACTGTAAAGTAAGATTATGAGTTATCTTTGTAGTCCAACAGATCAGGAGTTTTACTGGATCTTCAAAATGATGTACATTATTTGTCAGGATTACTTACCACAATTCCCCTATGGGCCATGAGAATTGCAAAATTAGTTAGGTGGCTACATGCACATGTGGTATGTGTTTTATTTGTGTCAATCAGCTTGCAGCCTTGAGTTGACCAATATCCCATCATAGTCCGCTCTGAATAGTTCCAGAAGGAGCAATTAGCATTGAAATAATTGTTGGGCTGTGAGACATCAGAATGAAAAAAAAAATAGAATTATATGCAGTCGAAAGCTTCCTAAAGACAGCTTATTGAAATCTAATACAACCCTTCATACCATAGCAAATTAAGCTGACACAGGAGAAAAGGTATATAGTTTGTGCCAAAATAAATAAAAAAATAACTAGAGGACTGTAGAACAAACTAGCGATTTAGTTATAGATATGCAGTAACACAGGCATTACTGAGAATTTAATTTCATGCAACTAAAATTTCCTACTTGTAGTTTGGTGCTTATATTGACTACTTGTGGCTATTTGATTTCCAACTTTTAGCAGTAGAAACAGGTAGATCTATTTTAAACAGACTTCTTGAGTAATTTAGAATTTAGGAATGCAGTCTCAATTTTAATCAGATGTAAAAGAACAGAAGAGACATGTCAGCTTCTCAGCCCAGATTAAATTGCACTGAAAACATCTCAGAAAAATGAAGGGGATAGATCTTTTTCTTTTATTGGCTTTTCCAGTGTATTGCTTTAGGTAAATGGAAAATCCCAACTTGGACAATCAACAGCATTTTGATATGACCAGCAGAGTCTTTTAAGAGTCAGCTGAAGAAAGTGTCAACCTGATTCAAAGAAAAGAGTGCCAGTTTACCCTACTGAATAAAACCTACTTGAGTGATTGGTAAATGGGCTTCAGAAGATAGCACAGAATTAGAGCAAAATGCTCTAAGTGCTATTTAAATTTTGCTACATTAAGCAAGCAAAACTTGTAAAAGCCCATGTTTTCTGCCCTGCTGCTAAGGTAAGAGTTAATTTTCACTTAGGAACAAATTAGAGGCATTTACATTTTCATGTTGATTACTGAATTAGCTTTCATTAAGAATACACTTAAGTTCTAATAATCACTGAACCAGCTCATTTAATTTTATGTTCGCAGACTTAAATAAACCTATGCCTCTGACCTTCTGATATTTAAAATTCAAATAGAAAGATCCCCCCCATCCGCTCTTTGCTCTTGCTGATTTTATGACCTTCCCATTAATTCATTTCCATAACTTACATCAATGTGTGCCAGGGTGAAAAGAACAGGATCGGTCAAATAAACACGACTGGACTCCTTGTTGATGGAGGCAGCAATAACATCAGAGTTCACAGCGATGGTACTGTTCCTGCCAGCAAACTCAGTACCTAGTTTGATGGTTGCATTTTCGGTACTAAGAAACCGTCCCAAGCTTTTGTAAATGATGAACACCAGCTTTGCTAACCCTGGAAACAGAAACCTTCCATTATATTGACTTAAAGTGCACCAGTTCAATAGCCTTTTCTACCTTAAGTTTCCTAACCACAATATCTATACTGAGGAATCATGGATCCCAGGGAAAAAATGGCAGCCAAACGGTACGAAGGACGAGCAATTTTTAATGCTGTCAAGGGGGCTTTAATCCATGAAGGGGTAAGAGCTCCTATCAGGATTGAAAATAACTTGTTTGATCACGACATACCATTTCTGCTGTTCTGTTTCACAGTGCTTGAAGAGAGCTGGATGGAGTTGCCGCCTGCATTGCCCTGAGGAAATTTTAAGTCCTGCACCTGCCCTTCTGTGCTGAGTACTGCAACTTCCAGGACTGGGTGGAACACAATAAAAGGGAAAAAGTATAATATTATTATTTATTAAATTAACATCACGCCCATCTCATTGTCAAGCAAAAAAAAAAAATGTGGTCAAATTTGCCTGGTTTTTTAGGAGAGCATTGGACAGTTTTTATTTATACACGACAAATGTATATGGATTGTTTCAGCTTCATGGAATACTTTTTCTTTAAATTTTAATTAACTTGAATGCAGATGCCATGAAAAGAACGGTTCGGAAGACATGATACCCAACCTGGTTTAGATGCGAGTTTAAAATGTATCACTTTAAAAAGAGTATTTTACTTGGAAGAAATGTTTGACTACGAGACCAATGCAGTTGTTTTGCATGAATTTTTACAATATGTGTTCTACCAGCAGTTGAAAAAACAAGTATCTTAGTAACAGGTAGATATTGTAGTATAGTAATTAAACAACTTGGACAAAGATAAGAAGCACCCTGTTAAAATTCTCACTCCCTGCACCAAATAACACAGCATGGTCTAAACTGCTTCACAAGATTGTTGTAAAGGTATGGAAGCAGAACAATGTATATTAATCTGACTTTCTTCAAAGAAAGGAAGGATAACATTTAATTAAAAAAAAAAACACTAAAAGGAATATACTTAAAAGTCCGACAAGAGTAATGGTACAATTTATTATAAAGATTTCTACACCCACATGAAATGTGCTATTAATTGAGGTCAACCAATGTCCCCCACAGAGACTTCTGAAAAATTTAGCAGGGCTATTTTATTGAACTATGCATGGTTTATTACTTCTTTATTTCTTTCACACTTACAGAGTATAATGTTCTGAATTTAATACCTTGGTATTTTCACTAATTAAATGGGAAGGAAGCAAGCAGAAGCATCCCGCTGAGAGGGAAAGAGAGAGAGAGAGAGAGAGCATGTCAAGGATAGGCAAATTATGAAGGCAGCATTGTGCCAACATAAGCTCCACCCATTCTTGAATGCCATGCTGGACACTCTCATCATTTGATTGCAATGGTGCAATCAAATGATGAAAGCACTACAACCTGTGGACGCTGAAGAAGGGAAGGTATAAATGCATTATCATCTCAAGTAAGCAAGGTAAATTAGCATGGAGGAAAAAACTTCCCTGTACAGATTCCCAGGCTGGACAAAAGCCACGGCTAAGTAAGGAAGGTATTACAGAAGTCATGTCTCCTGCTGGATCAGGTTTCTACATGCACCTGCTGAATTGACTAATTTATGACCATTCTGACTAGTTAAGCAATAGCTAATTGGAACAGAATCTGGGGCATCTCATTCTCATCCAAGATAATTGTGTCAATCATCACTAATGCTAAACAGCTCTCAAAGTTCCTGGAAGGATTCAGACAATTTATGTGTATGACTATATCCATTTTAATGCTGAAATCATTTAACATGGAAGGAGATACAACTGCTTACATAAATTCATGGGAATTCAATATTGAGAAAATGTGTTGGTAAAACAGACTTAAACTAAAGAACACATCCCGCTGAATCTAAGAAAGAAAACTTTGATACATATTTAGGAATACAGTATCAAGTTCCTTAATACAACACTAGATATCTGTAAACTGTTTCATTTCACCAGCAGAAACATAGTAATTTCACTCATAAATCCAAGCAAGAAGTTTTTCTAGTAATTAATTAGATATTTGGTCCTTATTTGTAATGTGTTTGATTGAATACATTACTTAATATCTATAAAATGGAAGAATTGTTAAGGATTTAAGTTTACCCAGAAAGCTGTTTATGTCTAAGTAAGGAAATACCTGTATGTATCTATGTTTTCCTCCTTCTCAGCATTTAAATTGTACATTATGCTTGAAATCTCAGTAACTATTTTGCAGTTTATGAAACATGACTATTTTGTATTTTGGAGATACAGCTCACTGAATGTATTTTCACCTTGGGTGAAATTACATTGCATTTAATAAAAACAGCCTTTACACTGTGTGGTCAAAATTGGCTTATATTGTCATCAAAAATGAGTAAAATTCAGTATGAAATTATAATAAATAATAAGAAAAGAATTTCCATACCAATTACTTATATCGATACACAAACACAATTTTTAGTCAGCCCTTATAAAAACCTCCATCACAGGTTAGTACTATTATCTTGATACTTCACAGAATGGGATACTGTTACGATAAAAATGATTTGCTTAAATTTCTGTAATGATGATTTCAGTAAAGAAAAAAAATTAACTAAAAATGTCTGGCTTAGCTGCTATTAAAAGAGATATGTTATCTGGTTGATTTTCTTCCTCTGCAACTGTTCCTAGTCAGTGGTAATAGGGAGGAGACGTCTGACCCTTGGCGCTGCTTTGTGGGGTTCTGCAAAGCTCAGTACGTTCTCTGCTTCTTTTTAACATCCACATGAAGCCACTGGATAAAGTTATCCATTACAATAGGGTGACATATCTCAGCCCATGATGAGTTAAGTGATGCCACAACCTCCATCGTGCAATGCCTGGACACTGTTAAGGGCTCAATGGGGAGCAATGGGCTGAAACTGAACCCTGGCAAGATGGGATGACTCTGGATTTGGAACGCTTTAATTCATGGAGAACTGACGTTCTTGATCTTGGACAGGTTACACAGCCCCTGTCAGAGCATGCACAGTCTTATTGCGCTGAGATAACCCAGGAGTAAACACAGTAAACAGTGGTCTATATTAAATGGTGGTTTATCTTACACTATCTACAATATCATACACCAGGAACAATATACATACACGTGTTAATACAGCAGTCTCCAACACACAGCAGTTACAGCAGGAAACAGAAGAGAGAGAACACAGCAGCAGAGCCTTCCCTTTTATACAAAACTCTTAAAGAGACACAGACCCTGCTGAGTCATTCCAAACATTACATCACACATCTTACATTACATCAGCTGGTTAGCTTCTAAATCATTACCTTGACAGCCCCAGACGGACTCAGTGCATAATGTAGGGGTTCTCCTGAACTTGTGACCCCTGCTCAAGAAGCAAGTGACAGTTGTGGCCAGGAAGGCTTTCATGCAATGGTTGATTGTACATTAGTGGAGCCCATCCAGGAGTTAGTTTGAATGTTGTCACTAGGAGAGTGGAGGTGTATCAGGTTTTATATTTGGGGTTTTATTCCTATAAGCCCTCTGGAGCCAGTGTGAACGTCATATAAATGTCATACATAAATAAATAAATAGAATTCTTCTATTTCTACTTTTTAAAATATGAATAGAAGAATTACTACCTGAGCAAACATAATTTTCCAGCAAACATAGCATATATGACTATTCCCAAGCCATTATTTTAGCATGTTGTTCCTTTAATTTACAGCATCATGCCTGGCTTTCTGAAATGCAAAGACTTACCAATGTGATCTGTAGGCATCGCAACTCTTGTTGGTTCTAAAAGATTATCAGCCAAGACAAAAGCTCCTTCTTCTAATGTATCAAGTAACATTGTTGCGGCGTGAGCTTGTTCAGAAGAATTCATATCTTTCCACGATTCCAGAGCCTCAGCCCTAAGGAGGTTGTCCACCGTGTCAACGATTGCCTGCATTCATTAGAAAAATATTAGGCTCTATAGCCTTAGGCAGCAGGAGAAAGTTCCTAATACGATCAGATGGCAATTGCAATATTTAACTGCCAATGTGATTTACAATGATTTAAAGACAAAAAAGCTACTGCTTTGCTTTAGAACAAAGAGGATCAGCACAACATGCCTTAGAGCAAGTATGAAAAAGAACTTAACTTACTGAAGAATGCAAAAAGGCAAATACTCATGGCTTTAATTTGGAAAATGAGGTGTCAATCCAAAGTTTCAAGGGGCTTTGAGGCATGCATGAATCTGCAGGAGTTTTTCAAGTAATTGGGAACTGAAGAATGTTAGGTATTGGCCTAATCACATAAATGTAGCCATATGAAATATATGACAGCCAGTCTGATATATGGCCAAGGTATGGGATTATGACTGAGGGCATTCATGCTTAACTTCAGCCTTACTGGTTGATTTTAAGCCTATCACCCTCACTTAATCCAACCTACTCCATAGGATTATTGTTTAAGAAAAACTTGAGAAAAAAATGAGCATCTAGTGGCTACAATCAAGATATAAATCCCAAAAATAAACTAACTGCCCAATACTCTGTTTCTTTAGTCAACTAAAGTCTCAGTTTCTAGTCAACTGCTATCTAGTAGCTATGGCTATCATTTAGAAATGGCTTCACATCTGTCTTGTTTGGAAAGCACGGTCTATAGTCCTAGTTTGCGTGTAATGGGAAATATGTTAGGATTAGGGATTTTTAGTTCGTCTGTAACTCCTATGAAGAGCAGAATGAAGTGGCAGTAAAAGTGGATTCCTGTTGGTGAATCCAGGATCTAAGCATCTTATGGCAGCCTGTACGTAAGGGAAGCCTGCAGTCAACTGCACATGCTGATATCACTTCAACCACTGCAGAGCGTGGAACAGAAATTGGTCTATGGAGGCCGGATTCATTAATCACTGAGAAATATGAATTGGAGCCTCAGATCTGAACTACAAGTGAATCTTCTGCCAGGGAGTGAGAACTTGCCTTATTTGCTTAGCACCAGCTATATTATGATTAGTAATTTGGGGAGATTTTGTGAATCTTATCCATCTGCGACCTACTAAAATGTCCCAGTCAGAAATTAAGGTTGTGGTGCACTTTGGGCTCATTGGTGATACATGCTATGTCAATTATATTATGTGTATGTCTGTTTTAAACCCCTTTGCCTGATTCTTCATTTTTAATGACATCTGCCTTTTCTCTCTCTCTCTCTCCAGTGGTATAGAAATAGTCAGCCCTGTAACAAGGCTTGTCAGAAGCTGGGTGCGTATATGTGTGGTGAAGAGGCAGAATAACTCCTAAGATCACAATTGTTACAAGCCTAAGCATTTCTGAGACCCTTTTGATTTCTGAGGAGTTAAGCAGGAGATTAATTTTGTTCATAGAAATCAATGAGAATTATCGATGCCTCCCAATTTCACAGTCACTGCAGTTACAAATACGGTCACACTTTAGATTTGACCATGAAATTTATCTTTTAAAATAAACTGTACTTTTTGCTTAGCTTCCCATTTCTCCTCCTTCTATTTTTTTATGCCTGTTTTTGAGTCAGTCATGGACAAGTCCCTGCCGTTTTCCAGGTAACATTTCTTTGGGAAATGGTTTGCCATTGCCTTCTCTCTAAGGCTGATGAAAAGTAATTGTCACCCAGCTGATATCTGTGCCTAAGGTAGAACTTGAATACTACTTCTTCCCACTACTACTACTACTACTAAAGTCCCACTACTTTAACCGCTGTAGCTCCCAGCTTCCAGTTAAGAAAGCTAAATCATAAATTGGTTAAGAATTGACTTGCTCCCCTTTCTCACTTTTTCCTGTTGTTAAGTTTTAACATTTACCAATACTGAATATAAAATAAGAAAAAAAGAATACTACTTAGACCTACAAAGAAGTAGCTTCTCAATGAGTAGGCAATTTCTAGGTGGATCTTTTGGAATGTAACAATCACTATTGGCTTTAATGAATGTGAAGTATTATAGCCCGATATACAAAATGTTGGTAATTATACATAATTATAGCTAAAATGTGGAAAATGTACCCCTATTCCCAATATACCCATACATTCTATTAGTTTAAGATTGAATATCTTATACTCCTATTTATGATCAGAATGTACTTTAAGTTGAAGGCACTAATCTCCTTTCAAATTTAAATGCTAATGGTAAAAAAAAAAAAAAACCTCTAAAACTGTATTTATTCCAGCATTGGATGGGAAGGCCAGCTGGGAATAGGACTTGTATGCATATATTTCTTATGTTCCCATTTTGTTTCTATTCATGTCTATACCCATAACCTGGGTTAAAGTGAATTAAGATTCACATTAATCCAGGCCTGCTTTTCTTTAATCCCCAGGAACTTGCATCAATTTAACCTGAGTAGCTCTAAACAAAGTTAGCACTGCTGGAGATGTAATACTAATAATGTTCAGCTGTCCCTTTTGAGAGTAATGGATTTATAGATTCAGTGGAAATGGGGCAGAAAGTGAATTAATCTTGAACAGCATAATTATTCTTAAGCAATTTGGAGGGTTACAATTGTAATAACTTAACAGTTTCATAAAAAATGTCTTTGCTCTATTATAGGCAGATTCAATTTAAACTTGTAATTTCTTTTTGTAATACTAATTGGAAATTCTATAATTAAAACTGCCATGCTGTTTTTCCAACCCCAAAATAGCATCAATCAGAGGTATGTGTAGATATTGGCATGAACAAGAATGTTCATTGCCAGATACAGGTAGTCCTGGATTTACGATCATTCGTTTTACAATGGTTCAAAACTACGATGGCTTTCAAAAAAGTTAATTACTGTATGTAATTGCAGTTACGTGATTGCAATTCAGGTGCTTGGCAACCAGTTTGTATTTCTGACTGACTGCAGCATCCTGCAGTTACATGATTACGATTTATGACATTTTTTGCCAATTTCTGGCAAAAAAAATGCCTATAGGGGAAGCAGGATTCACTTAACAACCATATGATTTGTTAATGACCATGGTAAAAATTGTTGTAAAATCAGGTCCTCCTGGACCTGACACAACAACCTACAAGAGAAATTCCAGTCCCAATCGGTTGTAAGTCAAGAATGACCTGCATTTAAATTCTGAATTATTTTACTGCTCTAGAAAATAGGATGATTTTCCAGTAACAGCAGTTGCAGTAACAGGAAAATGTGTATAAAGTCACACAAATAGTTCTTGCTTTGAATTCAATAGTACACTAGAAAAATAAAAAGAGGAAGTGTTAATGCAGAAACACAAAGTGGGAGTCATGTGACATTCTTGCTCCATAAGGTCTAGTGAAGCAAATGGGTATGTGAAGTGGCATCCATCTGTGGATTTTGCTTGCTACGATTAAACAGTGTATGATATACAGAACAACATATATAAAACATCTGGGTTCAAAGCAAAATACTGAGGAAACAAACCTATTGCTATCTTGGATTTAGTTTAATCCCCATTACCATCCTTGTATTTTTTACACAGAGCATGAAAGGAAATGAACTATTGATTATTAGCTTATCTATTATTGGCTTACTCTCAGAAATGGAATCTGTGCAAACATAACACTCTGCACAGGGGCTGTGGAGGGATACAATATACATATTATCCAAATACTGAAATACAAAGGATCATGCAACAAGAGCAGAAATGTAGCAGCAGGGAGAAAGCAAGGTGACAGGAGAGATACCTTAAGGTAAGCCCTGCATGTCTTCTCTCGCTTTTGGAGCTTGTTAGTAAGTCAGGGGGGAAAAAAATCAGACGTTAGACACAAAAAAAGTGCAGTAGAAATGCTACTATTTAATGATTGTTAACCACTTAAGTGTAAACTTAAGAAATATTTTTGCTGATATAATAATCATAGTGTGTTTAATTATTCTCAATCAATGTGCTGTTTTTAGGAAGCCTAACGAAAGGGAGGTTTCAATAAATTATGGGTTAATCAACTTCTTGATCTATTCAAATATTTCTAGGACCCTAATTCATATTAGGAAGGGATTGAGACCAAATGATTATAGCCCAACAGATATGTTTTCATAACTTTCTTCTAACCCAATGTTGTAAAGCTAAAATGAACAAAACTGCCCAATGGGGCAAGTTCTCTTCTTACTCTTTACAGTGAAACAATTTGTCGCTTGTGAAAATGTACTATAGCTTCAACATCCACACACCTATCTAGATTTGTTACTTTCTCTCTTAAATTCCTAAACCTTCCCTACTTCAGGAGTAAAACAAGCAGATGTTCGACATTTCTGGAAACAAATAAATCACAAGACAAATATGTTTTATAGAATACACTTGAGAAATCTGATCCAATCTTTATCTACCTTGTTGTAACTCCGCCCTGCAGAGTCCTTTTCATTGGGCTTCAAATCTTGCAGCTGAGCATCAAGGATGTCTACCAATTGTTCCATCAGTCTGACTGAGGAACTTACATCACCAGCAAAAATTGGTCCTTTGGTGTGTTTAGCCAATTCATTGGCAAGGTTAGCAGCATTTTCTCCACTTCTGATCTGAAATGGCAATTGAAAGGCAAACTAACTTAAGCAACCAAACAGAAAATAGTCCAGTATCTATAGATTTCTTCCCATTAAAAAGAATCTATTAAGGCATCTCTTGTTTTTACTGGTTGTTTTTGAGCACAAAAAATAACATAATTTCAACTTTTAATTTTATTATAGCCCTAAGGCCAGATACAATCAGAAATGCTTTTTTAAGTCATGATTTAAAACAATATCTAAATACTAATGGGGAGGAAAAAATATATAATCGAACAGGATAGTTATTATGGGTAAGTAGATAATTATTCAGTAAAATTCAAGAAAGAGATTTCAAACTCTAGACAAATACTCTTAACTTCCAGACTTGACCTAAATTGTCACATTTCACCCTAATTTGTATGAAAAACACAGTATTCACTCCAAGAAATATAAGACATATTTCTATTCGAATGTCTTAAAAAAGTCTTTTTAAGTAGAAGTGAATATTTGTGGTAGATACCCGAAGGTTTGGGTCAATGAGGGAAGATGGTTTGTGGAAACATTTGTAACATTGCTTTAGTATGCTGGAATGTGACCATAATAAAGATTTGATTTGAGCAATGCTTTGAGGAGCCCCAGAGATGTGAAAGACAATCTCTGTGCATGGGTTGGTATATACATACATTATTATATTTATTTTCATTTTCTTGTGGGGCCAGAATTTGAAGATTGGGATAGGATGTAAAAACTATGAAACAAACAAAATCAATTATCCTTCAATTGCTGTGCTTTGGTGTCTAAAAGCATTCTCCAGCTTCATAAAAATAAAGACAAGAAAGCTATACTAACTTAAAAGTGAAGAAAAATGCCATGGCAGCAGCAAGTAGTACCATAATTGAGAAGCTAGGTAGGATAGGCTTTTGTGGGGAGAAAAGGCTTATTGAGCAGTGAACAATAAGGCTTTATTGACTGCCTGCTTACAGGCCAGACATCAGAAAACTTTGGCATGTAGGCTACAACTGCTGCCCCCCCCTTCTTCCAATCATCTCCAAGTAGGATGCCAAAATTCAATGTCAAAATGTCAACATTCAGTGATATGGTTTTGAACTATAGAGATGGTTTATGGATTTAAGGGTGGGGAATGGGATGATTTTGCTTCTCAGAGATGTTTTGTTCTCTTTTTAAGAACTCTAAAACAGAATACATTTTCTGCAAGTCTTCTGGTGTGATAATACACTCCAAGACGTTCTCCCACAGCCTCTGGAACACTGCAAGTTGCAATGCAGATCCTGAGATTTTAAGTAGTGTTCATCTCTAATGGAGAGCCATAGGAAAATGGCAGATTATAAGATAATAATAATAAATAAGATGTGTATATCTTTTTTCCTCTAGGCATATGAAGAACATTCCTTTTTGTTTCTTCAGAGGCTCATGCCATAACAATTAAACCCATGGACTGTAAAAATAAATATGACTTTATACGTCACCTATAAAGGCAAGAATGACTGTGGGTGGACCTAATGCTATCAGATCTGTTCTGCGGAAGTGCAAAGAACCACTGGATCACAATAGGAATTCAGCAAGCCTATCTATTTCTTTCCATCTAGAGGCTGGTGACAATTTTGCATCCTAAATCTGATAACCCCAGGTAGGCTCCAAGGTCTATCCTGAGAGCAATGCGATTCTCATTATTCCTAACGCCTGTGATTAATAAAAATTCATCTAAAAATTCACAGATTAGGCATGCTATCATATTAATATATTATTCCAACTTACCTTCTGGGCCAGCTGGTTTACCCAGTGTGAAGTACAGTTGCTAAGATCAGGACCCTTAGGGTTCCATGTTCCTGTGGAAATCATGCAGAGGTATGAAGCTGTTCCTATAAAAGATACCACAAAAACGTGTTTATATGGTTATGAACTTTTATTTTCCCTTTTTCAATCTTCCATATATCTTCGTACCCTGAAAAAAAAAATCGGACTGTGGTTTAATATATATTCAACTTTTAATGATTAAAAAAAATGCTAGCTGAGGATGAGATAAAAAAATACAGGATATTAATAGCAAACTAAAGCTGTGCTAATAATATTGAGTAAAACATTAGATTTCTGGTAAATCAATAAAAAAATGAATGCTTGCTGTCTTCTTCTTTGTCCTGGAATTAATCAAAATGGAGCTGATGGGAAAGATGGAAGTAAGCAAGTTTTGAAACTGACTGCGTTTCTGCTAAAGTTGACAGTTCACCTCACAAAAGTTGTTGTTAGGAGAAAAATTGGAACAGGAAAGAGCATTAGGTATGTTTGCTGCCTTGAGTTACTTATAAAATAATAATTTTATAGGTGGAATATAAATAAACAAATCTGAAACAATAGAAAAAGAGCTATAATTATATTCCTAGGCTTCAATGCCCTCTACAGCTTAAAACCTGAAGATGTCATATTCTCCTAAGAAAGAAAAATCAAATGAAATATAGCTTAACAATAGTCAGCAAGGGGGAAAAAAGAGTTCAAGACAGATTTTGTCAAACATCTTATTTGGTCAGATTTGAGCATCTGGTTTTAAAAACTTACCACGTGTTCCTTTGGGGCAGGGACGTTCCACCATTATTCCCCTTTGAGTCTGAGGCCAACTAATTCCCCGGGCCACATCCGGTTCGCAGAATCTCTCGGGCAGAGGGAAAAAACTTGTAACAGGAGGAATTTTGGTTGTAGAAACTGCTGGTGGTGGCTTGGGACCTCTACTATCTTCTTTGGTTCCCGCAGCCACAGTTGTGCTAACAGGAACTTTGTGTGGGGTAGTGCTTGTGGTAGATACAGTTGTTTTGAATAGCTCTGTGGATGGAGTTATTGTCTCTGCTGTGGTAGGCACTGTAAAGGGAAAAGTAATGTTATTCTTTGCCTTTTAAATGTTATATACTATTCTTATGGTTTGATATGTTATCTGTGTACTGCCCAGAGCCCCTTGTGAGGGAGATAGGCAGATTTTAAATTTGATACATAAACAAAATAAAATGTAATATGGAGGAAGAATGAATAAGAACAACTGTGAAACATTCTCCTTCTCCTTCAAACAAGGATAATAAGATGAAAATATCTAGTAAGAATTAAGAATATTAATAATAATAATGAACACATGATCCATACTTAGATGCTATACGTGGCTGGTTCTACGCATATCTATCTCTTATCTCTTGAATACATATTGATAGATATATTTCTAAAGCCTGGGAGGCAGGAATACCAAATTATCTAATATAATAACAGATACATTTAATAAAAAATTGTAAAATTATATTGACTGAAGAGATAAAATCAATGCTCACATTGCTCACATTGAAAAAATGCAAAATAAACAAGGAAACCCTACAACAGAAGAACAGGTTATAAATAGATTGTTTAACAAAAAAAATCTCCCTCCCCCCCCAAAAAGAAAGCACCCTACTTGATGTCACTCACTCTGTCACTTGAATAAAGATAATTAGTGTAACATCTTGCAGCCCGGCAGACATTCTTGCTTCAGAGATTTCTAGCACACCTGATTAGATCCAAATTGGGGTGGGGAGGAGTTGGGAGACTGGAACCTTGCTTGCTGTGCGTTATCTCAGTGTTTCGATAGCTCAGGCCTTAAACATCCCTTTCTAATAAAGCAAGAACTAATTCAAGCCAAGTACTCTGCCTAGCCATCTGAGAAAACTTGTTTTCAACAAGTTACTTCTCTGTTAACTTCTAGAATTATTCATTTTATCCATTTGTCCAATTGTGTCAATTTATTAACATTAAGAGAAATAATCAGGGTAACTCTTCCAAGTTCAAAACTATTTTCTATACCTGCCCAAACTTAAGAATTCAAAAAAAGGAGTCGTGGTTTCTCACACAGTCAGCCAGATGTTTAGATTAGATAATGATGAGCAGTATTATTAAATACATAAAAATGTGAAATCATAGCTGCCTTTTCTTTAGCTGAGATTGGTCTTCATACACACTGAGTTCTTCCCAGGAATCTAGGATGTTATTATTATTTTACATGGTTAAGAAATATTCCTATTCAATATCATAGTGTATAGGCAGTTTACTCATTTCAAAAATAAAGCCATGGAAGGGATGAGGCCCAGCTATATTTTCTAGAACGGATTAAATAGGCCAGTGGTGGCGAACCTATGGCACGGGTGCCAGAGGCGGCACTCAGAGCCCTCTCTGTGGGCACGCGCGCCGTCGCCCCAGTCCTAGGCCTTCAGCTGGGTTTTATAAAACCTTTTCGCTTTAGGCCTCCGCCGCCGTGTGCAAAAAAAAAAAAAGGTTCAATCAGTCAATTTCAACTTCTCGCGGGGAAAAAAAGATCTTGCAAAGTTGGAATTGATTGATTGAACTTTTTTAGTCCCACCCAGTCTGCCATTACCACCGCAGCCGCGCCCAGCCAATGGGCCATGCCCAGCCAATGGGCCACACCCACCCGGCACTCGACGATGCATAAGTGGGTTTTGGGTTGCAGTTTGGGCACTCAGTCTCTAAAAGGTTCGCCATCACTGAAATAGGCGAAATGGAGGATGCTGACTGAAATATATCCTAATGAATTCCTGTGTCTTTGCTAAGGAAAAAAAAAATGTCTTAAACTAAGCTTGCTTTGGTATAAACTCCCTAGTCCTTACACCTAAATGCTTGAATATTTTTACTTCTTCGTGCAGATCAACAAACATGAACAGAGACAAAGGAAGCAAAATTCTCTCACTAAACCTCAGACTGTCTTTTTTTTTTAAAAAAATATTGTATTTATTCATCTACTCTAGTGTTTTTCAGTTATGATAAGCTATACATGACATTTATAAAAATAATGATGTTCATAACAACCAGGGAATAAGTGCATCTTGAAAAGGAACAGGAAAACTTCAGGGCTCCAGAGAATGGCAATTCTCATAGGATTTGTTCCAAACTACAGTAATAGCATGTGTATTGTGACATCATTTCCTCCCTTAGGTCTTCTTATATGGACATCCCTTACAATTTCTCATTTTTAGAAAAAAAAAACCCATCATTTATCTGGAAAAGAACCTCTTGATTTGTGCAGGTATCTCCCCTACTATGTCTTCAAAGTTAATATCATTTTCTCAAATTGGGCAGAGGGGAGGAGATAAAATAAGTTGTTGATTCCCAGTGCTAGTCAGAATACAGATGTTTATATTTCTGAACAGTGATGGAGATTTGGAATCTATTTCTAGTTGACTTATTTCCTGACTCAAGATATGTTAAGATGTGCTATAGATTCTAGAAGCTCTCTAAAAATCTTTTAGAAAAAACCTGACAGGTTTGATAAGACAATTCACAATAACAATATCAAAGGAAAATATTATCACTTGTTTTTAAAATTAAAAGGAAAACTAATTCTAGGATTAATTTTAAAATTTAAATTGAATCCTTATGTAGAAATAAGGGTTGAACCAAATCTCTCCAAAATGCCATCTTGCATAACTGATTTAATCTATTTTATTAATATTTTGGATTGGCAAGGTAATTCTTTTGTGTGTGTGTGTTATTCTCTGAAAATAATTATTATGTTTGATGCCTATAGCTAGTCATTTTAACTTTTAAATGAGTCACAGGAAAAAATATGAAAATATATAAAGTAACATCTCTTTAATAACGTGAACACTTCAAAACTCTAACCAATGAATTAAGTAATTTGTGGGTAGGAGCTCTAGAGTATCAGCTCAATTTAATGCACACAATTAGATGCAGCTTCTATATTACTATGCATGGAATGGACGATTCTGTTGTGACACATTCCATAAAATATTGCTATGTTAATCTATTACACAGTATTTACATATATATTGACTTATTTTATAATTTGATATAGTAACATGTTTATAGTTAACAGCGTAAGTTATAAAATAATAAATAGTATAATATGTAGAGTAAAAGTCATGAAAATCAACAATTAACTAGAAAAAGAATTAGAAAACGAATTTGCCACTGCAATCTCATTTTTTTTTTAAAAGGTTCAGAAGCTAAATCCCAAAATGATTATTTCACTAGATATAAGATGGAAAAAAGGAAGATCCCTGAGAAAACTATTAGGCAACATACTGTCTGCAGTGAGTGATAGCAACATTTGTTAAGATTGTTAATCCTGCCCTTCCATCTAGGAGGCTTACATGGGATCCCTCTTCATTTTGCAGCGATAACATCAATCCTCTCAAAATAGATTGCAATTTGAACCCACTCTTTGTCCAAAACCCCAAACATTACAACACACTGACTTAAAAAAAAAAAAAAAAACAGCTTGACTTTATATCTAGGTAACCAGGATCTGGATGTGTGGTTTTAAAGATGAAAGGGGAAAAAAAAAAACCTCTTTGCCATTAAGTTGTGTTTCTGGTTTGATGTGCCTGTGAAGCAATGGGTCCAGCAATCCTGATTTTAAAAGATGTGATGAAATATTTTAAAACAGATAAACTCATGGGAAACTTGTTCAGGTGGTCCTCGACTTACAATAGTTCATTCAGTGGCCATTCAAAGTTACAGTGGCACTGGAAAAAATGATTTACGAACATGTTTACACTTCTGACCGTTGAAGGCATCCCCATGACAACTGATTCATATTTATGACTGTTGCAGTGCCCGGGGGGGGGGGGTCATGTGATCCCTTTTTGTGACTTTCTGACAAGCAAAGTCAATAGGGGAAGCCAGATTCACTTAGGAACCGTGTTGCTAACTTAACAACGGAAGTGATTCACTTAACAACTGTGGCAAGAAAGGTCGTAAAATGGGGCACTTAACAAATGTCTCACTTAGCAACGGAAATTTTGGGCTCAATTGTGGCTGTAAGTCGAAGACTACTTGTATTCAACTAGGAATCCTGCAGCTTTGCTTTCTGCACAGAGGCCTGGAAAACTTGAAAAGGGATTCATGAAACTGAACGGTTTCTCTCCTAAATTATCGCTGTTCGGTGTGTGGGAAGAGGGATCAACCATGGTATTTCCTGCATGAAATTAAGAATACCATCTGATTTTCAGGAAAGGAAGTCTCATTAGGTCCATTGTAGCTTATAAAAAATTTATGAGAATTGCAAATAACAATTTCCCGGAAAGCTACAGAGAAGAAAAGGAAACAAGCAGCCAGTCATCAAAAGGAACAGCCCCTCCCCCCCAAAAAGGCATTTTAATTTACTGCCCCAAAAGGCAGAATTAGCAAGTCCACCTGCACATCAGAGTATTTAACCTGCCTCCAGCTATTGCAATATTAAAAGAATTATTAACTGGTGAAGCAACACAACTCAGAACTTTTGCTCTCTCTCTCTCTCTCTTTTTTTTTTTTAAAAAAAAATCCCTTTAACTCCATTGGTGTTCTCTCCACTTTTCCAAAGAAGAGACAGGTCCCTGCCTGGAGGAATTTATAAACTGTGACAAGCATTCACTCCCTACGAACTCAGGCCTTCTGGAAACAACTGGATTTGACACTTTTCAGGTTTAATTTTTTTTTTCTTTGACACTTATTTCCTAAAGGCTTATGCTGTTTTTTAAAAAAATGATTTAAACCTCTTCTATCCTTAGGCTATAACTTCTAAAAACATGTATTCTTGAATGTAAATTGAATTTAACCACAAATGCAAACAAGGAGATAGGCAGACATCTGTTTTTTTCAAAGAACCTGAAAAGAATATTTCTTTCTTGTAGGGGCAAGGGAGAGGAAGAAGAGAGAGAGAAAGGTGAGGAACTTTTAGTTCTATTAGAATGTGGATGAGAAAAATACGTTTTTTTCTATATTCCTATAATGCAGGGCTTTTCAACCTTTTCACCCATTGTACCACTTTTAGGATATGGCAACATCCGAGTACCACCAGTCGCCTAGCAAGGTGTCAAAAACTTGATGACAAAAAAAAAAAGAAAGAAAGAAAAAAGTGATAAAGTACAGGTAGTCCTCGACTTACAACAGTTTGCTTAGTGAGTGTTCGAAGTTACAATGGCACTGAAAAAAGTGCCCCCCAAGCCACAGCCGAGCAAGACAGTGCCCGGCGGCGCTCTTCCTCCTGTCTGAGGTTTTCATTGTTGTGAGCATTTCTGTTGAGGATTGGCAGCGGAGGTGGGGTGGGGGGTGTTTGGTTTTTATTCCCCCCGTCTGCTGGGTGGTTGCAGCAGGTTTTGGTCACTTCACATGACCCTGGGACACTGTGACCATCATAAATATGAATCAGTTGCCAAGCATCTGAATGTAAATCACAAGACCCTGGAGATGCTGCAACATTCCAGCTGATTGACGCTTCTTCTGGGCTCAGCAGAAGCACCAGGATCAGCGCCGAGCTCCAGTTGGAGCCTGGCACTGATCCTGGTGCTTCCACTGAGCCCTGACAGCCCCGAAGAAGCGCCAATCAGCTGGAAAGCGGCACTGATCCTGGCGCTTCCGCTAAGCCCTGACAGCCCTGCAGCTCCAGCCATCTCTTGCTTAGGCTTGTGCAGAGCTGCCACCGGTTCAGCTCATTCCCCTCGCCCGCTACCACTTTTCTAGGATGGTCGCGTACCACCTGCCAGGTGCCAATGTACCACAGGTGGTACCCGTACCACTGGTTGAAAAGCCCTGCTATAATGGTCAAAACTGAAAGCATCCATATCCAGATATTCTGCAAAGGTTTAAATTGTGCCTCTCACTTGTTTCATTCCAAGTTTACTGAGGGCATTATATAAAACATAAAAAAAAAATTATGGTTGTAAATCCCTCTTAAAATTCATAAGGTGCCTAATATTACACACATTCAGTGCCTGTTGACAACCTCTGACCTCGTACAGTCATCTGTAAAATTAATGCAGGAATGGCTTCCATTTATGCTTAGGTCTTTCTACCTGTCTCCTTTACATTCTATATAGTTTTATATAGAACAAAATGCACACAACTCTTTCTGTCTACCTACCTATTTCCTTGTTTCTAGCTGAGTACTCTCAAGAACTAACTCTTTCTGAAAGTCATGGTTTTCTGATTCTCATTTTCCATCACACTCACACACACACACACACACACACACACAAACCCTTGTGAAGTGCCACGTTTCATTGCCAGTCTGATAGAGCACCGCCTGTGCAATCTTGCTGAACTTTCTATTCAGCCTACCTGTTGGGAAAAAAGAAAAAAAGGAAACAGACTTCTCAAACCTGTCTATCTTTCTCTGTAAGTACTTGCCTGGCATCTTGTGAAATCTCTGTAATTTTCCTTTTGATTACAATGCAGCCAGACTTCCAATGCTTTCTCAATTAATGTTGTCAAAAGCATCACAAATGCTTGGGAAAGTGTCAAGAAGCCACTACCGCTTCAGATCTTGGGGCGCGCGCTATGGAAAGAATCTGGGGGAGGTTTTCCTTATTACTGATATTCTAGACACCATGTGTTTAATTAAGTCATTTCTCCATGACAGAAATCTGTATCAACAATAGTGCAATTAATACTCTCACAGATCCTCTTACTTCTGACAGCTTCTAACTCATTTAAGCTACCCTTGTGCCCTACAGCTTAACATCACTAAAAGGGATCATGATGACTCTTTTTTTTTGAGTCCAGCTAGGAGGTTAAAATCACAAGAGCATATAATTTCATTCAGCACTCTATGTGCAGCTGTTCATTTGCAAAGACAGATACCACTGCCACCAGTGTGGCTATTGAAGAAAAAAAAAAGAGTTCTGAAATACATCTGCTTTGTCTGAAAAAAAATGATCTGCACAATTTTAGTACTCGTGCTACCTGTGTTGTAGAATTACTTAAAGTTTAAAAAGGTAAATTTAAAGCCTAGAATGATTAAAAAAGCCCTGTGGAAAAGTCACATCCCGACTTTTGTTTACCATGCACAATCTGAATGGAGGATATCTATACTTCCTTCCCTAAAGGTGGCACCACAAGCATCCAAACAGATTTGGCAGAAGAGAAATTAAGAAAGGTTTGCAGAAGAATATGTATTTGGCAGAAAATAGCAATTAGCATTATCTACATTTTAAGGGTATCAATCAATTCAGTCAATCTGAGTGTAACCAGATAGCCATAATAGTTAAAAGGGTGGGTTTTTTTGTTTTTTTTTTGCCTTTCGGATAACGACATCGAAATTTTGCAACTGTTTCTATGATGCTCAGCTGCTTTAAACTTATGTAGTATGTTGGAATTAAAAGTAAACCCATTTTGATTACAGGATTCCCATCTGCATTCTGAAATGCAGTAATTGCACCACTATAGCCCTGTTATTTAAGGAGGGAGGGAGGGAGAGAGAGAAGTTTCTCGTTTTGAAATAAAAGACATAATTATAGCAGCTCATGCAAATTGGTTGGAAGAATATTGTATTGTCTCATACTGCTGATATGGTCTAATCATTTTGCTATTTGTCTGTTTATACACCCTAGTTTCATGCCTCTGAAAGTGCCAGAATTCACTTAAATGCATAAATATCAACAAGAGATCGATCCAGGGAGTAATTAAGAAAAAAAGATCTCAGAGTCAAAGGGAATAAGCCTAAACCATACTTTGGACAGAAATAAGCCCTATAATACTGTGGGACTTTATTCATGGAAAATACAAGAAGATACTACTAATCCTGCTTTTAAGCTTGGATTTTGAAATTCTGGGAAGTGTATCAAATTATCAGCCTGTAAAGTCAGAAAATGGTTTTCCTGTTATATAACAGAAATATAACAGACAAAAAAATAATATATTCCCAAAAATAATATATTATATAAAATAATATTTTAAAAATCAAATATAAGTGGTGTTGCAGTGGTTAAAATGCAGTATCGCAGGCTAACTCTGCCGACTGCCAGCAGTTTGATCCTGACCGGCTCAAGGTTGGCTCAGCCTTCCATCCCTCCGAGGTCAGTAAAATAAGGACCCAGATTGTTGGGGGCAATATGATGACTCTGTAAACCGCTTAGAGAGGGCTATGAAGCGGTATATAAGTCTAACTGATATTGCTATTGCTATAATTGTTTAATGTATTCTTCAGTTTTAGATACAAAGGAAATGAGATGTTCTCAATGTATGATTTTTCTAAAGAGATGTTCAAAGGCAACATAGGCCAGTATATCAAAGCAAAATAACAGTCAAAGTAGTAAACAGGAATAGCATCTATAACAGTAGTAGTAGTAGTAGTAGTATCTATTCCTGCCACACTATGAATGAAAAGATCTGGGTTCTGATTCCTATTCTTTCATTCATTTACTTCATTGGATAGCTTTGGATCAACCTAAGCTAATTCATAAGCTGCAGCTCTTAAGATACGGTGGGAGAAAGGGACAATATCACATAGGCCATTGTGAGCCATTAGAAAAACTGTGAAAAAGAAATATAATAAAAGAAATTAAAGCGAAATCCCTGCTTTAGTTTAAGTTTGTGCTTTATTGCTTAGGTCAAGGGCTATGCTAGTCTTCTGAATGGTGTGCAAGAGGCTGAACTTCAAAACTGTGTGAAGACTGAGAAATACCCTAGGTCTTAAAATAATTAATGTGTCCACAACTCTTGATATTCCATGACGTTAATTTTGCATGGACCCTGAAAGAGAGTTTAAGCTATGGTTTTAACACTGCAGGAATAGAAAACTAAGCATTTTATGGAACCACTCTATAAATAATTCTGGCAGTGCTACAGATACTGCAATATAATATAGAGAAGTAACATGAGGAATATCTCTTCTTAGAGGGAAACATTGACATGGATGAGGGTAAGTATGATATTTAGCTATGGGAGACCTAAGATAGAGTGAGATAAATAATTCTATTTGGTGAAAAGAGGGCAAATGCGGTATTTGAACCATTTTGAAGAAGGAAGTTATGGTATAGACAGGTACTAACAGACTATAAGATGAAAGACAGGGTTTGTTGAGTTTCTGAACATATCATTACTGCACGCATCACAAGTAAAGTGATAGCTGAATTCCCTATAATGGTCTTAAATTAGATATTCTACAAGAATAGGCCTTGGCTTCTGCAGTGGATATTCTGACCCTGAGACATCATTAGATGTTTGATATTAGGATAATTTCTTTTCTAAAAGCAGAGAAGTGTAGAAATGGTTGTTTATATCTGCTTTAACCCTGAGCAGTATGCATAAACTGTAATCCTTACTTTAAAAAAAAAAATGTTTACATGTAACTGATGTTCCTAAATGTTCATTCTTGGGGAAAAAATGGATGTCAAAGAATGAAATGCTTGTTTACTTCATTGGATCAGACCCAGATTTAATCATATTTAGAACAGACTCACTGAAATCAATTTGTCCTATTAACTTTAATGGATTTAATGAAAGTAACACTAAGTTTGGGTCCAATCCAGTATTTTTTCAAATAAATCTTCTGCAACACTTTTAAACTCATTTGGATTGAGTAGATTAATTTATGTACTTTATGCTTTTAAAAATAACTATAAACTGCAATTTTTCTGTGCTTACCCATAACAATTGGCTGCTGCATATTTATTGTGAATATACAAAAAGGTTATTCCTACATACCGGAGATAATGAAATAAAGCATGTGAATATACAAAGCTCTCATTTGAAAAATATGTTTGCATGAGCATTTCCTTATTATTTCATTATATTTATCATTTTTAGAAATTGTAGATTACAGTAAACCTGTAACCCTTACTTAGCAGATTTTAAGACATAAAATCTACTGGGTCCAAGTTTGTCTAAATTTGTCACATGGATGGATGCTGTCTACTGTTCAGCTGAGTTAATTTTTGCAGCTGTTTTCACATGACTCATGGACACTGCAACCGTCATAAATATGAGTCAGTTGCCAAGCATCTAAAGTTTGATCATGTGACCGTGGGAGTGCTGCAATGGTCATAAGTGCGAAAACAGTCATAAGTTAGTTTTTTCAGTGCCCGTTCTAACTTTGAACAGTCACTAAACAAACTGTTGTAAGTTGAAGACTACCTGTGTGTAAAAATAATTAAATTTAATGCTAGTCATATAAATAGAAGATTTATTATAATTCTTTTAAGAAATTAGCATGAAAAGTATTCTAAATGAAATCCTGTAAAAATATACAGGTAAGATAGAAAATAGTCCACTTTTGTATGTGTGTAGTATGTTTCGTGTGTATTATATATGCACATGTATCTATGTATGTATATGTATCTATGTATACATATATACATATATATATACCGTGTGTGTGTATATATATATATTTGTATATATATTTGTATATATATGTGTGTGTGTGTGTGTATGTATATATATATATATATATATATATATATATATATATATATGTCTCTGGTAATTCGGGTTTTCTCCCGTGTAAAATTGGAAGTGTCTTGGCGACGTTTCGACGAAGTCTCATTCGTCATCTTCAGGCTGGTGTCTCTTCGGCCTCGTGCTTCTAGAAGCACGAGGCCGAAGAGACACCAGCCTGAAGATGACGAATGAGACTTCGTCGAAACGTCGCCAAGACACTTCCAATTTTACACGGGAGAAAACCCGAATTACCAGAGACCTACATACAAACACCCATGAAAACCTCAGAAAACATATATATATATATATATATATATATATATATATATATATATTCTTAATTATGCTATTATTATTTGCTTTATGCCATATATATATATATATGAGTTTTATTTCATTGCCTTAAAAAAGCTCAGTAGAGTAGCCTTTAAACATTTTCCTGTATGTTCAATACAATACTGATTAAACAGGTAACTTTTCAAATTCTTAGCACAACCTCTAATAAAATTAAGCTCAAGGCTAACCCAATTACTCTCTTCTTTTGTTCCCCAAAATGACATTGATCTAACTACTCAGGATGAGCTCTTTTCTATTCAGAAATGAAGATACACACTATCCATAGTTGCATTTGCACACATATATAGTACCTTTACACCTTAGTATATATAGACCTTAGTTAGTATACAGCCAGTGCTTTTTTTGTAAAAAGAAAAGGTGCCGGAACTCACACATGTCATACAACCCACTTTGCCTACCCTACAAGGTTCCATCCAAAAAAGGTGCCGGAACTCGTTCTGAGCGTTCTATGAGAAAAAAAAGTCCTGTATACAGCCCTATCTTACTTTATAGCACTTCTGACCCTATAGTTCTTTTACATTTACAGTGCACCAAGCAACCAGTTCTATATAACAGAAGTGATAAAAGTTCATCAACAGTTGAAGAGGAACATCTAATAAAAATATATAAAGTAAAACAAAAACAAAAAGCAGCAAAGTCCACAAATGTTTCTGTGCATAACATATATTTTAAACTGAGTCGATTTCAGCAGGCTGTAACAAAATATTTTTATTGTGTTCCTTTGCCAATTATTTATCTAAACAACATTCTCAGTGTTTAATATCTGTATGTGAATCACAGTATATTGAAAACATTTCTCCACTGATGAAGCTTCCTAAATGTCTGCTCTCTGGCAGTTTATATAATGATACTATCTTTTAGGTTCCTATACATATTTGGTTCTGCATTTGCCACATAATTGGAAATATGAGAATGCAGTAACGTGCAACAAAAATATTAAATCACATTCCTTGGAGCTCAAAATGGAAACTGAAATGAAAACCTTCACAACGTCCATGCAAAAACAAAACAGTCTCTACAAGATGATTTACCATCACATACTTTTCTAGTGCTAGCACAAAATAATTAACTTGGTTTTTATATATTTCATTGCGAAGTGAAAGGAAAGCGCCAATGTGAATATATTTCTATATTACAAATGGATGGGGTATTGTTCTGTAGCGTAAATTAGTGTATTAAAGATTGTCCTTACTTTGGCATGGTGCAGGTAAAAATTAAATCAAAACTGTCCTTTTGTTTTTGTTTCGTTTTGGCAAAGCAGAAGGATCCATTGCTAATTCCAAATAGACTAGACACCCATTATCTTAAGCAGTTTATTTATTTATTTATTTAAATAGTTAAAAGGGAATTCCTACCTTGGGCAGGATCAGGTGGACCAAATTCAAGAGAATATCGTAGGATGAAATTGTTGTTCCACACATACAGTTGATTGTCTCTTGGATTGTAATCCACAGCAGCAATGTAATGATACATGTTGGGGAAAGGAATGTCTACATTTTCTCCTCGGCTTAACCTGGTGTTGTAAATATAGTCAATTGCATTTTTACCAGTTTCGCTTTCATTGTCTTGGTAAACTGATCGCACAACGTAAAGCACCCCGCATATCATAAAAGCATTAGAGGCTGCCCGTTTGTCATAGATTGTTTCCCATGTTGCTTCAAAACGCAGAGTATATGGATTGAGTTGGCTAATGACTATCATTCCATTGTTTTGTTCTGTAGCGTAAATTACCCACAAGCCATTTTCATCCACTGCCAGATCAATATCAGTCTTTCCCCCCCATCTGTAAGGGGATGTGTCATGGTAGTTGGCGGAATTTATAATAGCTTCTCCACTCTTAATTCTAGTCCTTAAGTCAAATTTCACAATGTTTCTGGTTCTTTCCTTATTAAAAAAGACCGCACCATCATACACCACAAATCCGGTACCATCCACTCGATTTGGAAGCTTATATGTTGTCTGTTGGCGTCCATTTTGGAAGTCCTCTAAAGATGCGTATTCTATCAAAGTATCAGTGCGGTATGGAGTCCATGGCATGAAGTATATTTTATCTGCAGCCTGAAGAGGGTCTTTGCACCACGCACCTGCCTTTTGTTCAGCTTCATATAAATTTGGGGAATCCACCACAGCTTTCAATGTCCCAGGGCAAACAAAAACTGGTAGTCATAGAAAGAAGCAAGACAAGAGCGATTAAAAAAAAAAAGGAATAAAATTCACAATATCCATAAAGTCTAGACAAGCACTCTATGTCTGTATAACTTTAAAGAAACAAAAATTCTTTAACTACAATGCCTTATAGTTCATATGTGATTAATACATGTGTTACCCTTTGTCATTATGGTTCTTAAAAGTTACAGTAGTAACCAGTATATGCAGTCTTTTCTCTGACAACAAACCAAGGTTCTATGGCATATTACTAAATCTGGAAAAAAAATAGAACTACCAGTTGCATAAGAGCATTTATTCTCCCGACCTTTTAATTGATGTGCAGTAATTCAACTGATTGGTAGATGTTTTTAGTTCTTAACATGTTCAAGAAACATTCAGAAACCCTCAGACTGAAAATAAAGCTGCTTCGACATACAAGGGGGAAAAATTAAAATTAAAACATCAGATCCGTAGACCTTCATCGAGAGCAACAGAAATAAAGAGCAACCAAAGCAATGGATGGAACAGACCAGGAACCCTGTAATTATGGCATGCTATGGAGAGGGTTCTGGAAAGCCAAGCAAGATGACATTTTTATTAACAAATAGTCGTCATGGGTAAGAGAAAGACAGGGAAAGAGAAAGAGAGGGAGGAAGAAAGCAACAGGAGTCTTCATCCCAGAGCAGGTGCCATCAGATACTAAATCCCATCACCTGCTTTTAAATAGCCGAGTCAGTTTAGCAGCCAAGTCAGTTTATTGCAAAACTGCAAAATCAACTTCTTTAAGGAAGGGTATTTATAAGATCCTGCTGATTATTATAATTTCAGAATGTTGTGGGGAAGGGGAACGGGTGGAGGTTAACATCCATAAGGCACATAACAAGGAGCTGAGGGGTTTGGACTATATATGTTATTTACCTTTTTGCTCCACTTCTATTTCAAGCATCGGAAGAAAAATGAAAAAAAAAAAAAGTGCAAGGAAAAAAAGAAGAAGATTAACACAAATTGATTATTAGGCGAAGATTAAATTAGTTAACAGACGTTAAACACAGGGAGAATAAGAACTGCACAACATTGGATAGAGAGAAACAGACAACAGGAAAACCTAGCTGGAGAAAGATTCTACAGTTACATAAGTGAACATGGATCAATCATTTTAGTAGGTTAAAGAGGCAGAACAGAAAATGCTGGGATGTAGTTTCACTTAGTCAACCTGAATAAATAATGAAAGACTTGACTAATGCATGATATACATAGCCTTCTGTTACCCAAGCAGCCTTAACAAGTGCACGTAAAAAGGCCTTCTATTAATATGCTATCCTATGCATGTGTTTTATATATTGTATTTTAGTATAAAGAAGCAGCTTTGGTTAAAGGAAAGGCTAAATGGATTTGCATAGGTAGATCTCTTTTGGGACCCCAATCTTATTCTTCTGCAGGACAGAAGTATTTCTGTTACTGAAATTGTAGGAGGTACTAGTAAAATTGGATTAGCCTTTATGTTTAAAGTATTTAATTCAGACTAGCCTCTTGCAAACTTTCTCTGAGACTGTAAAATCCAAATCTTGAAGCAAAAGCAAACCCAATATATTTGGGCACTGTAACGAGTTCTCAACTGGTTTGCTTTTTATGTAAATCACCAATTCATGTTGAGTTTGGTTTCCCATTTTTCCAAATACAGATGTTTCTTTGTTTTTATTTTTTTTAAAGATACAATTTCTTGTGGTCTTTAGCTTTCCTGGAGTTTTCAGTTAAGGGCGAAGTGGACAAAAATGCAAATAAAATTGGGCATGCAAATAAGTAATTACAACATAGAAGAATATTTCTTAAGGATACAGACAGTGGATTGAGCTATGGAGTAGAGTTACTGAATAAACCACAATTGGCTGAGATTATTCAGCACCCTAAACCAAAGGGAAACAAACCACAGAACATAATATATGTATCCACTCAATATATCATAATCTCAAAAGTCTATGCTTTACTGCCTCAATGGATTTATAGGAGATTGGAGTTTTCCTTTAAATCAAAGATTTCCCAATTTTAGAATTTTAAGAAAAGAGAAAAGAAAAGAAAAGAAAAGAAAAGAAAAGAAAAGAAAAGAAAAGAAAAGAAAAGAAAAGAAAAACCTACAAAATTGAATCTGACCACTTATTTTGGCTACGAATTTTTCTACAGATCATTCCAGCCTGTAAGATCGGAACCTACTGATCGTATCTGAAAGCCTAGCATTGTGCAAAACACATTTTCATTTTAAAAGTATTGAAAATGAAGTTAAACTATGCAAAGAATAGAGACACAGTCCTTAATGCTCGTACATTCAGAGCTATGGACTTTCTTTGCTTTAAAATACCGCTGTTTTCTAGATCACACGGGTATGTTCAGTCTTAGAAAAGTCTTTAAGCAGGCTGACCTTTCCCACTCTGCCATGTAGGAGATAAGATTACCAATTTTACTATTTGAACTTTTTTTTTTTTTTTGGCTGTTACCCATTATAGAAAAAAAAAAAACAATCTTCAGAGAGATACCCAATGTCTTTTCTCATTCAGAAAATCCTGGTGGCAAAGATAAAATATATACAATTTTTGCTCTTGGCAAACTCCATAAGTAAGAGTGGAACATCTTGGGAAGGTTACATTATACTTTTTTCCATGGAACATGATTTCTCCTTTCATCATGACGAGAGAGGGAAGCTGATACCTTCTTCATGTTAGCTGTATTGCTGGTTAAAAACTCCAGGGTTAAAGAAGGAGAGGTTCAAGAGGACAAAGGAGTAAAAAAGGTCATCTGTTTTGAAGAATGGATGTATTATTACCAGCTGGATGGATTATCACCAACAAATATGATACAATGAAAATCTCTCTAATATATATCTTCAACCCAATAATATATATCTTCGCAGGTGACTTTTAAGCACTAAAAGTGGAATACCTTGCTACCTTAACTTCATTAGTTCACTTTATCTTTCGATTTGCTACAGTGGTTTAATGTAAATTATGCAACTTACCCTGATTTCATTTCCCATTGCTTAGAAATGGGAATGTTGGGATTTCAACTTTAGAAATAATAAATCTTTTCACTAATATCAAAATGGAGACATCTGCTCCATCAATATCTTATCCCACTACCTACTAAAAAATCAGGGTGATTTACATGCCGAAGTAAAATGAACATTAGAATCATTTTAAAGGTCAATGTCAGAAATATTCTGGGTTGAAACATTCCTCGCACACATAAAATGTTTTCTATAATTGAAATGGAAAGAAGACAACAGAGGAAAGAAAGAATGAAGAAAGGTTTGTTTTGTTGTGCAGAAAAAGTCATCAATAATTCTAAGAAGGGGGAAAATGGAAAAGGTAAGGTCCACATTAAGATTTGAACGATTTTGTGTTATAACTGCAATTTCCTCTTATGAGAGAATATGGAATTGTTCCTGGAGCTCAAAATATATGCTTAAGTATTGTTCGTGCATTAATCCATGTGACTATTATGCAATTATAATAGTTTCTCTGACCCTTTCCTTATAAGGAAAGTTACACATTTGCATGCTCTCATCTTGGTACTTTATGCTGTTGAATAGGACTCTGGAGAGACAGAATGACTTTCAGGCCTGAATTAAATCCTCTGTCTAAAATGAATAAGTATAACGGTCTAGAACGAAGAAGTAAACAAAAAATAAAAATCAGATTTATATTTTCATTTAAGTAAATTTTGCATCAGATTAACCCAAAACAGAACAAAGAGTTATCATCAGAATATGTACCAAATTACTGTTTATTATCCTGTTTTTTAATAAGTGGGATAATAAAACAAACCGTTTGTCTAATATAATTAATCCAAGGCAGGGATATATCAAGGATGTTCAGATAAACAGTCAATACAACTGTGTTTTGACAAAGAGAATTCCATAAATCTTGCCCTGTAGGACTTTTTAATTTGTTTAAATAAATAATGCTGATTTGTGTCCACATATACTTACTTGCATGAATAACTCTTTTCCTATTGAAACTAACGAGAAAGTCTACATATTTATCAGAATACATGCAAGACTTCGAGTAAAATGTATAAGCAACTTGCTGCAAAATAAATACTAGCTATAAAATTGCTTTATTTACTTTTGCTTTGGTTGAAAATCATTCACCTTGAAAAATGTTGGTCATGGCATTCTTAATGCAGCATGCCTCAATGCCAAGGAAATTTATTACATATTTCATACCAAATTTATTTTAAACACATTGGCATTGTCCAAAAAACATTTCCATGACAGTAATTATTTGGAACCATCACATTTCTCTTTAATAATGATAGAGTCTACCATGTGAATCTTATGCACTCTATTCAATCGTTAACTGTAAAATATACAGTTAAATTACTTCTATTAATTTTAATGATACTCAAATACAGCTTTACCTGGCCAGGGTCCATTTTTACTAGATCTGAACCATCTAAATCATTTTACTATCCCAGGAAATAGAATATAACTAAGTAAACAGAACAAAAAAAAATTAAAGAGGTTTATAATTCATCACTTCCTGATGTTTGTGGATGTGAGCATATTCTATATTAAAAGAAACAACAGTGTACCTGCTCAGAATACTAGAACAATGGCATAAACAAATAAATATTAGTGTCATGTACTCAGTTGTCACATTGAGTAGAGCTGTACATTTTTGGGGACAGCCTGGTAAAGTAATAAAACTGTAAGGTCCAATAGTACAGCTAGAAAATAAAATACCTCTGAGTATCTTCCATAGAATTCCCGGATCCAAGCAAGGCTTAAAATAAAACATCATGCATAGATGTATGAAGTAGTGTCTGTGCTTTTTAATCCTAAAAGGACTGACTTAGGTTATTTGGAGTATCAACATATACTGCACAATTCAGAGAAATGTCAAGTGGGCTGTCTCCATTGCTCTGAAATTTAATCAGTAACACTCTTATTCAAGGATAAAGCAAAGCATTTTCGGTTTATTTTAAAATTCTGATTTTAATAGTATTTCTCTTGTAAATGGGGGGCACAGAAGATGAATTGTTGGTAGGAGAAAGTGTTTTTTGAAAACTAAAGAATTTTTTTTCCATTAAAGCTATATATATTAGATGGCTAACATTGGGAAGCAGTGCACATACTATATATCTAATATAATCCTAATCACATGAAAATAGCAACCAACTACAAAAATAGTTTTTATCCTATTTGTAATATATGGTCTCCAAATAATTTACCTGTTCATTTAATGAACATATTAATGAATACATGGAGTTCAACTGAGATAATATATTGATATCTGAACAATAACAGAAGTATATGAACACTGGAATGTATTATTCTTATACTAAACATCTGCCATACCACGGGGCCTTCTATTCCTCTTTGTGGTTAAACTAAGTTTACCAGTGCTTTAATTTTGAATAGTGATTTTTGAAATAAGGGTCACAACTGAGTGCTGTGCTATGTGCTGTCCTGCTGATCTATGAAAGAAATTCCAAAGTGAGCAGAGGAACTAAGAAAATATACAGTTATAGTAAGATATAGAAAGTAGATCCTCTTAAGGAAGGTTTATCCCATTATCGTATTTAAGAATAAATTTCATTGCATTCAAATGCTATGCTGGCTTATTTGCACAAATTTACACATTTGATGATTTTTTAAAAGAAAATTTTCTATGCCAGGATTTTTAAAAATCTATTCCATGGCACCCTAGGGTCTTCTGAGAACTTTATAGGTTCCATCAGGGACTGAGGGTGGAGAGGGAGTTCACTGGAATTCAGCACATTTTCTACCTAGACTTTATTTTTTGATCTGCTCTATTCCCTGCATGTCACAAAACTGATGACAACTGGAAATCTGAAACAGCAGGGCCAATGGCTGTCATATATGATGATTCTTCTCCTCTTTCTTGTACATGCAATAATATGTGCCTAGAAAAAAGGCTCCAAAATGAAGAGAACAACTAATCAAATTAAAAGTGCTATGACTTCCTAATGTTCTGCCATTTTTTTTTACCCCCACGATGCTTTCAACTGAACGCAGTCCACAACTATATAGTTGGTTATTAATTGTTTTCATGTATTCCAGTGTTATCCCTGATGTTTTCATAACTTCATTCTTAAACAGCTTTGGATTTTTGATCATTTGGCCTTTTCTGCAATGATTTTGTAAGAAGAAAAACTGTAAGGATGTAGGAGTCCCAAATCTATTCATCTCTTTCGGATCTCTTAGCTTTAACAAGAAATTGAAATGTCCAAAGTGATGAGAGTACAACCTTAGCATGAAACAGTCATCCATCAATGGCCAAGTGGGGACAACAATAACAAAAGTCAGGCTGCAGTGAGAAACTGCAGTCATCCCTCCATGTTTTTAATAAAGAATTAATTGATAGTGCTTTCTGTTGTAGCTGCATTGGTAGTAAATTAGCTCAGAAGGCAATATGCACTGTCTGATAAGGATGGTTTCCTCTCTCCATGGCCTTGAACCTGAAACATACGATGGATTATAAGTGCATTAACTATGAAACACCATGCAGTACAGTGCTTTAGTGCAAGTAAACGAGATGCACAAAGTTACGTGCAATAAGCAGTTTTATAACAATCGTAACATGAGTTTTAGATATCCCAGATACTGGTGGTTGCTGTGAATGATCAATGCAACACCTTCAAAATGTACACAAAAAAAGGGCTTACAATCCCATTGCAAACAGAATGTGAAAAGCAGAAAAAGGAAGAATTTGGGCATTGCAGAAAGAAGAAAGCTAAAATTTGAAAGTAAGTTGCTAGGGAAAAGAGCAGAGATTTGAAAAAGCAAATGAAGCTCCTAGGGAGATTTTGAATATGTTAACAGAAATATGGATAATTTCAGAGAACAGATGTGTACCTTATTTTTGGCATTACTGCACATATAGTATGTACATGTATGAATAAAATGCCTTTTGTGATCTCACAGTGATAGTACAGAAAAAGAATAGCCATACTACTTGTACCTTAAATTATATTGCTTGAATAATTTTCTCCACCAACTATAAATAGTGGGCAAGGCAATATAACTACAATTACTATGGGTACAGAGAGGCGGTTTTGAATGAGAGATTTCCATACATTCAGTAGGAAGATCCCACTGGCTGCAGTGTAAGGGCAATGATACCAAAATTAGGTACTCAACATAAGCAGCACTATGTATACTTTTCACTGGCTGCAGTGAAGAGTTATTAACATTAACATTGTTCCATTGGCCTCATAATTTTTTTAAATCTGCAAGTTGAAATAAGCTGGTGCTTGATCTGTCAAGAGAAAGGCTGCAGCTCTGAATCAGTTATTGGGCTACAGAATTAATTTTATTTCGGCATATGCTACAAAAAAAATTACACTTTAAATGCAGTACAAATTAAAAGAAGCACCATCATGTTCGCCTGAGATTTAAAAAAAAATAACATGTAATAAAAAATGTAAATATTCACCCAATATCAATTCCAAATAGATTTATTCAAAATTAAATTCTAAATTTGGTCCTTCAATTAGAAAAAATTCTATCCATATTAGTCCTGCATAGAAAAACTTAGAAAAATAGAATAGAAAAACTTATAAAAATATGTAATAGATGACCACCAGTATTTTGCAATGCCATTCAGAGTTTTCTTCAGTTAACTGCAAAGGAAATCATTTTTTTATAAACAAAAAAAAAAATTGACTGGCAGGAATGCATCCACATTTGTGTCCTAAAAGAGCCCAACAAATGATCTGAAAATAATATTTATGTATATTTAAACACTTCCTCCTGCTACAGGAAATGATCCCAAGAAATATAAGAACCTTGATATTTGAATGATGTCATAGTCTCTTTCTGGTAATTTAAAATGGTAATTTCAAGGTAAGGGGATGTTATGATCAGAATTATCTTTTTCTTAATAGGCAAAAATGCATTACTCCCAACATGCTACAAGAAAAATGATATAATGAGCCACTAATGGTAAGTCACTGGAAAACAGATTAAAGTTCAGCATGTGCAGTGCATTTCAAATCTAACGATGGTACAGAAAAATAAAACCACAGCAAGCATCTTTTCTGCAATGACACAATGGTAGAAATACACAGCAAGAATGGGAAAAAATATGAACTGTGTTTGGCCTTTAATTGCTTCTTAGTAAAATTTATAGAAGAATTAAATACTAAGTATTGCCAGTACAAATTATAATCGTGTTTTTTTAATGATGTAAGTAGGAAAATTAGTATAAATATAAAGTGTGGATGTTAACCTTGATTGTTAACCTGGTTCATTGTTTTTAACACAAGAATAGCACCAATCCAAAACTGTCTCAACTTATGGAATATGTACCTGCCTTTCACTATAAAAAAGCTTAAGGTTGTGAGTATTAAAATAATTAAATGGGACATGAGGAATAAATGGATGCACAATTCATGCACCACTAAATTTTACAGTTATAGGCAACATATTTTTTCTAACAGAAAAGATGACACTAAGTTTGAATTTATTTTTAACAATGGAATTTTTAAAAAGAGTGAATTGAAACTTTTTGTGAATCAAGTGAAAAAAAAGAATCAAGCAATGTAAGATTTGTGACCAGCTGTTGGTCTGGATTGCAGAAACCTCTGTGAAAGGATTATATATATATATATATGAATATATGAATTCGTAAATTATACATTTCAATAAATCCCTAACTAAATGCAAGTTTCGCAGCCTCAACAGGGTACATTAATAATGACATTTCCCTGCAAATTTGAACGCATACTTTCAGTGTGTAGTTATTTAGAGATTCAAAATAAGAAAATAATTAAAATGGCAGATGCAAAAATTTTGGACATCTTTTCAGTCGGCACTTTGTAATACAGGTAGTCCTTGAACTTATGACCATTTGTTTAACAGGTGTTCAAAGTTAGGAAGGTACTAAAAAAAGGGATTTATAACCAGTCCTAACATCAATGGTCACATGATCAAAATTTGAGCCTTTGACAAGAATATTTATGATGGGCAGAGCGTCTTGGGATCATCTGATCACCATTTGTGACTTTTCCAGGGGGCTTCAGACAAGCAACGTCAATGGGGGAGGGGTTTAAGAGGCAGATTTACTTAAAGATTGCATGATTAATTAATCACCATATAATTCGCTTAACGACCTGCAGCAAAAAGGTCATAAAATCAGACTCTGTTAATGGCTGCGTGACTTAGCAACAGAAGGTCTGGTCCTGATAGTGGTCTTAAGTTGAATTTATTGACTGCCTTTTTAATGACCATTTCAAAGTTACGACACTGTAAAAGAAATAGCTGTGCAACCAATTCTTTCATTTATGATCATTGCAGCATCCTGCAGTGACATGATTGCCATTCAGATTCTTTATAAATAGTGCACATTTGTGACTGTGGGCAAGTCCCACAGTCACCTGATCACCATTTGTGTAGTCTGCAGCTGGCTTGCAACAAGCAGTGTAAATAGAGAAGGCAAACATAAAATCATAAGTTGCAGTCACACAATGCTTCACTTAATGACCATGATGATTTTCTTAATGACCAAATGGGAAGTGAGGTCATAAGACTGTAACAGCCACGTGATTTTTGGCTTAACAACAGAGCTGCCATACTCGATTGTGGTTACTAAGTGAGGACGATCTGTGCCTTCTTTTGTAAAAGAAATTAACAGTTGCTAAATGTTACTCTAGCCACCTCAGACTTCTATTTATGATTCTTTGTTGTTGTTGTTGTTGTTGTTACTCTTTATTTCAGAAGACTTACAGTTCAGAAATATTCTTAGATCTCTTTGTATGCACAATATGTTTGGGATTTCACTGTTGATTTTGAGTAATATTTTATCTGGGGAGTATGAAGGCCAATCCAAAACATTTATCTTTCTTTCTTGTAAGTAGCTCATGACTGATTTGCAGGCATGGTTTAGATTGTCTTCAGACTGATAAAATGTCCAAAATTTGAAAAAGATACAGTACCTAATTTTATACAATGTAGTGATTGTATGAGCTTCTGTTCACTTATGGATTCAGTGAAACACAGAATTTGACCAGGGATACCTGACCCTTTGCACACAGCTCTATCACTTAGCCTTACATAAAGGAGTAGACATGTAGCTTTTAAAATATGGAATTCTGCTGGGGAAAAAGGATGAATATGGATTATTATAGATGTATTTTTGACCAAAGATCATGATATTGAAGCTGGGGGTAAAATAAATTGTGCTAAATCTAGTAATACCCGGGATGTTATTCCCAGATACTTCCATGGCACGCTCCAATGCATGAGCCAAAATTACCACAGCAGGTAGTCCTTTCAAAACTAATAGTAAAGTCAGTAGTTTCTTTACAGAACTGCAAGCCAAGCCAATTTGTCAAGAACTGGTACTGGGCATAAGTACAAATTCCTATTGACTCTTTTGAATAGCTAATTCAAGTTTCTTTTTCTGAGAGGAAAAAAAAAGCAACTCTAGTAGCCTTAAAAGCCAAACACTTAAGAACACAGACAGACACTTGGCCAGCATCACACCATGGCTCCTTTCCATACTTTGTGAAGCTAATTGGAGATCCTAGCCTGCAAGTGTTCAGCATGCAAAATGGTTCTCAGGCCATAAACATGTGCTTCGTTACTCCATCAGTATGGCTCCAGCATCAATTGTGAACGCTAGAGTAAGGGAGGAAGAAGAAGAAGAAAAAGCATACTTACTGTAAGGGACACATTCATATTGGACTTCGAGGTATTTGTATGTTCCAGGACAAGGATCAGGAAACACATCAGACCCAGTAACTACTATACATTGAGTTCTGTTGTTGCACCTGTCATAGGAGAGAAAATGTCAACAGAGCAATTTTAGAATAACTCATTATTTTTATCTTCTGGTGGCAATTTCTATAACCCTCTATAGTTTAATACGTGTCAGATGCAATGGATTATAACGTGCATGTTTCCCCAGAAAGTAGAAGAAATGTCAATACTTAATTAATTCAATGAATGTTCAATGTTCAGCGTATAATGAAATGTCGATTCACAGCAATCGCGACTAAGAGTTCAGTTAACAACAGATAATTCCTGTCCTTTTTTCAAAAGTCTAAGTTTTTTGTTTGTTTGCTTTTTTGATGGTGAAAGTATTACTCTACATTTTGAACTCAATTTTTCTAACAATTAATGAATTATCAGACATTACAGTTATTAATAGCAATATTTTTTTGGAAAGCAGCACAATTTAAATAGTTATACTTATTGTTTAGAGCTGGACATTTTCCAACAGCTGTGCTCTGCATCTGAAGGGCCAAAGTTTTAAAGATGGAAATAATACAGTACCCTTGATGGGATTGTGGAGGTGTGACAAGCACTGTGCCACCAACAATATTATTGGCAAATTTCCAAGTGGGTTACGCTCAGCATAAAATACTATGGTAATATAAACTAACAAATGATTTAATCAGCTCTAAACAAAACTGTAAAATAAAAAGTAGATTAAAAACTTTAGAAAATCAGGATATTTTAAAAAAAGTGTGCAGTATTAAAAATCATAAAAGAAAGCAAGCGTGAACATTAAAAAGATACCAGATTTCATACTAGAACAACTTTACTGAAGATGTCCATCTATAACAGAGGTCCCCAACCTTTTGGGCACCAGGGACTGGTTACGTGGAGAGAGGTTTTTCCGTGGACCGGAGGGAGCGTGGTTTTGTGTGCTGCCTGCATTCCACGGATGGGGCTTTGCTTGTTTGTGTGGACCGAATGCTGGCATGCCGCGGTCCGGTACCGGTCCATGGACCGAGGATTGGGGACTCCTGATCTATAAGACATTTCTCTAAACTGGCATTTTATTCAAGTCATATCCTCCCTCAACATTCACCTCCCAGCGCAAAGAAACCTTTACAAGAAATCAAGCCATGATCCATTTCCCATAAAATGACCATGCTAATCAGAAGCTGCTGGGTTAGAGAAGTCTGGCAGCCTGTAGACAGATACAATATAAAAGACTTGGTGTTTCAAACTGAACTTTAATTTTGAATAGAAATGAAGTGATACTTGTCAAAACTTAGAATAAAACTAAGTTCAGCAAAACAACCTTCAGTGTTTCATTGTGAAGTCAAAGGAAGGAGCCACACAAAAGGTCAGGAACAGTTTGGTAACTAAAACAAAGGAAGTTTGGCTGCTCTCCTGGGTAAGTTCTGTTTGTCAGTAAACTGAAGGAAAGGCAGCCAGATCTTAAAATAATAGTCTAGCCTTTGACTCCAGCCATATATCAAACTACTGCATTACTAGCACTTCCCATACTATTGAATACCCTTGCATAAGTGGAAGACATCTATCTTATGCTGGAGAGTTGGAGGGTTTCTGACATCTGTCTTCCAAAAAACAGGTGTAAGATCAAGCCATGTTTTAAATTCATGTTTGCTAAATGAATATTAAAGTGAGCTTAATTGCAGCATTTCAGAATAACTTCAGTGTTGTTACTAAATGATACATCAGACATCTCCCCTTGTTTTTAGTAATTAGCTTCTGAAAAGAACCTAGTTTTAACATTCAGAAGGGAAAAAAAAGATTTTTTTTTGCGGAACGGATAAAAAAACCCCGATGAAACCTGTTACAGATATTAGGCTGATTGTCTCATTCCTACAACGATAGCTGCCTGTTTGGTTGAGGTCTACTACTGTAAACCAGACAATGTGTATTCAGCAGTTTCCTACAATAAACTGACAGCCACCCCTCATAATTTCCTTACAAATGTGCCCATCTTAACTAGGTAGTAGGTACCCTATGGTTAGCTATTACATTTTTATAGAATGTCTTAGCAAAAAAAAATATTACACCTATATACATCTTCTTAATAAGCTCAGGAGATATTTTCGTAACAGTAGTTAGAGATGTAAATTAACAATGCTTTATATTCCAAGTACTGTAGACTGAAATGGCATGACTGTTCTAGTTGAAACCAGGTGCTAAATTTCTTTTACCATACTTCAAATGATCTGGATGAAAAAGACTAGGCTGTGGAAAGCATTCAAAGGGGATCTTCACAAAACAATTTGGCCCAAGTAAAATGACTCTCCTTAAAATGCTGTGGTAGCAGTGACCTCTGATACTCTTGGTATGGCCACTTAGGAAGCGTTCTTGGTTAATCTCTGTATAGGAAGTCCTCGATTTACAACCATTTGTTCAGCAACCGTTCCAAGTTACAACGGCACTGAAAAAAAGGTGACTTACAACTGGTAACACTTAAAGCCGTCACAGCATCCCCATAATCACACGGTCAAAATTCAGATGCTTGGCAATTGACATGCATTTACAATAATTGCAGCATCCCAAAGTCACATAATCGCCATTTGCAACCTTCCCAGCCAGCTTCCGTCAAGCAAAGTCAATGAGGGAAGCTGGATTTGCTTAATGACCATGTGATTTACTCAACTGCAGTGACTCACTTAACAACTGCTTTGCTTAACAACAGAAACTCTATTCCCAACTGTAGTCATAAGTTGAGAACTACCTCTATGTATCCACATGAATAACTGCTTGGTTTCATGAGCAGTCCCAATGGAAGGATAGTATAACAATAAAAACTTTTGGCTTTTGGCTTAAAGCTCTGATAAGGGTAGTATCTGCAAGTCTCTTTAAACATTGTTTCATATAATTAATAGTCTGATTTTGTTCCTTAGTTTCACTTAGATGAAAATCTCTTCTTCTTTTAGTTCCCCTAAAAGAATTTTCCACCCCTTTGGATCTTACAACCCTCTGGAGTAGACTTTGACTGTAGGAATGGGGCTCCAAAAGGGTGGGAATTGCCCTTATTTTATGGGCAAAATGGATTAGTTGAAAACCACCTAGAATTTAAATACTTATATGTCTTATTCTATGACTATTACCCTAAAAATATTTGTAGTTTGCCTTCCTACCTGAAACAGACAAAATAGGTATGCTATTCAGTGGTTTTTAAATATGTCCTTTTTTAAAAAAAATAAAAAATAAGAGTCTAACGGGAAGAGAGAAAAAAGTCTTACTATGCTTTATGTTATAGTTTATCAAACCTGCATAATGTAACATGATTTGCTATAACTGCCAAAGTCACTAGGCAGATATAAATCACTGAACAATTAGGGTAAAGAAGTATATAATATCCATCAGTGGTAAGAGCTTTTTCTTCCTCCAGATAAACAGACTATAATAGAGTATCTTATAATATTTCTATGGAACAGCTTATCCCTGGTTTACTGGTCCTCCTTCACTTTCTCACACTTCTATCTTTTTAGCAATGCACTTGGGAATATATAAGTTTAGCCTACACCTGTGGGTAGTATTGTTAACACTCATTGATTGGTGCTTTATATATCCAATGTTTTTAAATCCTATGTTCTGGCCTTTTGTAAGCTGCCCATGGCCTATAGAAATTTAGCAGCACAGAAGTCTGGGTAAATATAAACAAATAATTTGAGCCAAGTCAGATAGCAGTTATTTCTTACTTAGGACGTCAATCACCTTTCTACAATATCGTAAGATGGAACATGGGCTTTGGAAGGCTTGTAGCTAAATTTTATCAAATTGTTGCATTCCCAGGCCAGTATTTCATATATTGCTAGTGCTATCGATACAGATGCATAGACTGAGAATTCTTGGGGTAGAAGAAATAGGAAATTATAATGTGAACACTGCAACACCAAAGACAGTCAATGTATGAAAACTGTTCCTGTAAAACATTAGCACATTCTCTGGGAAAATTAACATCTCCACCACACTCTAAAAAAATCTGAAGGTTTCTCAAAACGTAAGAACAATCCTTATGTGTAAAGAACAGCCAAGATACTTCTAACACATCTATTTTATAGATTAGTTATAATTTAAGGTATGTACATTTTTTCCTGTTATGTGCTATTTTTAACTTTTTGAAACATTCAGAAAAACTGGGGCTTCATGGCACTGAGAAATTTTTGAAATCAAAGGTTGCCATCTAATTAACAGTTTCAAAAACACAGGTCTGGTTCTTCACAAAATAGCTGAAGAAAAATCTCTAAGACTAAAGAAAATAATATGCGGTTACATATCTCCACTGCTCCTGCGTTTGCCACTTTTCATTTATCACTCTGGAAGTCTGTCCCATCTGTGCTTGGGTTTAAAAATGCTCTTTGTTTCCATTCTAATTCGTTTGCATTCTTGCCATTATTTCAATTCCCAACAAATTGCTTTCGCCCTTCTTTTGATTATCATATGCTCATTATTATACTTTACCAAGAGAAAAGTATGGAGATGAAATTCCAGGAGCAATCTATCTGGGTGAGGTGTTTTAATCAATGGTCTTGCTCTGGTGATTAAGCGGAGACTTCTGTTTTGGCAAGATAACATTAGTTTCTCCTGTCATGCTTCAAAAGCCACTGGGAATCTTCTGCAGATCATTAGATATGCTACAATAAAGCTTTGGTACATTCCCTTTTCTTCCTTAAATTACTTCTTCACTGTCCTATCATTTCCCGTCACCATTGGCACAGCATTATTATTATAGCTCCCCTGAAACATGCACCAGAGCTATGTCTCCAGGCCATCGGATGCCATTTTCAATTGAGGCTTCCACTTTAAAATATAAATTAAGAAAAATTTCATTATCTCCTGCCAGGGGCCATTATTCACCACTGTTCTAGGCAAGATTAAAAATGCAAGATCTATAGTCTTGAACAAATACTCCAGTATTAAAATGAAGATCTGGGTGTAAACGACAAGGCTAATATACTAGGATTAACTGAATTAAGACTGAATATACAAACTGAGTTTGTTATAGATCACAGGGCACAGGCAAACTGGAGGCGATAGAAACAAAGCTAATTCTAACGGACAGTTGGAATTCTAAATTCACGATCCCTTCCAGCTGGGACTTCTTAGACCTATGGTCTTAACATACCTAGAAGCAAATCTGATATAAACTGCACCAGCTTCATTTCAAAGGTGTGGAACTTATACCAAAGTTTTCTTTCAATGGTCAGGTTTATAAGACTGAAATGTGCATTGGTAGGTCTAGACTCGAACAGTGCTGACCATATTCGTAATGCTGTAATACACTGAACTTTCTAAAAATGGTTTTCTTACAAATCTACTGTGGTTTCAGAAGTTGTTGAACACATTTTTAATATGTGGTGGGTATGTGTGCAGTTTTATGCAGTTATCCCATATTTAACCTGACAGCGACAGATGCTAGCGGGTCTCACCCTATTCGGACAGATCATGGCATTCTGCTCTTTAAAAGAATCAACAGAATTCGTGTAGCAGTTATTTCTGCATATGGCAGAAAGAAGCATCAAAACACATGTGACTACATCCCATTTTAATTTTAATAAATCTGATTTACAAATATATAAAACTGCCATAGAATAGGGAATCTAGCCCTTCTGGGGCTGCTTGAGATGCTTGATGGTGGCTGGGCCTGCACATATGTAAACACACATGCTTTGTTTATGCAAATACACACAGATACTCGTTGTCTGAAACATCATGGAAAAGTTAACAGTGAAAAAATAGCATCTGTATAAAAGCCAATCATTTTCAGTACACCAGGGAAAACACAGATGCATAGTTTCTTTAATTGTTTAATAGCTAATGATTTATTGGACATTATTAATTACTAAATAAACATAAGGAAACTAAATGTAGTGCAATTAATATAACATAGGAGATGTTGCACAGTAATGATCATTTGTCATAATTAATGTAATAAGTAATGCTTGTGGCAGATATTCTGAAATGTAGTATAAATACAACAATCTTTTTCTGTTTTCCTTATTCTCAAAATCAATAAAGGGGAACAAATTAACTTGAAAGTAAATTGGTAACTGCCTACTGAAACGCAAGAACCCTATGAATTTTCTACAAGTAGAAACAAAAAGACATGATCCATTAAACAAAAACTTACAAAGCTACACAATTAGTAAAGTTTTAGCAAATGCGACTGAAAGCAGTGGTGCCCGGAACAGTTACTCGAAACTATCAGAGGATACTTTGAAGGGTGTGCAAACATGTCAAAGGATTAGGCATCAGCTGAATGAGGCAATGAACAGAAAACAAGAGGTCACTCTAAAAGTGCCTTTCCATTTAAGAAAGGCACCTTTTGATTCAAGCTAGATCTAATTTCTGCTACTAAAAAATACAACAGAATATTGGCTGCAACTAAAAGTTACAACTTTACAGCTTCATTATGCCACTGGCATAGTTGAGTTCCTTACTGAGCCTCATGTAGATGCTAGTTGCTTAGCCTGTATGATTGTAATTGGATGTAATAAATATCACTTATTTATTTCATAGTATTTATACGGATGCCCATCTTAAACAGGTAACTCTAAATGGCCAACAACTAATACACAAAACAATATGATAAAACTCCTACAAGCAAACAATACAATTCAAAATAATCAATGCACTGCCTAACCCATAATATGAACACACACTTATTGGTTTCCATTAACATTTTGGCTCTAATGTCTAGGAGGAAAGCCAAGGTTTCATAGCCTTCCAGATCTTCCATAGGGCAGGTACTGAATAGATTTTAAACATGCTTTCCTATAGGAACAAAATGGCTTACAATAATAAATTAATTTATGTATTATAAATTGAGCGAAAATGAAATAAAACAGATAAACTAGCCTAGTATGTAAAGAGAAAAAAGAATATTTGTTTCTCTAGTCCTGTGTAAATTATACTCTGGGTGCCATGTTCTCTTATGGCTGGTGGTTATCCACAAATGTACCTTCTTATTGGCAATTCTCTTCTTTCTAATAAGGAACGTCTGGTTCCTACTTTACTGTGTTTTTAACTCCAAGCAAAGTTTTTATTATTTCAGGATTTTTAATATTAACTCTCCATTTATGCTTGAATAGAAACATTTAATTCAACTCATCTCGGCTGCCTAGTAATCATTTTAATTATCTGTTTAATTGTTTGTATATTACACATTTGTATGCTTTTCTGAGTTTTATGTTATACTTATTCGTTTAAAATGTTAGATACTGGTTTTCAAAATATGTTATAAGCCACTCTGGAAAACTTGTTGTTTTGAAAAAGGGCCTATAAATTCTTAAATAAAGTAATTAAAAAGATGAAATCCTCAAGCAACGAGAAATGTCTTATGATCTAAAACAGGAAAGTTGAATTCCTAAGTACAAAGCTGTATCTGTTCTCCCTGGACTTTCTCAGAAAACTATTTGCTTAGCTTTCCCGTGTATTTCCACTCTAAATGTAAAGCTATCAGATATCTATTACTCTGAAATATATTGCCTATTATTAAGGAGAGTTGGGCATCATAATTCTACAGTCCTTTAAATATGACCAATTCGATAAGCACTGTATGTACTGCTGATGTTTGGAGAAAAATATTGTCTACTTACTGTAGAAATACTGAATGGCTAGTTAATGTGATTGCTAATTTCAAACAAGCTTTCTTATGTATAGAAATAAGAATACCTAGCCAATCTGGGCTGATCTTCAAAAGCCAAGCAGAGTCAGATTTAGTTAGTACTTAAATGGGAACAATTTAAACCATCCGGTACCAACCAGGGATCAAAACAATATTCCAGTATGGAAATTTTGACAATCTCTATATTTTTGCCAATAAAAATGATGTGGCACCAAAGGTGCTTTTTTAGTTCTGGTCAGAAGTGAAGAAGCTTCTTAGATGAAAAGTGAAACGTCTTCAAGGAAAAACTAAGGAAGTTCAGCTGCCTTTTGAAAAAGCACCTTTGGGAAAACCATGACCTGTATGACTGAGAACTTCCATAGACAAAAATGATGTGGGTATTTCTATGAAATAATCAGGAGCTGCCCCTTACTGGATGGGAGGTTTTATCTTAAAATATCCTAATGACTGATAGAAAAAGGATAAAAGAGTAAATCGTGCAAGAAACATTGCATGCTACCAAACTTGTTTATAAATTACATCTTAGTAGTTAAATATACATAAAAGGTTAAACATTTTAAAGTGTCAAGATTGTCTCCCCCTTTTCTTGTTTTAAAGTGATTCTCTGATTACTAGCCAGGATTTACAATGCTAACAATATGCAAATGTTCTTTTATATAATGTGATTTGCATATATGTTAAATAAAATTTGAAACTGCCTCTAAAACTCCTTTAATCTTTTTTAATTAGCAAAATAAGCAATTTAAAAATAGCAACAACAATTTGTTAATAAAACCTCTGATATGTTAGATGCCTTGATAATTCTGAGCCATTTTACAAGACCTTTGGGTCAGTTTAATGCAAATTAGGCTTGAGTCACCCAGAGTCTTATTAATCCAGCCCAACTTCCTGGTTTACAAAATTGCACATTCAACATAAAAGTGGCTTAATTTTAGGAGCAAAATAAAGCATATTTATTTGCCGAGTAGACCACTGAGACTCCCTTTATTTCAAGGGGTCATCGTGTCGAAACATAATGTAGGGGCAGTTATCACACATATATAGAGTGAATAAATGTGTATGTACTTCTTTATTTAAACATTCATAGGATGCTTAGAGTTTTGAAACTTCTCCTTGGATAATTACAATGTATTGCCATATATTGGAGCCAGTGTCAATTAGGGCCAATTACTCATGAAAATGTTTCTCCATTGCAGTTTTCACATACAGAAACTATCACTCCCCATTTTGACAGAGGAAATGGGAAATCGCTATGGGATGTCCTAGTTAAGATTTAAATTAGCAAGAAACTTGTTACCAGACCTTATAAAGAATATGGAATAATAGGACATAACCTTGCAAAACCTTGGCATCCTCCCCCCTACAACCTGTAAATTATCTGCAGAAATTACCCATTCTTGTGTGGCAGCTTATTTTTCTCTCATTGGGGAGGGAGGGGAGAGAAAGGAGGGGGCCTTTAAATATTTAATTAGTAGCATGATATGAAGACAACCATGCATGCCAAGCACTTTGATCCTCAGCCTATGCTCCTCCTAATTATGCTTAAATTTACATCGGTCATTGCAAACCTCTGGCACTTCTAATTATTTTATTCCTTAAAGATCCTTCCACGAAGAGATATTTTTCACTCTCACAGCTCTGGATTTCCCTAAATAGTTTTCTAGACCACTAATTACTTGCTCAGGGTCTTATATTCAACAATCATTCAAATCTGGGATTGGTCTGGTCGTGTATTTTTGTAGTGGGACAAACCCATTTGCAAGGGTGTTTCTTCGTAGACCCTGCAGCGTCTGCACTGTATTTATAAAACATTGTGGCCCATTTCAATTATGAAGCAAAGTATTTTTTAAAAAGCTAAAATCATAACCCGGCTAATTATTTCCTAGTGATATGTATATCTTCTTTGCTTTCTTTCTTGTACTGATTAGACGGAAATTTGAAATCTCTTTCCACCATGCATATCTTAACTATCCATTTATGGCTTTAAAAGTATTAATGTCAAACGAGAGGTTAAAAATCAAAGGAAAGGCCTTTGGAATTGATCTGCTGATTTCCTTACCACCTTTTTTCTCCATACACATGGACAGCTTAAATGACAGAAGTGCTGTCCCCTAGGAAGGGCCTTTAATCATATCACTTCCAGTGCTGTCATTTGCTATTTAAACAGAAGTTTCAGAAGTTTGTGCTAGAAGCATTGTGTGAGCGTTATTATATTATTCTCTTGAGAGAACTTGGATGTCATGAAAAGAATGATTATCAGTGACATAGCAGTATCTCGCCACAATTAGTGGAAAATTTACAAAATTTGTAATGGAAAGTTTGTAGTGGAAAATTTACAAAACTTTCAGGAATACTCTTTTTTTAAAAACTCTTATGTTTCAAAATAAGCATAATCTTTGAGAAGGGAGCATTACAAGTTTCTATTCATATTTTGCTAGAATTAGTATGATTCATTCATAAGCTACAATCCATTTTTAATAAAGAAAAAAATTGCTGCAAACAGTGCTTTGACTCTCTCCTTCTTCAATCAAAAGCAAGTTTAGAAATACAAGCAGCATATGAGGAGATACACCAGCTCACCACTCTAAGCATGTATTTAATTAAGCTGAAAATGTTCATAATCTAATCCTTTTTCAAATTCCCTTCCTCCACAAGAGGGTCTGTGTTTGCACAATTAAAAAGGCTCACTTTAACCTGACCTAACTAATGTATTAGATGTAAATCCTTCCCTATTGAAATAAGTGCTGGGATGACAGCAGGACAGGAATCATAATAAAAGAAGGAGCTCCTTTATCATGCATAACATTGATAGTATTCATGATAATGGAACCCTGATCATCTGTATTTAGAATAGAATAGAGCTGGAAGGGACCTTGGAGGTCTTCTAGTCCAGCCCCCTGCTCAAGCAAGAGAAGCTGTTTTAATTTTATAGCATGTTACCTAAATTATTCTCTAATTCAGAATGCTCTGAAGGAACTTTACATTGTGTCTCAGTTGCCAAAGGGGAAAAAAAAACTAGGAAAGTTAAAAAGAGAAAGATTTTTTGCATTTATAAGTAAAGGAATAATGGACTAACAAAGTTGATATATTTGACAGGAAGTAAACTTTCAGATCTGGAAGCATCTTTTTAACCCCAAGTTCACCCCCCCCCCAAAAGTTAACATTTTCTCTGCAGGATATAGGTAAATGGTGGCTTGTTTGATGTAAGAGAAAGAAATGAACTGCATGACAAGCTGTGGATTTGGGGGACAGAGTTTGATTTATGGTAAAATAAATCATAAAATGCCTAGATTAAAGACGTGTTCAACCTGATCACCCTGTATATCTAGAAACCACAGCAAGAAAGCAGGTAATACATGTGCTGAAGAGTAAGTCTTAAGCACTTACTAAGAGAGATGCTTTAACATCAAGAACATGCTTTTGTTTATGGCTTGATGAAACATAGCCCAGCTCAGTTTTTCCATGCTTGGACTATACTGAGCATAATGTTCACAATACAAAGAATACTGTATTATAGCTCACGATGATGTAAATGTCTGGGCATGTCTGCATGTTTGGCAACCTGTTTGCACTTAAAACTGCTCAGCAGGCACCCCATGATTGCCATTTGCAACCTTCCCTGCTGGCTTCCTCAAAAAGTCAATGGGGAAACCTGCATGGAATGTTGCAAGGTGCTACTGCTTACTGAGAGGACTCCATCTTGTTTCTGGGCACTGGCTGAAAAATCCACACTGAAATCAAAGAGGGCTTCTCAACCACGAAAGATTTAAACCCCCAGAGTGAAGAGGCAGCTTGGTAAGGAGCACTGAGTGCCCCATGGTGGTGGTGAGGGAAGCCCTGGAGGCCCAGTGGAGGCTGTTTGTGTGTTGATTTTATCAGAGAGGATTTTCAGCTCCTAAGAGGAGAGACAGCGCAGTAAGGTACATGGGTGTCTCAGAGGGATGGGGGAAGCTCAGCACAGGACCTGCTCATGTGGTTTTACTCAGTGCCTATAAATTCTGCTTGCATTTCAGAGGAGTTTCAACTACTGAGTGGAGAAATGCTTATGCACGGCTTGCATCAGATCTCCCAGGTTCTCCCCCACCCCGTGATCCTTACCTGGGATTCCATCCACTTAACAACTCACAAGATTGCTTAATGACTGCAACCAGGAGTGCCTAGATTGCACTTGTTAAGTGGAACAGTCACATGATGTCATACCTAATGACTGCTTTGCTCAATGACTGAGATTATGGTCCCAATTGTGATCATTAAGAAAGGACTGCCCCATCTGTCCGTCCATCCATCCATCCACAATAGACACATATAAATTGCTCATACATAATTCAGTTACTGCAGATATCTTCAGGCCTTCCTCAAAAATCCAAAAAGGCGAGATGAAAGAAGACACAAACTCTGTGCCATCTACCTCCAATCCTGATGTTTCCTAGCATCTGAAGATTTCATTTTACATGAGAATGTGATTCCTGAGCAACAGGGTCCCCTGTTGTGGGACTATTGCACTACATTCAGGCAAATGCAGTCAAACTTTATCTGACAATTGGAGGCCAGTTCCTCAGCAATTCTATACTTACACTAACAAATGCCTGAAGACATTTACTGGAACTCCCAAGAATAACTTCATGGAAAACAATAGCTCTCTTCCTGTATTATTCAATGTATAGGGGAGCCAAGGGATTAAATTATAAGGGGGACACACCTTTGGCTTTGCCCCAACATACTTCCATTTCCTTGCTTTTATTCTTAGCTTCTATGTGTTGAAGGAGTTTGGAGAGACATCTTTCTGTATTAGTAGGCAATCTTTCAATTGTACTGTCTATTAAACTGGCATGTGGGTTAATGTATCCATTGTGTATAAAGTGGGAATGCAAAAATCTTCTGCTCCTATGAAATTGTTTTAAAAGGGAGACAGGAACTTCAAAAAAATAACAGATCTGTACAATAATACTGCAGCAGCACTACAATGCTATCACAGAAAATTGAGATGGGGAGCTTACAGTATTTTTTTTTAAAAAATACCCAATTCATATTTCAGTAGCAAGGTAAAACTATTACTCTGAATAAAGCATTTACTCTACTTTACTCTTAAACTACATTAGCTCCATAGCATTAACTTGTTTTATGGGTTCAGTTGATCATGACCTATAAAATGTTAAGCAGAACTGCTTTAAATATCCACTAACACCATGCATGGGACTGAGAGCACAAGGCAGTGTTTTATGAAGCGGGGAAAAACTGTCCCCTTATGAAAAACTAGCACATACTCTTATGTCACTGATATAAACAGGGTACGCATGTTAAATAATGTATAACACTGGCAATGTTTTTCCAAGCAACGGGAAGGCAGACTGAGTTTATTTTAGTTCCTGTTCTTTTCCAATAGAAATGCACGTACACAAAGACAAAGATGTTCAAATATGAAATTCAAATGCAGGAAAGCTGAGAATCCCCTTTTGTTTTCTGTTAATGAACAAATTCTGTGTTTTTAGGGAAGGGTACAAGCCTGGAATTACTTTTTGAGTAAGATGTTGGCCAACATCTTTGGCAATTATGATTTCATTAATTAAAAACAGAACCACAGAAACATGCTATTGTTCTTACATTTGACTCTTACAACTTTGCATTTCAGCAATTTTTGTAGTGCAAAATGTAATCAGAAGTAACTAATTCAGGATCAGATGGGTTGCAAGAATGTAAAGTTCGTATTTTAAAGATACTTTTTTTCAAAATTTACTGCAAAAACTCAATAGAATTGAAAAGACCAGGATAGGACATTTTAAACAACGAAAAATTTTACTGTTACTTTTTATTATTAGAAGATATTGGCATACACAATAACATACATCCACAGTATCTATACAGCAGGGCTTTTCAACCTGTGGTACGCGTACCACTTGTGGTACATTAATGAGTGGCAGGTGGTACGCAGCCCTGCCTAGCCAAGTGTAGTGGGGAAGGGAAAGAGCCAGTGCAGGCAAAGACTTACAGTGAGAGATTCCTCTGGAGCTGCAAAGGCCCCAGGCTCACTTCTGGCTCACCCTCCCCCATGAGAAAGGAGGAGGGGGCGGAGACAGGAGAGGCTATAAAAGGAGGCAGTTGGAGAGGGAGAGGGAGAGAGAGAAAAAGCAGCAGCCTTCGGAGGAGGCAGAATCAGCTCTAGCTGCACCGAAGGGAAAAAAGAAGGAGGAGGAGGGTGGGGGGAGAGGAGATCAAGCAGGCCGGCCGGCCATGAGCCAATCTACAACTGCTGTGGCAGCCACCTGTGCTGGCAGCAACAAACAGGCAAGAAATGCAGTGGGGGAGGGGTCGCCCTCCACAGGAATGAAAAGCAGCAATGGCTGGAGGTGAGGCATGGAGGGAGGGAGGGAGATGGAGAGTGGAAGGATTCTTATGTGCTTTTGTGACTTTGAAGTTCTGGGATTTGTGCAATGTGGGCTTTGTGTTCTTAAGGAGTGTTTGGCAATTTCTATTTGGCTGATGTCTCATGTTAGCTTCTATTGCTCTGCTGTTGTTAGCTGTAAGTTTTGCTGCAAGGGATTTTGAAGTATTTTTCTCCTGAATGGGTTTTACCTGTAGATTCCTTTACTTATGAATGGAGCCATTTGGGAGGCTGCCTTAGCTGGCAGCCAGTACTTATATTTTTTTTTCTTCCTTACGTGCCGGCTGCACTCAGTAACTCTCCTTTCTAGCCAGTAGCTAATTCTTAAAGGGGAATGGGCCTTTTTAAGCTAGTTCACTCAGCAGTTTGTCTTTTCTGTCTCTGGAGGCTTTTCCTTGTTTGATGAATATATGGAAGAGAGAAAATATGGGGGAGTCAAATTCTTCCTTCAGAAGGAGGTGGGCATGAGAAGGAGGGAGGGAGGGAGGGAGGGAAGTCCTGCCTTAGCACTTGGCCACCAGCAGCCCTGCCATTGACTTTGCTTGTCAAAAGGTTGCAAAAGGGGATCACATGACCCTGGGATACTATGACCATCATAAATATGAATCAGTTGCCAAGCATCCAAATATAAATCACATGACCCTGGGCATGCTGCAATGGTCATAAGTGTGAAAATGGTCATAAGTCATTTCAGTGCAATTGCAACTTTGAACAGGTTTTTTTTTTGGGTCATCAAGTTTTTGACACCTTGCTAGGTGGTACTCGAATATTGCCATATCCTAAAAGTGGTACAATCGGTGAAAAGGTTGAAAAGCCCTGCTATACAGCATTATCTATCCACCCATCGACCTGTGTTTGTGGGAGAAAAAAGAGGGTCAGACTTATGAAAGTAGGGTGATAACACAAACATATTCTTTTTCTACATGCATCACACCTTAACAGGAACACTCAAAAGAAACAACATAAGCAGCAACATTGAATAAAGGCCAGCCCTGAATTAAAGCAATTTTATAGATGTTCTTAGGAAGCATTTTATTTTTACTATTTTTTTAAATGTAGCTTAAAGTTGAACACAAAAATTTAGCCAGTAAAAGTATTGTTTTTATGATGTTCATTCACCTAACATCTCATCTTCATTTATTTCTTTAATGCATCAGTACTATTTATTATGTTTTCCTACAGGATTCCTATGTACAGACAGCTTTAATTTTTTTCACATAGGTACCACATTACTCTAAATTGCACAACTATCATATACTATATAAAATACTGCAATGGAAACTTCAGAGTAATTTGACCTCATGGTTATTTGCCTAACTCTGCTTCATGATATCCAGTGCAGTTAATTATACATTTTCGATGTTAATAATCTCTGTCAGTTTCAAGCATAAATTGTCTTTGATTAATATTTAAACTGTGTTTGAATAAAAATAATTGTGGTTATATTTCCTATTCAGCAGCTATTATGGCTTACTAGAGGTCTCTTTAGGAAAGACAGCAAGCTAAATGGCTCAGCTGTCCTTACTACAGGAAGCTTAAAATCACTTTTCATCACTGTACCAATCAGGACTGTAATATAATTAGCTACCCTATGATTGGGATGTGTGTGTGAAGTGTTTATGCACTACTAGGCACAATTAATGCATGCTAGTACTGTCTTATTATTTTGTATAATAAATATAAAAAACATAAATCATGAATGCGAGCTCCAGTAGAACCATTAGGGAAAGAAGGATGTGTTTTGATAAGCTGAAATGAACCAGCAAGACGACAGTAGTGATAGCGGTAGAATTTTTTTTTTAAGGGTTCATTCTAAAATGTACTGAGTACGGAATGTACTCAATAGTCTCAGTTCCAAAATTCAGCAGCTGGATTGAATAGAAAGATGAAGGGAAAAGAGGAATTAGATTTGCTGTAGTCCCTCAGGAGTCTTGAGGTTTGGCCCAAAATCCAATCTGCAATTTAAAGCTCTTATTTTCAAAGTATTTTTAAATTAATATACTGCTAATTCATACAACTGTTAGATCTGTCGATTGTTTTCTGTTCAGGCAAGTGTCTTTCATCAGCCGGTGTTTGGTCATTTGAAGGCTCTAGCATAAACAGAAACTGTTTTACCATACCACAGCTGAACGTGATACAATTGAGTAGAAAATATTATAGCCCAGTGGTGGCGAACCTTTGGCACGTGTGCCAGAGGCGGCACTCGGAGCCCTCTCTGTGGGCACTTGTGCCATTGCTCCCCCCACGACTCCCTCACCAGCAGCCCCCCTGGAGGAGTCGCCCCGAACGTGGCCCACGCAGAGCAGCTCAGCCAAGGACATGGCAGCCAGGCAGTGTAGACAAGACTCTGCCCTCACGCCCCATCGCGCACAGTTGATGCTGCGGGATGCGGGCAGAAGGCGTGGCCGCCATGGCGCTGCTGGGTTGCCTGGGCGATCTGTGACGGGCCCTGGAGGCAGTGAGTGGCCCCGCGGGCAGGCGGGGTGGGGGATGGTGTGGGGGCGGAGAAGGGGCAGGGCAGGGGGTGGAGTGGGGGCGGGCCAGTTTTTGGGCATTCTCTAAAAGGTTCGCCATCACTGTTATAGCCCATCAGTGAATTTATCGTTTATCTATGTTGAAATACTTATAAAAGAATGAATTACTTTCCTATGGTAAAGCAAGTTGTAACTCTTGAGCTAAGACTTATCACAAAATTCTGTTTATACAATAATTCCCCTTCACTGAAACATAATTTTCCATTACCAATATAAATAATTCTCACTGTTCACATAAAAAGCCAATTATTTGGACTAACAATTATTAGAACCTATTGAATCTAAGTGACATATTGTGTGTGGAAAGATAAAAGACTCAGAAGCTAACTTATTGGATGAAATGCATTACAGTAGGGGATGATAAGGGAAACATTAATCCAGGGCTATGAAGATCTTGGTTCAGATCCTGACTTGCATGAAATATATTGGGTGGCTCTGAGTCCATTGCCATTTTCCAACCTAACCTATCTCACCGAGTTGTTCAGATAATAAAAAGATTGGAACAAACCACGTAAGCTGGTTTGAGTTCCCGGAGGAAACAAATGGACCATATAAATTTAATAAATAACATTATATGTCCTTTAAAAGATCCATGTCCAAGAGTGCTTGTTAAGAATGTCAAAAAATTCAAACACAATTGTCACTATTTAGTGATAACACTGAAGAAAAAGTAGGTAAGAAAAGCACTGAAACTCTCAAATTCTATGTAGGTACTAATTATTATTAAAACATGATTCAGTTATACGTGACTACTTGGTCAAATATAACCGCCATCATTCCTTTCTCCTGAAGAGTTCATATGCAACCAATATTAAAAACTAACCATAAATAGAAAACACTTTGCAAACACCACATCAAACTACAAATTTACTGTCTGAGATGACCATGGAGAAAGAATGTCTGTGTTTCTGCATCCACTTTGATGTAACCTGAAGCCAGCTCTACATAAAAGAATGCTTAAGAGAATGTGTCTGGCTCCGATAATCATGTACAGTAGAGGTTTGTCAAGTATCTCTCAGATTCTGATAGTGAAAACCAGTGACGTACCAAAAGAAAATAAGGGTCTGATATTTGAGATCAATAATTTAAAATGACATCTTTCATGTTCATTCATCCAGAAACACGCTAGTTCAAATTAGTATCTTATATGTGACAATCAATACAATCATTTTTGGAGCAGAGAAAGGACAAAAAGTTATCAAAACCACAGAGGAAAAGAAAGAGAGGGGGGAAAAAATCAAGACTGCTGATGACTATATAAGACACATTTCCTACAGAAATATTTTTAAAAATAACAGCTCTTTTGATCCACAACAGAAGCAGCTGCCATTTTGAAAACTCCTGATTCTAAAAAGTCAGTCGAAGCCTGATAACCTGATTACTTTACAAGAAATAGAAGAGAAGAATGTTATAAATCCATGAAAAAGTCCAATTGCAACAATCTTATGTTTCCAGTATACTTTACTGAATCAGTTTTTCTGCACTGTCACAAAGTAATATAGCCAAAATGCTGCAATATGGTTCCAAGGAGGACGCCGAGTTATGTGTTAATTTGTATGGCTGGCCAGAGTTGAGTTTTAAGATGGGAAGCCATACAAATCTTTTAAATAATTAAACAAGGGTGCCATCTTCTCAAATTGGTTTAGTTTTTGGCCCATGCAGACTTGAGGATTAAGGGACCAAAGTAACCAAGTACTGATGAGATTAATCAGATGAGATGGGTGATTTCCTGATCCAACCTTCCAATCCTATGATCATCCATGAAAGACTTTCCTTTTATTCTTTATCTTTAGAAAGAAGAAGAGCAGCCTTGTTTTCACTTGAAAGGAAGCTCATTTGATAAACCTGCACTTTTAAAAAAAGGTTGACAAGGAAGGAAATACTTGTAAACGACACTCTGGGTCAGAAAAGTAATTTAGTTTTTTTTTGGGGGGGGGGATTTCTATCCATGTGTCAATCATGTTGAGAAAAGCCATTAAAAACATTTGGCATAAGTTATTTGTTTCTTAGAGGACATCTTCAGTAAGAGAGAGAGAGAGAAATTGAGAGAAAGAAAGAAAGAAAGAAAGAAAGAAAGAAAGAAAGAAAGAAAGAAAGAAAGAAAGAAAGAAAGAAAGAAAGAAAGAAAGAAAGAAAGAAAGAAAGAAAGAAAGAAAGAAAGAAAGAAAGAAAGAAAGAAAGAAAGAGAAAGAAAGGGAAGAAATCTTCAATGAAGTTCTAAGAATTTGAAATACACAGGCTGCTAACCTAGAAATAGAAAGGTCAGAGTGCAAACAGCTCCTGTCTTGAGCTTTGACAGGCACAGCTGTGTTCTAAGAAGAATGAATGACTGACATAATGAAAGAAAGAGGATGCCCTGCAGTTTCAGAATGTAACATAGTATCCAGTTGTTAATACTAGCGTAAAACACTTAATAAACTAAGCTTGGTATCCTTATCTATGGAACATACTTTCATGCTGATATTTCACTTGTAAAAGCAAACCCTTTGTGATCATGGTCAGTTCTCTACTAGCAACTTGTAAGTTCTAGAATCACTGATCTATTGCTGTGACAAAATAATACTGTAGTAATGAGGTACATCATTATTTCAAGGATGCCTGGGTGATGCTATGAAAATACTAACAGGCAAATAGCCTACCTATCCCTTTTAAGCCGTTGTAGGATGATGAAATTGAAAGGATAATAGCAAATAAATTGTAACTGAAATAGTGATAGTAAACAATAATAGATTTACAACCTTGCTTTCAAGTAACAATTATAACACTTAAAAGAAAGTTTGACCATATGTCTTGTTAGAGGAAAACTGAAACATTGGAGCACAATTCCCTTTAAAAAATGAGAGAAGGGGGGAAGGAAAAAGAAGCCTGAATGAATTAGCAGTCTGCACTGCTTTTAAAGTAAATTGGAGACAAAATTATTGGAATTTTTTTTTTTTTTGCTCTAAGGAAATACAGAGGCGTGAGCGGTCATTTTAAATTTACTTATAAATCTTTTTAAAAAGCTAGCATTGTTCTTATGCTGATTTAGATATAGATTTGATAAATCATTTCTCAGTTTAATGAAGCAACTAGAAAAGAGATTTCTGAGATTTAATTCTAATGAAAATTAAACTTGTCAAAGAACTCCTAAGAAATTACCAGAAAAATCTTGATCTTGGCATGCATCATTTATTCATTCAATGATTTTTCCAATCTTTGAAATGAGACTGCAATTTCCCACGGATTTGTCTAACAAAATTTGTTTTTATGAGTAATTCAGACAAAATGAAATAATAATGAAATTTCAAATTCTATATTTAATTATCTTCACAACTCACCTGGGATCCAACCATAATCTAAAGAAATATATTAAAGCAAAATATTACTTTTTCAAACATGCAAGGGTACTTTCATTGTAGCACTAAAGAATGTGAACACTTTGTGGTCAATTTCAATGGATGTTAGCAAGCGTTCCCAAACTGAAATCAAAATGAGAGTAGATAGGGAAGAAAAACAAGTGGAATATTCTGGTTATCCGCCTAATGCCTTCTATGTCATGTCAAGCACTGTTCGTATTAGCAGAAAAAGTATTAGCAGGATTTTCCCAATGGGACCCTCTAGGCTGGAGTTGCAGCACAATACAGTTCTTACCCCACACAGGTGGCAGCATTGTAGCAAACCTGACGGGGATAGTAAACCCTGGATGTCAGTAGCAAAAGGCAGGAAAGGAAGGCAGAAGAACGCAGAAAAAGGTCAGCTTCCGTTGCATCATATACATAAGTGGCATGCCAGAAATCACGCTCAAGCTCTCCCTCCTGCCAATAAGCAAAGCCCCTTGGCCATCACCAGTTCAAGGCAAGAACCATACTGCACTTTTTTTTTTTTACACTTGTTGGACTTGCAAACAAAATGGACTTACAAACAGCCTTTTGGAAGATAACTCTTCATAAGTAGGGGACCAGCCATATACTCCTATACGTATCTACCCAGAAGTGAGTTGTGCTGAGTGTTATGGATTCTCCTAAGGATAGGGCTTTGGGTAGAAAAATCTGAGTAGATCTTTGACATCTCAGAAACTAAAAATCATATTTCTCCTTCCTTCCTTTTCCTTCCTTCCTTCCTTCCTTCCTTCCTTCCTTCCTTCCTTCCTAGAGCTTAGGAAAAAAACAAACAGTCAACCTTGGTATTAGTTTTATTTCATGAGTGGCCTTTTCCTCCTGAAATGAGGAAAAAGTATATTGGAGTTTCTTAAGATATTTATTATCTGTAATTTAACCTTTATCAGGGTACTCTTTTTTATTAACATATTTTAATCAGCACTGCTTTTACCTTTGTGTCATAATTTTGTAGGCATCAGGGAGGAAACATTCAGTGTTCTCCATCTGGAAAGGGTCAGCATCACAGATCTTGTCATCTGTCCGTCCATAATTAGCACTCTCTATCATAATGACATCACTTCCTGGACACCGAAGATCAATGGAGTAGCCCTCACAGGACAGTTCTCTCCTTACCAAACCAAATGGTAGTGCTGCTCGACTAAAACCTAAAAAAACAAACAAACAAAAACCATATTGTATTATTAAATTATCTCCTCCCAAATAAGTTAGAGAGATAACTCTAAAATACACCTTGGTAAACATGAGGGCATTTCTAGACTTTTATCATTCCAGAAAATGTGTACCGTTCATAGCCCACCCTGGATTTTCTATGTAGATGGATGGGAGTATTCATATAATAGAGCAGCTTGTTCGCATCCTTCTTGAGTCAGGGGTTAAATGTGGCCATTATTCTGAATGTATCATTTTATAAATAAACACATGGTTGAAATTTGTTCTTTAAAAAATAAATTATGAACTTCAAGTGATTACAGGAAACATCCAACAGATATTCAGGGTCTAAACAAGTCAAACTCTGGAAGAACAATGAATGGAATTTTTACACTAAGTGAGCAGTGGCGGCTGAGTGGCTGGGTCATATTTTGGCCACCAGGTTTACAACCATACTTTCAGCCAGGACCTTTGCTTAACGAGCCCTAGTTTGTGTTCTAACTAATTTAATTATTTTTAACAGATGTTTGTGATTGGCTTTCTTCATCCTGGGTCAGCCTCTGCGTTCACTTCACTTTAAACTCAAGCACTATGTCACAAGTATTATTTATTTTCAATGCTCTCTCCCATTCCTAGCCTACTGCTGAACTCAGAACAGCCTGAGAAATTTACACAGCAAGGTTATATGTTCCCTGTCTCAAAATAACAGAAAAATAGGGTATCTGCTTGTTGAAAACAACCAAAACCAATAAAATGTTACACTTACTAAACTTGATAATTTAAAACCAATGTGTTCCTCAAATTTTCAGTTTCTTTTGTTCATTTTGTCCCTTTCATCTCAGATTTGGTACATAGGCGTGTGGGACTTGTAATGGGCAGTAGCTTTCTGCTGAATGAGTTTTTTGGTGTTTTTTGAACTACATATTAATGTAACTTCTTTTCCTTTTGTACAAACTATGATTTTATTCTCAAATAAATCTAATTATAAAAGGGTTCAGTGGCAAATTTTCAACCTGGAGCTCCAACAATAGCCGGAGAGTTGAAAACCTGGTTTGTAAACCATTTTTAATACTGATTACCGAAACACATTATTTCGGTCCTGATTTATTTATCATAAATTATCCTCTGTGGCCTGTAGTGACTGGAAGTAGCATGTATTCTAGCATGCATACTTAACCACTCAAAGTGGTTTTTAAACCATGGCAAGAAGCCACGTGCAAGATTTTCAGTGGATGCATCTGTCACCCAACCATTTCACATTAAATGTGATAACGTGAGCAGACAAATTGGGATTTCCATCTTTATCTGATGCTGTAAGTGCATGACCAGCAGAAAAACTACCTTGTGCTGAGCATTTCACACTTCTGCAAAGCCAGAATATTTGTCACAAGGTATGAAACTATTTGAACCAAGTCCAATTCTGTGAGAGCAGAATTCAAGGGCTATGTTAAGCCAGAAAGAGAAGCTTCTTGTGAAGGCTGTGCTCTGCAACCTTCTTGTGAAGGCTGCACTCTGCAACCTGTTTGTTTTTTTTAAATAAGGACGGCATTGGGACATGTAACAAAATACAAAAGACATTCCAAGCATGTACAAAACACACAGCTCTTTCACTGGTAAAGCATTACAGCAGTTGCACTTAAAATCAAGGCTTTTTTATTTCCACAACAGGAGATTCAACTTTGAGTCAATATTAAACTCAGCACTTTTCTTCTTATTGTATTTACCCTCTGACAGCTGCAAGTTGCTGCCAGCTACTCTGCCAGCCTCGAATACCATTTTTTTTTATACACACAACTGAGTTAGCAACAGCTCTGTGCCTGACTGATAGCCTGTGCTAACTGGGAAATGCAACTGATACAGATGGAAAACAGTTATGAAAAACAAGTGGGAGTATAAAACAAGCCCCATAGCCTGGGTCTATGAAGAAGAATCCTCACCACTGCACTTAACTTCATTTTATTTCTCTTCATTGTTTGGAGGAGAGGCCTAGAAGTTTTAGGACAGAGGTCTTCAAACCTGGCCCTTTTATGACTTGTGGACTTCAACTCCCAGAATTCCTCAGCCAGGCACGCTGGCTGGGGAATTCTGGGAGTTGAAGTCCACAAGTCATAAAAGGGCCAGGTTTGAAGACCCCTGGTTTAGGAGGTATGATGATTATGACAAATAGAAATGTACCTCAGAGGAATGTGTGTGTGAGAGAGTGTCTGTTTGCATATGTGTGTATTGACTCCTGGACACTGTCTGAACAAGTCCCTGAAGACTTGTTTAGCAAGGTTTTGTGGAAGTGGTTTGCCACTGCTTCCTTCCTACATCTGAGAGAGAGTGACTGGCATGACTCATGGCTTCTGGGTCTGATTCCTTGACCACTTCACCAAACTGGTGCTCACCTCAGTAATTAGGGTATACTTATTTTGCCTCTATCAAGTCAACTGAAAAATAATAATATCTGAAACAAAGGACAGCTGCCAGTTTTTTCCAATCTGTTAGCTTTCATATAGTTTGCATGGGCTGGCATGGAATGACTAAATTGTAAACTCACACATCTACAGGGCATTAAGAAACAGACACCACAGGAATTCAAGAAATGCTACTTTATTGCTGTGTAGTAAGAGAATTTTGAAATCCAGCCCCAAACTTTCACTGTCCTTTTTAAGGACAATACGCTCAAGATGAGATAGTTCTCTTTCTCACACTTTCTACTTCCTCAAGATTCAGTAACTGTTTTTCCTCTCCCACCACTTTCTCAAGGCTGGAACTAATCTTCCTGAATCATGAGAGAGGAATAAAGTCTATCTTCTTTCTTGCCTAATATTAACTATTTCCACGATAGGTCTCTTTACAAGCTTTTCTGTAAAAACTAAAATAGGAACAACAATTCCAAATATTATAGTCCAAATTTCCTGATAGGAAATATAAGAAATATAAGTCCTAATAGAAAGCTTTGGGTGCTTTGTCTGGATTTTTTTTTTCAGTTCAAACATGTATTTATTGTGGAAAAATCAGAACTATTACAGTATTTCAATTGAGGTTGCCAGGACTATAGAATTCAAAACCAGACAAAGTATCAGCAAATCCATGGCAACATGCTTTAATATTAAGAGACACCATAACTGAATGGTGAAATACTTATAGGAAAGTAGTTCAGCTGTATCCCTAAACCATGGGAATGAATGAACGCCAAGAAAATATGCATTAATAATTAAAAACAGAAGGAATATTCTTGAATTTGGTGGCTCAGAAGGACAGATTTATGGGGCAGAGAAAAACATTATACATTGCTGTCATTTAGATTTCTACAGTCTCTTTTCAACAATTCAGGAGAGGTGGTGGGAATGCAGCAGTATTAGAGTTAAAAAAAAACAGATGGGAACACAGAGTTTTTTTTAAGAGATTATCCTTCAACTTAGGTTGCTCTATATTTTGGGTTGCTGCTAAAAATAATAGTTAGGTTAAGCCGTGGTGAATTCCCAACAGAGGTAGCACATTCCTCACTACCATCACTTTTTCCCCCCTTTTTTTTTGAAGAAAGAGAAACAAGCTGTGCAAAATGATGAGAAGCGGTGATCTTGCTATGAAGTCCAACACGTCATCAGTATTAAATAAGCAAAAACATATCAATCTTGTCATGATAAAGATGAGAACCTTCCTACTTTTCTTTAGGAACTGAGTGAAGGGTAGCAAATTTTTGGACGCTGGCATAATTGCAGGTAAAAGTGCAGGTTAAAAAAAAAAGTGGTAGGTGTGCTTTCTTTTAACCTCTCAATTGTGACCTGGAATGTGCAAGGGGATTTATTGGGGATAGGATAAGAGGGAAGTTATGGTCTGTGATGAAATGTGTAACAGAACCTGGGAAAGTGAAAGAATCGTTGCAAAAGACACACGACCCTATGGAAGGAGAGTCAGAGCAGCTCTATATTAATTAAGATTCACAATTCATAATTAGGTCAAACTGAGTTGGGAACAGCTTTGACAACCTTTCTCAGATGCCGTTGTGTTACCCCATCAATAATATGATCTAAGAATTAAATATATTAAATATATTTCCATTCAGAAGGCAAGTCCTAACGAAGGGGTGTTTTACTTCGCCATACAATTTGGGAAAGCCGAGGTCTAGATCTTACTTCTCATTCCTGCATCACTGCAAAGTCTAGATTTAGGCCTGTGTGATACTGTCCTAAGTCATGTTCTTAAAGCTCACTAACCTTCCCACACACACACACACATCTTTCCACACATCTAGTTGTCAGAAAAGACTTCTCTTTCTGAATAGGCGCAGAAGCTACCCATTACTTTCACTGAGTATGCAAAGCCCCTTTTTGCTTATTGAATGTAAAGAAGCCAGTTGAAGTAACATCAAAGATACACAGTTTTAGAGGAACAAAGATCTTTCCAAAAGATGCTTTACTACCATCAAAAGAGTGCTTTACTTAAAGTATGGTCAAAATGAAGGCCCTCCTTTCCAGTTGTGCACCACCCCACTTCAGTTGTGAGCAGAGAACTATTGCTGTCATTAATGCTGAGCTGACAAACCATCCATTCAGATTTTCTGTACTGTAATTTACAAATGAACCTGTCCTTCAGAAATGATCTTGAAGGGAGGTACAGAACTCCGCAGATAATGCATGTGAAGTAAATTTAACACTTCAAAAAGGGATTTAAAGCAGAAGTGCTGTCATAATTAGAATGCACTGTAAAACAACACAGATATGTGTAATGATTTTAATAAGTTGCTTGGCATCTAGTTAGAAGATAACTGTATAGCTCATTCTTTAAAGGAATGAGAAGAAAAAGGAAATCCTAGCATTTTGGTGGTCAGAAATCAGCTGCATGCAATAAACAAAATTGTGAAAGGAAATTAGTTCTGGCTTGTCTAAAACAAGATGGAACATTTCTTCATTTCAATAGGCCACATTAAACTCAATAATAGGTTTATATATCTGCTGTACTTATCTACCTATAATGCAGATATTTAAGATTACACAGATATTCATAGAAATATGTGCTTTACAGGAAAAAAGAAACATGTAGTCAAGAAAATTAGGATAATTTGTGTAGTGTAATTTGCATATGTCACTTTGCATATATATTTCTCTTGCACACTTGAAACAAATAATTCCCTCTTCCCAATTTGGAAACTGTTAAACCTGTGGTACTTTATATTTGCAACATGTAGCAATTCATTACATAGTGTCACCTATAAATTTGATCACTCTTGGCTTGGTTCTTGATTATCTTTGGGACTGTTTGCTCCTGGTAGAATCTGCTTATCCTATGTCACTCATGAAAGGATCTTGTAATTCACCCTCTCCTGCATCACACCAGCTTTAGAGAATAATTTCTGGGTTTATTCATTAAATTTTATTTTTCATTAATTGTTTTATTTATGCAGGTCTCCCAAAGTCTTATGATTGGGGGCAGCATTTAATTATACAAAAAAAGTAAAAAATCACATTCAGTTATGAAACTAAAACTACTCTGTGGAAAAACTAAGAACTAAAATATTTTCTAGAAAATCTTCTATTTGGGAGGAAAAAAATCTATGCCATTTGAATGCAAACAGCAATGTCCTTGTAAGCATAAACAGCTTCTTATTCATCTGCACTTAGATACCTTATCAAATTTGAGAAAAGGGAAGCTGAATGAGGAAAAATAATGGTGAAAACACTCAACATATAAACCAGATACAGGACAAACATACATTGTCTTACACATTTTTCTTGTAAAATAGGGAAAATACGTATGTACTATATTTGTCCAATAATTAAACCAGTTCTCTATGCTTATATTAGAAATTCGTACTTGGTTTTGCTGAAAATCTTTATGAAATATACCGTATGGTGTGCTTAATATAAACTTTTTTGCCCAATCCATTTTTATTTCATAACATAAAGTTTCCACTAAGGAAGGCAAAGCAGCTAAAATAAACTGTTTTTTTTTTTTTGCTATAGACCTTAAGTCAGCTTTCACAAGCAGTTAAAAACTGTTTGCAGAGTTTTAGCAAACAACATGCTTTGTTCGATTCATTATCCCTAACATTTATTTAACTGTATTTCTGCAGTGAAGATATGCCAAAGTTAACACTGTTCTACAGTAATCAAGATGTAAAAATAAGGGTATATGCCATTGGTGGCGAACCTATGGCACGCGTGCCAGAGGCGGCACTCGGAGCCCTCTCTGTGGGCACATGTGCCATTGCCCCAGCCTCGCCTCCCCCCACGACCCCCTCCTCACCAGCAGCCCCCCTGGAGGAGTCGCCCCTGAATGTAGCCCATGCAGAGCAGCGCAGCCACGGACATGGCAGCCAGGCAGTGTAGACAAGACTCTGCCCTCATGCCCCATCGCGCACAGTTGATGCTGCAGGGTGTGGGCAGAGGGTGTGGCCGCCATGGCGCTGCTGGGCTGCCTGGGCGATCTGTGGTGGGCCCTGGAGGCGGTGAGTGGCCCTGCGGGCAGGCGGGGCGGGGGACGGTGTGGGGGCGGAGCAGGAGCAGGGGCAGGGCAGGGGGTGGAGCAGGGGCGGGGCCAGTTTTTGGGCACTCGGTCTCTAAAAGGTTCGCCATCACTGGTATATGCCCTTGACTATTTAAACTGCAAATTGCTACCGTGGGATCTTGGGGAAGAGGGGGGGGACTTTCATTTTTTAATTTATCCCCAAACAAGCAAATAAAAGAGACTGTGACATTTCAGTTTACATTAATTTTGCATATATTTATTTCCTGTACATGACTCAAAGAAATTGTATAAAAGTTATCAAACATATTCTATCAAGAATAAAATGATTGTCTTTTAAAATAAAACTTGTGCTAGTTTTGTAGAATGAGAAAAGTCATTTTGCAAATATCACATTTTAAAAAAAAAATTAGAATTGGTCAATATCTTTTTGACAATCTTGTTACACCAAAAAACTTGATGAAATAACATGCAAAAATACATTTTAGTGCTTCTTGTTAAACAGATGCCCTGTTTGATATTTTGTATTGATTATATTATGGCAGTATCTATTGTCAGTAAATCAGTGATATTGACAAGTTTAACATAAAAAGTAGATTATTTTCTTCTTTGGTCTGTTTTTTTCTATCTTGTTTCTTTTTTCTTTTGGTCTCATTTAATTGTGTGAATTTTTAAATATATTTAGAAGTTTTGTCTTTTATTGTAATTTTGTTAATTATATAAAAAAGAAAAGAGGTTTTTTTTAATGTTACTAATCAATCAAAAACACACCACAGAAAATTCAGTACACTAATACTCATCACCTGAAATAGATCTGGTATTTACCACCTTGAATTCAGAACAAGGAATACATTCTCATTCATATACGAATTCTACTATTAAAATTATTAGGATTTTTTCATTCTAAATTAGAGCAATTTTTTTAACTTTTTAAAAAATAGTTTAATAAGTACTGCTTCTAACACAGAACACTCATCAACTTCAGCTCAATCCCTGGCTCACTGTTCAGGCCTCGTTAGAACTCATGAAATTTTTAATTTGATTCCAATGAGGACAAAAATGTTGGCAAATAAACAAGTACATAAATTTTAAAATTAAGTCTCCATCTCATTGGTTAACGGATCAGAATGCTACCATTAAAAAAAAAACATGAAATGAGTACTATACTTTCTCATATGCATGAAATGTATTACAAAAACACAAAGACCAGGCATAAAAAAATACAGTATACATACAGTACATGTATACATTGCATACAGTAAAAACACAACCTCATCCACATTCATATAAAGCAACAGGGCTGTCTGATATATGGAGAAAATGGAAAAATTCTCAAAAGAAGCAAATTAAAACCTACACATAATAAAGATTTAAGGCTCAAGTGTTTGCTTTCAGGTGAAAATAGCTAACATGTCTGTTCCATTATAGATATCATCACATACTGCAGTTTTTCTGCAAACATCATTGGATCTGAGCAGAATATACTAACACAATTAAGAACAAATATATTACACACAATGCTGATGCACATAAGTCTAAACAGGCTTAAATGACAGGCACAATGTTATGAAAATGCATGTATAATTTTCCACTTGTTTTATTCCTTATAATTGTGCATACAGTCCTCTTTTTCAATTTGTAATACTAATTCAGAACAAAAAGATGTGTCTGGTTGTAAAGAACTGTAAAACAAGTTTATTTTTTTAATTTTTATATATATATTAATATAATACCCAGACTTGGTTACTGAAGTATGTTGTAAAATGTTTTCTTTTGTTGTTTTAGAAGCTTCAAGGCTGTTCAAAATACACAGCTAGGTTATCAGCTAGTACACGGGTCGGCAACCGCGGCTCAGGAGCCGCATGCAGCTCTTTGAGCGTCCTCCGCCATTTGCAGAGAGAGACAGAGACAGAGAGAGGCACTTGCGCTTTTCCTCTCTGTCTCTCTCTCTCTCTCATGCGGACTTGCCCCCTAGCAGGGTTCCTGATTGGCCCTGCGCCCGGGTGCCCCGCCCCCTAGAAGAAGGGCGGCCAGGAAGTCCCTTTCCCGGGCTGGCCCCATCCGAGGCGCATGTGGCTGGGGAGCCGTGCGGGGAAGCTCTGGGATCCCCGCTGGGAGCGGCCTGCCGGAGCCTCCACTAAGCGGGCCAGCCCTCCCACAAGCCGTGGCCCCAAGGGAGAGCAGCCCCTGCGATGCCCGGCCAGCGCGACCGTTGGCCAAGCAGCAGCAGAGCCGGAGACGGACGGTCAGTGGTGGGGGAGAGGGAGGGGGCTCCGAGTCTGCGGACCGCCGCTGCGAAGCAGCCGTGGGGCAGGTGGTACGCCCCCCCGGCTTACCTGTACCAGGCGGCAGTCCCGGCTGGGGCATCGCTTCCTGGGCTGCTCCCTGGGCAGCCGAGCCGGCCGCGCGTCTCCCCAGGCCGGGCGGTAGTGTCGGCTGGGCCGGCGGCCGGCGGGGGCATCGCTTCCCAGGCTGCCGAGCCGGCCCCGCGTTTCCCTGGGCCGGACGGCAGTGTCGGCTCGGGCGGCGGGTGCATCGCTTCCTGGGCCGCTTCCCAGGCCGCCGAGCCAGCTCCGTGTTTCCCCGGGCCAGGCGGCAGTATCAGCTGGGGCGGCGGCAGGCGGGAGCATCGCTTCCCGGGCTGCCGAGCCGGCCCCGCGTTTCCCCGGGCCGGGCGGCAGTGTCAGCTGGGGCGGCGGAGGCATTGCTTCCTGGCCCGCTTCTCGGGCTGCCGAGCCAGCTCCGTGTTTCCCCGGGCCGGGCGGCAGTATCAGCTGGGGCGGCAGCAGGCGGGAGCATCGCTTCCCGGGCTGCCGAGCCGGCCCCGCGGTTCCCCGGGCCGGGCGGCAGTGTCAGCTGGGGCGGCGGAGGCATTGCTTCCTGGCCCGCTTCTCGGGCTGCCGAGCCGGCCACGTGTTTCCCCGGGCCAGGCGGCAGTCGCGGCGGGCGCCATCGCTTCCTGGGCCATCCCCGGGCCGCCGAGCCGGCCAAGTGCCTCCCCGGGCGCCTTCTGCTGCCTCCTGCCCCCCTCCCCCTCCCCGCCCCTTTCGGCATCGTCTGCCTTTCGTTTTCTCTCTGTCTCCTCATCTGGAGAGAGAGAGGGGGGACGGAGAGGAAAGAGAGACAGAGAAAGAGAGAGAGAGGGCGACTTGTTCTGGCGAAGAACCAGTGGGGGGCAAGGCGAGGTAAGTCAAAATACGCGGAACTTTCATGCTAACATCTCCCGAACCCTTGTTATCCCTGCCACAGACTCGAGTCATCCGCCCTCACTCTCTCCTCTTCTCTCTCTACGGACGAGGCTGCTCGCTTCAAATGATTGGCTACCGAGGCCCGGGAGCCAGGCAGGTGGGCAAGTCTTGACCGCAGCGTTTTGTTGCTGTTGTTTGCATGCGCGGCGCTGGCTGGGAAGAGAGCCAAGCAAGCTCTGTGGTTGGAAGTCCCGTTGGCTTGAAAGCCAGGATCTTCCCCCTCTCAGTCCCAAATCCCAAGCAGGATTCACCACATTGGGATTGGAAGTGAGCGGTGAGGAGATGGTCTGTCTCTCTTCCTCCCTTCCTCCCTGGCTACTGAGGCTCCCTACTAGGCGCAGTCGACCTGAAGCGGAGGAGGGTCAGGGGCCTTTCAAAGTGTGACATTGCAACGGATGGGAGAGCCTTTCAGGAGGGTGCGGATGAACTGTAGCTCTCCAGATATTGCTATCACACAGCGTTTGCCGGCAGCAGGATCGATGCTGAGCGAGAGGTGCTGGCATTTCTCTTTGTCAGAATGTGGTGAATCCCCGATTGCCCATCTCTAAGGGAGGAAGTTAAACGATTTGGTAGGTGAACTGGTTCTGTTAGTAAAGGGGGGGGAAGGTGAAGAGAAAAAAAGTGGGAGAGGGAGAGAGAGAGGAAAGAGGGGGGAAGCGCAAGTGCTTCTCTCTCTCTCACACACACACACGCACACACACACACTGAGTGGAGGAAGAGGACTGGCAGACCAAGGGCAGAAAGAGGGAGAGGGAGGGAGAGAGGGGGAGGAAGGGAGGGACAAAGAGAGAGAGAGACCCTTTTGACATCTAAAATGAAGGGTTTTGCAGCTCCCAGTGTTTTGTTTTCGGTGGGAAACGGGTCCAAGTGGCTCTTTGAGTGTTTTGGGTTGCCTACCCCTGAGCTAGTACTTTGACATCATGTTTATGTGTGTATTTTTCTCACATGAATTTGGCTATTTAACGAAGTAATTTGAGTGAAAACTTTCTATGCCTCAAACTACTTTGTTAAATAGCCAAATTCATGTAAGAAAAATACATTCTTGGTGGTAGTTTTATATTCAATAATGATTAATAATGTTTTTTGTAGTGTATATAAAAAGTTGCTAGTTTCATAATGCTAGTATTGATTTTAAAACTTTGAATAGTTATTGCTTTTATTATTGAGGCTTTTAAACTGAACGATAACATAGATTTTGCTAAAATAAACAACTGGATATAAATACATAAATGTTTGCTATATGGAGCATGGCAATCTTGTGCTTTCTACCTCTGTAGGCATGTATACATAAACATGTTCAGAAATATATATAGGCAAGAACATGTAAAATCAAGAGACAATATATTGCCTATTCAGCCAAATAATGTTCTTTCTAATAATGAACCGGAATGCAAAAAACCCATGAAAATGCTGATTTTTCTATTTATGTTTCGTAGCATGCTAATGTTTCTTGTAATATCTTGCTTTTCAAAATTTTCACAAGGCAGAAGATAATACATGCTTTAAATAAATGTGCTAGGCATGCATAAAAGGCTGCTCTGAATTATGAAGTAGAACAGATTGTCTCATGACAGACCAGAGATGGGCAACTTTCTTATAAATGCACTTTGCAAAAATCTAGAGACTTGTAATAGAAGACAGCAGTTGGTAAAGCTAAATTTTGTGGGAGAATGGAGGTAGGACTTCATTTGCATTTCATTTTAAGCCTAAGTGAAGGCTTCTGTATATTTTATTATTTTATGCCCCCCCCCCCCCATCAAAAAGTGAGAAATTGTGTCTTTATTTTCAGTCATTTGCTGCCAAAATTCAGCTCTGGAATTTCTGAGGGCGGCAAAAGAGGGAGTTCAGGGGTCAAAGACAATTCAATAAATTGTCCATGATGTTTTATGATTCAATAGGCCGTGACAGCAGGGTGAAATGCAGATTGGTGTTTAGCATCTCAAAAACTTTTCTTAGGGATGTTTGTCAGAAAGCTCACATATCTTTTTCCCCCTCTGAACATGCCACTTGTCCAGAAGGAAAAGGTTCTCATTTCAAGAAGGAAGTATATCACAGAAACAAAAGAAGTGGTATCTGTTTGTGCTAAATTATGAGTCAACAGAATTTCCTGCTGCATTATATCCTCTTAACAGAACTTCTAGGAGAGCAAAAACAAAGCTACACATTTTAGAGATTCTAGAACTGTTTATTGATTGATGTTGCACAATAAACATTTTTGTTTTAAATTCTCATACAATCCCTGTGGGTTTGAATGAATGACCAACATAAGGCTGATAAAAGGAGGAACAAAACAGAACCAAAAAAAAAATTGTCTCTAAGCAACATTAATTCAAAGAACCACTGCTCAGTTCATAAACTAACAAAGGGGGGGGGAGCCTTTGTTCCCAGGCTTGGTAAACCAAATTTGCAACAAAGCAGTTTGACACATAAGCTTTTTTGGGGGGAGGGGGAAGAGGTTGTGTTTTTTTCACGGGGGGGGGGGATGTCTATTTCCCTCTTTTCTAAATAGGGCTGATTCTATGGCATCAATATATATATATATTTTTAAAAAAAACCTGTGTAGAAAACATCTAAAGCATTTTACTACTTCTCATGATTTAAAGACTGTTGAGCCCTAAAGATATGAAAGCAGAAAAATCTACTAATGCTAAGTAGTCATCTTTTTACTGTTTTTGTCGAGTGAGTTTTATATCTGAATGTTAAATTCTGTTGTTTGGCAACACTTGAGAAAATATTCTAGTAGTGATAAATTATTCTAGTAAATTAATATCTGTGAATTCACTTAAGTTCAGTTAGGGTTTCTTTCAGGTAACTAGGTACAGACATGTTAAATTTAATCTTAATGTATTTGATCCAGTTCACTTTGTCTAGCCAACCAGCATTCTCATTTGTACACATGATAACATGACATTTGAAAGTTCATGATGCCAGGCTTATATCTGTTCTGAAGAAAAATGATTCAGTCCTGCTCCTACAAAGTTTATTAATGAATGCTATTACTTTTTATTTGTTTATTTGAATATTTATTTATATATATTTTATTTATTATGAAATTTATTTGCTTCCCATCTCATGTCAAACAACTCTTGATGGCTTACAGCATAAAAAAACATTAAAAGACAATAAAATCATTCGATATAAGATACCAAAGAGGTAAAATAAAATCATTCATGGAAGATGGCGAAGGAGGGAGCCGGATACATGGAGGGTGGGATTAGCTTTTAATTAGTCAACCACCTCCAGTGTAAAGCTCCACCATTGGGTCCCCAAGCCATCTGGCAGAGCCAGGTCTTAAGGCTCTTACAAAAAGTCAGGATGGTGGGAGCCAATCTCAGCCCAGGGGCTAGGATTTTCCAGAGGGCAGGAGCTATGGGAGATAAGGCTCTTCTCCTGGACCCCACTAGCCAAAAATCTTTGATTGAGGGGATCCACAGTATGCCCCCCCCCCCCGCTGGCGCAGGTTGAACAGTCCAGTCCCATTGACACTTCCTCAAATAGTCTGGACCCATGTCATGCAGGGCTTTAAAGGCAAATCTTTAAATGTATTTCTCAGACTTTATTGCATTGTAAACTTCAGAATGTGAATCAGTGTATAAGTATTCCTGTTCATAAATAATGTGTGATTAGGTTACCCCTGCCACTTTTTATTCAACCTGATATTATTTCAGGGCTCACTGTGACTCTCTAGGATCCATTTCAGAATGGATCAATATGAAAATGCCCTTCTGCTGCAAGCTGCAAAAAATAATGGGAAAGTTTGACTTTTCTAAAGCCGGTTTAAGCAACAATAACAAAAAATACCTAACTTATTTCAGACTGGCAACACTTTAGTATCAGCGTATCTTCTTTTTCCAGTACAGATTTGAATGACAAGTTAGTTGATCCATTTGGATAGACTACTGAATCCTAAAATGCTCCAATCATCAGTTTGCATCACAATGGCTAAGCCTAGAAAGCAATTAGATGCTGCCAATACTCAGAAGGCAAAAACTTTGGCAACTTCCCCAAAAACCATGATTACTTTAACAATTTGTATCGTGACTCTTCCAAATGACTCTCTGGACAGGTACTGTTAATATGGCAGATAGGTAGATAGATAGGTAGGTAGATAGGTAGGTAGGTAGGTAGGTAGATAGACAGACAGACAGACAGATAAGATAGATTAGATAGACAGACAGACAGACAGACAGACAGATTAGATAGATTAGACAGACAGACAGACAGACAGACAGACAGACAGACAGACAGACAGACAGACAGAATGAATCTGTATCATTTTAACAGCCAAAATCCTAAAGCTTGGTGCAAAATTCTCCACAGTATGAGCCTGGATTTCAATCCCCTCCAAATGTAACAAAACTGATCTGCATGTTTGCCCAACAGAGTGAACTGAAACTACACATTCTCATAGGAGCTGATAGCTATAATACATGAGATTATCCAGTAAAGCTCTCTAGAGTGTTCATTAAACCATGACAGAGGCATCACTATTGTTGGAGATTATTACTGTAAAACAATGCATTTGCAAAATGTTGACTCACATTATATTCTCAAATTTTCAAATAGGGTCAAGTTAACTGGCTATGTGTATGTCAAAGCCATACTGTTCTAATTTCTCTTCTTTATTGATACCTTTACTGGGCAAAAGTTTAATGTATTACATTAGGTGACTGTATTTCATTACATCATGTATAAAATGCATACTAATAAATATCTTTATTTTAGGCATTTTCAAAGAACAAGATAGCGTGCATAGTTTTATCCTCTCAATAGTGCTGTGAGGCAAGCGGGATTTGGTATCTCTCCCAAACCACCATGATTACGACAACAGCCATATCAAACCTGAGATAGTACTGTCAAAACCATAGTTTAATGGTTTAGTATGTTGAATTAGCCCAGTCACCTAAGTATATTCAGTAAATTATTTCAGCCAAACATAGTTTGGAATAATGTGCAAACCCAGAATGAGCATACTAGGAACCAATCCTTGCTTATTTTATCCATGTGGCTGGAACAGTACTTCTCAGGTAAACCATCGTTAAGTAATATTCCTGAAGCCAGGGTTACGGTTACCAATCTTGTCTGTATTTTTTAAAAATTCTACAATGCTGTTTTATAAGGTTAACTCATATGTTGGTGTAGCCCAGATAGTTTACATTCTTTTAGGTTTTTCTCTCGTCTCCCTTATTGGTTAGCTTTTATGTTGGGTGATATAAAAATGTTCCACATTTATATGACTTTAGAAGCAGTTTGTATTATTTTAATTTTCCATCAGTTTTATGGACCAGATATGAACACTTTAATATTAGTAAATTGTTATCCATTTAACACTGATCTTAGAAAGAGCCCAGAAGCAGTAGTTTTGCAAAAGCAGCAAAATAATAATTGCTTGTATAACCCCATTAGATGTGTGACAACATCATCTACTGCACACTAACCAAATATACTTAAAAAATAAAACATAATTGGTATGAGATCAGACAATCAAAGGACATTGTGTAATCTTACTTCAAAGTTGGAATTAGTGAAATCTCCACGTCTGCTTCAAAAGTCATCTGGTTTTTGTTTTTTACTTTTCTTTAATTTTCATTTAACCAGCATTTATGTAGGATTTAAATAATACAGCGCATGTAGATCCGATAAGTTTTCATGACACAAGTTCTATTTTTCTATTGCTTATCAGTTTGGCGAGTTTAAATTTGCTACTGGAACAAGCAGGTCCACAAAAAGGTGAAGATCCAAAAGTGACTAGCTAAGATTTTGCATATGAATCAGAAGGTCCCAAGGCTAGAAATATTGTGAGTTGACACAACCACTATGTGTTAGGAAATAAGAAGTAAGAATGACAAAAAAGTGGCAAGCATTATGAGCACTTCTGATTCCCCAGCTTCCTGTCTTAATTAAAAGATCACCCCTCTTCTGAGAATTGCATATACAGTGGTACATGTTCAAAGATAAAAAGTATTAAAAGTATTCACTACTGGGATATTTCTGATAGGAAAGAAAGTATAGTATTCAGATGCATTAGCTGAGAATGTATGCTACTCTTTCAAACCAAAAGCCCCCAGATGTAAGTTGTTACAGTTCTGTTTAAGTTGCATCCTCTATTATGCTTGTTTTTAGATGTATTTATGGGGGGGAGGTTGAGTACACAATACTGAACTCTAAAGGAAGGAAGTGTTTGCATATGCTAATACATTCCATTTAAGGAATCCACAAGCTGTTTTGTTCTCAGCTTGTCTCTGAATTTCCCCATAAATTGAAATGTTCTTTTCGACAATATGAGATTTTCTCTCTTAAATGTGCAATTCTTTTAATGGAGGTATTTGTCTCTGTGTTAGTGGCATTCACTGTATTGTAAATAGTCTTAGCCTGTGCAAATTTCCTTTATTATAGTTTTAAAACTAAAATAGTTTTTATTTGGTTATTATTTAAGAAGAGCTGTTTTTTATCAGTTTCATGCTGTAATGAAAAATAACAATCATATTACTGGGAAACTGTTTCCATCCCAAACAATGTAACATCTATTTATTTATTTTATTGATCAAATTTAGGTACTGCCCATCTCATTCTCTTTATATGTTATGAATTGGTGTCTTGCCTTTTGCTTCTCTTCTCCTTTCTTCTCCATTCATTTTGCTTATGTGCCATATTTTTTAGATTATAAACCTGAGGGCAAGAACTGTCTTATTACTGATAACTATAAACCAGTCCAGAAGTTTTGTTTTGGCTAAAAAGCACGTTAAACAAATATATAAATAGCTAAATGCCACATTTAACTCTAAGAAATCATCCTGAATTCAAAATTATTCTCCAAACCAGGAGAAGTCAATCAGGGGGAACACATAGAAATATCTGAAACTCTTTTGTTGTGTTCAACTTTGTTATCTTGATAATTGAGGATTGACAAGTCCAGTTGAAACCAACTTTGAAAATGGGGCAACATGAAAAAATGATAGTAAATAGATAGTAGTCTTAACAATACAAATTGGGACCAGAACTTCTGTTGCTAAGCAAAGTAGTCATTAGGTAAAACAGCATATAACTTAATGATGGCAGTTCCAATTGCCATTCTTAGGCTGGGAACACACCATCATTAGACAACAATATCATGCTACCCCTGTCCTGCATGAACAGCTAACTCCATCCTGCTGCCTCTTCCCTGACTGGACCCAACGAGTTGCCTTCAGCAGACAAGGTTCTGCTGCCCTGCCATAGTTGCCTCTGTTTCAACCCCTCCGTCTAAAGCAGGGGTAGGCAACCTTGGCTCTTTTTATGACTCGTGGACTTCAACTCCCAGAATTCCTGAGCCAGCACAGCACAGCTGGCTCAGGAATTCTGGGAGTTGAAGTCCACGAGTCATAAAAGAGCCAAGGTTGCCTGCCCCTGGTCTAAAGTATCTCCCTCCCCATCTCTGACTTTCTGGCCACCTTGCATTCTGCTACCTATCCCTGCTGCCCCGCGCCACCCAGCTAACTTTCATGTCTGGCTGCTGACCTAGAATCCAGACCCTGGGTGAGGGTGCGGTCCCACAATGTATGTGGCAAATGCAACAATCCAGTGGAGTGTCATCTGCTAAAGGGAACTTGGTTGAACCAGCTGGGGATGGGGCAGCCGGATGAAGGGGCCAAGGTGCTGATATAGTCAGCAGGTCTCTGGGCAAAGGGGTGACCTTGTAGAAGGTTCCAGAACTGGAGGAAGCAGAGGGATAAAGTCTTCCTGGGGCTACAGCACCAGGTCTCTAAGGAGCAAGACTGGGCTGAGCGAGCAGAAGGCCTGTTGCTGCATGCATCCCATGGCTGTGCCCTTCCCTACCAACCGGATCCTGACCAGCAGCAGGAAGATGGTGAAGATCAGCTGGGAGAAGATAGGATAGTGGTGGGTGATGAACTGCATGCTGCAGTCATAAATGTGAGGCACTTGCCAAGCACCCAAATTTTAACAGGACCATGGGCGCACTGCAACAGTTGAAACTTCAGATAGCTTAGTCCCTGAAAACTATGTCATTCTACCTCTGGATGCAGGCCGTGATAAAATAAGCCTTCCTTTCCAACTTGAAAACATGTTTCCTATGTGTAACAGATTTGCTTGTTTGCTATGAGAGATAGAAAATCTCCTTCAAATGGAGCTTGATACCTTTTGACATATTAGGCAGCTGACAACCATACAATAGTTTTGTATTGCTTCTTCCAAGAATCTTACTTGGAAACACTAAATTTATAACACTGAGATTTCCTGGTGGTCTTCCATCTATCTGACCTTTTTAACTTTCTTAAGATCAGCTAAATCAGCTAGGAGTTGCCACCTGCTATGACATTGTGCCACTTCATGTTGTTTCATCACTCAGGACTAACTGCAGTATTCTTTAATTTATAAGGCAGCCATAAAGATCAACTCTGCGCTCTCGTATTCTGAATAAAACGGAACATGCATGTAGGAAGTTATGATTACAGTACATTATAAAATCCTAATGTGACAAGGAAACGTCTGACAAAAACCTGCTTTGAAAAACTGCAACTTCCTGGAAGTACAGTTCCCAGCAGGTTTCACTGATGATATTCTTCCCAGGCAGATTAAATTCAATTCCCTTCAAATTGCCATGTGTGAATTTCTTAGATGACAGAGAGGGAAATGCTGTCTGCTCTACTTAAACCATTAAATGTTTCAATGTATCAATAATCCTGTATGAGTGTTATTGTTAAACCTATTGCTTATTTCTCAATTTAATTTTACAAGCCCTATGTAAAGTCTCTCAATCAAGCATTCTTACAGTAAATTCATTCAATAATTAAGAGAAATAAATGAAATAAATAAATAAAACAAACAGTACAGAGGAGCAACAAAGATGATTAGGGGACTGGAGGCTAAAACATATAAAGAATGGTTACTGGAACTGGGTATGTCTACTTGAATGAAGAAAAGGACGAGGGGGGACATGATAGCAGTGTTCCAATATCTCAGGGGCTGCCACAAAGAAGAGGGAGTCAAGCTATTCTCCAAAGCACCTGAAGGCAGGACAAGAAGCAATGGATGGAAACTAACCAAAGAGAGAAGCAACCTAGAACTAAGGAGAAATTTCCTGACAGTTAGAACAATTAATCAGTGGAACAACCTGCCTCCAGGAGCTGTGAATGCTCCAACCCTAGAGGTTTTTAAGAACAGACTGGACAGCCATTTGTCTGAAATGGTATAGGGTTTCCTGCCTGAGCAGGGGGTTAGACTAGATGACCTCCAAGGTCCCTTCCAACTTTATTATTATCATCATCATTATCATTATCATTATCATCATCGTCATTACTATTACTATTACTATTACTATTATTCTTATTATTATTATTATTATATAAACCTATTATTATCAATGACAACTTGCAAATCAGAAATTTTAAGGACACAGTGTTACTTTGCTTACTTAAATTATTAATTAGATATTAATTTCATTTCACTTGAGCGCTAGCCTAGCTAAATAGCACTTAGCTGTGTTATTCTGTTATTCTGACCACATGTACCTATGAAAACATTTACAGGAAGCCCCTCCCTCCCCTCATCCCCATATCCATTGTTAACATTGACCGTGTTTTCCAATTAAAGATTGGTGTGTCTAGGTAACTGGAGACCCAACCTGACTACCCAAGGTAACACTTAATAGTCCTAGTGTATCTGAGACTTATTTATCAAGTCCAAGACCAGAACAAGAAACCAATTTATCACAATTCTGTCTCTTGCAAAAGCACAGGGTTCATTTGGAAATTTGATTTAAGGGGGGAAATTCATTCCAATTATCTTTGAACTGGGGCTTTGCCTAGCCTCTGCACCCCACAGCTTCATGTTAGAAAGAGAAACGCTGGTTGCTTATAGCAACAGAATATATAGGAGGGGGGAGCATCTGCCCTCCCAGAGGGACTATTGCAGTCCTGGGCTGAAGGTTGTGTTCCCAGGCCACAAAGCATAAGATTTGGGAGCATAAAATGTCAGAATAAAAGAATAAAAAATAAAATAAAAAATAAAAAAAAGAATAAAAGTCATGTCTGGGGTTTTTTGTTTGTTCGTTTTTGTTGTGTTCTGGCTGAACAATGAGCAGAGCTGGGGGAGCACCCCATACAGGAATCGACTTAAGATTCCTGAAATACTACCAAATCCAGTTAAGAGTCCCCTAATCATTCACCCCCAGTGACAGAAAGCAATCAGGCGAAGTACCTAGATTTTAATAACCCATTAGGTATTATAGTCTCTCTGCACAGGATTAAACACACTAAAAACATTGCCAAAAATTTCAATGACTTTTATCTCGAAGGCTTTAGAGCCAAGTCAATGTGAGCAGTTATGATGCAATTTTTAAAAAACGGGGCTGGGAAGTTCCACTTTGGGAAGGAAGAGACTTGTGAAAAAAATCCTTCTTCCTAATTAAATCATGGTACGGGAGTTTGAAGTGGTAAATAATAAATCAGAAAGAATTTGCAATCTGGTTGTCAAGGAAACCGACATGCCTTTGCCGTAATTGCTGTGAGCCCCATTTGCCCTTTTGGACACCAAGCCTTATCAAACATTCAGATCACAGAATGAGAAAGTCACTTTTTCCGCTCCTCTGTCCATCCTACACAGGCAGTTGTGTAACACAGACACAGTTTGATTCAACAAAAGTATGCTACCAACAATTGTAGTATTCAACAATGTTCCTTCCCCTCCCTCCCTACTAAATGCCACTATGAAGCCTAACATAAGAGAGATGGAACTAGAACTGATATTACTTAGGAAAGTCCCAGTAACCAGATTTAATAGAAAGCTTTCCTCTAATGGCAGCTGTTGTCATCCTGGTTGATGGGGAGAAGGGAAAATATTTTGAATATTTGGCACCTGTTTAGTTACAGTTCCCTGTAAAGCTTTTTTCTTTGAATCCAAGAGACGTCACTGGAAGGGTGTAAAAGGTAGGCAAAATACATTTATCTTCACTGTGGATACTTCAGAGAAAAATAAACCAACACCGGTTAGGAAAAGCTTTAATAAACAAGCATTTCAGGATGAAAATGCTGTCATTTTAATGAGGCATAATAATGAGGCATGGTGTAAATGAAATGGTTCTTCCTATTGGGTTTCTGCCTCCCTCCTCCCAACCCCGAGCCCCATTTTTTTTGTTTTGTTTTGTTTTGCCAATCAACAATCTTGCTGCCTTCATTTCCTGCGGTTGCTTGTTGAGAAGTTGCTTGTTGAGAAGATGCTGGTGATTGTTTCTACTCTGGCTGGTGAAAGAGAAAACACATTGCTGAATAATTGTAACTACTTCAGTTTCATTCTTTCTGTTCTATTCATTTCCTTGAAATTTCTTTCCTGCTCATCAAAACACGTTGTACCACTTGAAAAAAACAACAACATTTAAACACACTCCTTCCAAACCTGGCTTTGAAACAGCAAAAACAGCAGGAAATAAGGACCAAAAACGGCAGGCAAAAGCACCTTGTTCCTCATATCCTCGTATACATAACCTCTTCACCTTAAGGCAATCTGTTGTATTCTGTGAACTGCTTGCACACAAATTAAGATAAAGGATCCTGGAATTGTAAAAAGTGTAACTGGACCCTTGAGCTAGTGCTGGTAGTCCTCCACTTACAATCACAAACTCCTGTTGCTAAGCCAGGCGGTTGCTAAGTGAGTCGTGCCTGATTTTACAACTTGTTTGCCATGGTTGTTCAGTCAATCACTGTGGTCATTAAATGAATTATGTGGTGGTCAAATGAATCCAGCTTCCCCCCCATTGATTTGCTTGTCAGAAGCTGGCTGAGAAGGTCAAAATGATAATCACATGATCCTGGCAGGCTGCAACCATCATAAATATATGCCGGTTGCCAAGTGCCCAAATTTTGATCATGAAACAGTAGGGACACTGTACAGTTGTAAGTGTGACAAGTTGCAATATGTAACTTTTTTCAGCACTGTTGTAATTTCGAGTGGGTGTTAAACAAATGGTCATAAGTTGAAGACTATCTATAAAAACTAACCTAGCTCCATCAGGGGTCTAGAAACAGTTGGCAATCACCCAATAGCTTATATAAGCTCTCTAGTTGGCTTACAATGAAACACGCTAAAAATACAATTAAAGATGACGCAGAATGCAATATAAGGATACTATATAAGCTAGGCAGCAGCGACACAAGTGTTCAAAATCTAAAACAATTTTAAATATTAAAATACTATTAAAAATTAAAATGAAGAAAAGCTTGGAGAAACAGATACCAAAATGATGCTACTGTGAGCACCAAGTGAGTCTCTCTGAGAAAGGCATTCCAAAAATAGATCTAATCACAAAAAAACAAAAAAAAACCCCACCCTTTCCCCTTCTATCCTATTATTCTGTTTGTCTGTCTCTGTGATTTGATTGTTTCAAGTCCAAGGCAGTGTAGAAATATAAAAGCAAATCAACAACAATAATATAATATGGTAAAACCAATCTTTTCTGAATCTTTGGTCTAGTACCTATAGAAGGGAATATTTATAGCTCAGGGTTGAACTCTGGGGTCCTTGGTCTTCTCTGAGCTTGCCTGTTTTCTTGCAAACGTTTCATCACCCAAGTAGGTAACATCATCAGTGCTAGAAGGTAGTGGGATTTGCTCTCTTGTTTATATCCAAGTGGCTTGCCCTGTCAGCGTAGGTGAGTGTTTTTGGTAGTTCCTCGATTAGGCTGTTGTTTGCTATTTGACCCCATACTTTGTACTAGCTTTGGAAGGCAACGATAGTGATAGTAAGAACCACCTCTCCTTTTGGAAGGGGAGGAGAAGCTGCACTAAAGGACAGGAGATCCCACAGAGAATGCCCACCATCAAGCCTTTAATCACAATAAAGGCAGGCATCTCCTGTTGCTTGGTAGGTTGGGGGGCAAATCTATTTGAGAAAGTTCTCTACTCAGCCCCCCAAGACTCAGTGGGTTTGTTTTGTACTGATTATTATTATTGACGCAGTAAATGTATTATTATTGGTTATTGTAATGTTTCATTCTATTAGCTTCCTGAAAAGCATTTAATAAGTAGTTAATTATATATGCCTGCTGAGATAGTTCTTTCACACTTTCTAGTTTTTGTGTTTTTTTAACCTCCTGAAAAGTGAACAACCCACACACTCAGTGAGATTAGCAGAGAATGAGGAAAAATCAATCTTTTTTTTTTTCAGGTCGACCAAAAATAAGGATTACTAAATTGGCAGTTTCAAGCTAATATGCTTAGCAACATGCATAAAATTCAGAAAATAATATACATGTACTCCTCCAAATTCTTAGCAGTCACCACAACTACATAGTACATTCTCAAAAATGGAAATAAGGACTGCAATTATTGTTTTGCAATAATAGCATGGGGGAAGGGGGACACACAAAAAAGCCCTATTATTTTTTTGCTTTCTATTTCTGCATTCAACCTTTGACATTCTACACAGACCGAGGGCAATCTCTTCATGTATTTCCTTTTTATTCAATTGGCCTCAAATCAAAGACAACAGTAAGCGCAGCTAGGTAAACTGTCAATCATCTTTTCATCTTCATTATAAGATGTGGCTGAAAGATTTTGTATTGTGGCTGATATTGAAACTCTATTTTTCAAACTGCAAAAACACTGGAGAGTTGGACAAACTAGTCATGCACAGAGCCTGAATTAGGCCCAGATGGTGGGATCACTTAGATCCTCAAAACATACTTGACATTTTGTAGTAACTTATGAATAACTAACATACAATATACCCAGTGGTAGGATTCAGATATGTGAACAACTGGTTCTCTGTGTGGATGCCACTTCCGGAAGTCCATTCTGGGCCTGGGCAACAAAAAAGTAGCTACCGGTTCTGCCGAGTGGTGCAAACTGGTTGAATCCCACCACTGAATATACCAGATCCATTGTGAGGCCAATGGAATCTACTGCAATATGACAAGAGAACACTAAAATTATAAGAACAGAACATATTTAGTATGTATGATACCAACAGAAATGGGACTTTAATTATAATGCATATATATACTTTAGGGTTAATATCTAGGAGAATATCTTCTAACAAAGAATACTGCAGTTCACAGATAATGGGTACACATCATTGTATGTATATCAAGTTTTTATATACCTATCCTTAGTCTATAGATTCTTGAAAAAATATGTATTTATTTATACTTATGAATATTTATATTTACAGGATGTTTGTATACCGATGTTTGTATACTTAACATTTTAGGGCAATTTATAGAAATACAGCTAAAACAGCAGTTGATATTGTTAAATCTTAAAGCATTACTGCACCAACTGCAAAAGTCTTTTGGACAGGTGTCCCAGTAAAAGACATGTTGTAAGGTTACCAATTATCACACAATTACTTTATCAGCAAAAACTGATAAAAGGCTTTTCTATTCATGTTATGTAGTTATTCTGCACAGGACTGAATTGAGGATCTGAAAACCTGTCTTGTAAAACAGATAGCAACCCCATTAAAACAAACTTTTCTCTCAATTTCTGAGGTATACACCCCATAATCATCAGTAACGCTCTTATTCATGCTGAGTTTCAGTTTTGTGCTCTTACATCCAATCGTTACTACCTAAAGAGACTCAGATGCCCAACCTGGACTATTCAGGAAAAAAATCATTCATTCTCTCTCTCTTTCCCTCCCTCCCTATCTATTGAGTTGGAACTTCTTTATTTTTATGTGACATTTTATATCCCACCTTCCGTTCATACATAATGATCTCTCCTTCCAATTTCCCTTCAACAACAGCTATGTCAGGTAGTCTGGACTAAGAGTAAGTGATTACCAGAATAAGTAGCAAGCTACCATGACTAATGGTAGGGGCTTGAATCTATGTACTTTTTGTGCCAGTATAACACACTTTAACGACTTGCAGTACTTTCAAATCTAGGAATCTTTCAATAGGTTTGAAATAGATGTAAATTCTGTAAGAGTTAGGACAGAACTGTAACTCTCATGTGAAATGTCATAGGATAATCTCCGGATGATCTAGCAAAAAATCTAGTATTACTTTCTGATAGTGATTGCAAATAAAGAAGCAGAATCACTGTAAATATCTGCAATCCTCAGTTTCCTGAAGGTCTCCTTCAAGACGCTATTCTAAATTATATCAATGGTTACTGAAAGTCATCCAGAAACATCGAGTCTCATTTATCCTGTCTCTTCCTGGAGATGTCCCTCCCCCGTCCCCTAACTGTACACACACATACATATATACACACAGACACACACACATGATTAAACAAACAATGCTACTTCCATACCAAACCCAGGTGTACGCACAGACTAATAGACATTATTTGTAAAGCATCATCTAAGCCAGCGGTCTCCAACATTTCCGGCTTTGTGGACTGGCGGGGTTGGGGGGAAGAGAAGAGATGGTTCCATGTGAGTATGGATGCGCAGCTTCATTTGCGCAAGTGGTGAGCATGTGTGCCCTCACACAAATGGAGCTGTGAGCATGCACGCTCGCCCACTGCATGCACAAGTGTAGATGCACATGCACACTTGCCCACCACTTCCGTAGTCCAGTTCTGAATGGTGGGCCATGGCCTGGGAGTTGGGGACCCCTGAACTAAGCTTCTCATAATGGGGGTCAGATCGAAATTTCGCTTTGGTCCTGTATATCTTCCAACAACTTGAAAGAGTTCTCTTGGCAATTCTCCTTGGATGTGATTGTGAAGGGGATCCAATGCTGCTTCTTTTCTGTGACTGCTAGTATACTGAAGCTGCCTTCTACTCCCTCATGCGATACCTCAGTCACTAAGTTCTTTTCCTTTTGTGTTCCCTCAATTACAAAACTTCTTTAAACCATAGATTGTTATGGGTCTAATATGGGGCAGGGGATGTTAGAAGACACAATCCAAGCACCAAGGACACTAAGCAACCAGACTGCTGATAGAACTTATGGCCAGTTCTGAAACATGGAAAATAAAGGGCCACAATAAGGGAAACTTGTTTAAGTTGAGTTCAATTCATGATGACATCATGGTCACATTCAAGTAATTTCCTCCTCAGAAATATAGATGTAGTGTGCCACTGTTTTTTTCAACTTTCCAGTCTAGTTTACAACAAAGGAACAACTTGGATGTCTCCCATGAAAGTATTAACCAAGAGGACTTACACAAGGTCAGCCAGTTTCTGCCATCTGTTTAGATAATATGGAGTAGGAAAACAAAAAGAATTTGATTTACTTATGCTTATTGGTTATATACAAAATACAGTTGACTGTACTGTAGAAGCTTATTTACAACAGAAAAAATACTAGGAAAATGCACTTTTTGATTAAAACAACATTAGCAAGTATCTATATTATGTATTATAAATAACTGTAAGGTAAGTTCCACAAAAAGTAAAAGTGATTAAATAGTATATCAGCATCTTCAGAAATAATTCAGCCTATTTTATATATAAACAAGCTACATTCTTTTCTCGTGATTGGGTCTCCTGCATTCAATATAATCTAATCTGCACACTTCAGAGAAGATAAGAGTCACAACTGTGTTCTAAGAATATCTGTCTGGAAATTTAGAATTATACTCATATTTTCCCCCTTCTGGAGTTCATTTAGATACCTTGAATCCAGAAGTCCACTTAACTTTTCATGTTTTATTCTCTCTCTCTTCCAAAGCTTCATATTCTATAAGCACCATACCAAGCACTATCTTATTGGTTTTCCTAGGCTCAACATGCTACAGAATGAGTTCAAAATTATCTGTACCAGCACTTTCATAATCCACTGTGAAAAAAATAGTTCAGCTTTGCCGGTTAGTAGCACATCCAGTGAACCTGGTATTTCTTAATCTGAACAGTTTTCCAGGTGGCCAATTTTATTTGTCAATGCTTCAAAATCTTTAGTATATCATTTGTTAGTCTAACAGTTAAGCCATCAATCATTGTCTCCAGGCCTTCAAGGTTTTTTTTTTTATTTTCCCCCTACAATCTTGAACATAAGCTTTCAAACTTCTCTCATGTTAACACTTGAGTCTGAATTGCTTCTAACCATGCACTAATATTCACTGAGTTTTTACAGACAAATATGAGAATACTGGTAAGGCAAAAACGCTGGCTCAAAAACAAATATACCAGTGCCTGAGATAAATTGAAGAAAGGAGGGAACTGCAAGAAAATATATTTGTGTATTATTTAAAGCACACATTTAACCAATACTGCCTTTCAATATATATTCCCTCAAAGCATAATCAGATTCTTTCAGAGCACTAATCATTATTATTTTGAATTACAGTATATTAGAAAAATGCTGATACAATATACATCTATGTTTCAGAAACCTGGAATTACATGTTGCAATTTTTCACAAAGCAATTATCCAGATAGAATAAAACAATCAATTTAAACTATTTCTGTGATAATGTTTACATTTGGAATTATCCTTTCATTCATACTACCTTCATAAATATATTTATTCATTTCTTCAGTATGTTATTCTCCAATTAAAAAAAAAATATTTGGTGAATTATCAGTTTGAACTCATCCATGTGAACTCAGAAGTAAATTTTACTTGGTTCACTGGATTTATTTCCATGTAAGAATGCAAATAATTATATTCTTTCAGTGCATTCCTATGCAAGTCTATTGAAAAGGAAGTCTTACTGAATTCAATATTTACTCCCAGATAAATGTGAATATGATTTCAGCTTTAAAATATTTTAATTAGAAGCTGTTGATACCATGAACCACATGACAAGCTCTAATAAAAGGCCTTCTTCAAAAGAATAATTATTTTCCTTGTGTAGTGAAGTATAGACCCATAACCATTGAAGAATTCCGTTGTTTTTTTTAAAAAAATTCCCATGATACCATTTTACTGCAGCTTTTAACCTTTTATGTAACATTGAGCTATTTAATACTCATGAAGTAGTTTTAAGAAAGACCTGTTAATTTGAAAGGGACACATTATAACATCTCTCCTTGGCACTATAACAATTTAATCTCCTTTTTTCAAGACAAATCAGTTGGAAAGTGACCATCTGCTAGTGAGCTAGTACTATTCAAGCAAAATAATGAACAAAATGCCCTCCATTTTCAGGAAGTGAAGGCCCATTAAGTGAAAGGAACTTCTAAAACAAAAACATGAGGTTAACTGATTGATTCCCCATTCCTTGCAAAATTATACTTCCATTTCTTTGACTATTATATTTATGGGTTGCAGAAAAGATGAAACATAAAGAAACATTTTGTTGGGCATTACCCTCTGAATAAAATTGTACAGATTATTGATATTTTCAGCTGAACAAAAGTTAGGCATGTTTAATGCCACGTCTCCTGAGGCTTTCACTTATCATCTGGATAGTCAGTTATGTGTCAATAATTGTTTGATGAGAAACTATATTCTATGTGTCTCTCCGAAAGAAACTGTTTTGGATGATTCTAATAGTTTGTTGCTTGTACTCTCTTAGTAACAAGGAGGTTTAAATATATGTGTATAAGGAGGTAGGAAGAGAGAAATAGACCGATATAAAAATGCCACCAATTATAACAGATAAAACAAGTCAGATCCCATTCGGTTTGTAGTTCAGTTTCTAGTCTTAATCAACTGCATCATTATGTCACCATATCATTAAATTCCAAAGAAATAATATGAACATGTGGGTTGGGGGTTGTTTCTTTATCAGAAATGACCAGCAGATTATTATCCTCTTTCTTTTATTTATTTAATCCAAAACAGTGCAGAAGACTGTTTAAAAAAATCTGAAATTCTTCTATCCATCTATGGCTCTCAGAAAAGCAACCTCAGAATAAAGTGACACCTATGTCCCCAGTGCCATTCATATTATAATACGAATATTCTTACACGCCGTTCAGATCAACTTCTTCAGAGTAACCCAGAAAATCGAGAATCTCTCAGCTTCTTGCTCAGGAAAGACATTCAAGGGAACCCATGAGCATGCCCTCAAATATAGGCAGTGGTGAAACAAGACAAAAAAAAACACCTTTCAAAAGTCATATATACCGTGTTTCCCCGAAAGTAAAGCCTACACCAACAATATGCCCTAGCTTGATTTTGGGGGGTGGGACTAATATAAGCCATATCCCAAAAATAAGCCCTAGTTTTGGGCTGAGGCACACACCTAAAACTCAAGCTAGGGCGGGGATGGGGGTGTGGAGCTGTCCCACCCGCCCCGCACCCACTTACCTTGCAGCCAGGCCTTCTCCTTCCCACTTCTTCTTCTGAGGCCTCTTCTGCAGCAAGGCATGCATTTCTCAGTCACAGGACTTTCCGGAAGGCCTGTGCAGCCAAGAACCGAGCTATGGATTCAATCCATAGCTCGGTTCTGCAAGACCTCAGCAGCCAAGCACCAAGCTATGGATTGAATCCATAGCTTGGTGCTCGGCTGCTAAGGTCTTGCAGAACCGAGCTATGGATTGAATCTATAGCTCGGTACTCAACTGCTTAGGCCTTCTGGAAAGGCCTGACTGCAAAATACAGGCCCGAATGCAGCTGCAGAACTTCGGCCCCAGAAGAAGTGGACCAGATGGGTGGGGCTGTCAATGCTGGAGGTGAGGTAAGGCCTACCCTGAAAATAAAACCTGATGCCTCTTTTGGAGACAGAAAAAAAATAAGACCCGGTTTTATTTTCACGGAAACACGGTAGTATAACTGTGTTATGCAACTGTGAACAATTAATTGGGAGGTAAACTACTAAGGTCCAAAACTTTGAATATGAGGACTATAGTTGACAGCAGTCTCTAAGCAATGTTAAACAAGTAGATCTCTCAGCACAAGAAGCCTTCCCATTATTATCTTCCTCCATTTCTTTTACACATCAAATTGGCCCAAGCGTGCTTCCAAAGTAACTGGAGCACATTTGCGGTCTATAGGTAGGTGTTAATAAGAATTTGTCCTATTAGTTAAAAGATATACCAGCAGAATGAAACTATTAGACCTTACTGCTGATAATATTTAATAGTATATATGTGAAGATAATAATAGAAATGTTATATAATAATGTATTGGTTTTAACTTTTACATACACTTTCTTGCCTCTTATTTCTCCATCCTGGTAAATCTCTGCTGATGCTGTTGCCTATGGTGATAAGATTTTATTTAAACATTGAATGGTAGCAGATCAACCACCACCTCTTGCAGCAGCTGCACTGTGTATGCTGTAATTTAAAACCTCAGATTCTTCTGGGAAACACTTTTCATTCTGCTGTTTATATAGATATTCATATCCAGTCTTGCTAATGTCTGCTCGCCAGGCAGAATAGAATAGAATTCTCTGGAATTCTAAGCCAGAATGCAATATAAATAAGAAATTCAATAAGATACAATTTTTAAAAGGACAATAAAAATAGAGGCAAAATAAATAACAAAACATTTTTCAACAAAGCACACACTTAGCAAGTAAAAAGAAGCAGATCAAAAGTGTCTTATTTAACAATAAGAAGGTTAAATCCAGAGCCTAGTGTTCCAAAAATATCTTTGTAGCTATTGATATGGGCCTTGTTTTGTTCAAACCAGGACAGAATATAGGAGAAAAGAATTCTTCTGGCTATAAGAGAACGAAGAACCCTTGTTAAAGTATATTTTTAAACTATTTATATATAGTGTTCAACCATAGATGTCCTTATCTTTAAAAAAAAAAATCCTGCAGGTATGAAATAAAGAAAGAATGGAACTCTAAAAGATAACACTTGCACTTGAAGCTAGTGCTTTGTTTTAAAGCATACTACAATTCTACTATTTTCTTTTTAGTTAAAAAAAACAACCCTCAGATATGTGACCATGAGCACGATCTTCCCAAGGCATTATACCAGGAACCCAGACCATAGGTCACATGGAATGGTGCTTTTTAGACTCATCATTTTAAAGTGGTCCAGTAAATGTCAAAGATAAAGACACTGAGAGCTCTAACAGAACCAGTGGGGATCTACTGGCCCAATTCTCAGTGTATATTCATTCAACAAGGAAAACAAAGCTGTTTCAGTTCAACAGCCTTTAGAGTCATTAGAGCTCCTAAAAATGGAAGTGAAGAATTTGTGGAGCATTGGTTTTTAAGGTAGTACAGCAGTACGCTATTTAAAATCCAATGTTATTTTAATTAAAAAAACAACACTATATTTCTCCCTTTGGAAACTCAACCTGCATCCTTGGTAAATGTGATAGCAGGACGAATTAGCTTTCACGTAACAATATTCCATATATTTCCAACTGCACAGGACTTAATAATTAAGATGCACCAGCAACTAAACCACTTCCCGATGAGATCCACAAACAGGAACACTGAACAAGCAGCACTAGCAGTAATAGAGAAACAAGCTAGTTTACCCAAGTTAAGCATGGTTCAATTGAAAAGATAGTATCTTAAAACAGCAGAGGGTAACTATCTTTTTTTTATGGATTCTTGTTTTATGGATTATTATGATGGAAAGGAAGCATCAATTTTGAGAAAACATTCTGAATAAAGTAAATGATTACATCTGAATACTAAAACATTCATTTAGTAATATAAAGATGATTTATTGGTGGTACATTTCTGAACCAAACATATCAAAATGCAAAAAACAAATTCAATGTCATTTCCTACATGTGCAATCCCATTACAGTCAAGAGAACCCATGCTACTGAAAGTGATTACTGAATCAACCCCATAATTTTAACAATCAAGTTTATTTTATTCCTGAAATGATGCTAAAAAATTTTAGACACCACTGAATATTGCTGACTGACCACTTATGAAATGATACATACATCCAGATGTCTGATAAATGCCTGGATGTCACTGCTTTTCCCTTGTACCTTTTAAACTATATTTTGTAATAACAATAAGACACTGTCTATCGTGTATTTCTCAGGGAATATAGCCCTTCTGGGACTGATAAAGTTCCTTTGCCTTCATTCAGTCTTGTAACTCTGCATGAGATACAATATATAGCTGGAATGCATGTGTTGAGCACTGTTTAATCCCAAGTAAATTATTCTTCCATTAAGAAAAGAAGTTACTGTTTAACACATCCAAACTTTGTAGCATTCAAACAAATACCTGATGTAAACTATGATCTCAATAATCATCATAAAGGAAAAGTTTGAATAATGAAATTCTATATTAGTCTGATATCATAGGATAGTTTCTACTGAACTGGATATCTTTCAGGCACGGTACTAGATTTTTCCAGACAGATAATGTGACTATTTTAATCAGTTTGTTTCCATACTCAACTTTTATGAAAAAGAAATATTGGGCCAATTACCAGCAATAAAACTGAGTTTTGTTTCGTGTTTGACAGTATACACTTTATAACAAGCAACTTTATCATCAAATGCAGTGGGAATAGATGTTAACAATAGCATCAAGATTTGATTTCTCAAAAGTATTTACTATTCCACTAGGTTCATTCTTCCAATACTTTTATACATTGGAGTTGTGTTCAAGATACAATTTAATGATCAATTAGAGTGTAGCACATTAAAACAAGATGTAATGCAATAAGGTAAATCAAACTGAATTGTATGAAATTTGAAAATTTTGGAAATACAACCACAAGGCTTTCCTAAAAGTCTGCTTTGGATCATAAGTGTAAGAATATAGCACCTGTTGGGTACTCATTAAAGCAGCCATATCTGTTCTTTTCAGACTGAAGAAAAAGATAAGGTTGCCTTCTTGCCATCTTCTAAGGCTCTGAATGTACAATATGCACATTCAGCTCCATGAATTTATGAGATAATGTGTACATTTTGAAAGGATTTCACACAAACCTGGAGCTGGCCCCTCGCCCACATTTTTCTTAAAAGTTCCAAGTCCATAACCATGTTAACTACTGAGAAGCTGCCTGTCATATCCTGTTAATGAAACTTTGACTTCCTTTTGTTCTGACAGCAGCAAACAGCTGCTTGTAAATGAACCACTGTCTCTGGGCTGGCTCCCATTATGCCCTGCTTTTGTTTGACAAGGTCACTTGCTGAGGGGATTTTAAGGAAAAAGACTGTGCAGTCTATGGAATTAGATTTAAACCATAGACAACCCAGTTAAAATATTTTTTTTTCCTAATGCATCAGCAAAGTGAGAATAATGAAGACAAAAAAACCTCTCTCTGAGCAAGTCATACAATTTTTCTCTTCCTAATACCGACTTCATAATTCTAACAATTATTGTACAAAAAGCAAATCAGGTTTTCATAAATCCTCTTTCAAATCAAATATGTATGGAAGTTTGATAAAAGATAGATTTTAATTGTTCAACAGGTTTAACAAGAAAGATTAATGTAATGTATTCATGTGGTTGTCACTGTTGACACATGATTCTACTTAACAGCAACCATAACAATGTGAAAAAGTTTTTTTTTTCTAGATTAAAAAATGTTTTCATGTTTTGTTTGTTTGTTTTAACACTGGACCAATTTTGTTGAGAAGAACTAGCTCCCTAGCAAGTCAAAGACTCTTGTAAACAAAATTATTAAACTAGTTGACTTTATAATGGATTGCAGACTTTTCAAGGGATGGAAAATGTGTACTTCTGGAATCTGTTCTTGAGATAACTAAGACTCCAGCCAAAGACACCAAAAAATGTTCAGATGTTATATATAGAACAACCTCTTATTAGATTCTCGTTCCCACCAGAGTTTGACCTATGATCTCAGGGTGAACAAAAAAAAGTGGACCTTATGGTACACAATCCTTTTGTTTGAACATTGTCTTTGAAGCCAGGCATGAAGCCAAGAATGAATGGAAAGTATTCTAAGAAATGGAAGATATGATACTGGGAGACATCCTGTGGAATTTGCATGAATGGGTTTGAGTAGCCCATTTTCAACATTCACATAAATAATAGAATGGGGAGGGGCTACTTTAAGCATTATTTTGACTTCTTCATCACTGTCCATTCAAAACAACGAATAGAGATAATTCTTAAAGTCTCTTCTAGTCATTCCAAAAGGCCACTATTTATCGTATTCTGTATCTCAAATTGAATAATCTTTCAGCAATTCATAAAACAGTATTACTCTTTCCTGTGTAATGCCCATTAATGTAGAAAGGAAAAAGGGGGAGAGGGAAATATCTCTTTCTCTCTCACACACACAAGCACACTCATGAAATGACTAGGAATGAAGGTTCATTCTGTTTTATAAATTACACAGCAGAATATCCTTCCCTGAACCTCTGAGATAAATGACAAAATAAAACTATGAATATGGAATGTAGGTTTTAACTGTAGCCCTTTCATCATCACAGTGTTATTACTTTCTTTTAAGAACAAGGGCATGAAGTTTCTGCCTGCTGTTAAGGAACTGGATGTTGTGGAAGGCATCTTAGGAGGATTTAATTTTCCTTGGGAATTCCAGCTAAGAATATCTACCTTTGAATTCTAAAATTGTCAGAGTTTTCTGTAAGTTCCTGGCAAAGTAACAATAGCTGCAAATCCATTAGATTGCCAGATTCTTGTGTTACATTTTTTCAATGCAACCAGCATAACAAGCTTAGAGGCAGTGGATGACACTATAGGGCTTTTTAAAAAAAAAAATACTCTGTCCAGCGTATCCCAATTCCAACCTGCAGTACTTCTGAACAATATGGTGGTCCAGTTATAAATCAAAAGTTCACTTTAAACAGGTATTTAAGTATTTTTATGCAATGGAAATATCACAAAACTGCATTCTTCCAAAACAGGAAAAATAGTAGCTTCACATAATGTACAATTCAGTTTTGTTTTTTGTTTTTTAAAAATCAAATTTATGAAAAGTGTAGAAGGAACAGAAATGTTCTCTTTGCTTTCTTTTGGCCTAGAGGAATATACATACTACTGCCCTATCCTGGTTAAAATAAATAATTGTTTTCTCTAAGAATGCTTCTTATATACAGTCTACATGCCTTTCAACCTTTACTCAAAAACCTGAGCATGTCCAAAATCTGGCTGACTGTAGACAAACAGTACAGCAATAGCAATAGCAGTTAGACTTATATTCTGCTTCACAGTGCTTTACAGCTCTCTCTAAGCGGTTTACAGAGTCAGCATATTGCCCTCAACCGTCTGGGTCTTCATTTTACTGACCTCAGAAGGATGAAAGGCTGAGTCAACCTTGAGCCTGTGAAGATCGAACTGCCGAACTGCTAGCAGCCAGCAGAATTAACCTGCAATACTGCATTCTAACCACTGCGCCACCACGGCTCTATAGTTATAGTATAGTGTAACTATACTATACTATTGCTTCACTGATTGCATGTTCAATCCAAAGTGCTAACCCCCTACGTGCCGCTTGGCTGAACACCTTATAGGATTGCTTCCTCTAGTTAGGTATGACACGTCCTGTCATTTTCCGAGAGAGAACAGACTTAGGGTTCCAAATCTGTGAGAAGTAATATATGGGTACAAAACCACGTCACACATTCTTCACGTTCCCTGGTCTCTGGGTTACCCTTCTATGGAGATGTAGGATGCTTCCAATCTCCTGAGCTTTAAAAAGGTTTGAAGACTGGAAGACCACCACTTTCCATGTTTCTGCATGTCTGGTGAGGTCACCTCAAATGGGCATGCTCCATATCCTCTTAATTTTGGCTTTGCATATTTAATATTCATTGGAACCAGTTCTGAAAACATTTCCCTCCCTCCTTTTATTATTTCTCTACTGTTTTGATTATATTCATTTCAATATGTTGAAATGTTGGATCCACTTGAGATAATTTTCACTTCCTTCCTGCCAGTGTTGACAGGACTAAACCTTGTATTCCAAGATGCTGACCTTAAGTTATTTATTATCACTTCAGTAAAAGCCTAATTATAATTTATGGCATAGGAACTCACATTCCAAGAGAAGTCTCCTGAACATATATTCTCTTTTATGCAAGTCAGAAATAAATGCCAGAGAGAGCCTGTTAGAATCGTTTCTCTTCTAAGGAAAATATATATTAAAATTCATCTATATTTAGCTTATTCCTTTCGAAGTGTTAACAGCATCTGGGACATTGATCTATTCTATCAAAAAGATAAGTAGTTTAAAATATAGATAAGAGGCCTGTGTATTTCAATCAAACGCTGCAAGTTACAGAACAACATTTTGAGTTGTCTTTACATAGACAACAGTGAAGTATAACTGCAATACTTTGTTCTTGTTTTAATCACAATCCCACAGGTGGTTCTGCACCATGAATTTAGCCAACATAATCTTGTAGGCTAATAAAGGGAGATGTAGATTAAACTCATTACAGGTCTTATCATATGGGACAGCTGGCAAAATATGTTTCTTAAATGAGTTAACAGCAACCTTGTCTGCCTCTCATTCTCCCCTTGACTAACACTCAGGATGAACATATTTGGAATGCCTGTAAAAATGATGAATTGCTGGTTCACAACAAAAGAAGGAAGGTTGAATTCAAGATTAAAAACCAAATCTCCAGCTAAATTGCATTCCCTTTGTAAAAAGAGCATTGCTAGCAAAGTTTGGAGAAAATCCTTTAAAAATTTAAGAACTACACCAAAGGTTTCTTAAGGTTTGTTAGTTCTTTAAACTGATTTTGGCTCCTAATTAAATCTTTCAAACTGGAAACATTGTACACTGACTGAGTACCTGACTACCCACTGAGATTAAAAATCAGGATACAATTCCAAGGACATGGTATGTCCCACTAAAATGTGAACTAATACTAGGCCAAAGTAGACAAACACCCAATGCTTCCTGCCAGTTAGAAAAATCTATTTAATACATTTGGAGAATAAAGATTATACTGGATTAAGGGCATAATATACTAGTAATATACTAGTAAGCAACATAAAACTATCTCATTCTTTTCAAAATGATTTGTTCTCTTATTCTACCCAGCTTAAAAGGCCTTCCAAATACCTTTACCATTCATTACTGTCCATTCCTTTCCTGTGTCCGACACTTCTGCTATAAGTGTGCACACACTCACATTCACACAGAGTCATGTTTTATGATATTCAGTTAGAATCCCAGTCAGTTTTGTGTGCATGTTTTCAACAATGCTGAACATAGTACAAGACGTGAGGAAATGGCATGGAATCAGCTGAGTGGCTCATATCTCCTATTTGGATTTCTTGAATACATGAAGAGAAAGCTAAACATCCTGATGTTACATTAGAACCCTTCACTGCAATTGCATACACAATATATTTCTATTCTCCAAATGTATTAAGTAGCTTCATACTCTAGCTGCAACTAACTATTCAAGAAACCTTGACCTTATAACACTTCCTTGCATGGTTAAGCCTGTTACATGAAGTGAATGTTTGTGAATATGTGTGTGTGTGTGTGTGAGAGAGAGAGAGAGAGAGAGAAAGAGACAGAGAGAGACAGAGAGAGAGAGGAAGAAAGGGGAAAGAGAGGGAGAGGGAGAGGGAGACAAAGAGAAATCTAAGAAATGGGACAGGAACAATGATTTGCTGCTACAAATACACCTTACAAAAACATCAAATTTTATTAGTAGAAATATGTTTCTTAAAACAGTGCAGTACTGCAAACAATACAATATCTTTGTATCTGCTTAAAGTTCAACATTCACTCCAGGTCTCTGTCAGTCCAGGAAGATTAAAGAAGATTCTGAAGGATCAAAATGTATGAGGAGAGATATCTATTTCCCCTTCCACCCGCCTTTCATTCCATATCCCCGGAGTATCCAAGGCATCCTTTTTCCTTCCTGTGCTGGCATCAAAAGACCTAGTCTTTCCTGAAAATAATAATGTATATTGAAACCATTGCAGGATCACAGTCACTGAATTAATTTAAAACATGTAATAATGAACAGAATGCATTGTATGCAAGAATAAAAAAGAATCACTCTGCTATTACACTTATTTCAAGGATAGTAACTTTGGACTGGTTTATTCAACATGGCATTTGACTTGCTTTTAAGCCAGACTCTTTTCAACAGCAGTTTGTGTAAAATCACTGCAATAGACTCCACTATGAACTTCAGAATCCACTGCCTTGCTAAAGATTGCCATGAGGGGGCATAGGATGGACAGGTAACCTGCCTCTTTTTCTCTCATTTCAGATACTGCAAATACTGTTCCTGGAATAAATTTCCTTTGAGGTCCAAGGATTTCCTTTGTATTATGCCTATTTTTCTATAACCAATAAGTAAAATTTCATAGCATTTCAGTCATGACTTTGGACCAGGGTATCCAAATACAGGAAGTAGATAATCAGAAACAAAACTCTGATAAACTGGCATGTGAACTAGGAATACCTAGAAAGTGCTTACTACACGGCTCCATTTGTTTCCAACTTAATCTTTTCAAGATATTGCAAGCATGGGATAAAGGAATGCGTGAAACTAATGTCTGTCATTTCCAGTATTATTTTGAAGACTTGGCAATGGCAATGAATGTTACAGAGGTTAAATTCTCCTTGAAGTTAAGCAGTTTTTTCATTTTACTTCAATACAAGAATAACATAAGCAACCACTTTGTGCCACTGCCCTATCAAACTACAATAAGTACTGTGTATGCCAGCTGCCTTGTTTCATGGTCTAAAGCTGGCAATACAATCCTTACCAGGCGCAAGGCAAGAATGAAGTAAAAATCAGATTTCAGTAAACAAAACAGTCTATTTACCAAGCTGGCATGAGTTAAGCAAAGAAACTATTCAGAGAACCAGAGCCAAAAAAGTTTAAAAAAAAAAAAAAAAAAACCAAGAGTATCAGGATTTTGGTTACATGGCAAGGCAGGGGTTGAATTACAGAGCTAAAACTCTAAAGTTTCAAGTTGTCTGCAGCAACGAAGACCCTCCCAAGGTCATGCCTTTATATGGAATAGAGAGATGTTTTCAAAGAAATAGATGCTTGTATGTAAAAGCTCGCAAAATCGTCTTTAAATCTGATAAGCCTCTGCTTTAAGCAAGCATTTACTTCTCAAACTATACATTTTCTACAACTTTCATTTGCTAGCACTTGGGAAAGATCGTCAATGTCAACATTACAAAACTGCAGCGTTTGCAGTCTGTCAATGTCTCCATGAAAAGAACAAACACTTTATAAGTGAAGGGCTAAAGCAGGGGACTTCAAACTTGGCCCTTTTATGACTTGTGGACTTCAACTCCCAGAATTCCTCAGCCAGGCACGCTGGGCTAAAGATATAGTACCTGGAAGGGCTACAAAATCTTTTGCATCAAAAGGTCACTATAAACCAGCCTTCCTCAACTGCAGTCTTTGCATATGTTGGGATCTACAACTCCCTTCAATCCCCACTAAAATAATTGGGATACCCAATTAGGAAAGGCTGGGTGAGTCCTCATCTAATGAGAACGTATGGCAGACTCAAAATCCATGAGACTGTGACAAGCTGCAAACAGTGCACAAAGTCTCCCAGAAAATAAGGAAAATATATAGTTTGAGATCAATATATATGAATGCTATCTAAAGGTGCAATAATCAATCTGATATTCTTAGAGGTTTGAGTCTTTAATTCCTATAGCAGAGTCCAATGAAAATGGAAGTCGAAAATTTTTGGTAAGCATGAATTGCCTATGCATTTCTAAACATATTTTCACCATGGTCATCTTCTCAGAAAACTGCATACTAGAACAATTAACATGGCCTTGAAGATTGTATCCCACATTAAACTGCTTCTTTCTTGGTTTTAATTTCTATTTTACTTAGTAATAATACCTTATTGATTTATATTATAGCAAGACCAAAATCAGAACAATTTAGAGTGTCACACTGCATTCCTTCAGGATCAGTGGTAGGTTGGGAAGGCACACTGTTATATTAGCTGGCCACACAAGTCTTGGATTCTTAGATGCATTCAATTTAATCAAACATATAGTCAATCAATCTGTAACATGAATCCACTAAAATAAAACTGAGTGAGCAGAACTAAAATTGATGCAATCTTGTGATGCCTTACTTAGTCACACTAAGCCTATAGCTAACCATATTACAGGCTTTGAAAACCATTATCCAATTTAAGAGCAAAGACACAGAGTAAGATACAAATTATTTTAATTCTAAAACACTAATCTTTTTATAGTGACTCCATATGACCAAATCTCTTTTAAAGATAGAAAAGGAAGATGAAGTAATATACGATCTACAAGTAATATACTTAGTTATGCATTATCTTGGTTTCACTATGTACCATTATGGAGATTAATGGTTTGTCTTTGAAAGACAATAGAGTTTGAATCATTCAGATGAAAATAAGGACAAGTGAGGTTATGTTCATCATATATTGCAAGGTAAATAAACTAATCTGAATTGGGATCCATAATCTTTTAAATAGCATGCTGAAGGCCATGCTCTCAAAAAATATTTGAGGCTAGGGCAAAAACTAATTTTGATTTCGTTAAGTTTAACTCATTTTAAATGTTATGAAAATTAAAAGGTTAATTTTTATAATTATTGTTAGATTTTTACCCCAACTTTATTTAGAGAGAAAAAGTCAACCCAGGATGGTGAACATACCTAATAATCCTCGCTCCAATTTTTCCGACTACAAGCCTGTAAGGTGGCTTGGGGCAAGAGTGTGACTAGCCCAAAGTCACCCACCTGGTTTTCATATCTAAAGCAGGCCTACAACTCACAGTATCCTGTTTTCTAGGCTAGCACCTTAACCATCACGCGAAACTGACTCTCTGGTTATTCTGATAGTGGTCTTGGTTGCAGTTTTTCCTTCCCTTCCTCAAGGTTACTCTTATAGACCATTATAACTAGAAACTACTAGCCAGTTTCTCTATTTAACAATGTGCCTTTGTTAAATACATTTTATTATATGCAGACATTACTACTGGCATTAGTCACAGAAAGCTGTTCTTATAGCCTAGCAAAATGTGTGAGAACTAAGAGTGTATAATGCACTTTGGATTGCAAATTTTTCCTGCTATCATCCAGAGACAGGATTTATTACTGAACTATATAATATATTTTCTTTTCTTGTATCTGTTCTGAAAAGAACACACATCTGTGGTGCCAAATAATGTAACAGAGCTAAACTATGAAGAACACCCATGCACTTTTTATATCTATCTATTGGAAAGTTATTACATAATTGTGTAATTCTGGATCAAAATCTAAGAGGGAAAGATAAATTTCTATCTGTAAGAAGTCTCCATGGGAAAATGGGAACACAGAAAAACAAAGACTCAATATTCACAATGCTAGTGACATGTGCCAATTTATGTTTTAGTTTTAATAAACTTTTGCTACTTTTAATTATGACTACATTACTATATTATCCTTGCCATTGTTCATTAGGCAACATAGGAAATATATTAACTGCTTCAGATAAGGTTCTTTGAGTAATTCCTATAGCCCTAGATTAGCATGATATACATCTAAAATCTGAAGAGTAGGTTGCCCTTGTGGCTGAGTGATATGTCTTCTATTTAATAGCCCAATTAATCACAATAATTTCAAAGAAAGTTAAAATCTTGTCTATATAGTGAAACAGAGATTGTAGGTTATCTCCATGAAAAAAATATGCTACAAAAGCACAATTGAGGGTGGTCCATTATTTATTTATTGCATGGTAATAACTTCCATTATGACTTTTAGAGAGATCCAAAATGTTTAATTTTATTAATTAACTGCAAGGATATGAAGCAAATACAACTAAACTGAATAATGTAGGAGGAATGATAGCTATTTGGTGAAATCATCAAAATTAAACTGTGAGCTAAAGCTATCTGGTATGGATAAAAAGTGATGCTGAGATACTTAATAAGATGCAACATATTCTGCAGTCTGTCCAACAGTTTTTATAAAGTATAAATATTTTTGTGGGCTAAATAATTCCATGGCAGTTCTTCCTTCCTTGAGAATAGCATTAAATCATACAGGTTACATACAGATCAACCTGGACTTAAAAATAAATGACCATTATTCACATCAAATGTTATTTTATCATTTATCAACTGGACAGGTATATCAACTGATATAAGCAAATGGAAAATTATGAAAGAATTCATAATTCTTTGTATGTATTTTGTATATTAAATACAAAAAATATTTTAAATAACCTTAGCCATGGGCTAGTGTTGTCTTTCAAAATAATAAAGATGTATAATTTATGCAAAATAATTTATTCTGGTTATTACCTTATTATTTTTGCTATTGCTACATATGCTTTCATGCTCAACCAAAATGAAAAGACAAAAATCCTTATTAAGATGGCTATGTTAAGAATGAAATTTAATAGGCAAGTTAGTTCAGAAAGCTAAAACAAGGGATAATTATTCCTTTGGCTGACTAATTGCCAGGAATGTTCAATTACAGCTATCTGTGAATGCCCCAAAGACATTGTCTTTAGCACTAAACTTAAAAATAAGATAGTTGGATTATTGGTTCCCAAGGCCTATTCTTAAAAAATAAAAAATCCCCCCAAAAATATTTAATTTACTTTTGGCTTTGAGGGAGGGGGTGTCAGGCTTTGTTTTCCATTTAAAATATTAAGACAAGCGCATGTGTTGTTCTGGATTTCTTTCTAAATATTTTTAATCTAAATTCTTATATTTATATTGTAACCTTGGGGACATGAGTATATATGTAATGTTTTTAAAAAGCAGTTCCAATTAACACAAGTACAACATTAATTACTTAAAAATTTGATCTATCACAAATTTAGTCGGAATAAAAAAGAGAGGTGGAAACTCCAAAAAGGTACCATTTTTAAAATATTTGAGACTGAAATACGATTGAATAGGATTGAAGTCTGGAGAACTGGCTCATTTCCTGTTTCAGAATTATTTTAACTTTTTATAGATTTCAAAATGGAAAAATGATTATGATTCTATGTATGCTTATACTCTCCATTAACAGCAATGAAAATAAATATTGGATAAAACATAATTAGGCTAGAAAAGAAATAAATATTTTTGTTATGTTCAGAACTTGTCTGGCAATTCTCATGTCCTTTTATTCTAAAATTGGTCCTATATGTTGGTAGTCGGCCAACTATAAAAAAGACTCCTTATTATGTCATTTTAGAGACACCATGTAAAGATCAGTGACATTTTAGCATTCAAGAGAAGTATAGTTAAATATGTTAAGGGTCTGATTTACTAATTGTGCCTCATTGTAGCAAGAGAAGCCAATTCCATTATTTCTTTTGAGAAATTGATTGATTTGACCTATCCTCTCTCTGAAAGATTTCTACTTCAAGGTTATCATGAAAGGTTATTATGAAAAGGACTTTATTACCTTTATTACCTTCCCTTTGTTTGTTTTTCTCTTCTTCCCATCACCTTTTCATCTTGTTACTTCTTGTGTGTAGATTATTTATTTTGCTGAAGCATTTCTTTGTTTTGAATTACAAAAAAAGGGTGCTAAATCTAAGGATATATCATAACAAATTAAAAATGTAGATTTCATTTTTAAATAAAGCTCCAAGTTTTGCGACCATGCTTGATAGGAACATGATTTCATAATATAAATGAAGAAAACATAGACTAAACATCTGAATTACATTACTGACAGCACAAAATTTATCTGTTATGTTGCATTTCAGACAATCAAAGAAATAATAGAACTTTCATCATTGTGAAAAGTAGATTCAATATTATGTCCCAACTGATAAATGCCAAAGGATGAGAGTTTTTTTTTATAGGTTCCCAAATTCAAAGTGTTCTAGACAGGAAAATAATAACTATAAAGAAATATACTAGTGCCCTAAGGAATCTGGAAAATCAAAATATCTCTTTCACCTTAATAAACCACTGTCCAACTCACTCGAGGGACCATTCTGATGACCTAATGGAAGTTATTGAGACCAACAAAATTAGACTTTATGCTCCATCTAGACATCTTTTTTTCCTTGAATTATGTCCAATTCTCACAGACTGTCTTGACAAGTCCCTGCATTTTTTTGGGCAAGATTTGTCAAAAGCGGTATGTCATTTCCTTCCTACGAAAGTGTCTCGCCCAAGGTCACCCAGGTGGCTTTGGGCCAAAGGCAGGACTAGAACTCAGTTTCCAGGTTTCTAGGTCTCCAAGTTTCATACCTTGACCAAACTGGCTCTCATTTAGACATTGCAAGGGGCTTAATTCAATTTCTTCTGCATCAGAAGCAGTGTTCCTTACCTAATATGTATACATTTGCTGAGTATTATTCAGCCTTCATAGCTTCTGACCCTCACTTGGCATTTCATTCCCAGTCCACCAGGCTATTCATGCTTTATGGCATTGATGCACACACTCAATGCTTTATTTATGGAATGGTGGAAGGGATAACATTATAAACTGCATTGGACAATATCCTATTTAAAGATGTAAATGGCTATGGTCCTACAAAGTTTAATCATTACCAGATTGAGACTAAGCTACTTGATTTTAGAAGAGCGCATGTATTTATTAAGAGCAGAAAAAAATTCAGAACAAAGCAAAGAAAGTTATAGACAACATAGTAGCATCAGACCAAATTTAACCTGCTTATGTAAAACAAGTTCTTTGATAAGGGTTAGGTTTCAAGCCTTTCACACTTTTTTATCAAGGAAATGCTGTAGGTCAGGAACTGCAGAAGGACTGATAGGAATCAAGCACATACTTTGCAAACTAGAGTCTGCAGGCATAATCCCTGACATCATTGGTAGGATCAAACAAATTTACAAAATTGTAAACTTTGAAAAAAAAATACTGCTAGCCAAAAGTTGAATGGAATTTTGGAATTAGGGTCCAATACATTGGCTAATACCAGATCAAAAAAGAGTCAGGTAGACAACACCAAAACAGTTATGAAATATTATAAAAATCCTTCTTATGTTTTAAGGAATAAATTATTTGGAAATCAAATCATAGGTTTAAAAACCCTTAATGTCTGTAGATATATAATTTTCCAGACATAGCCACAGCCATTAAGACAGAGACATTACAGATTTTTTTTCAGGTTAGACATCTGAAAATATCACATACACATATCTAGGTCTTACAAAGTGTTTATGATAGAATGGAAATGCTCCCGACATTTTTTTCTTTCTTTTTTTTCTCTTTTCCTTTATTTTATTTTCTTTCTTTCTTTTTTGGAAATTAAGCAGCAAATACATTTAGAGAGACAGTACTGAAATTAATTCATGCCATAGAATAACCAAAACCGCCATCTGAAAACTTTTAATTGTCCAACAATGTGACAAATAGGCTTCTCACAGTAATTCCCTTAGATAAGGCTTCCACCTAATCCTTTTCAAAGAAATCCATTATTTACACCAATATACATATATCAACCAAATTGACAAAGCTTTTCCTTGTTAAAGATGAATTATTTCACAGCAGTGAATATCTCATATTATTCAAATGTTCTCTTCTCTTCTCAAGTGCCTTTTCATCTAAAATTAAGCAAATAGCATTTAGCCCAAATGTTCTAATACTGATCAAAATGGAGCCATGACCTATTAACTGTTTGCCCTATTTTCTAAAGAGAAAGCAATGACCACAGGAAAACATCACACTCATTCTGGATGACAGCAAAAAGGGATATTTCAGAGGGAATGAAATTATTCTAGAAGCCTGAAACTTAAGATCCATAACGGTCTATATCTTCTGTTGTTTTTAATTATGTCTTTAAAAAAGATCCCCTGCTGTGTTTTTGAAATACTAAATGGCCTCCACAGCTATGTGACATAATTCATTTTAATTCATGATTACAAGATGTTTTCAAACTATTCCCTCTTTCCCAGCAGCTACTTAAAAGCATGAGGAGAAGGGAGGGAATCTTTTATTCTCTTCCCCCTCCTTCGAATCGAATCCCCCTCCTTCGAAGGGAGGGAGAGGGAGGGAGGGAGGGAGGCCTTGTCTGTGCACAAAATCTTTAGGAAGCTTTTTGCTTATATGTAGTAGTACATAATTTTCTCAACCCCCCTTTACTGTTATAGTGCTGATGTCATGCTTGCTTCTCACTGGCAATTTAAAAAAAATAAAAAAAAATACAGAGACCTCAACTTACGACCACTACTGATACCAAAATTTCCATTGCTAAGCTAAGTAGTTGTTAAGTGAGTTTTGCCCCATTTTACGACCTTTTTTGCCACAGCGGTTAAGTGAATCACCACAGTTGTCAAGGGTAACATGCAGTCATAACTGAACGTGGCTTCTCCCATTGTCTTTGCCTGTTGGAACCTGTCTGAGAAGGTTACAAATGGTGATCACATGACCCAGAGTGCAACTGTCATAAATACATGCCAGTTGCCAAGCACCTGAATTTTGGTCACATGACCACAGGGATGATGCAATAGTCGTAAGTGTGAAAAACGGTCATATGTCATTTTTTTCAGTGCGTTGTTAATTTTGAAAAATCACTAAATGAATGATTATGAATCAAGGACTATCTGTATCCAAATGGGACTCTTTGTGAGAGCCCTGACAATAGCAGAATTCAATGGTGGTTGTAGATAATGCAAAGAAAGGGATAAGGGAACCACAATCTCTTCTGGGTAATAACAGCAGGACAACAAAACAAACAATAAGTAGATAATGACCTTTTTGGAATCTGAATGAGAACAAAAAAATGTTCATTATAGTTCATGTCCTAAACTCCTTTTGTGGCATAAATAAGTATAAGGCAACCACAAAGGAGGGAGAAAAAAAGCAATATTGCAACTACATCTTTATCTTGAATAATGCTTGATAGCTGCAGATAGCCCCAGGAACAGGCGCTGAAGACTAAAGCATGAATAACAAAACACTGGAAGTTAAAGAAAGACAGCCAAAGTAAACTAAAATTCCTGCTTCACAAATTTCTTGCATGATAGACCCTAATATGGTTTCCAAGTAAGTATCAGAGAAATTGGCACTTTGGGGAGTCCAATGACATCCAAAGCTGCTCTCTTTTTCTATTCTTCTGTCTTTCAACCTGATTTTTAAATATCACATTAAAAACAAAAGCTGGAAGAATCAATAGAATTTAAGATGCCCTTATAATATAATATGGGCTTAAGATCACAATAACGTGTTGGTGGCATTCTAACATTCACTTCTATCATCCAATTACTATTACTATCAATGACTACTACTGCTGCTACTAATTTAACCGAACAGAATCAACAACTTGAGTAAAATAATTAAACCCAGAAATATCAGGATAAAGATCAGTGTAAAACTTTTATTTTATTATTGTTATGAAACTTCCATTTTCATCTGCATGCTATGCCAACTGCGTTGTAGCCCTTTAAGTCATCACACTGCTTCAGGGAATTGCCAGAATACAAGAGGAAAAGGCACTACCACCAATCAGAAACACATTGAAGTTTAGACCAGGTTGGGGGGGGGAGCAAACAAATAATATGCTTGTCAAACTTTACAATCAATACAGTCAGAACTCCAATCATTTCTTTTGTTTTAATTAAAAATTACATACATCTTTTTTTTTCTAAAAATCCCTTTTTGGAAGGAAAAGGTTTATTACCATGAAATAAAAAGTACATTTCGGGGAAACCGGTGCTCTCTGAATGGATGCACACAATCCTTCTCTCACAAATCAGCAGCTATATAGCAATATTCCATTTAAGCTTGAAGGGGTAATATAAATTTGCCAGTCAATTATTCAAATTGTAGCAAATCCCTGCATGATATATGTTCCTCAGGAGCATACGTGCAAATCGTTCAGCAAAGCAAAGTGCCTTTTTGGATCTGCTCCACAAAGCTGCCACAACTGCTCAAAGGCTTGTATACGGAGGTCCAAGACATTTCTGCTAGGACAGCAAGAGGAATGAAGTGAACACTGCTGGGTTTCTCCAGTATCTTAGCCCAGATAATAATGTTTCTTATATACAGCCAGTGGCTTGCAAGGGACAGTATAAAAATGCTGTAGAGCTAAAAACTGGTAAATAAAATAATATAAATCACTGGCTTTGTCGGTATACCAAATCCACTCCCCACTCCTTCATTGGAAAAAAGAGTATGTCGTTTCTCAGAAAAAGATTTCACTGGACACTAATGGGTGTTGCATTGTGTTTGGCACTCAATATGCCTCTTCTGTATGTGTGTGTTTGCTTTTTAACTTCTAAAGGCCCCGGTATACTTACAGCAGAGCAAGGTTCTTTGACAGCAGAGGCTTATTTCCAACTTCTCTCTCATTGTTTAATATAGCAGTATTTTTTTAAAAAAAACACGGTCTGACAATTACCATTGTGTTTCCAATTTCCCAGTCACCTCTCATTTGGACTATTCTAATGCACTCTACATGGGTCTGCGCTTAAAAAGTACTCGGAAGCTTCAGATGGTACAAAATGCAGCATCATATCATGATCCTATCGCTTACTAATGGCAATCCCACAAGTCCCCATTGCGGGAATCATTCAGCAAGAGACAACAGTTGCAGTTGAGGAGGGTGGGGAGTGTGAGATGCTGCAGGTAGGTGTTACGGAGGTGAGCAGGCCAGCAAGGACAATGGGCAGACACTGGAGAGTGTAGGAAGGTCAGTGGGCAGGCGCTGGGAAATGTGGGCAGGAAGGAAAATGCTAGAGACTACAAGATCCCTGGGATCTTGTATTCTGTAGGGGACTCCTAAGAAGAAAAAGTGGTGGGTGCGACTTACGACCTTCCCTACCAACCTTCTCATTTACTTTCCCCTTTTCTGGCCAAGAAGATCACAAATGGTGATCATGTGACCAGGGTTCATCATAATGGCAGAATTGTTAGCCAGGCACCTAGCTCAGAGGACCCCAACCTTTTGGGCACCAGGGACCGGTTACGTGGAGAGAGGTTTTTCTGTGGACCGGAGGGGGCGTGGTTTTGTGTACTGCCTGAATCCAGTTGATGGGGCTTTGCTTGTTTGTGTGGACCGGTTGCTGGCATGCCGCAGCCCGGGACTGCTCCACCGACCGGGAGTTGGGGACCCCTGACCTAGATTACAATCACATAACCACAGGGACACTATGGTAGTGGTAATTTCACAGACCAGTTGCCAACTCCTCCCTCATTCAAGACTGTTGTAATTTTGAATGGTCGCTGAACAAGGGGTCATTAAATCAAGGACTAAACATACTGTAGCACAGCTACCAGAACAAACTTTTAATAAGCCTTTAGTTATAGTACAAAGTGATAACATTCAGGAGTCCAGTGGAGTATCTCTAAGGAAACCAAGGAACCACAGATACTTGGCACTCACCCTGCTGCTTGTTCCACCTAATTTAATTTAAAAACAATGCAAAGCTGACATTCTGCAAAGCACTGGTTTCCACTGAGCTCCATACAGATCCCATGGATTTTCTTAGAGTTAACCAAGTGGTTAAGTTGTTGAGATGGGTGGCTTTATAAAATGAATGAAAGAATTAATGAGATTTTTTAAAAAAATCTGTGCTTTGAAACTGGTTTTTTTTTTTCCTGACAGCCATTTTATAAACAGATGAGCCTTCCACAGCAGAGTTTTGCAGAATAATTGAGAGCACTGGACATTGAGGACATTAGTTTGAGTAAATAAATGTCTGCAAACAACCAGGCTCAGAGACCACCAAGGACTTCACAAAACAGGCTTTGCAAGGATATTTTCTCATATGAACTCAACACATCAATGCCAATTTAAATGTGTAAGAGTGGTCAGCTCATATTATTCATCAGTTTTATTTTCTTTGCATTTAATTCTGCTATTTGTTTTAGGCTATTTTTAAGTAGAATGAAGCTGGGACTGAAGGAAAAGTCTTCAGCCTAAGCTTAACCTTCAGCTTCTCAAGTATTCCATTTTGCAAATCTGGATGCCTGAAACTTTTTGGTCTCATAACTAATTCAAACCAATATTCCCATTAATGGGAAAAGTTAGAATGCTTAATTAAGAATAAAATTGTCTCCTGACTAACTAAATAAAGCAACGACAAACCACCCATTTATAAAATAGTCATTAGTTGTTTGAAGCAAGCCCATCAACATTGATTACTTTGTTACCAGCGGTTGGCAATTAGTTACCCAAGTTATAAATGTACAATTAAAGTAGTGTTCAACCGACCATATTCTTTAATAACATATCCTGAGCAACAATGAAAAAAAAAAAGGACACTATAACGTCAAAGCCATCATACTAAACAAAACTGAACTGAGCTTTATTCCCCATATCGAGAATGCGTTGGGAGGTAAAGAATTATTATTCTGAGGCAAACAGATAAAACAGTTCTTGTGGGCAGAGGGGGAAATCATCCCTACTTGTTCTAAGGAACATAAAAAGCACTGCGACAGCCCTGGATCAGTCAATTCATACTGCCTAAAATCAGGAGCGCTTTGCAACATTAATACAGAGCTTGGTTTACAAGGGCACCCCCAATAGGCATGACCTTTAGAAAATGCAGGCGCAACCGTGGGAATGCAAGAAGATGCAGGGAAAAGAAGATGAAAGATGATGCCAGGGCTGCAGTTGTCTTATGCTAAAGACTTTACTTCAACACGTAATTCATACGGCTGCAGCCAGACTAATTTCAGAGCTCACTTTTCAAAAGCTGACAAAAACGTAGCGTTTGATTTGAAGAATGTGGGCTTCCCCCCCCCCACAGAGCTGGATCAGATCTTCTTTTTAACGGCATTGATTAAAATGATAATACTATAAAGATGATGGTAATGCCTTGCTTTAAAAAATCATATAAAGCTGCAGAAATTCTGGCTGTCACATTGCTCCCCCGCCCCCACTGTTGCTTCTCTTTTTTCTCGTATTGCTTTATGCAATTACTTCTCTGGTTTAATTGCTCAGATAAAATCATGGAGAAGCTACAAATTACCCAAGTAGGTAAAAGAAGAATAATTATTGAAAATGACTTCTTTCATTTTACATATCTAAAATAGTTCAGAGACAGAGGAAATGACTTAAAATGTAGTAATGCTGGAATCATTTGAAATCTTGGTGGAAATCTCTCCCAGAATCTATCTTTTCTACATTACAAAACTTTATGCCAAAGTAAGCCAAATATTGTGCCAAGAAAAGCAGGATTCTGAGCTTTTTTTTACACAAAAGAAAGAAGGAAAGAAATGTTCGTATACTATTATCTGTGCTGTACAGTTGAGCCTGTTTCTACTAGACATGAGGAAACAAAGGAGCTGTGGGGGAAAACATTCCCACAATTATTTCAAAGTTTTAGCTTCATGACATAAATTTGATTTCAAAAATAATAAATATTTGGATTATCAGAAGGAATTTTAATCCTACTAATAAACGAGACCCCTGTTCAGGAAATATGCTTCAAACAAAGAAATGTACTCACTGATCCAAGCCAAGTATACTGCACCCCTGTCCTCAATCCATATAAACCAGAGAGTTAAGTGGAAATTTCAAATGCACAATGCTTTATATGGATTCCTAGTCAAACAAACGTTTTGACTCAGAATCATACAAAAGAGGTAGCACCTTTTTTTTAGGAATTTCCTGCTTTGTATAAGGATAAAAAATGAAGACCACAGATTCCTATTTGGCTAAAATTGCACAGAATAAGATTATAATTTTATGTAGTTATATAATTCTATATCATCTCCTGACAAAAAGCCAACTCAAAACAGTTGTATAATAGATACCTATTGGAAAAAACATATATTTTATCATAACAGTTCATTAATAATTCCAAGCTACCAGGAAAAACAATTCCACGCTATCTTATAGTAACCAATTTACTAGGCTTTCAGGGACTTCTATCTATCATAAGGATGTTTTTCTCAGTTGAGAAACTTGGTCTCCGACTCAGATGCTCATAGTAATGGATTAAGTAAGTTAAGAGAGATTAATGTCAAAGCAATACAGAAATAGGCTGACACACCTTACTGACTAGATGGTAGCTTGCAAAATCTCTCCTGCTATTGCTACAAACCTAATGATAGCAACAGAACAGAACAGGCTGTTACAGCTGAGTTGCATAGAAGAATTTTCCAAAGAATATTCTAGAATAGGACAGTGTTGTTCGCACTCAAACTAAAAAAAAAAGTTACAAATAAAGACCAGTGGTCACATATTAATATTCCATGCATCACAGAGTCGTTAAATTCCTTCCAAACTTATCTAGCTGTATTTATAGCTGGCATTATAAAAACCCTTAACTAGCAATTCCAAAACTCACCTCTCAAGGTACTAATATTTATGATGCACAAGTAATATCTGTAGCACACAAGAAGTGTCAGGAATTAATGCTGAAAAAGAATTCCACCAATGGATCAAATCAAATGTTTTTGTGTTCCTGGTTTTTAGCTTGTTTAATTTGTCAGCTATCTTTACAAACAACATAAATTATAAGCAAATTGCTACCATGTGTTCTGTGCTAATTAAGCTGTTTCTAATTTAAAGGTGTTCTATATTTACAATTTTAAATGCAAATATGCATACATTTTTTTTATAGATTGCCGATTCCAAACACACATCATTAGAAAGAAAAAACAAACAGCAACTGCTGGCAGAAGCAAAGTTTGCAGCACAATACACGCACAAGGCAATTTCCCCCCTCAAAATCCTTAATTCTCATTAACAAAAGAAATTGTAAGCATCTGCTTTTCTTTTGTCTTGTAGCCGCTGACTGGGGGGGAGGGGGGGCAGCGCTTGGTCATATAGGAGATTTACTCTCAATAAACCAGGTCAAAAACATTTGAATTTCTGGAATATTAATGGCATTTCTTGATTACACATTTATGGCCCTTTAGTGCTGAAATATAATATGCACAAAATAAGAAAACTTCAGTTGAAAGTGCTTGTAATATCAGAGGCTTATTTATTTCTCCAATATTCCAGACTTATTTATGTGATTGTCACTCATGGAGAAGCAAACATGAAAAATGCACTTCTAAGGTGAACAATAAATACTTGTTGTTGATGATACCATTTAAAGAAAGAAATGCTTTGCACTGCATATAAGCACTGTAACTAAAATGAAGTAAGAATCATGTTCTTTTATTCTGCTGTTTTTATCTGTATGGAAAGATAATATTCCTATCATAAAGAAACATATTAGCAGCTTATTTGTGCTATTTTGTGGCTGACAAACCACAGCAGGCAGTCAGCAGGCAAACCAGAATCTGAAGCCCACTTGAAAGTAGTTGTGTAAATTGTGACTAGTGTCAGATCTCACCCCTCCAGAAAAACAAACAAATACAGTAAAGGATATATTTCATTTTTTATGAAATCATCAAGAATTGTAACACAATTAATGTCTTGAAGACCACATGCTATTCTTCCTCTTCACATACTATCAGCACTTTGGTTTGCACTGTACCTGTATGTCTGCCCTGTAAAATAATAAGTTGTATATTTCATGTTGTCCAGTCATGTCCACCTATGTATCAAATGTCTGGATGACTGAATGGTAAAATGGCAATGGCAATTACTGGGGAGAAAACAACACCCCTCCAACCCCTTTTGTGTATTCATTTTACTCACACTCCATTCCCCACTTTTCTTCCCTTCTCACAAAGCGATTGAAGCATCTTTGATTTTACATTATTTTTATACAAATTAGGCATTGTGTTTGGCTAACAGTATAATTCCAACTTTCTGATTTGTGATTTTTATTCCAAATAAGCAAAGCAAATTTGTGCATTTCAATGAACACCATTTGGTCATTATTTGAGTTTCCATCAAGACCCAGCCCACAATGACCAGCTAATAGTGCCCAAGGATTTCTTCCCCACTTGATAAATTTGCCCTGTTACTCTATTTCCTGAGAACAGAGGGAGGTGAAATGCTTTAGGAAATGATTAAAATCTATGATGGCTTTATCAAAATCAACAAATTTTATTGCAGTCTCAGACCAACATCAAATATTTATTACACTGTGTCAGGTAGTAAAAGAAAATCAAAGATAGACTAGTTATATAAAATTTCATAAAATCAATATAAACTACAATAATATGTCACACTAAAAAAGCAAGGCTTTTGATTTCTATCTTCCTACACTTTGTTACCATCATTGATACTCAAGTGGTAGATAACCTACTATTTTATCATTACTATCTATATATCATTCTGATCTCTGTAAGTATAGACACTGCATAGAATCAAAAAGGCCTTATTTATTTGTTAAATTTGTCGCTTAGAGGAGCCCCATGATGAGACAGGCATCAAATGAATTTAATAAATAAACAAACAAACTTCTGCCTTTCATGTTCAATCATGGAAAGCAAAGGAACAGGCAGACAAGAAAGATGACGTAGATTAATCCTGAAGGAATTTCTGCGGCGTCTATACTTACAGAGATCAGAATGGTATATGCAATAATTTTCCTGTCACTCTATAGAAGGAAAAGTTGGTCTTTGAAAGAGGAAGATAGGAAGAATATCAACATTTTTAGCTTTAATGTTGGAGAAGCTCCTGAGAATACAATGAACAACCAAGTAAATAAACAAATACATGAGCTAAGAAATGGATCATCAAACACATCAACTCAAACAAATGACCAGGCTCATATCATCATACATTGGACGCATTATATGTAGATCTAATTTTTTCAATAAATTTATTGTTCTGGGAAAGGTGGAAGGAAAGAAAGAAAAGAAAAGGAACCCCAACATCAAAGTGGATGGATTCAATTACAGTAGCTATGATGCACCATTGGGAGACCTGAAGGACCAGGTTGGGTACAAATGTCCTGGTGAAAACCTATGTGGTCACTAACACTCAAATAATATTTAATAGCATATAAATATGCACATCATAATCAGCAATAATGCTGTTTTGTTTCTTTTTGTAGTGATATGCTTAGGTAAATCCCTGAACAGAATCTGCTTTGTGATTTGAATCTTTGAAGTCCTTTGAGGAAACACTACAAATTTACAAAAGGCAAACTGATAAGACTGCACATTACTAACCCTTCTAGTCCTCAGATGCTCTCTGACATTTCTACCTTTTTGACATTTCTTCTGGACTAGTGGAAATATTTTCAAACAAACATAAAGGTCTATGCCAGTTTGTCCTTACCTTATTTTTAAGAATACCTATGGACCCTGTATTGGTTTATGCTTATTTTAAATAAAGGAGGTGAGTTCCGTTTACAATTTACTTAGCGGCATCATAAAAATATAACCTCCCTCAAGATAAGCTCTGTTCTTAATAATTGCATAAACCTAACCATGGTATTCCTTAAAAACAACATAGAAGTGATTTGTTCTTTTATTCCTTTTGATTCCCACATGCCCAATTCCAGCTTAGCCTATAGCTTTGAAATATCATTTTTGTCCCCCATTCAAATACTAAGCAGCTATGTAGTTTCACCTTCTGTAGGCCTAAAGTATGCTAAATAGCCATCTTAAATTTGGATAGGAAAGCAAGTTTGATGGTCTTCAAGATGGAAGAGACTTTGGCAGGCATCAAGTGAAATGCACATGTAGTCTAGTTCACTTGTCTCTCTTCTAGGGTGTGAAAGTTGTGGAGAAATTTTATCCATCCGCAAAAAAAAAAAAACAAGAGAAGAACACACACACACACAGAGATAGAGAGGAAGAGAGAAAACGGAGAGATAGAGAGATACAAGTTGAAAAGAGGCAGCTTTTAAACAAACCTATTTGGCCAATGATAATGCAATAGATATATGTCTCAGTTCTTTATGAGACTATCCACTCAGTAAAAAACTTTAGTAATACCTGTAAAAGATAGAGCTGAAGCACAGTATAATAAAGATGTTGGATTTCTTAGTGAACTAATTTTGCTTTGCTTAAATGTTTAGAAATTCAAATCATAAACTAATAATGCATGCTAATCCGAGATAACGTTTTGAAAATTGCCGCAATACTAATGTGGAGTAATGTCAGTAAAAAGCAATCAGAAACACATACTTTTTACATGGACATTTTTTTAAAAGTATAACAGAACATATTTTTCATCTTCCCACAACATAGGCAAATTATGTACCATTTACTTTGGATAATGGATAGCAGACAGATGCTGGAATGTGCATTTATAAGCTGTGGCGCATTAATTAATCGACATAGGAAGAGTGAATCCATTTCTCTGCATTATTAGTTCATAAACAAGAGACATTTTCCCCAAAATGCTCAAAATGATTCTCTGTTATCACAACACTGCCATTTCAAACTAATATTTAATAACACTTTTTTTTAAAAAAGAGGCAATACATTTTTAATCAATTCAGCTTTGTTCTGTTACTGATTAGACCTATAGACCACAAATAGCCAGCATGGCAAGAATCTCAAAAAGACTTATTTATGTCAATGATAGATCAAAGCAGCATTACTAGAATTATGTAATCTCTTTAAATGTTGTGTTGAAAGAAGAGGATGGTTAAAAAAAGGCTGTTCCACATGCTTTGTGCAACTTTTCTTTTCTTGACTGTACTGCTTAAATAACTTTTTTGAAGATATAATTAGAAGAGTGCAGTATATTAATCAATATGTCATGGATTACTCATTGCAGACAAAACACAATCATTTTTTTTGTTTTGTTTTCAGAATTTCTTGTCAAAGTCATTAGTTATTTTAAAAAATTACTTTAAAAATATTGGAAGTAGCATAATGCACTTTTTAAAAGAAATCACTAGTTTCCAGCATTATCCTTAATACCAAGAAGATCTCTGAATCCAAAATGAACCCCATAGGATTTCTTAGAAATTAAAAATAATAAGTGTCTAACATGGGGGTAGGCCTATAACCACAGATAAAGGATAAAAATGAAAATAAACAGCCTTGAATATACTGCAAGAAGAGGAACTACAGGAGATAAAAGTTGAAATGTTAGGAAATCAATGTTTTATCCTGCATGGAAGCCATCTTGTGAATCAGCAAGCCCCTCCCTCAGCAACCATTTTGGGGGAAAATATGTACAATATATTTTCAAACTTTCAAATGTGCCTCAAAACATCCCTTAGGGATCCTTGTGTTAATATAAGTGTAGGAATATTTTCTATCACATTACTATTTGTAACCAGATTACAAAATATATATATTTCTAATATCCCCTTTCTCGTAGGAATCCAGAAAAATAAATAGGTTGAAGAGAAATGTAATATAGCAACTAATATAGATAAGGATCCTTGTCTAGTATTGGATTATATTTTGACATGGATCACAACATATATAAATGTGTGCTTTTGTTTCTACATTTCGGCTATCATTTATTAGCATATTTCTACAAATTATAACACATTTTTCATTAGATTACCCTCATCATTATTTTAAAAACTATGTTTCCTGATCTTAGCAATGGTTAAGAAAGAACAGATGAATTCATTACTCCTACCACTCTTCAAATCCTTGACATATTTCACTAACATGATGGATTATCCCACAGGGGTACCCAGATGTTTCTCAAATATGAGCTGAAAGTCCTCTATAGTCATAATATATATTCGCAATGCATTTTCACTTTTTGGTTAGATAAAAACTTATTGCAGTTTCTTAAAAACAGCAACCTTAAAAAGGACATGTACCTGTTGATTTGCTGATGCTCTGAAAATTTCCATTTAACTTTAAAATAAAAAAGAGCAGAAAACCAATTCAATTTTTTAAAAAGGGCCTCAATAATATTGAGTTGGATACTCAAGTATATTCCTAGCCAACAAAGAAATCTGAGGTTTTTTTTTAATTACTTAGATGAATGTAAAATACTAGTAGCATTCTATATGCTGTCCTACATGAGCCACCTGCCGCCTCGCACTGTCCTGCTAGGTATTTCAGAAAACACCTGGGCAAGATGTTTGCCGGAGATGCTATGAGATAATTAGCAAATAAAACCACTCCTGGCAGCCCTTCAGCATTAGTGTCGAGCCACAGCAGCAAGCTGGCACCTGGCAAAGAGAAATGCTAGATGCGATAATTCCAATTTACACATTCAGCACAACATTCCATCTGCCTGTCATTGGGAAACAGTTTCATATTCAGTGATAACACAGATACCCTGAAACAATACGGTGTCCAATTGCTGACATGGAGATTCCCTGAACAAAGCAGACACCAGCTCCAAATGCTTTTGGTTGGGATTTTTTTTTTTTTTTTGCTTACATGATTAGAAGGGTTTCTCTACTGAAGTAAAAAAATAAGGCAAAAATGGACTTCAAAGAGACATGCACTATCCAAAGTAGGTTGTTACTCAAAGGATGGTCCAAAACCTGCATGAAAACAATCATTTATTTTAAATTGGATACTGAAAGAAATAACTAATGTGATAAACCTAGGAACTTAGAAGTTCCTAAGTTTTATCACATTACTTATTTTTCTGGAAGAAGTTATCAGCAGGTACATGGGAAAATGCTAGGTATCTACAGTAGACACCTTAAAAAACAGAGATGAGGAATTGCTAAGAATGGCCATTGTGTGTTTGAAAATGACTCTGTGTATTGTCTCCTTTGCTTTGTGGGTGGAAAAATTCCATGAATTATCATAGTAATAGCTGCAGACTATGTTATCATTTGTTAATCCAACAAAAAAAATCCTTGAAGACTGCAACTTTGTCACAACTTGGATGCCCCAAAAGAATCCAATTATTTTTTAAAATTATGTAAACAAGGCAAATCATCAAAGGTATGTGATTATTTCCTATCTTCTTTTTGTAACAATATCTATGATTTACTATTATCTTCTGGTGTAAACATAGATATTATCCTATGAAAGAAGAAATCCAAAAACACTAGCTGGAGGGTCGAAGTAGGACAATCCTTTTCATCCCTTAAGTCTTTTTCTAAACTTTCAAATTTGGTTATCCAGGCTCACCGATGAATTGCACCAGATAATTTAAAACTGTGATGGCATGGGTGGTGTACTGCATTTGTTCATACAATGTACATGTGTGAATGAATGCATGCAACTAAGTCTGCTGATAAAAAGTGAGTGAACAACTTTGTTTCTTTATCTCAGCAGCTCCTGGAAAAGATTGTGGTACTGTAAATACATCTCAATACTTGCTGTAGTATTTTATCTATCTATTTGGCTTCTATCAGCAGCCTTAAAAACAGTATTCTATGGTCTCAGAAACTGCATTCTAGGACGTTGCTTTGCCCAGTTGCTCCTTTCCAAAGTCAGACAAAGGCTGCAGTTGAGGACTGTACAGGTGGTCATGAGTGTGTCTCTATTAATCAACAACAATGCCAGGGATTAACTGCAAGCTTTTTCATTGGTTGGATTGTTTTCACTATCAGGAAATTTCTCCTTAGTTCTAGGTTGCTTCTCTCCTTGATTAGTTTCCATCCATTGTTTCTTGTCTTCTGGTGCTTTGGAAAATAAAGTGACCCCCTCTTCTTTGTGGCAACCCCTCAAATATTGGAACACTGCCTATCATGTCACCCTTAGTCTTTTTTTACTACATATATCCAATTCCTGCAACAGTTCTTGATGTTTTAGCCTCCAACCTCCAATCATCTTTATTACTCTTCTCTGCACTCTTTCCAGAGTCTCAACATCTTTGATATATTGTGGTAACCAAAACTGGATGCAATATTCCAAGTGTGGTCTTATCAAGGCATTATAAAATGATACTAACACTTCACGTGATCTTGATTCTATGCCTCTGTTAACGCAGCCTAGGATTGCATTGGTTTTTTTTGGCAGTTATAGCACACTGCTGGCTCATATAAAAGTGACTGTCTAATAGCACTCCAAGATCCCTCTTGCAGTAATTGCTATTGAGTCAAGTTTCACCTAATCTGTACTTGTACATTTTTTTCTTGCCAAAGTATAAAACCTTGCTCATCTCTAGATTGAATTTCATTTTGTTAGATAGGGCCCAGTGTTCAGGTCTGTCAAGATCAGCCAGGATCTTGAACTTATCTTAAGATAGGCTTTACAGACACAGAAATACATATACTCAAAATACTTTGAATCATTAGAATAGAGATTGGGCAGGAAAAAACTTCTTTTTTTCCTATTTCCCTTGGTATCATTTGAAAAAAATGTTGTCGGGCTTAGAAAGCAGTTTCAATTTTCTATCCTTCTATTTTAACCTGCCTTAATCTGTTAACAAAAGTACTTTAGGTAAAATGATTCCTTCAGTTGCCTTAGCTACAAATCCCCATAGTATACTATAATTGAAATCTACTCACGTAAGTTAAGAATAATTAGGAACCCAAATTAAGCCAAATAGAAATTTAATTCAAACAGTCAGCTGCTGTCATTTAAATGGTTACGGGGTATTACTGTTGCTTAACATATCTGAATGTCTTCAAAATGGACCTTGCTTGTTTCTCCGCATCTTAAGAATTTACTCTTTCATTTCTTGGGCCTCACTCAAATGAAGTCCATTTTCATAAAAGCTCACCAGTTAATGTCAAATCACCTTTTCAATAAGCCAATTTGTAATTCTACACAGCAAATGAAGTATAGCTGCTCTGAGGTAAATAAAACTGACACTTCATAACACCTGACTGCATCAGACAAAAAAATAAAATAAAATAACACAATGATCTTTTTCAAAAGTTCATTAACTCCAAGCTACCCTAAACCAAAGCTAATACTTAAATATGCTTCCTGACTCTATTAAGTAGCATAAGAAAATGGCTGCTGATGTGGTGTTCATTAGTATTTGAATTAGACGAGGGTTGTTTGTTTGCTTTGAAAAGGGGCAAGGTAATTATATTTATTCAATATACAAGTAGTCCTCAATTTACAACCATTGTGACCAGAATTTCTGTTTTAAGCAAAATGGTTGTTAAATGAGTCATGCCCCATTTTATGACCTTTTTGCCATAGTTGTTAAGCAAATCACTGCGGTTAAGTGAATCATGTGGTCATTAAACAAATCTGGTTTCTATCATTGAGTTTCCTTGCCAGAAGCTGGCTAGGAAGTCACAAATGACCACCTCATGACCTCTGGGATGCTACAACTGTTGCATATTCAGGCCAGTTGACAAGAACCCAAATTTTGATCATGTGACCATGGGCATGCTGCATTAGCTGTAAATGTGAAGACTGGTTGTAAGATACCTTTTTTCAGTGGCATTGTAACTTTCAACTGCCATTAAACGAATGGTTGTAAGTCGAGAACTACCTGTAGTCATAAGATTTTGGACTTTTTCCGTTTGTAACACAAGTTCTACACCTTTTCCCCTCATTTCTTCTTTGGTTTTGTGATTAACTGATGATTTATTCTGAACTTTTAAAATGTAATCAATACTGATAGATGGATTTGTTCTTTCCTTGGTCCTCCCCGGTCTAGTACAGTGAAATTATTTAAAAGTAAGGTAAGATTAAGTGTAACGTTTGAAAAACAGGATGTATTGTTCTATCAGCACGAGGCCTCAATATATGCAAAAATCCCATTTGATCCATTAACATATACAAAACCAGTAACTCTGCAAAGTGATTCACAAACTGTTTTATGAGCAATTCTAGAACTCGTGCATAAAGCAGGATCTAAGCAATTGGACAAGCTGTTCCACAAGCTATTGTCTAAACCCTTGCACACTTATTAGAACTGAATAGGAAGGGTTTCTTGTCCTGTTTTCATTCCTACCATTGTTGATGGGAGAATGACCAATAGAGTATATTTGCTATTTCTTTACTGGATTCATTAAAAACACCGTCAACCTGTTCTTCTGTTATACAAATGTGTTTTGTGCTGAACACAAAACTAACAAATATGAAATAGTAGTAGTATATTATTGTATGTTTAGTATATGTTTGTATAGTCATAATGATGAAGTGTCTCAGTACTACCATGGAAAAAATGTTATGGGATTTCCAAAAAATCAGATATGCCAACTTTTAAAACCGAATTTTTCCAACTATTTTTGTGCAACACCAGGATTCCATGATACATAAGAACAACAATAAGTAAAAAGAATCCAGTAAAGAAGTACTCGTGTGACAATATAAAATAGCCCTAAAATAGTTCATAATGAATTTAAAAAAGCTTTAAGACATCAGGACTGAATTATGGAATAAACTGGTGAAAGTTTATTATAAATTATGAAAAAGATATTGTCAAAATAGCTGAAAGAGTTAGAATTGCTTGACCTCACATTTAGTTTATATAAACAAAAAGACAAAAAAATCCAATTAAAAAAAAGCAAAGTAAGCACCACATGCATATTATGGCAATATTTGAACAATTCTTAGGGAGAAATCTTGAATTGACCCTTTATTACCAACATTTGTGAATATTTTTCAGAGAAGACTACATAATGCAAATGGTAATGTGAAGTCTGAAATCTCACTGTGCCAAATATCACAAGATTTCCATGTAGGTATTCTCAACATCTTGCAATATGAATATACTGCTCTGTGTATTAATCTGATGAAATTTCAGACATACATATCTATCTATAGTTTCTGGGAGGAAAGTTGAGCTTGTCATGTAAGAACAGAGACAACTCGCAAGATCTGGTGATACCTTGACTAATTTGTAATTTAAAAAAAAAAAAAGGAATTTAAAGTATTCTGCAAATACCACATTATCACGTATTAGTTAAAAGTAACAGGCTTGGGACTCCTTGAAATACACACTGTAATTTAGATTACATTTTGAGATGTATATACCAGAAGACCAGATTTTTAACTAGATCACCTACGATTTGACAATCCTTCAAGGCATCTTAATTTCAGAGCATAGTACATACAATTTAACTTTAGTTTTTTTCTTTTTAATTGCATTCTTACATTCTCTCTTTAATAATACATCCTAAATGATCTGGCCCTCAAGGAAATTATTCAAAGTAGAATTTGCAGGTTACTAGTTTACTTGTAATACATTTTACAGCAGGCTTTACAGCTTATTAAATCTATCATAAGTGGTCTTTCTGAAGCATGGTATCAAACGCAGACAATTCTTACGACTTTTTATAAAATTATTTACTGTGAATCGTCTTAGTAAAAGCAGAAATATGCAAACAAGTTTTCAAAGCTCCCATGAACTTGAATGGACAAAAACACATCACAAACCATCAGTTTGTTCCTTATTGCTTTCCATGCTGCATGCCAACTTCATCTGTTATAAATTAACTAATGAAAAAGGACAAGAAACAAACAGTACATTACTGTTTACAAAGAGTAGATTTATCTCAAAGCCACTGAAATGCGTAATCAATTCTAAATGGCCACAAAACCCCATTTTCCTAAACAGAATTATGATACTGAATAGACATGTGAATTTGGACTATATGACTGAAATTCATTTTACAAACATTTTGTTCCAGTAAGATTCTCATTTTATAATTCAGGCATAAAAAATGTGTATGCATTTATGTGTGCGCATGTTTGTGTGTCATTCTATTTATATTCAGGATATAAATATAAAAGCATTTTTTATTTCCACTGAAGAATGCAGGGTAAATGTATGTATGTATGTATGTATGTATTTAGATATGTTACAGGAGAAATATCAGTTTCCATTCATGAGTGGCTCAATGCATTTGACCAATATGGTGCCTTCCAGATGGCAACAGACTAACTGGCAATTATGAAGTTTTAGCCCAAAATTTGATTTGCAAAGAGAAGGCAGAATATCAAGGCAAGCAATTTATACATGAGAAACAATTCAATTAAATGCAAAATTCAGATATAGAGATTGGTGCACAGAAGGCCTGAGTTTTATCTATATTTAACAGCAAATTTGTATTTTCCCATCTTCTTAAGACTACAACTGAGTTCCAATTTATTAATCTTTGGGTAGAAATGCTGAAGATTAATTGACAAAACACACTCATATTATCACTGTTAACTGTGAATGATGCTCATATAAAGGCCTGAATGCATTTTTATATTAAACAGTATTCAAGAGGTGATTTGGATTTGGTCAAAAACAAAGGATCCAGAAAAAAATGTTTCTTAAACATTCCTGCCCTCCCTAGACCCAAAAGCAGCTTTTCTTTGTATGTATTATATTTACTACATTAAAAAAATTGACATGTTTGTTACTACTACCACTTCTCACAATTGTTTAGTATGATTTTAATATTATACTATTTTAAAACAGGCTGCAAATAAGTTTTTTAGGATCACTAAGAGGGTCCGGGGGACCCCACAGGATCTATTTTAAGAAACACTAATCTAAGAGTGTTGATAGAGGGGACACATCAACTAAGTCATCAATACTACAGCTCTAATCAAAGAAAAGTTTGTTTGATAAAGAAATTACAAAAAGCTTTAGCAGAATACAAATTTCAGAGCTAGGAGAGAACTTGAGATGGTTTATTTTATTTAAGTTCGCAGATTTTTTGTTTGGCTTTAACATTACTGGATCACTTTTGATTTGCTTATAAGAATTACAGGATCTAAAGTATGCCTTTTTCTAGCTAAGGGGCTTAAAAATGACATCAGATTCTGAACATAAGAATAGCTATTGAGATATTTATACAGCATTCCAAAGGTCAGCAACACCTGGCCACTCATAAATCTGCAAAACTCGATAAGATTATGCCAGGGATAAACTAATGCTATATAAAATGGTGGATAACAGCAGATAAGAGGGAATAAGTGACTTTGATGAGATGATTTTTTTTTATTCCTTTTAAGAATTTGATCTGAAGTATAACATTTCAGCACACAACACACAATACAAGCTGTGCTCCTAGCAGAATACTAAAGAAACATTAAGTTTGCCTATTTCTTTTTTCTGGAGAATGTCTTATGTTATCTGGGAGGACTTAAAGTCGGTATGTTACAGAAGTATACAAAAGTATTCCTTTCTTTTATACATTTCGTTTGTCTAACTTTAATTATGTACAACACACTTTAAGCTTTGTTTTAAAAAAAACTTTCCAATTTGATATGCTATTCTACTCCAAGTCACATAATTTAAAATTGGATTCTCAAACAGAATAGTATCTATATATAAAAAAAAATATTCAGGAAAAGTGCTTCAGAATATGTAGGACCACAAGAATAATACCTCTTTAAAGCAGTTACCTTTTTTCCCAGGTTTTTGCACGAACCTAAAAAAATACATTGCTGCTTTAATAGGTCCATTCATTAAAACAACCACATTTATAAATACAATTTATTAAAGCAGCCACATTTTAAAGGATCTAATTAAAACAACCTTTTTTACACTCAGATGGAAGCTTGAAAAAAAGAGATATTCCAGTTTTAAGGAAGCACTGTGCTTGTACTTTTCCACATTCCAAATCATGTCTTCCAAATCATTTCTGAACCATGTACCCTGTCTAACCAAGGTATTATCACCACTTCAAGTCTCATGTTTGTGATTAATCATGGAGCTGTTCTTCCCTGAATTACTTATTTTTAGCATTTACAACATTTTAATTTTTCTTCCCTTATATAGGAGATGTTCAAAACAGTAATCTTGGTTAATGCTTTGATAACTTTGTCAGGAAATCTGGATACAAAAATGTTTAAAGCATAATGTAGAAAATGTTGAATGGAGGAACTTATCTTCAATTCCTTACTCAAACAGCACTTTATTTACTCTTACAAATAAATTATTAGTATACACTTCAACTAAAAGAAGACTAACAATAAAATATATAACTAATAAAATCTGATAAAATATATGAAATCACTGTAAATAAATTTAATGAAATTCTCTTCGGGCTAAAGAAAAAGGACTTAATTCCTTTCCTAAAAAAAAGAAATACAGAACTTACGGACAGGTCAGATTTCATATCAATGGGCAGACGCCCAAATGTTCAAGATGATTGCTTCACAAAAGATACATATGTGGCAAGGCATCTCTTTAGCATTTGAGATGAAACATTTCTGAAAGCTAAGTAAAACAGTATAGTATAGTTCATTCCATTATTTCTTCAAGTTGGATGCTTCCTCTTTTATGTAATTGATTACAAAGCCTACAATTTTCCAATATAAAAACCTATTATTACTCATTTAAAAATCAACAGGAGAATTTCTAAAACTGGGAGCACTGAAGTCTTCCCTTTTCAATTAATCTGGTTTAGAAAAGCCTTGTTGATTTATCTTCAGATATCAATAAATAATTACAATTAACTGCTATTAAACAGCTCATCTATAATAAATTTTCACCAATGTTTATCAATAAAATTATTGTGTTTTCTTGTTGTTGCCCTGTGTCTTATGTCCAGCTTGTTTTACTTGACAAGTAAAAGTACTTGGGAAATAATAGTCTGCTTTGATGGAGTAACTCACAAAACAACCCCCCTCCTGTGCCCTTGCTGAGAATGTAGCTTTTGTGTAGAATACACAGATTGTCACTCTTTATTACAAATAATCCAGAGAGTTTCATCTCAGCCAACAAATGTATGCTTACAAAGCCACATTGTCTTACAGTCAAGCATAAATGAATATTGTTGGCATATGAATATTACCAATGCCTACATATGCAAATTCCTAGAAAGTTTTATATGTCTTCCCTACCAGCACTGTACTTAAGATTCTCCCAGATTGCAAGACACATCTCCCTATTAATAGATGAAACTTCCATATCCATCTTTTTCCTGATCCTATTACTGTATTAAAAAAGAAAAGAAGAATGCAGTATTTAAGAATTTGTAGGAGAATCCAAAATATTCTCAACTTTAAGACCCACTAAAATTTTCTAGTTTTGGCTCCATTGATAAAATGGATGCACACAAAAATTGCTAGCAAGTCAAGCAACTATCCAAGTAGGCTTGCTCTAAGTTGGCATAGGAACACTTTTGCCATTTCTTTTCATAATTTCTATTATTCTTCAAGGTTTCACATTTTGGGTAATAGGATTATACTCAAGCCTAAAGCTAAGCCCAGCTCTGTTGAGGTTGATTTCCCACAGACTTTTGCCAGCTATAAAAACATCCACCTCTAAGCCCTACTGTATATCTATTAGACCAGAGGAAGGTAGATATCATGCAAGAATGGCCAATAAAATAAGATTAATTCATCTGTTTTGGCTTGAAGTTATTGCCACATCATATTCCATTCCAGAATAGAAAACTACAATTTTTGATTTATGCTAATAATTTTTAATTAGTGTGGCTTCCTTCCATCTACTCTTCCCAATTTCCTCTTTAATTTTCTTTCAAGTGAGAAATGAAGCTTTTTTTTTTTTAACAAAGAATTCAGTACATCCCTTTTCATTTGGTAAACTGCACTTTCCCGGAAAAATAAAGTTTTATTCAAATACTGGTATGCAAAGACCACCAGGAACATATGTAGATAATTATCTCTAACAAATCACAATGGCTTTTTTTAACAAACCACATGTGAGAAGTATGTTTTGAAGACTTGGCCTTCAATACTTTATCAGCCCAATAGGGGAGGGGGAAAATAGTCTTAAAAGTTGGTCAGGCAAACCAGGCTTTTGAAGGGCAATATCCCCTGAGAGAGATTGCTGATCTTCATTCCGTGAAATCTAAATTAGAGTTCCTACTATACTTCTTTTTTTCAATTCAAGCCCATGAGCCGTATCTTAGAACAGAGCCAGCATTAAACTAAATAGATATGTAAAAGCTTTTTGCAGGATATTCATGGAGTAAACAGTTGTGTGTCATTCAGCAGGCTTCAGGAAGAAGTGAATGGAAATATGTTATTTCACATTTTATGTTCTTAGCATATATATTTTAGCTAAATCCTAATTGCAGTACCATACTGAATATAACATTAGATGGTGGGAGAAGAAAAGAAATCTGTGCTCCCCCACACAGAACATCATGATGTATCTTTTTTTCCATAAATACTACCAGACCTAACCTTCTCAAAATTCTAAGTATTATAGCTGAGCCATCTCTATACTACACGTCATTTTCATAAGAATTGAAGGGAAAAAATCATAGGCTAATGAACCCAGTGTGATTTTGGGAGGAAAAAATAGTCTAAGAATTTGCAGGATTTATCTCCTCATAAAAATTTATATTTATTATACTTATACATTTCATCTAATGTTTCAAACACAACATAAATCATAAGATTTTTTTTTAATTTCTAATGATAGTTACAAGAACACACAAAGTGGTTTTTTTTTAATTGTTGCTTAGATTCAACCAAGATATACTAATCTCCAAATTTGCCCAAAGTAAATCAAGATGTTTTTATCAAACTATGGTCTAAATTATATCAACACTTTGCAATACCTTGCATTTCATCACCTATAGAATTAAAAGTACAAGATGCTCACAAATATGCCTCTCTCTGACCACCACTAATTATCATGAGTCCAAGTACAATAATGTGCAATAAAGATGTTTATAGAAAATAAAATGGCAATGTTTGGTATATAAAACTGTGAAGGGGCACAGCATGGGCCATAGGAGCGGCTACTTCTGCCTCCTTCTTCGCCAGATCCGCCATTCTCTGGTTTCGCCAACTGCAGGCTAGAATTCCACCGGAAGAGGTACGAATATACCACCACGGCCCTGATCGAAAGGACTGCCCATGGGTGTAGGGGGTAATCCTCCTATCCGCTCTTCTGAAGAGGTGGGAAATGACCTTGCGTTTATCCCTGCTTTCCGTCAGATAAGGATTCAGCACCTCACCGAAAAGCCGTCCACCTCAGTATGGGGCAGCCGCTAAACGCCACTTGGACCGGATATCAGCTCACCAATGCTTAAGCCACAAGAGTCTGCAAGCGGTGACATTGGATGCCATGGATCGAGACAAAAATCTATTGTGGATTCTCCATCGGTCATGCTGGAGAATATATTGACCTCTAATGGGGTGCCTCCTAAGACTTGGAAGGGACTTTGAAAACTGTAATAAAATCTACAAAATCTGGGGTTCATTCTCACAGTCATACCAATACCTTTTCCTCCTATTCTTAAGACGGGAGGAAAACAAGTCTTTATAGTCTTCCTTACCAACCTCAGCAACAAGGCTAGTCAATGATGCTGTCTGCATACAGAAATGCCCTCCCCATTCCAGTCTGGTCAAATTCATCATCTCCTCCTTGTTTGAGAGCTTTTGTATAATATAAGATCAATCATCAGTGAGAATAGGCTGAAATTGCCCAGGGAAAACAAAGTTCTTTCTGTGTTTCACAAAAGAATTCAAAATACAGTCAAAACTCCTATAGTTCTCTAATTCTGCCACAATTATTGCTTGTTACTTGCAAACAGGGATGTGACAGAGGAGTTGGTGAACAAATTGGCCATTTTGTTTTCCTATTATTGAAAGGAATATTGACTTCATGAAACCTCTGCATTTCATCTTCCAACAAAGTTAATATTTCCCCTAACTAAACCACATACAAACAAGGGAAAGAGCTCCTGGACAAGGTTCTCCTTTTAAGTTCTATACCAGTGGTGGCGAACCTATGGCACGTGTGCCAGAGGCGGCACTCGGAGCCCTCTCTGTGGGCACGCGTGCCTTCGTCCCAGCCCCGCCTCCCCCCGTGGCCCCCTCCTCACCAGCAGCCTCCCTGGAGGAGAATCGCCCCCAGGTGCGGCCCGCACGGAGCAGTGCAGCCAAGGACATAGCCAGGCAGCAGGGAGACGACTCCACCCTCGCACCCCATAGCATGCAGATGATGCTGCGGGGTGTGGGCGGGGGGCGTGGCTGCCATGGTGCTGCAGGGCTGCCTGGGTGATCTGCTGCGGGCCATGGAGGCGGTGCATGTCCCTGCGGGTGGGCGGGGCAGGGGGCAGGTGGGGCAGAGCAGGCAGGGTGGGAGGCGGAGCAGGGGCAGGGGGCGGGTTTTGGGCACTCGGTCTCTAAAAGGTTCGCCATCACTGTTCTATATAATCCAACAGCCAAAACATAAATGACCATCATGGCACAAAGCCCTACCACAAGACAAGAAGGGACAATTATGTTGAGCAGTTTATTAACTACCAAGGATTCTTTCTCCATGAAGCCCAGGTATGTACACAGGAAATTTTCTTTTGTTTTTCCACAACATATATTAATTCTGAAATAGCTTGGAGTGGCTTCAATCTGTCCTGGCAGCATACCGGCTACAAGACCAAAGCTTCTCTGTGAAAATATGTCCTCAGCCAAAACTAAATGGAGTATCTTCATACCTGGGCAAGGAGTTCTGTGTCTTTGGTGTTCTTCATGTAAACAAAGGAAAACTGAATATGATATAAACATAAATTTAAGCACAGCTTGCTATGATTTAGCTGCAATTCTATCCATACCTAAGTCAGTACAACAAATTCAGGTAGTTAAAAATACATAGTTGATTAGCTTGTCTTTTCTCTAACTTGACAGGGCTACTGTATTTTCTCCTGATAAGACTGTGAGGGAAGATAGGATAACTAACTCAAGATGAATTGCCTGACAAAAAAGGAAATCAAACTTTGGACTCTTGCTCAAGTCCAACACCTACTCGCTGCACTTAATTTCTGGTGATTTGTCACTCTATTCTTTAATCTGACATTTTTAGCAATAAAATCATTTTTGAAAGAAATGATTTTTTTTTTTAAAAAAAGGCAGGAAAATTGCAGCTTTGGTCACACTAGAATTAATTTTTACAGAATTCCACAAGATTTGCTCCTGAGAAGACCCAAAACTAAAATTGCATCAATAACCAGTTTGTGAATTATCATGTTAAGCGGTGCTATAAATTGCATCTGATTTTCAGCTTTTTCAGTAAAGTAGTATATATGTTCCTATTTTTATGGCATTCAAATTGGTTAATGACACAAATATGCAACCCCCATTCATTTCAGGAGAACTTAAATGGATAAATGATGTTTTGTATTGTTAAGCCATTGCTTAGTATGCAAGAATTGCCGTGAAATATTTTAAGTCTGTGAAGCTGTGGAAACTGAACAGTGATAAGGGTCTAGTAGAAATCGCAATGATGCAAAAATGACAAATTGCACTTAGTACTGTCATGACTCAAACTCTAGCCTTTTGGATTTATGTCCTGATGTTGGATGCAAGTATGTCAGCTACAAGATTTGTGTCATGACACAGTTTGTCATTGGTACCCCTTAGTACCCCAATGAAAAATATTGCAAAAGAGAAAAAGTAGCTTATTCTTTTTCTCCAATTTAAATGTTCCCTTAGATATTGCATGAACAAGTTGGAAAATAATTTTAAGTGGGAACAAGATATAGGCTAACAGTAGCTCATTTTCAATTTCAGTGACCCAATTTTGAAATGAATTATGCTTATTTTCAACTTACTACACATCTGCCAGCAAGACCTAAAAACCTATATATTCATAGCCGTGATTATGTGTGTGCATGTTTCTATGAGCATATAGATATTTGCCTTTGCATTTTTTTTACACTGGATCGATATTTAAACCTATACTATCCTATACTATCTTGGTCTTGTATAAAATTTCTATTTCTTAATTGGCTCCATTTACTTAGCTCCATCATATATGTCCTTCTTGAATAACTCAATTTCTATAGGAACTGAGGAAAGAAGTAATATACCAACTGTCATTCAAAAACACATACTGACATTTCATTTTCTAGATTTAATGTTTCTTTTAGATAGAGAGAGAGAGAGAGAGAGAGAGAGAGAGAGAGAGAGAGAGAGAGAGAGAGAGAGATTCTAAAGAGGGAAAACAACTTCTACCAAAATAGTAGAAAAAATGTAAAAGAATAATCCTAAAATATGTCAAAAATAACAATAATAACAGTAACATAACATGACAAAAAATAAACTAAAAGTTCCAAAATGCATCAATGTATTCCAAAATATGTGACCGAATAGCATTCCTTCAGGGCATACATGCAACAGAAATATGAAGCATCATTTCCAAAATGAATTACATTGTCCCTTCAGACAAGGATGAATCATAAATCTGAATAATACTTTAGTCTTACAAATTACACATTAACATATCTTACCTTCTGAACACTGCAGGAAGCTGACTATCAGAAGCAGCCAAAACCTTTTCATTCTGCAATCAGAAGCCACCATTATTGACCCCCTTTAAAACCGTTTTCTTTTTATTCCTTAACGATCCCAGTTATAAAATGCCCAGCGTCATTCAAGAGGGTGGTCTACATCATTCATCTTCATAACTGGGGAGAGAAACGAAAATGAAAATTATCAACTCATGTTCACCATTAAATGAGACAGCAGAGATCAGATTCTATATGCTGATGAGAAATCTGGTTGTGAGGCAAGACAGAAAATCGTCTGCTTTTAGTTGATAACTGAAGGGAGACTTCAATTAGGAAACCATGAGAAAAGAAGCATGTAGTGTGTGAAGGCTGGTGGCACATTCTTGCAAGAATTCCAGGATTTCGAGGAACTTTCAAGCTAAAACCCTGCAAGGCCAAACACTTGTAAGAAAGAAAGCAGGACAGTTGCCTAAAGAAACAGAGCAGGAAGACAATACTTTTGCCTTCACGTTTTCAGGATTAATGTGATCCTTTGGGTAACATGCAGCTTCAATACCTGTTCAAACCAGGAACAAGAACTGAAAAGATATAGAATTTTCTGAAATGGAAGAGTTCCCCCTACCTGGGTTAAATTCAACATCTATATTTAGTGAAGATGCTACTTCATGGAGCAAAGAGTTTTGTCTTCATAAGCATTCTTTACCAAAGAACAGAAACAGGTTTGCCGCTTTTATCCCAAGGGAAATAATTTCTGCCAGGCACGCCTGGGTATTACCGAAATAATAACAATACTTAAAAGTATGCTTTCGAGGCTGTGCAGAATGCACCATTCCCAATCAGTAATTATAGACCAAGGGTATGCAAGCTGAACTTTGACAGGGCTTTCGTGCAGCTATGCATTAATTATTTCATTAAATCTGTTATTAGACACCAATTATGGGACCGCCTTCCCTCATCGCCAAGGCCCTTCTGCATTAATATGACAAGAGCACGCTGCATCTACTTCTCCATTATTCTTGTATATTTCTGTCCAAAACTATTACTCATCTCTACCCAGAACTAGAAACTGATGTATATCCGTGAATCTTCTCTTTACTAACAAGCAAACTGCATTCTACAGCACAGCAGGAGACCAGGCATTGTGCACTTCTGCGAATGTTCATCTCTCTTTGAAAACACTGCCTACAGCTAAGGCTGCAAAAGTTACTTTGCAAATGCAAACAAATAACTACAAAGCTGTGAACAGTTAAATCTGCCCTGGTCACCTTTGTTTGACTCACTACTTTGCTAAAGAATAGACAAACCAACAACATAAGTTCCAAACTTGCTCTTTTTCAAATAGCTGAGAAAATACGAATCATGCAAAATCCAGCCTACTGTTGGCTTGGCTTTCAAAATGGCCAAATTCAGCCTATATTACATTTGTGCCTAATAGGATTAGAAGATCTGTCATAACAGATGCTCTGTCTGATCCTAAAGATAATGCTCAGAAATTATTTCAATTATTTCAAGGGAAAAACTGGAGTCTAGTTTTCCAAATCCTTACTGTTTTTAACACCCCTGTATATTTCTTCCTTATTTTTATACTGTTATAAATGGTTACAAAGTAGTCCTCAACTTACAACAGTTCAAAGTTATGAAGTAACTATAAAAAGTGACTTATGACCAATCCTTGATGTTACGACTGTCACCCAACCCCGCCCCCCATTGTCACGTCACACAACCCCCACTGTCATGTGATTGTAATTTGGGCACTTGAAAACCAGTTCCCATTGACAACAGTTGCAACTGCTTGTGGTTACGTGATTGTGATCTTGTGATTTTTTTTTTCCTATCCGGCTTCTGACAAAGGCAATTGAGAAAGCTGGATTTGCTTAATGACTGTGGTTTTTTGCTTAGGCCCATGGTAAAAATGGTCCTAAAATCAGGTCTGGGCACATGAGTCGCTTTACGACCACACCTTTTTATGACAGGAATTCCACTCTCAAATGTGTTTCTGAATCAAGGATTACCTGCATGCTATAGCCATCCTGTTCAGCACTCTGAAGTGAAAAACTCTTGAGTAGATCAATGTTCAGGATTGACTGGGAGGACAGGATGCTACCTCAGCAATTATTCAGAAATCATTCATGTTGCCTGTTCAATTTCAGAAGTGGTACCAGGCTAGTTTCACACTTCGACTCAGTTTTTCCCACTTTAATATACTAGCGAGGTACGGGAAAAAGGCACTTTTGATGGGTACAAAAACAAAGGTTCTGGGAAAAAAAGAAAAGATCATTTCTCCCCCCCCCCCCAAAACGGACATCTCTCCTGCCACTTTCAAAAGTGTGACAGAAGAGGTTCTTGGCGGGTACCTAGAGGTATAATAAAAAAGAAAAGAGAAAAGATCTATTGCTAGTTAATCTATAGGTGGCACATCAGCTGCTGCAGGAGTTTCCTGAAACTGACACAAAGGAATAATTACGTTACATCTTGAAGTCTTACACCCACAGCAAAAAGAGCATTCTCTGGTGAAAAATCTATAGCATCCGCAAAGAAACAAGTTACATGTATCGCTGAAAGGATGGCTTGTCTTTCCATTTTTATTTCTTTGCAAAAACTAGTCCCGATTAGAAAAACAGTCAAGCTATTTAGCAAAGAAGGGTGAGCTGCCTTGTATTTATACACACAGCACACATGCATGGACAGGCAAAGGAAGAATAACAGACATTTAGGATAAATACTTTATCTAACAAAACCCTGAATAATAATAGCAACTTCACACCCTTTATAGTCAATAAAAGGAGAACCAATATGCACATTAGAATAACAAGAGTGCACGGCTGAGATACATTAATAATTGCAAGGGAAATAAAGGTAACATTTGATTATTATTGAAAGAGTTACAAGTTTTTTTAAAAAAATTGCGGAGATTTCTTTGTTTATGCTTTTTTGCTTTTGGGATTCAAAACAAAGTGCTCATCTGCATACCTCTTCCAAAGATGAGAGTAAAGGATTGGATACTGAAAAGCCTAAGTGGTTTTTTTTTTATTTTCGCATATTATTTCAAGATGTTTGAAGAAACAAGGAAAGAAAACTAATATTTAAAACAATGGAAAACTAAAGACCATTTTTCTGGAGGGAAAAAAAAAACCAGTTTTCCAGGTAGTATTATTATTGTTGTTTTAAAGTGACAATATGGTTAGATTTATGGTGAGGTCTGGTCCCATCTGAATTGTTGGAATATGTAAAATAACAGGAAGCTATGTCAGGTACGAAAATACAGTAGCGGCTATTGGCTGGAGGGTAATGCAAAGAGATACATCTCTGTGGAATGAAGTATTTGGAATGAGGAGTTGGCAACAACCAAATATATCTTGATTTTTGTCTCTTATATATCATGGCAAACGTGAAATCCAGCTGTTAGGTATTTATTGAATTATTTCTTTCAAGCATTATCTCCAAGGAATGCATATCTCACCGCTGAAAGATTATGATTTCAGGGTAATATTAGTTCAACAATTTTTAAAACTTTTTTGTAACACCTATATCTACACAATGATACCTGTTTAAAAAAATCCTTCAAATATGAAGAAATTTGCTTATTTTGTCACAGAATTAGCTAATGCATCTCAAAGAAGAAAACTGTTTCCTTTTTATTGCAAATTACCAATAATTTTATTATATGAATCTAGCATAGCAGCATGCTTTATCTATCCTCTAGTCAGATGCTACCCTCCACTAACCCCCACAAACATTAGCAAGTATAAATCCTGGAGCCAGAAAATACTTGGGACCAAGGATGTTGCTGACAGCCTAGTCTTTCAGACCATGTAATTGCACAGATAAGGAGACACAATCATTAAAATCTTGCATCAACAAAACCCAAAACAGGCAAACACCAGCAGGAAAAGCTGTATCAGGTTACTTCTATGGAAACAGAAAATGTAGATCATAGTAAGTGGTCATTCTTTGCAAATAGCCCATTTCCCTTCAGACTTTAAAAAGAGAAAAAGCTCATACATAGCTGGACCTGACAGTGGGGAAGGGAGACGGTCTTTAGAGCCAAAAAGCAGATTAGATTTCAATGCAACCAAAGCTGCCTGGAAAACTTCACTTGTAACTTAAATCCTTCCCTCTGGGAAACAGCCTGGTCTCCATCAGAAGCACTTTACTTTGGAAAATTAGAGGATATACCCTAAGCACTTTTAAAACAAACAAACAAAGAATACCGAAGGAAGGAAGGAAGGAAGGAAGGAAGGAAGGAAGGAAGGAAGGAAGGAAGGAAGGAAGGAAGGAAGGAAGGAAGGGAGGGAGGGAGGGAGGGAGGGAGGGAGGGAGGGCTGACTTTTAGAGACAAACAAAAATCCGCTTGAAATTAAATTTATACTTAATCTTAGATATAACAATGGTTATATCTATCTGTTAAACTTTTCATGAAACTGCAATATTTTAACTCCAATCTAAGGATTGGATCTCAACTAGAATTAATGGGCCAGAATGCTTCCTTAGATACTGTGCTATCTAAGGTACTGCTTCTTTAGATACTGTTCAATGGCTCTGGAGCCATTGCATCATACTGACTGGTTCCTAAAAGTCTACAGAAGAACAGGGAATCAACAACGATTTATCATCATCTTCATGGGATCGCTGGGATCGCAGTCATTGAGCAAAGGAGTCACAGGGATGTCTCACTTAATCACCACTTTGCTCGAAGAGCCAGACTCTGGTCCCAATTGTGGCTGTTAAGTGAGGACTACCTGTAAAGTATCAGAGAAGGGAACAGCATAGCGTGAGCCTTGAGCAAGAGACGCCTTACTATAGTAAGAGAATCATTATGAACTCAGATGCTGTATGCACTGAAGTGAGAGATCAATGCTTTAGCTATGCCTGAAACAGCATGAGATAAATATACATGCGCCCTGAATCTAAGCTGAAAGTGAGATCACAAAGCTTGAGTCCCAACAGACTAGATCCTATGTTAATCATTACAACACAGTTTACTCACAAAGAAGAATTTACTGCCTGGCAAACAAAACACTAATGCTCAAAGTGTTTCAAGCATTATAACTTATCTTCTCCAACCACATAGGCATTGGAATCTACCTCAGTTAATTCCGGGGGGGGGGAGAATGAGGGCAAGAGAACAGAAATGAGGGGGAAAGATGGCTTTCACTGTCAAACACCATGTCATAGAGGTTAGCTTCTTTTCCTAGGAGGTTTTGTTCATTTCTGCACATAATATGTCCCAACTCACTGATCTGTTCTTATTCACATAAAATAATGGTGTCTCAAATTAACAATTTAGGAAAGCAAAATCTGCTTGAGCTAATGAGGCAATAATAATACTCTATTCCCAATATTCTCTTTCTTTCCTCCATGCATTCTATATAATCAATATCATAAATGTTACCAACATTCATTATACTTTTGCTCCAATTCATTCCATCTCATATTACTTAAAAAAAAAAACCATGTTTGGGGTGTCCTGCGTGCTAACCCGCCATTCAGTTTGCCCTCATGATTACTCTCTGCATTGGAGAGGGAGAGAGGAAACAGAATGCACAAGTAAGTCAATTACCACTATTATCAGCTGTAATATCTTAGCCTCATGCTGAGCATGTTAAATATGCTGATAGTTTGGACACCAGAGGCACTATCTGAAGATGTTTAGCATTCTGTTCATTAAACACTCCTAGGTCTTTGCAAAAACTGCAAAATAAATAGGTCTCATTTTAAATGTTGTATATGCTAAATTTCATGAGAAGAGGAGGGGAGGGGAGGGGAGGGGAGGGGAGGGAGGGGAGAGGAGAGGAGAAGAGAAGAGAAGAGAAGAGAAAGAGAGAGAAGAGAAGAGAAGAGAGAGAGAGAAGAGAAGAGAAAAGGAGAGAAGGAGAGGAGAGGAGAGAGGGAGAGGAGAGGAGAGGAGGAGAGGAGAGAGAGGAGAGGAGAGGAGAGGAGAGGAGAGAAGAGAAGAGAAGAGAAGAGAAGAGAAGAGAAGAGAAGAGAAGAGAAGAAACTGAACAAAAAAGTAGTATGCAATCAGTTTAACCAATAACATCCCAATATATGATATGTTCCCTTTTTTTTAAGGAGAAAAAACAGCAGACAATTCAATGACTTCCCTAGTTTCTTATCAAAGAGTACTACTACAATAGGTAGTATTGGTGGGGATTCAGTTTCACCATGGAATCACACTGCACTACTTACATAAAGTCAGTACCTCTTAGCTTCAATTCTATAAACCTACATATAAGACATATATTGTAGGGTCATTTTGAATGCAACCTAATATACAAAGTTGGGAGGAAAAAGTGACTTAAAACAACCAACAGCACTTTTCCATGTTCTGTTTTTAATTAAGTTTCATTCTGTTAAAACTGTACAAATTCTACATTTACACGAAAGTATGACCATACAAAATGTTTTGAAATGAAACAGTTGCCTCAAGTTCAGAATGGGCTGTTCTGACTCTTCCAGAACTGTTTCAAGCCTTAAGCAGCTGTTTTAAATCTGAAGTAGGTATTCTGAAATTGAAATAAGTTCTCATTTCATACCTGGAAGAATTCCAGAATGGCTAGGCTAAGCAGTTTCAAATTCAGGTTCACAACATTTTGTATACCCTGAAAGAAAAATGAGGTTTAGTGGTGAAGGTTGTGGAAGGGGAGATGCGTCTGAAAAATGGATGTGAAGTTACGAACACAAAGGTAGAACCAATGGTAATGACTTTTCCCTCTCTTTTGTATCATAGCAGATATTCCCAAGCATTACAAAAACGGTTAAAATTCACCACTCAAATATAGATAACAACCTTTTTAGAAGATGCAGGTGGATTACTTTATAAGTAACTCAAGGCAGGGAACATACATAATACTCACTCCTCCTATATTTCCCACAGCAACAGACTCAGCTGGACTGAGACAGAATGACTGGCTTAAGGTCAGTCAGCCAGCTTTCATCATAAGGTGAGACTAGAACTCATAGTCTCCTGGTTTCTAGACCAGCACCTTAACCACTACACCAAATTGGCTTTCCTGGTTTTCAAATTCTTTTTTTTTATCTATCTGTCTATGTATCTTTCTGTCTACCCACCCACCCACCCACCTACCTACCTACCTACCTAAGAGCCGCCCATCTTATGAGCAACCAACTCTGGGCAACATACAACAAAACAAAAAACAATACTTATTTAGCTTTTGAATACAGGTAATCCTCGACTTATAGACAAAATTGAGCCCAAAATTTCTATTGCTAAGCGAGACAGTTGTTAAGTGAATTTTGCTTCATTTTATAACCTTTCTTGCCACAGTTGTTCAGTGAATCACTGCAGTTGTTAAGTTAGCAACACAGTTAGTAAGTGAATCTGGCTTCCCCTGCTAGTCAGAAGGTTGCAAAAGGTGATCACTGTCATAAATATGAATCAGTTGCCAAGTATCTTTATTTTGATCAAATGAGGGATGCCTCAATGGTCATGTGACAACCGGTGATAAGTCACTTTTTTCATTGCTGTTTAATTTCAAACAGTCACTAAATGAACTGTTGTAAGTCGAGGACTACCTGTTTTGGGGAATTAATTTTGGAAGTATAGTCAGAAAATATTCTAGGGGCTGCAGAAAGAAATATCATTATGTGCCTACAGCTCCTGGATCATAATTTTCCCACTCCTGCTTATATTATGTACAAGTCAAGCTATTATGGCTTGCTCAACAATCCATAATGAAAACCTGGCTTACTGTTAAGAATAAATGCAGTCTTTAATTCAATAGCATTAACTCCTTTGTTATTAACTCCTTAGCCTAGGTAAGAAGACATCAATCAAGAGTTCTCATTCGAGGCAGATGACCAGGCTCAAATTATCATAATTCCAACACATTATGCAAATATCTGGCTCTCCAGAGAAGTCTGTAATGATGGGAAAGATGGAAAGAAAGAGAACAAGAGGATGACCAGCAGCAAAATCAACGGAACTCATTTATATTTGTGACAGGAGACCACTGAAAGATCTGAACTACCAGGTGGGGAAGAGATTGTCCTGAAAAAAACCCATCTCTGTATTCATTGAAGAGTTGATATTGAATTGATGGAAGATAATCAATCAAGAGGATATAAGATTATAGTCTAATTTAGATTCACCCATCGCTGGTGCTAAGTGAATGTGTATTTCCTTTATATAAATCAGATAAATTATTAGGATTAGCAAAGATAATGAGATTATGATAAGACATGCCAACAGCTCTGGATGATATATTATGTTGCTTGACAGTGAGATGGATGGCATATAAATTTAATAAATAAATAAATTTACTTTATGATCTTTTTCTTCCAGTATAAAAAAAAAACAGAAATAGGGGGAATAATTGAGTTAAGAGAAAAACTAAGTACACACATATCATTAATACCCAACAATCTCAGTTCAAATGTTATCTGCCCAATATCCAATCTCCATCAGGCAAAATAAAACAAGCATGAAGATTTGACAACAAATACTTTTGTGGGTTACATATACCATCTTGTTTATTGAACCCTATTGATTAATTGGGTTAAATAAAGCCTTATATTCAAGGTATTGCAAGTTGCAATTGTAGTTTATATGGGCTTGGGGCCAATCATAATGCAAAAGGGTTTTCCTTCCACACACAATATAACTGTGGAGGTATGTGGATTATGCACGAAATACTAGTTTGAAATCATTTACTTTTTTAACAATAAATGAATGCAAACTGGCAATTAAATACCTTATATTAGATGGAATAATATCATGAAGCTGGAAATACATTATGCACAAAAGCAGTTTTTAATAGCCTACATGAGTGAGTTACTTTATCCTTCAGTTTCCAGGTTAATTATATATAAACTATTTAACTTCCAAAAGGACCATATACACTATTCAACTAGTTATTTTTTTTCTGTTCTGGCCCAGTGATGATGTCCTTCTATGCCTTTTGTCAGTGACTAATGTACTGTGACGAATATATAATGTTATTCCTTAAAAAATATCACTTTTAATACTGAAGAGAAGGAAAAGTGATTGGGATGGCCATTGTCTGACTCAACTGGGAACATGGAAACACTGTGAAATCTAGATTGTCTAACTCAGGTATACCTGCTCATACATTAAGGCCATATAAGAGGTCTTCTCTCTGAAGGTTAATGGAATGAATGGAGGAGCCCAGCCTATTAACTTAAAAAATGTTCTCTCATGAAACTCTATGGGCACCTATTTTACTTTAAAACTGAGAACATAAAACCTCTATGCACAACTTTTTTATACATAACATAGACTGGGGAAAGGCTAATCAGGGAGAAGACGTTTCAGGGAAAAGAAGAACCCAGAATATAACTGATAGGTTAATATTATTCCCTTAGTTTGCAATGATAAGAATCAAAACTATCCAACCATGTTTTTACTGCTAAATGTGCAGACAAGTTGTAAAGTTTTGCACTGTATTAAGAAATCTTTTTCATATTATGTTAAAAGAAAATTTCATATCAAAATGGGAAAAATTGGACAGAAAACAACCTAAAATCATAACAGTATAAGTAGAATAAGGAAAAACAGCTTAGGCTGACCATTCTCAACGGCAACTCTCAAAGCTGTGCAGATGGACATGTTCTCTGCATTTGCTAATTAATTCTACATTCTGATTCTTCAAGAAATAACACAGCTTCCAAACTAATATTTGTGATAGCATAGTCTAATCACTGCGCAGCAAAATATGAAACAAAATCAATCGTAACTCGTAAGATGTAATCTTGCTACTCTATTTGGCTCACGGTGCTGAATTCCTAGCTCATAAATCATTGTTACTAGCCATTCAGAGGATCAATATTCAGATTCCCTCTTGGTCTATACATACAACCACTAAATGAAATAATAATGACCTAAGGTCTGTCATATATTAGGTCATCAATACCACCAACAGAGATTTCTTGGCAACAATGTGGTAATTGAAGATAAAACAAATCTGATTTTAAAAAAAATCTGTAACAACAGAAGAAGAAAAAATGAACATGGCCTGAATATGTTCATAAGCACAGTCCTAAAACCATCACCTGCTTGACATTTTATGGAAAATTTACATTTAAGGAAAAGTCAGCTTTTGTGACACTGCTGATGCTAAATATATTTAATTAGACTGTAAACATACGATCGTTAAATGCTATCTTGTCTAGTTCTGAATCCCCCTCCTCTCTTCTATATCCTCTCTTTGTCTTTTAAAAGCACCATTAGTACATCTGTAAAGAGAATTCCTCAACTCCTTACTCTCATTCCGATAGCCCCAAAGTCCCAATGGAACAAAGATTAGTCCCATTAAAAACCAACAACAAAAAATAAAATAAACTATTAGAGTGCTTTCCGTGAAGCCTTATTCCCCAAATGCTTTACAGACCATTTAATTATCTCAAGGTAGTGGAACGCCTCTCTGCAGACAAATGTGAAAGCTACTGAGCTCTTTCTATCTCTTTCTAGTACCCCAGATGTAGACTACGGTGCTATTTTAATCTCTAATAAGAGGGGGAAAAATGTTAGCTGACATATATTACTTAGGATATAAAAAAAAAATTCTTGAGATCTTTAAATTACCGGCAAAACAAAGCAAGAAAATCCGTAAGAGCAAGTCTAATTTATGAAAGAAACGTAATATAACACTATCAGCTAGCTTTTCACCTAACCCCACTATGCATATCATCAGCAGAAAAAGCAGTGCCTATTGCCAATCACTGACATAAAGTCATTTTCCAAACATACCACTTTACACAGCAGGGGACTTGCACATTTAGGAAGCTTTATAATAATTATGTGTTTTTTTAAAAAAATAATAATAATAATAATGGAGGGGACGAATCAACTCTCTCTGGCTTTCCAGTTTGTTCTCATTCCCTTTCTAGACCATTAGAAGATTTCACAAATAGCGGGATAGAAAGCTGCACAGAGAAGCCTCCCCCCCCAATCCAACATTAAGAAGTGGCAACATGCCTGACACTGACTGGATGTTAACGTGTTGGTTTTTAACTCCAGCCATACTACATAGCATTGCCACAAGATGTGGAGCGCAACAACAGTACCAACACTGCTCAGCCAGTGGAGGGAAGAGGTCTACAAAGGAAAGAAACAGTGCTGGGGTTTCACGCAGAACCTTCTTGTCTTTAAGGAGATGGCAGGAGATGGCTTTTTCTACACAAATTTTATTTGGGCATGAAATATCCAAGTCTGCATTAAACAACCCACAGCTCCCAAAACTTTGTGTAGATTCTAAAGAGCCTCATCTGGCTCCCTCCCTATATCATATATTTCAAAAGTCAAGCATGGCTCTTCTTTAAATAAACTGAGTGAAGATGCCAAGATAATTGCAAAGTGGCGCAGTGGTTAGGATGCAGTATTGCAGGCTAACCCTGCCCACTGCCAGCAGTTTGATCCTTACCGGCTCAAGGCTGACTCAGCCTTCCATCCTTCGGAGGTCAGTAAAATGAGGACCCAGATTGTTGGGGGCAATAGGCTGACTCTGTAAACCTCTTAAAGAGGTCTGTAAGGCATAGTGAAGCAGTATATAAGTTTAAGTGCTAGTGTTCTCAAATGTAGGTCTGTTATTGTAAAAAAATAATAATAATAAAGTTGCCTTAAAATAATTTTGCATGCAGGAATGGCACTATTCCAAAGGTTGTCAAGAAATGTCAAAGGTTATTTTCACACTTTTTAAAATTCAATTTAGAGCTGATGGGCACATTTTAAATTGTATTTTTAAAATTCAAATTTGTATTACTGTACGCTGCTTAAGGGTAAGTTTATGGGTACTGTACATAAAATAAATGCTGCAAATATGTATTTCTTACCAGTTTTTTATTGATTCTATCATTCTGACCAACTTTGAAACTCTTAACTCCAAAGTTCTTGACCATATAATCAAATCTTAGTAACATAGCTAAAATAAATTCAAGACTGATTTCCTGGAGTGTCCTTATTTAAGCACTCATAGATTTTAATTGCTCTCATTTTTTTTTTAAAAAAGTTCATTTTTTTCACGCTGTGATTTTTCATATTCATAAAATCTTTTGGAATTTGATAAGACAGTTATTTGGCCACTTTGTATTTCAGAGATAAATATTTCACAGAATACAAAATTCATTTTGCCTATTCCAAACACTTGGCTTAATAATTACTCTCATAATTTTGGCCTTGCTTGTTTCAACATGCCACTAATACGAATTACATTTTGAACTGCAATTAACAGCACACTGCATTTGCCTACTAACCATCAGATAGTAAAGGCACATTGGTATGTTTTTTTTAATGTGCAAATGAAGAGAAAATGTGTCCATACGTGAAAGAAGTAAAGAAGATTACAAAATTTTAATAAGAACATTATATTATGGTAACACTAATCTAGGTGTTTTACTGGAAGCAAAGTGGATTACTGTAAATGAAATTTTAAAATGTCCTTTCCATTTTATAGATAACACAAAATGACTCCTTTCATGTCTCCTGCGATAAGAATACATTTGCCACACGTTTAAATGGTGCCTCCATCCCATCCAACCCAATGTATAAATTAATAATTCAGTGACATTAATACAAGAAGATAAATGATAAAGCAGCAGGGGGGGCACAAGGGCAGCATTCGAAACAGGCGTCTTTGGGAGCAGCTAATACCTTTCTGCCAATTACAGGCAGAACTTTTCAACAATCTTCAACAGCATTTTTACAATCTAAATAGCAGCTTATGCACACACAATTTCACACAACTCAAGCTTAATAAATTTCCTGCTGGTACCAAACAATCATTTTAGAGGATTAAAGTGCAACATCTGCTACCATTAATAAGCATTTTATATAGCTCTAAGTATAAAAAGCAGTTTTTACTGAACTGCAATTCTGAGGGGGGAAAGGCACCAGTTTAGCATAAATCATAGTTTTATCACTTTAGTGGTGATTTTACCTTTTGACAACAATGGAAAGTATTACTGAAGTATTACTATACAGTGACTCCAGAATGAAAATATATGCTAGGCAGAACTATTATTTTCCAGTATGGCAATGTTTCAAAGATTGAAAAAGTAAATTATACAGCCAAACGCTAAGCATTTCCAGTCAGACTTGTAATCACCAATGTGTTTTCAATAGAATTTTTTCAGCTATAGAAATATATTTTGCATTAATATTTGAGTGACATTTTCTCTTTAAAATGCTGATTAATGCTTTAAAAACTTATTAATAACTTGGACTGGTTTTCTAAGCAACCTGCCAATATCAATATTGTTCCTGATAAAATCTTCTTGTTAATGTAACTGGAACAAAGACAGAATTTGGTTATGATATCATTTTATGATAATCAACATAGTTAAGGTATTTTGGTACTTTCCCACCAACATCAGGGTGATTAATTTCTACACTGCTAGCTATGAGAGGATTTTTTTTTAAAAAAAAAATATCGCCTAAGGTTATGTGTTTCAGTTTTTGTTGTGTGTGCCTTTATGAAAAGAATTAAAAGTCCTCAGAGATCTGGAATATTAAGTTCTACAACAATCCCAAAAATATATTTATTAGCATATGCTGCCCAAATGTCTTTGCTCTGTGTTGCCAAAATAACCCAGTCCCTGCTGTTTTCATTCAGAACACTGGAATACCACAAACTAACATATCCTGTAGTAAAATAGGACTGAAAAATGAGGATGCTAAAAAAATCTGTTTCAATACTGGGTTTGCCTTTCAAAGGTTCTGAAATGAGAAAATTATCATTCCATTACCCTCAAGTTCAAAAGGGAGAGAACACACGAGCACTCGGTATCATTTATCTATTTAATGTACCATGCTAGCCCAAGTCAAATATTATTTTATTCATGACTGTCGCAGACAGACAGCAGACTAGCTAGGAATGGCTAGGTGGACATACTGAAGCTGGAGGGCCTTATTCCTTCCAAATGAGCCTTTCTGTGCTTTCACTTTCCTGATTCTGATGGCTCACAATTTTTTTTAAAAAAGAAACTATAATAAAACCAATAAAAAATGGCAAGCACAAGAGCCCAGCCCAGACCAGGAATTCTGGGAGTTGAAGTCCACAAGTCATAAAAGGGCCAAGTTTGAAGATCCCTGGTCCAGATGTCTGTAACTCTTCTAAACAGCACCAGAATGGAGAGTATCCAGATCTTGGGGTGGCAAGTAACCAGGCCCTACTAATTATTATTATATAATAGTGTAGGGTGGCTTTCAGTAAGAAACAAAGAAAAAGAAAAACCAAAAGTTGCACTGTCTTGCAGGAACTGAAACCAGAATCAAAATATAACAGTTGCCAAAGCCATTTTAAGACCAATTCAAGAATCAGCTGAATCTATTTATATATTCATTTGTTTGGTTGATTGTTTGGGTATTGGTTGGTTGATTGGTTTTAATCCACAATTTTGGCTGGTGCAGTGCTTTTCATTTCAAGAACTCACAGTCTACAATGAAACACACCAAACAGCCCCCTTAAGTGCATCATGTGAGGCTAGAATGCCATCGAGGGAATGTTCAATATTTCCAACTTTACCCTGCTTCACTTTTTGAGAACAGCCATCATCAGCAATGTCAACCAGAGGTCACAAAATAAGGGCAGGAAAAATTCTGTGGGATGAGCTACAGATAAACTTCCTGCTTATGGAAGAGGAAAATTCTAATAAAATTAAGAGTGTAATTTAGAAGGGTGGCAATTTCTTCTCAGCTGGACTTGGGCTTGACTAACTACTATTTTCAAGTGTAAAATATAAGTGACCATAGTTACACTGGTTAACAATATAATGTTAACAAGCTACCCATATTCCACAATGTTATTTGAACACTCAAAATTATTGAATTTATTTAATAATCAGAGTTACCAAATGATGTAGTTTATGCTATTGGGTATAATTTAGATGGTTAGAGAATTTGCACACAACACTCTTCAAACCGAACACAAAAGATCTGTTCTGGCATTTCATTTAATTAGAATCCTGGATTCCCACTGCAAGAATGTGCATATATAGAGTTTATTAATGCCTTAAATCAAACTATTATTCAGCTTTGCATAATGAAGTCTACAACAGCCTTATATAGCGATGAGAAAGCAACCTCCAGAAAATTTTTAAATGTTAAAAATCCAGACCTGAATTCACGCCCAATGTAATTCAATTCCTACTAGCTGGATTTGGTAGTTAAATACTGCATATGGACAGTAACATCCTACTTTTACTTTATATGCCTTCAAAGATCTACACTAGGGGTGTCAAACTCAATTTCATTGAAGGCCGCATCATCATTATGGTTTCCCTCAACGGGCTAGTTACATGTAAGATTATGTATCATATTAGTCCAGGTGCTGCGAGCCTACTGTCTCATGTTTCTTTACGTCTTCGGAGAAAAGTCTGCGAGGTAAGTGGCTATTGTGGTAAGTGTGGCAGCACAGACGAAGGAAGAGGAGGAGGGAAAGGCGGCAAGGCAGGAAGGGGTAAGAACTGAAGAAACCCATGACCCAAGCGCCTTCCGTCTTTTCTCTTGCCTTCCCTCCCTTTCCTTCCCTCGACAGCCACTCACTCTCAGGCAGAGGGTGCTTAAGCCATGCCCGCCCCTGCGGTTACCACTGCCGCACAGCTCCATGCATTGGAGAGGCTCCCGCTACCCTGTTCCACTAGCGCTGCTGCCACTAATAAGACACCTGAAGAAGCAAGGAGGTAACTACTCAATCACCTCCTCCTACTAGTCTGCTTGCGGGCCACATCTAAACACATCATGGGCCGGATCTGGCCCGCGGGCCTGAGTTTGACATGTCTGATCTACACTATTACTGAACTCGTGTCAAGTTGATATTAATTTTAGGTGACAAAATCTCTTTCAAAGAAGAAAAAAAATGCAAAAATTGAATTGTATCATTGGACAGTTGATCTCATGGTGATTTTTTCCATGGCATAGTTGTTAGAATGCAGTATTGCAAGCCAACTCTGACCATAGCCAGGAGTTTCACCTAACCAGCTAAAGATTGACTCAGCCTTCCATCCTTTTGAGGTTGGTAAAATGAGGACCCAGATTGTTGGAGGCCATATGCTGACTCTGTAAACCTCTTAGAGAATGTTGTATAGCATTATGAAGCGGTACATAAGTCTAAGTGCTGTTGCTACTGCTATTCCTCACATAAGTACCAAAACAGTAAGGCGTTAAAAATGTTTTCAGCAAACCATGTCAAAGAGAACTCTATTCATGTTTATTAAGCAGATCTTGTCCTCAGCATCTGGGTAATAATGTACTGAAATAAATGAATAAAAACCGGTTTCCCTTCTGCAAGAAACTTTAAACATAAACCTTTCAATAATGACTGCCAACAAGCCAAAGCTTGTTATCGAATCATTTTTAAAGTATTGATTGACCACACATTTTTCTTTCCCATAATCAATGTAATTACGATATTATAATGATCATTCCAGCAAGATTCTCATAATCTATTCATTTACAGCTAATATGTGAAATCAAACAAAGAAATATGGGATAGGATAGCAAAAGATAATTCATTTTAATACATTTCAATAATTAATGTATTAAGAGGGAAGAGATACTGAGCTTTTCTCTAGTAACAAGTTAGTAAAAGTTGGTATCCTTTAAGTATTTTAGACTGCAATTCCCACAGTTCTATGACAATGGTGATGCTAATTCAGATAAAGCCATAACCTCTAAACAGCTTATTCTGAGTTAAAATTGGATATTGGAATTTTTCAAGGAAAATATGATTAAAACCCACAACAGTATGCCCATTACAAAGACTATAGGCTATAGGCTAAGTTATCAAAATTTGACATAAAACATTTTTTTAAATATCATCTTGCAGAATAATGAGGCACACCAACAAGAACATTGTTCAAGACAGTAATCCACAATGTTACTATGGAGGAGGTAGCAGAAACATAGCAAGGTGGGACCCGTCCATCATATCATTAGTGATATATAATTCTGGAATTGAAGGAGCATGAGAGTATATTTAGGCAATACCTAAATTTGATTAAATAAATAAATGAAGTGCACCTTAGGTGCTCTTCCTTCATGTGTCAGTATCTCAACGCTAAATGTCTACATTACTACATATATACATGAACTAGGGCTTTTGAATAGCAACTTCAATTTAACTTATTTACCTCTGGAACATCCAATGTTTATTTTTAAATATCTCTATGATATAAATGATATAGTTCTACAATCTATCAAGACTGATACTAGCTGAAGAAGAAAGATTTGTTGCAGAAACTCACACTGCAGTGCAAAAACTGTAGTAAAAAAAATTCCAGGTTTATACTTGGCTGAGAGTACTGTTTTTATAGGATGCAGGAGACATTAGGAAAAAAAAAAGCTTTTAAAGTTCTTCTGTTCAATAAATCTGAGCTGTAATAAGATACAAAAATAGATCTTACATTTTCATATGTCAGCTCTTATTACGCCTCTTTGCACAACTCCTGCATGTGTCAATATACCTTGTCTCAAAAAAAGCTTTTCTGATCTATTTTTAAAAAAGCGGAATTGGTCAGGAGTTCATGCAATGCTTCTTGACCTAAAGTCATATTTTTATGTTTTTTAAAACCGTTTACTCAATATATTTAAAATCCACAACCATCACTTCATAATATTCCAACAGTAATCAATATTGCTATTAGTATATGATAAAAAACCCAAAGTATAAATAGCAATAGCAATTAAACTTATATACCGCCCCACAGTACCTTTCAACACTCTCTGGGTGGTATACAATGTCAGCATATTGCCCCCAACAATTTAGGTCCTCATTTTACCGACCTCGGAGAGAGAGAAGGCTGAGTCATCATCAAGTACTGTGAGTATCATACATATAATGATGATAAACATAAAATCTGTACCTTGTATGGCTATGTAACCGCTACACTGGTTCCCAGTTGGCTTCTGACTATAATTCTGTCACCTTTGAAGCCTTACAGGGCATGAGATCAGGTTACTTGAAGGACTACCTCTCCTGGATGACTTCTGCCCATCCCAACAGATCTGATAAAATGGATATTTTCTGGGTACCCTTGGTGAAAGCATCACTTGGTGGGACCTGAAGAGCACGCCTTGTCTGCCAGGGTGCCTGCCCTATAAGAATAACCTACATAGATCTGAATGGTTCTAACTCTATACTGGCCTTCTCAAAAGCTGTTAAGATCTGACTTGTACCCCAAACACTAGATATTAAGGATGGCGCTCTGGCATGGATATACAGATAGTTGTTAGTTAATTACGGTAATTGAAATCAGCAAGTCCATTGCTATGTAAGGCAACACACTAGTTGCTGAACATACATATGTGTGGTTAGGTTGTTAAGCGCAATGTCAATGCGACCTCTACTAGCAACTTACTGCTGGTTTCCCCATTCACTTTGCTTGTCGGAAGTCAGCTATGAAGGTTGCAAATGGCGATCAAATGACTGAGGGGCGCTCCAGCTTTTGGAATTGTGCGCTGGTTGTCAAATGCCTAAATTGTCAGGACCGGTCCTAACTGTTCAAAGTTACGATGGTGCTGAACAAGGAGACTTACGCCCAGTCCTAATTTGAGGACCGGTCACAAGTTTCCTTGTTCACCACCACCATAATTTTGAACAGTCGCTGAACAAATGGTTCCTAAGCAAAGACTATCTGCACTGTATGATTGATGATTTGAATAAATGGAGGGGAATACAAATTGGATAAATTAAATAAAGAAAGAAAACACAAATAAGAGTTTCACCAGGTAACAAATTAAGGCTCACAGCCAGAACTTTAGTTTACTCTAGTCCTTTGAAATATACTACATGACTATCTCAAGCGGGATATAAGAGCAATCCTTGGAAAACCAAATGTTTTGAGGAAAGTTAAAACCTGAAGTGGAAGTTGATAGTACCCTTCCACTAAGCTTCCCACCATCTAAGTGTCTCACAATTTCAGCTTTCTTCAAACGTAATGTTGTACAACAGGCTTGCAAGCCCTCCAAACTTTTGAAACAGGCCACACAGAATAAGTGACAACTAAACTTTCAAAGTACATGCAAAGATTTGTGCATACCTGTTATGAAAACTCTCATGCCACTATTTCAAAATACAATAGCAACATTCTTTTCCTCTGGGAAGCAGTGTTCAAATTCTCCTTTTGAAAGGTCATCTGCATCAGTCACACATTGCTTTTTGCCTTTTCTCAGAATATTTACTTACATAGTTTTTAAAAACATTACCTTACCTTGTCTGCAGGGTTTGAAGCAGTTTTCAAAAAAAAAAAAAAAAAAAAAATTAATAGCATATGGTACCAGCCTAACTTCTTCTAGCAAATAGCACAATTTCACTAATTTTCATTAGAGCTTCCCACAGTAGAAAGAGTGGCATTATTCATCTCTTTCCACCTGAAAATCTATCTCTCCTTGAAGCAAATTGAAGAACTATACAAACTAAAATCTACTAAGTTAAAATTAAAGGCTGGAATACTAAAAAGATACAGCAGAATAATTACATCCCTTTATTTCAGTCTTTCCATATAGTGTTATAGATATAGCAATCTGAGACAGAAAGTTAAACTATAGTTTAGCGAGATATGAACTAGCTGGGGAGATCTATCATTATTGTAAAGTTTTCGCTTTTCTGACTTTTGTTTCACTGTTTCATTTAGACAGACAAGCCGGAGTAGTGTTACACTACTCTTCACACAAGCTACCTTGAAAGCCATCATCCTGAAGGTTTTGTTTTTTACCAAATCTTGGATGACGGGGAAACATTCCAGAATATCATTTTCAAAGGCCATAAAGTGGGCCTTTTTCGTTTTAGCACCTGCCATTGGAATATGATAGCCAGTGAGATGCTGAACTTGCAAGAGGCATTCGGTAAAATTTCAGAAATTTCACGAGCTGGTTGAGAATTGAAACTAATCGATCGTCCTAGTGTACCAATCAGGTGTTTAGTGGCTAACATAGCATGGCGGCAGCAATGGAGCCAAGCAAAGCTGCTTCTTAAACATTTACCATCGCACCGCTGGCCATTACCCTGAGATGAGACTGCCTCAACTCTAGTGGCTTCCAGAAGACTTATGTATAATTTATATTTCTATAATCCAGTATACATAAATGTGCATAATATAACATTTGTAAGTACTTATTGCAGCAGAATTTTTGCCTTATTTTATTTCAATTTCAAAATTAATTTTAAACAGTTCTTTTCAGCTGTGCGAATAAAACAGTAAATGTTATGTTCACTTTTGAATATATATAAATTCATAAATATATATGAATCTTGTTACTACATCCAGCATTGAACCATGTCTTCCTTAATTACTTTTGTGCAATAAATTATCAATAATTTTAGATCTAGTCTTTGCGTATTTTTCAAACAGAGATACATTAAATAACCAACAATTACTAAGTCTTCCTTGTTTGCTTTGCACCGTTCTTTTCTAATTAATATAATTAAATTTGCAGCAATTAAAATTAAATAAAAATGCTACTGTATGGGAACAGAAGTAAAGTCATACACAGTCCAGGTATCAGTTTTTTAATTTATTTGAGAAGCACTGATTTATCTTTTTAATTAATTAATTTATATGTAAAATTTAGAAACCATCCATCTCACTCAAAGAGCGACTATGACAATTCAAGCGATTAATTTTTAAAAATGCTGGACAAGAACCTGGGGTCTTGGTCCAGTGGGAGAAGCATGTCCCAGTTGCCCCCAATTAGAAGATGTCCCCTTGCAGAACCAAGGAAATGGACCTTGTCTGTTGTAGCACTTGCCTTTGGAACTTCCTCTGAAGATTAGACTTGTCCCAACCTGCCAGTTCTTTGGAAAGCTTTAAAGACCCGGGCGGGTTCTAAGACATGGGGATAAGTCAAGAGATTAGCTGGACTCTATGAGATGTTATTTTATTGTAGATTGGATTCTACCTTGTTTGTCATTATAAGTGTTAAATATTGCAGTTTTGCTATTTATTTTCTGTTGTATTTTCTATACTGTTAGCTTCCTGATGTCGCTGCAGTAGATGGGCGGCCATGTAAATCGTATCAATAAATAAAAATAAGGTGGATATGCATTATGCATTTATTATGTTATGATATATTATTATAGTTTATATGTTATATTTTAAATTTAGATTCTGCATTCATTCAGGAGCTCAGATAAGTATACACATTGTTCCTTCCCTCTTCTTCTTTCCCACAATCATCACTTTGCGAGTATGTTGGACTGAGAGTGAGTGACTGGTCCAAATGGTTCAAAAGGATAAAACTATATAGGCAGTCAATCAGATTTAGTTTAGTGAGAAGTTTGAACCTAGCAATCAGTTTTGATAGCCATCAAAATGTTGCCATCATTTGTAACCATTCCTAAGGATTAGGACTACAGTTCCCCAGTCTAGTCTGATAAACTAAGTCAACAGCTATCCAACCTGGAACTTTCAAGATATATTTTTTTCCCCAAATTGTTTGGAAGTTCTACAAACTGGCCATGTTGTCTGGAAAGTGTGAGAACCCTAAACTACCTATATCAGCAGAGCATCAAACTGGAGAAAGTGCAACCTTGGCTCAGATGCTGCTGTCAAATACTCCCTGCAGATATGAAAGACACAATTACACAATATCTGAAAGGAGATTATCTGAAAGGAGATTGTCTCAGATAGCTAGATACTGCAGATATTCTGTTATGGTTTTAGAAAAAAAATAATTTCACACTCTCCTTCCAGCAGAAACTTACTAGTAAAGATCCATAAACAAAATCATTTTTGGAGCAGTTATAGGCGTGTAGATATACCAACCATGTTACTAATTCTTATCAAATGAGAAGCATAGTTATTAGCAATGGGAGCACAGCAGTCATTAAGTATATTGGAGAATGTGTTCACGTAGAAAACTACAGACTACTGCTACTGTGAATAAACAAATACTGCAAGGAATACATCGTCAGAAAATCAGGGGATATGTTAGTGATATTCAATATGAGATTTTATTTTCTACATCTAGGGACAGTTGCTTATAACTTCTTTTAAAAATTAGAACTCTCTCTAATACTAAACATTGTTCCATATTAATAGGATTTTATTGAGTAAACATGAAACAAATGATGCTCTAAGAATAATCTCATTTGATTGTTTACAGGAACAATATGTGGGGTTTTTTAATGCAAAGAGCAAAATGAGAGGGAGAAGTAGCAGCATTTGTTCAATAACATTTAGTTATCAGAGTATATATGTGTGGTTACTATATTCATGAGAGTGATCCTACTGAGTACACCTGTGCATAAAAAAAGGAATAAAAAAGAAGAAAGGACATTTCCAGAAAAAAAAAATATGACACAGCCCCATTATTAAGGTACATATGTGCATGTTATTTCATGTCATTTTGATGTCACTGAAAGAAAGAAGGAATGAAGGAATAAGAAATATTTCAGAGAAGCACCTGCTATTCCTTCGGATCCTTCCTGGAAAGAAAATATGTAGTATAAAAGAAATAAGAAAAGAACAGAAAGAACAGATTTTTGAAAATTCATTTAAAAAAAGTTCTGTCACATAAATATGATGGCCCACTTCCGGAAATTCCATATATTCCATATATTCAAATTCCATATATTCAAATGTGGTCCTCAATTAGACAATTCCTTGGACCACATCCACTATAATTTCTAATCCCTGCATCCCAAATTCACTCCATAAAGTCAGATAATATTTGACAAGAGTTTACATTTTGCTTTCTCCTACTTGCCATTTTAGCTTCTTTCTTTTTTCTAAGACTCAGTTCTGCAGTTTTCAGTTTCCTTTAGTGAAGAAGTGGTTTTAATGTTAATGATATAAGAATATATTGTGTAACAATGGTTTTTAATGCTTAACTCAGGTAAAGTTAATGGAAAAGTTTGGGGGAGCAGCATGGAGGAGAAAAGAAAGCAAAGCTAATATTTGCAAATTATTTCTAAATATTACCATTTATGCCTTTTGACATTTTTACTGTGAATAACAAATAAAAAATTAGATTCTCAGAACCTTCATTCAGATTATTTTTTCACTAGCAATTTATAATATTATCCAATCATCGTTATGCCAAAGAAGAGTAGTAAGGACACTTATTTAATCACTTTAGTGATGACTTCATAAAGTTATAAAAATGCTATAAGTCACTAATATGGAAATGGTTATTAGAATATGACATTCTCAGAATCCAGTGTTACAATAGATAATCTTTCCCCCACACATACACACACAAAACTGTTAATTTGGATTTTTGTTAACAAAATAGAACAAAACCAATTTTATCTTAGTTACACGAAAAACAATCAAAATCAGCAGAATTATTGCATGAATGAAAATTAACAAAAAAAATTGTTTTAAATTAGAAACTGTATTGCATTTTAGGCAGTTTTCCCCAGACAAGCTTAAGGACTTAAATCCCATTGCACTCCTTGGAACTGACTTTTGAGTGGTCATGCATAAGCTTAATTACTCTGCATAAAACATTTGCATAAAATATTTGCTGTCATTTTTTTCCTTTTTTAAGAACAACACAAATTACTGTATTATTCCTTTAGAGGTACTTATAGAAAAATAATGACATGGATGTTAGTTATTTTTGAGAAAAGGCCATTCAATAAAAATCATATACTACAAATCAGTACTTATACATGGAATGAAATTCTGAAACAATGATGTTGCTCATTCTAAGCATTTATTTCTTAGAAATTATACTCATTTGTACAACTCTTGATTCTAAAATCATAGCATGATCATTCTGCATGTCTCAAAGACAAATTTTATTTAAAAGGTACATACTTGCCTGAATACTAAATTAACTAATTTTATAAAACACAATGTTTCATATTAGCATGTAAATTATATTAATTTGCAAAATGAAGTAAAAATATTTTTTTAAAAAAACTATATGTTTCTATACTAAAAATCAAAACAATTAACATTTTTTTAAAAAAATGAATTCATTTATCAATTTCAGAACTGTGAAAACACAGGCAAAATTAATTCAGTGAAAATGGAAAATAATACTGTCTTTGGGCTAAGCTGGGTATTGAATTTCACTTTTAGAAACAGAGGAAATGCTATATTCAAGTGCAAGGAAAATAGTATACTTTCTGACTGTCACAGTGAAAACATGGCAAGAACAAGAAATCACAGAGAATCTACATGCACTGCCTAAAAGAGGTAAAAATACAAAATACAAAACATGTAAGGTCCATGTTAAAGTAAAACAATAGCCAGTCTTTTTTGAGTATAAATGTTAATCATTATTTTAAACATCTTATTAATCTAGAAAATGTTACAATCCATTAATATAGTGCCATAATACTAACCTGATTGGAAATATCACGTTCTTGACATAATGATTAGAAAAAAAGTGCTGTTAACAAAATATCTTGCTGTGTGAAAGAGAAATTTGAATTCTATGCTGCTGACAAGTTAAAATAAAAATGTTCCATCTACAGGTAACATTTCAAAGGTCCCACGGCTTTGATGTAGAATCTGCAGCAGGGTTTTCATTCCTCAACCAATCACTCCTGTCACTTACATTCCATTTGCCAAATAGTAAAGATTTTATTAGTCATACTCGTGGCATGCTTCCAAAGGCAGAGAAGAAACTCCCAAAGAAAACAAAGAACAAAAATCACTCCTCTATACATAATAAGCAGAAACGCTTTCCCACCGTGATTCGCTGGTAGAGCATCATCATTTAAAATGAGCATGGCCAGCAAAAGGGCTACAGCGCAGGCTCAGGACTGAATTTATGATCTCACTGAACAGGAAAATGCTACACACACACACACACAGCATTACAAACACAAACACATACATAAATACAATTAACACACAGTCCAGTTCAGCAATTACAAATCTCAAAACATTAAAAAAAAAAGCAATCTAAGGAAACATATTTGTCAATCTATTTATTGTGTGGGAATCATACATGCATCAACTGAAGAAAGTAGATAAGACCACGCAAATTTTAAAATTGCAATGAAGCATTCTTTTGTTTTTCTCTTATACTTCAGTTGCAAACTTTGGAAACAAGATTCCAGTGGTTTCCAATGAGCACATGTTGAATCTAAACAAAAGATATGGAGTGTGTGTGTGTGTGTGTATGTGAGAGAGAGAGAGAGAGAGAGAGAGAGAGAGAGAGAGAGAGAGAGAGAGAGAGAGAGAGAGAGAGAGAGATGTATTAAAAATGGCTACATAAAAAATAATCCCATGGTATAGGATTTTAATCAGGATTCTCCTACTTAATATATTTCCTTAATATGTTTAGGAAAAAATGCAATCTTATGTTTTATATTCTTATTTACTTGGGATGAAGCCACACAATGGGACTTCTTTTTCTGAGAAAGTATCTATATTATCAGGCTGCAGGAGTTATAGCACTGACACCCCTTCCCAATAGAGAGCTCTATAAAAAAGCCCTGTTTCAGAGAAGTAATTATATCTCTAAAATCCAATAATCTTTATTTAAATAGCTTTACCACCTCCAAATGGAATTCTTTTTTTTTCAAAGTAGCATTTGTTAATATCAACATTCTGAAACCTTAAACTGCTCCAAAAATTGTGGTGTGTGTACAGGCAGCCTATTAATTATTGACAACAGGTGCAAAAGATAAGAGATAACAATCAGGATGATCTGAAAACATTACAGACATTACCGCCCTCAATGTAAAACAGATACAATTATAATGAACACAAGTGAATGAGTAGGATAAAAAAGCAAGGTTTTTCTTCCCGTGATTCCAGAAAACTTTGGTTTTAAGCAAGTGAAAAAATAGGTGGGCAGGTTCTAATTTTCATACATTCAAATGGCTTTCTGAAGAAGAGCAGTCCTTAGCGGGCTTTACCCACAAACTTTGTACAATCTATAACCCAGTTTATGAAGAAAGGCTTGACTTAAAAACTTAAAAACTCAAGGAAATGTTGGATGTACCTCTCACCTCTGGCAGAACATATGTCCCAGAGAAAAAAACAGAACTGTACACTCAAACCCATTCTCTACCTTGTTATGGCTCCCAAATATAAAGGTCTGAATGGATTACAGCTTGTGCCAGATTTAAATTTAGGCTTTCATTTGGGATCAATTGTAAAAAAGAAAAAATATTAGCGAGAACGGGCTTCTCCTGATGCTCCTGTCTGGCATCAATTCTTTCCCTTCAATGCCATGCACAAGGCCTCTTCTTTTTTTAGATATTTTTAATCCCGCCTTTATTATTTTTATATATAACTCAAGATGGCAAACATTTCTCTTTCATTAAGTGGATCCTATAACCTCTCGGCCAGTGTTACTTAAACTTTTTTTTTCACTAAGGACCACTCCCCACTTTTAAAAATTATGGAGGAACCCAAAAGAGCTTTTGTTTATATGGGTTATATATACTGCTATCGGCTGTATTAAAAATTAAGATTAACGCATTTGTTACCGCTACCACTTCACACCACTGTTTGAGAGGATTTTAATATTGTATTATTTTTCAACATAGGTTGGCAAATAATTTTGATTTCGCGGACCTCTGAGAGGTCCCAGGAATATTAGGACTACACTTTAAGAAACATTCTCTAGCCCATATTTTCTTGAGAAAAACTGAAAGGATATCCTCTCTGTATACCCCAAGCTGCTACAATTTTATGTTAAAGCGAGGCATAACTATTTATAAAATCCATCTATATACTTTTATTTCTCTCCCTCTACTGTATTCATATTTTGGGCGGAGGGGTTTAATATTTTTTTACTGAAGAAATGTCTGCATGTATATCTTCATATTTTAAACTTATTTCTTAATTTGTTATATCAGGCCAATCTTTAAAATTAAAAAAAAAACTGAAAAGAAGACATCTTCTGATCAATATATAACTAAAGTATATATTTTAACAAAACAAAAAAACACCTTTTAATTTGATCTTGCTTATTTTAAGAAGCTACTGTTTAAGGGAATTCCTCCTAAATTTGGAGAAAACAAGGTCAAATCTAGAAGGAGAGGCTTCTAGAGTACTCTTTCCTGCCACCACACAGCAGAAGTACAGAGCAGGGAATACCCAAGCAGAGACAGCAGAAACTGGGTCAGTGGATTTACTGAATTATGTTGTGCAGGTCCTCTACCTACATATTCTAATGAATGAAGTGCCACTGCAAGTTAACCCATTGCCTAAGAAAAAAGGGATCAGAAGAAAAGAACCCATGCAGATTTGAGCAACAAGCCATTGTATACCAAAGGTATTACTGTAGAAACAAAATATGGAAAGTAATATTGGGGTTTTTTTTATACTAGACAAACGAACAAAGTGGCTTTATCTGAAGCCATTAATAGGTCTTTGCAAATCATCGAATAAGGCATTTTGTATGTGAGTGATCCTCCCCTCTAGAGTCATTGAGACACCTGATTTATGCTTCAGAACTTCAAAGCAGCTATACCAAACAGCTGTGGCCAATTCAATTTCATAGCAATCCAGAGGAGCCCTTCACTCGCAAGTAAAGCACCTTTACAAAAAATTTGTACAAGCCTACCTGTTACTGCTGATAGCATAAACAGAATTCTTTGAACCCAACATTTATCTTATATGGTCTCATACCTGATGCGTGCCATTGTATTTGCTGTCAAGAGGTCACAAATATCTTAGCTATGTAATTATTAATTAATCTGAAATTATTCTAATAATTGAAATATTCAGCTATCTACAAATACATAAAGTCTATCAACACAAGGTCTGTCAAATCAAGTTGAAATTATTAAGTTCATCTTGATTTGGTAATCTGTCAATGGAACAGCCTCTTCCGTTAGCAAATGTGCAAAAGCCGATGTGCTCAAGCAGATGATAGGCTTTATGATACTTTCTTTTTGTAGTCAAGCTAACATGTGAAGTCATATAGGCACCTACGGGAAGCAAGTATATATTTAGTGTATGTGTGTGCGTGTGTGTGTCATCCTAGATTCAGTCAAACCCAATCATTATTACAATAAAATACATCTGCAAACTAAGCGTTCTCCAAACTTGCTTGATGCTCTAGCGCAACAAGCAACTACCAAAATTCAGCCAATCCTTCATTCCAACTAAGGCCTCAAAAATAACATTTTAAATTGTCTATATGTATCAAGAAAGATAGCAATAGGATATAAGAGAAAAGAAAGAGACTTATAGCAAAAATTCAATTTGGAACCAAGTCTTTTGTCAAATTTTGTGTACAAATTGTGGATGTTTTCATTAGTATTGTAATTTTACATTTAAGGAGAAGAAGCTACATGTAATAGTAGTAGTAGTAGTAGTACTGGTAGCAGCAGCAGCAGTAGTATTCCATTCAATTGGGTCTGATTCTCATAGACTGCCTGGACAAGTCCCTGCAGTTGTCTTGGCAAAGATTTTCAGAAGTAGTTTACCATTGCTTCCTTCCTAGGACTGAAAGAAAGTGAATGGCTCCAAGGTCACCCAACTGGCTTTGTGCCTATGGCATGACCAAAACATACAGTCCCTTAGTTTCTATCTAGTCCAATGCCTTAACCACTACACTAAATTAGGTCTCATAACATGTATCAAAATCTTACTATTCAGTATATTCTTCTTTGTCTAGGCAGCAATTTGAGAAACAGTTTTTTTCTCTATCTGTCTCTGTCTCTCTGTCTCTGTCTCTGTCTCTGTCTCTCTCTCTCTCACACACACACACACTCACACACCAAAAAAGCAAGACAAATAAAGATTATTTGTATTCTATTTTTCCTACCACAATATTGGGATTACACAGCAATCTACTTAAAATAACATCTTCCATTTACCAAAGTTGGGGGGAAATATATTGAAATTTATGTCACATTTTTTGTTTGACTTACAACTACTTAGACCAGGAGTTTCAAAGGGTTTTAAGCTGTGAGACAGTCCCCAAATTGCAAATGGCAGTCTTTAAAAACAAAATCTAAGAACAAGGTTTTTTCTGTGGTACCACAGAGAAATTGCTTATGGATACTCCTGACTGCATTTTTTTTTTTGTTCCTTTTCTTTCACAAAAATCCCATTAGGTTCTTGTGGACTCTACAGTTCCATGAAACTTTTGGAAAAATCCTGCTGTAGACATAAATGCAAAAGAACAAAGTTTCTATGCAGGATAAAGAATATTAGATTTATTTGCTTAATAAAGAATGGATCAAACTTAGTAAGATCCACAACTCCAGATACTCTATTAGTATTTCTGTGTCTTTAATAAATCTTACTATCATAATCCTATTGGAATGTAATTGCTGTAGCTAATATTCTTACCCTCTTAAGAACATGTACCATGCAAATGTGATACCATATTGCTATGATAATACATAAACATGCTCTGGAAGGGTAATTCCTATACAATAGTCATTATATAATACTGTAAATCTCTTTATTAGAGAATGACCTATTGCAAATTTGCATAGTTTCTCCACTTAAAATGGTCATTTGATGTTATAATAACAAGCTGATTTTTTTTATTAGCAAAGATTAGTGAATTCAAATAATGGAATATTAAAATATTGATTATTAAGTTATTAAGTGTAATTTTCTTATCATAAATTCTTATTTTTAAATAAATTATAATCCAAAATACAATTATATTATACTGCATTCTCCTGAACATTTTACAGTTTAGCATGCTTTAATAAAGCTATAGAAAAAAACAACTATCAAACCAATTTTCTGGAAGGATTGTTTCAAGAAAGGATACTGCTGAATGATATTTCTGTTTTGAAACTACACATACAACTTTGCATCAACATCATACTGAATAGTAGACAGTCTTTATGAATTATTTTAAAAGGAAAAAAGTCACTATTTTTCTGCCTAAATGATACTTATTTCAAACGTCTTCGCTATTTTCCTTCTTGCTTAGCAAGTAAAATAAGTAGTCATATTTATTTATTTACTAATATTTCTTCTATTTCATGGAAGATTTTATGGACTTATCTAAAACTTGCTTTGGTATTTGAATCCTGTTCTAAGTCTAGCAAGTACAACAATCCATTTCTTTATTTTAAAACAGTGATATTAATAAAAGAGGAATATTTTATTGATTTAGTTCCTTATACCAGATGGAGCAGTCAATATTTATAGAAATATGCTTATTAGTCATAATTCAATATTTTTACTTTTCCATTAAGTTTAATTTCTGTATTAAAATAATAAAAGGTTTGCTGCTGTTTTTTAAATGTTTAGCAATTGGATGTCATGTTTAATTATGGTTTACATTAATTTGTCAGTTAAATTTTAATTAAAAATGAAATATTAAGCGTTCACATTGCATTTGTATGCAATAAATCTAATGAGAAAGAATACTGAATTTACAAAATTCAAAAATATAACATTAAATTAAGGTAATAAAAATCACGTGTTTTAATGAAGATAAAAAAAATCATTTAACAATATTACCCTGACTCATAACTGTTTTCCAAATATTATTTACAATTATTGTCACTTATTGTAAGACAAGTAAAGAGTTAATACAATTCCATTTAAAGCAACTTACAACACCTGAGAGAGCAGCCTTTGCCCTGAGTTAGAGGTAATGTGCTAATGTTTTTAAGATTATTATGTGGCAAGACACTGTCTACCATCAAAGATATGCCTATAAAAATATAGTATCCCACTCTCTAGCATGTTTCCACATAAACAGTTATAATCTGTGTAATCTAACAAGGAATGCTATGAACAAACAGAAACTACATTTATGCTAGGGAGAGGGAAATGTTTTATTCCCGAAATACAATGATTATTTAGATTATCATATATACAAGCTCCCTCTGCAGGTAATGTGAAGAGTTGGCAAAAAGAAAAAAAAGGAAAAGGAAAAAACTATGTAGGAAATGCAAAGTTTACCAGAAGAATTCAAACAAATTGACAATATTTTAGAAAATTCTGAAAACTTATCTCACTTTCAGGAGCATTACCTGATGTCAGTAGTTCCTGATTTTTTTGCTCTCTAGGTGAACTCTATACAGTTCAAAGCAGCTAAGTAGCTTCAGCTTCTGCACACCAAGATGCAAATGTCTCTTTTCTAAAGCCTCAAAAAGTCTTTTATGGGTAAAAGTAAACCAACACCGGACCATCCTAAAGTGGAGGGACCACCCAAAACAAGTCATCACTTCCAGGCTAAATCATCTTCTTATCCAAAATAAACAAACCCAGCACCAGGGCTCTGTTTAATGTCCCTCTGTCACCTAAACCAAAACTGATTCCATTTGGGATTAACTCACTGGCTCAAAGTTTAGCATCAATTACACTGAATACGAGAGTGCACATTTTAAGAAAAACAAGCACATAATCTGAAATGAGAACAGTATTTTGGGGGAAAGCTACTTGTTTTCATAAACTTTTTTTTTTCTGCTGTAAATGAAAGAGTTCTATTCTTTTCCATAGGGGAAAAATAGTTTCATTTTATTTGATGTACAGGTTATAACTATTGTCCTATCTAATGATCAGTATAATTTCAATAACATTCAATCATACTGTGCAAAAAGTGCTCGAAAAGCCAAATTGGAACTATCCAATCCACACCACTGTATGAATCCTCAAACTATATTTTTACCAGAAAAGTATAGTATCACTTTTCTCAGATGGAAGAATACTGTATTTCATTGTCTTTCTTATCTCTCAATACAATTCTATGTATTTCTATTGAATTCAATGAGGCTTTCCATGAAATAAATGGTGTTTTCTTACACAAATAGACCAGCTTTTTTATTTAGTATATTGACTTTAGACACTCAAGCTGTTTGGCATAAATTTCTCTATTAAGCAGAAAATTACTAGAAGCTTCCATTTAAAATTCACTTTTTAATTTACAAAATTTCAAACTCAGCAGTCAGGTTCTGCGTGTAAATTACAGGAATAAGGACCAAACTCTAATATGGTTGGTAATGCAGACAATATTACCAAAGGAGATAAAAGTGAAAGTTACAATCAAGTTTAAATAAAATAACACAGACCTGAGAGAAAGAAAGAAATTTATATTTTAAATATAAAGAATATGGTGAGGAAAGATAATTAAAAAAAATATTCAAACAAATTAATAAGGGCTTTAAGGATTAAATTATAAATAAAATAAAAATAAAATATTTTATGTTAGATTTAAGCATATATACAAAGGAACATTTCTTGTTATTTTGGTTATTTGTTATTATTTGTTATGTACTGATTCTTTTTTACTACTTCAAAATGATATGTTTCTGTGTATCGTTGCCAAAATTTAGTTAGTCACAACCAAATATGTTGGGACTGCAATCACATAAGTCAGAACGCTGATCGAAATCATAGTGTAAGTTTAATAATCCAACACATAGATCAGGAAAGAAGGACAAAGTATAGTAATAAGGAAGGGGGTATAGAACAGCCATTTCAAAAACAAATGAACCAGGTAGCATTTTTGAAAACCTTAATAGCTGCATGGGAAAATTAGTCTCTCACGCACAGTAAATATAATAAGCCAAAAGAGAAATGAAACATTAACTCTAGAAATTCTGTCTTTCTTTCCTAATGTTTTTATTTTGTCCATCAGCATTTCAGTTACTTTTCTGCAGGTGAGAAAAATGAACTTGAATACATCAGAGAAATTTCTTCAACGTATACTAGTGCAGTGACAATAATTTCAAAAGGAATTCATCTAGTACAGATATGCACACCCGACACTCAACACAAGCAGGTCTTGTCAGTCAGTGAAGAATATTTCATCAGCATTAAAAAGCAATCACAGTTGTTGCTGAGCTCTCCGTGCCACTGAAAGGGCATGAAACAAAACTCTTAGGGAAAGTATGTCTTTGGGGGACCAATTTTATTTATCTAGCTATATCATGATTTGCAGTCAGCCAACAAAATTCTTCCTTTAAACCCTGACAAAAAGCTTTTTTTTTGGGGGGGGGGAAGCACAGCATCAAGCTATGACATGTCAAAAATGGCAAAGATAATGGCTGAGTCATATCAACAATCATGTTCTATCATGAAATCTGACTGAAGAGCTTGCCAAAAAAACGCCACCCAACAACACTTTAAATGGAAAAACAGCAGAATCTGAACACTGCTTTCTCTGCTTGTTTGTTTGTATGTTATGCGTATTCTTATACAAACAAATTTGGTGGAATCACTCAAGAGGGGTGGGTGGGAGTGGGTGTCAGAAATTCTTGGCATGCCAGTAAAAATATCATTCCCCCTCTACATTTTCAGTTATGAGAGCCACCGCTTATCTAAGCAAAATAATACAGGCAACTACACAACAGAATAATAGCAGACTTGAGAAAACTCTGAGATTGCAGTAATGCACAAAATTCTTTAGACTAAAACCCTTAAGGTGGGGTGGTAAAGGAGAGCAACTGATCTAAAAACAGCTCAAGAGGACTAAGAGTGTTCAGTGACTAGAAAGTAATTCAAACGTAAAATGGAAAATCAATGATAGGGGGATAATGGCTCAATTCCTGAACACTTCGTACACTTGCACTTCATACCACAACATTTCATTGCAGATCCTACTTGTAATTTTAGGCTCTGATGTCTAATAAACCACTGGTCTACTATGTAACTATGGGTTGAATTATGATTATTCAGTGGTCTAAACTAAGAATTATTTCCCTCTTCTGAGGGACTGTAAATGACTACCTACTCTAAGTTATATAAAACCCTGCTCCAAAATCAATTCTAAACTTCACCTCAATTTAATTACCAACAATATCAGCAAACAAGGAGAAATCAAACTATCCAAAATAAGACAGTGATTCCTTCACTCAACAGCAAAGAACAATTTTAGTAGTAAAAGAACTTTAAGTACTCTGTCAACTGAACAAAATAATAATCAAAAGGCAGTCACGATTCATACAAAAATACAGCAGACACAAACTGCTGTGGCAAAATAGGTTGGATGCAAGGCTGAATTTGCATCAAAGAAACCAACCGAATGGTAAAGATTTTAAAATACAGGAGATGGCAACATGCTGAAAACTTTCAATAAGTATTCTCGAAATGTTTATAGAAGTCAAGTCTTATAAACTAAATTTTCACAAATCATGACTCAAACTGGTGTAATTTTAATAAATGTGTTATGTCATGTCTCTGTTTTTATATATTGTATATCTGTTAGTTGATCATACAGCAGGATGTAGTATCTTTTGTTTAAAATTAGTATTTATTCACTGAAAATTAGCACATCCACAAACAAACCTTGATCTTATAGTAATTATTTCTATGACATGGTTTTCCCTTTTTTAAGAAAGCTAGAGTATTCAGAAAACAAATGGAAACATTTACCAACCTTCACAATATCATAAGAAGCTGAAGGTGGCAGCAGGGATAGGGAGGTAGTAGGCATTTAATGCAAACTCAGCCTAAGGTCTCCATTTTTAAAAAGGATGAAAAAATTAATATATAACTGCAAAATTTGCAAAAATGATATAAAAATTAAAAGGATGCTTTAGCCACAAACCCTCTAAGCTAATGATAATTTATTCCAATATATTTGAGTTAGGCCCTAATTCATACTTTATTTGCATTATCTTTTGTGCAAATTGTTGGCTAAACAGATGAATTACACAGTGCAATATCTAAAACACCAGATTTTGATCAGTCTTTGATTTGCGTACAATTCATTTTCTGTGCTTCCTGTAAAAATTGGAAAGCACAATGTAATGTTGAACAATTGAAGTAGAAAAGTTTATAAATCATAGGTCATATTTAGTGGCACAAATCTATTTAAAAGTTAATTGCTCCTTCACTTAAGAGAAAACAAAGAGACACTTATTGCAACACATTTTAGGTAGGTAGGTAGGTAGGTAGGTAGGTGGAAGGAAGGAAGGAAGAAAGGAAGGAAGGAAGGAAGGAAGGAAGGAAGGAAGGAAGGAAGGAAGGAAGGAAGGAAGGAAGGAAGGATCTTTCTTGCAAGAGTTGCAGTGGATATCAAATTCTTGTCTTTGTTTTAAATACTAAAACAGTGAATGCCTGCTTCATTCCTGCAACTGCTTCACAGAGAATCATTTCTGTCTATAACACTCTCACCACAGTTCACAATTAAGTTGTGTCCTCTTTATTCATCTGCCTTCAACTGAAGAACAAATAAGCATAAAAGAAGCTTATTTCATAATCAATCACTCAAATTCCTTAAAATATTTTAATATTTAAGACATCATCATTCAAAGATCCCTCATTTCTTCTCAAGATATGCTGTTCTACTGTCATTCATTGATTGTTTTTGTGCTCTGTAGAGGGAGACATTACCTCTGGACTAGAGCGTACCTCAATTTTAACCTGAGGCAAAAATCTGGTTTAACATCTTTATTCAGTTGGTATTTGTCTTCCCTTTTCAGCTATTTTATTCAGGAATTCGAGTGAGATAACTTTGTGATTCACAAAGGGCTCCCATGAATAACATTGTTATGTTGCCTTTCCCTTTTAGCTAAGACAGTCCTAGAGATTCATTGAAGCAGAAGTCTATGTGCTTTAGGAAGCGAAGGCAGGTAAGAAATGTCTCAATGAGAAAGCAAGACCTAGACATTCCAACTTCCTCTACAGAGCCAATATTTTCAGGCTACTGAAATACAAAACATATAATCAACAGACAAAATGTGCATGTTCGACACCACCAAAAACACTATCGCACATTCGAATATATATTTTACTAAAGCTGAACAATAGTTTCTGGAGTAATAAACAGTGTTTTCCCACACTGATGGCATAAATGTGTATATTATTAAGAGCACTCTGCGAAGTACAATTTATCTTTAGCTTTTATTTTCACTTGAAAAAAATTGATGATTGTCCATCTATCCTTTTCAAAAACAATTTCAATACTATACTGATATTCATATCTGCATCAATGAATAAAGGCACAAAACTGAACTTAGCGACCACGTCTCAGATACGAATGTATGGTATGAAAAATATTGTTGCAAGTAAAATTAAAGCGGTATAAATTGACATCTACTAGGCTTTTTATAGAGAAAGGAAATAGCTATGGTTGAATGTACACACTAGTGTATATGCTTCTTAGCGCATTAAATACTGCTATTCTTGATCATCCTAAGCAATTTAGACACTGTGGGCAAGTTCCTGCTTAACAAGGTAATCTCATTTTTGTGGTTTTTCAGTGTAAATTGATTTTTTTTTCCTTCTTAGCTGTTTTGATAATTGAACCAAATTATACAACCGTGATGGGATTTTACTTACCAGCACACAACATATAAAATCCTCTGCAAAGATGAAGCATATTACTTCATAAAACTTCATTCTGTGTAATTAAACAAGTTGCATTTAAACTAGTTTCTGCCACTAAAACAATCAATAGTGATTCTGTTGCTATTCTGACTGCACTTTCCCTGCAGGTGTTACTTCTGTATTTACTACAGTCTACTGTTATGTTTTTGATTATTACTTCTTTGCGTGTATGTGTGCGTATGGGGTGGGTGGAGGAGATAGCAGACTTCCACGTAGTTGAAGAATGCCACATGGGAGGGAAAATAATGGCACATGCTAATTATATACTATTTCTTTAACTTACAAAATGTACCATTTGTGATAATGGTCCATAATCTTTCTTGCAGTGTAATTCAAAACCTGATAGAGAACATTTTTTTTCCTAAAATTAATCTTAAATGTGTCAAGTTACAATGCAGATTTCAATTCCAATTAAAGAACTGTCATGTCTATGTCAATAAAAATGCTTATACATACAAATGCACTTCACAAGTCATTTTCATCAGAAATAATGAAGCAAGCAGTAAGAAATAATGCATTCTATTTCACTAAATTTATACAAGGGTATCATATTTGACATATCTTTTTAAAAATGTATTTCCCCAGAAGTTCAGCTAATATCTAGCTGTATAAAGAACTGAGTGAATTAAGTACTTCATGCAGAATTATTAAACATCAATGACTCCTATGCATCCAGAATATTTTATATCTTTTAACTTTAGGATGTGTTTGTTTTTTAAATGTATTATCAAATTATCTGTACTGGTTTCCCCCCCCCCCTTCATATATGCCTTATTAGCTCTATGAAATACTCAGACAACAGTTGTATGTAATATGTCATATATAACTATTAGGGCTAATGGTAACTTTATTACTGTAATTCTATTATGAGCGACATGATATTTGCTATCCCATAACTATTCTTCTGTGCATGGATTATAAATTATAAGCCTGTACCAGTTACACCTGATTATTCTTTCCTAGCCGTCATCTGATAGAATAATAATGGGTTCTAAAACTTCTTATTTTAAATTACTAATGCCAAATAAGCCTAAAATCCGGAGATTAGGTGTAATATGTACTGTGAAACAGCTCATTTAAAAAAGAAGACATTAAAGGGAACATGTCTCAAAATGACAGTAAGTTCAATTATATTTGAGACACACATTAGGGAATCCACATTAGGGAAATTGAAAGCTTGTTATTTTAAATATCAATTCATATTTTTCTTAACTTTTTAAATGTAGTATTTATTATATGTATGTTTTTGTCATTAGGTCCCCCAAATGGTATGTGAATTCACTCTTTTGCAAGCAGGTGCAAAATGCTATAAATTACATATTTCTTTTTGGAATATGCATTTTTGTCAATTAAAAATACAATAAGTAAGGCAGACTAAGGGCCAGATACTGATATGATTGAAAATTAGTTTAAATGTCAGGGGTTTTTTTTAATGTAACTTTTACTATTATTTTAGCATACTTTTCTTAGTACATCTTAGGTACCTCTTTTTAGTATTTCTCATTCCTGACATAGGAAGCATGAAGCCATATTCTGAAGTACAAATTATGGACTAACTGCTAGGCAGATTTTCTTTTTAAAAATACTTTCCTCTGTTTATTTAAGGAAGGAAACATACAGAAGCTCTCCTTTTTGTTTTAAATTAAGACTTGGAATACAACTTGCAAGATTGCTGTTCACAAAATGGGCTACTTGCTTTGATGTTCTGTTAATGAATATAGAAGCTAAATATGTAAATATGTATGCATGCATGTGAGACAGAAAGAGGGAGAATGAATGAATGTTTAGTGGATCTCTCAAATCAAAACCTTAAATAATTAGTTTGTTCTACCCCATGTTGATGCAATAAGACTTGATTTCTCCATCTGTTAGCCTCCAGAGCAACCTAAAATCTATGTACAATTTATATTGCCAAGACAACATAACCCACTATGATTAAAAATGGCAGCTTAAACACTGTTGTGGCACATTAATTTCTAAGTGGCCTAATCTTGGTCTACAAAATGCTGAAAGTTTTCATTCTGTGACATTCTCCAGCATTTGAAATTTGTAAAATATCAAAATCAAATCCAATGTGCCAAGATAACAAGATAATTTTAGATTAGCTCTATTAGCTCTACAGGATAATCTATTTCCTCCATAGCACTCTGTATCCAAACCAGAAAAGTTAAAAGCAATTTAAGTATCCTAATGAAAATTGCCTCAATATATACCCCCCCCCCCAAAAAAGGTACTGATTCAGGCAAAAAGGCAACTTTAAGAAACTATCCTTATATAATTTCACATTATCCTAAAAGACCCTATATAATAATGAACTATTTTGACTATTTCAAAATAGCAGAAATCCCCAAACATCTTACACTATATTTTGTTCCCATTTTACTTCTAGGTAACCCTCTTTATGAACAAACAATTCTGAATATCAGAACTGTCTTATTATAAAACATTTGCATTTAAAATTGAGCATCAAAAGTCATATCAAATGACCTCTGTATAGACTTGATAAACTGAAGAAACAAAAATAAATGTGAGAGAACTTAGAGATGACAGGAAAGTTATTTTTGTGAAGCCTAATATGATATCTCCTAAATTCTGATTTCCTATGAATGATCTACCTAAGTACCGCATTCTGCTCCTCTCCATGTCCGCAAGATTGTGAATATTGATTTTTTAAATATAATGAAAGAGTAAAATCAGCTATCTCTTTTACTAACAGGATAATCAGTACTACAACAAATGAATAAAAGGGTGCAGATGCAACAGCATCTTAAAATATAATTTGCAAATATTCTGTAAGCAGATGAAACAGCCAGTCCTTTCTATAACTATTTGAAGAATATTGATTACACTACTTTCACAATTTTTGAGAATGGCAGTAACAACAGCAACAAAATAAACCAAAAAAAGCACATACCCATATATTGGTTATCTTCATCGTCATTGATGAAAAAAGCACATAAGTATTTTTATTATCTTGGAAAATTAGTCAATAAATTTACCCAAGACATAAATAGTTTAGAAAATAACATTCTACATCGACTCTATGGAAAAACAATGCATTTCCTAGTAGATGTATTGAAAGAAATGTTTGCTCGTTTTCAAAGGCTGTGAACAGAATGGTCTTTTATTTCATAGATTGATTTGTGTGGATGTGTGCCGTTTTAGGTAATTAGAAGTTCTTTCCCATTGAGCCCCCCAATGCACTGATATGTAGACCATATCCAAAGGATGAGCCAGAAAGAAAAGGCCTCGCAAATCCCACTAACAAAATAACTAGCAGATACCAGAAGCTATGCAACAGTGGCTGCCATGAAAAAGGTCACTCTTTTTTTTAGTATAAACCATTAATCAATGGAATATAATTGTTTGGTGCTTACAAGGGCCAGCAGCATACAGACTATGTTCTTCCTTGGCATAATTACAAAACAGTAAAAGTTCAGAAATATAACCCAATTCTACCTCCCCCTTTTACCCCTTTTCAATTCCTCACTGCCCTTTGGGCCTCTGCTTTGGAAGCAAATGGAAGACAGACTGAAGTTTTCTCAATTGAGCTGAAAGCTAAGAAACCTTTGATATGCTAATGGGCTCCTTCAAAGGGTAAGAATTCACACTTGCATTAATTCAAACAATTTGTGCAGAATGATGTGAAATGGCACCTCTTTTAGTAGCAAGTAACAAAAGGGAGGGAATCTGAGTATCTGAAGAAACCAAACAACAGAGCATTTGTTCTGCAGGATTCTTTCTAACAAGGACAATATTTTCTGAAGAAAAACATACCTGAAGCCCCAAATAAGCTACCTTTCCTTTCTGCCATACCAATTATATATGCATCTAATAACCATCACTAGTACTATCAGAAGCTATTATTATCTCCAACATATGAGCAAGCAAGAAATTTTCCCCGTACCTGAAGCCTCTGAAAAGGTAGGTTTTTTTCCCCCCTATATCCAGTATCACCTTCCCCTAAATTTCATTGTGGTTTATTTTTGATATTCTAGTGCTAAAAAGAAAAGCAAAAGCAAACGTCCTTTCAGACATCTCCAGCACGCCCCCACACACACACTTTCTTTGCATTGTCTCCAGGTGGCCCTAGACTTCTTTCTACAAGCAAAGAGGAAATCAGTCTTTAGGCCACAACGGGGGAAAGAACTGTTATTTATTGCTAAGTGGAAGCCTTTCTAGGAGACACACAAAGACTGTTAGATCCCTTCTGCCTCCTTGTGTGATAGGTGAAAATGTGTGTGCAACAAGTGAATCTTTTTACTCAAGGAGTGTAACTTTTCCCTTTCAATGTAAAACTGAAATACAAGAGGGGGAACAAGAGCTGGCAGGGCCTGCTTAGGCATTCATGCAGCCAGATTAATGAAATCAACTGCCAGGCAGTTTCTTCGAAAAGAATCTCCCAGTTGGAGAATCTGTGCTTCTACTAAAGAATGTTGGAGGAGCAAACCAAAAACAGAGAGGAGAAAAATCTCTTACAGTAACAGGATCCAGATGGCTCTTGCTGTTACTATAAAACTTGTAAGGCTGCTTTTGAAGCTTTTACTTCCATCTCTGAAGCAAGAAAGATTACCTAAGGAACTTCCTTACACTCACACAAACACCAATCTTTTTCCATGGTGAAATAAGAACTGCCAACTTAAAACAGTTAGAAGAGGATGCCTGGAAAGATCTGTAAACCCCCCCCCCCCCAAATACATTTCTTGTTCAGTATTAGACCCACTCACTTTGGCAGGCTCCTTCGCAAGTGAAGTTGTTTAAAATTAGTGGAAAAATCTCATATCTCCTTACAGAGAAGTATCACAGGGCCTTAAGAATAGCTCTAACAAGCTGACAATTATGCAGCACTTTTTTTAAAAAAAGGAAAAAAAAATTCCACCGAAATTGATGATAAATGCTGCCACATCAAATGGGTTTGTTAGGGTTGGGCAAAGTTTAGCAAATCAGTCAGATCCCTCTCCTTTAATCCCACCCAACCAATCCAGGGTCTGATGCCACCCACCCATAAGGACAAAACACGGGGAACAATCACTCCCATGTGAAGGTGTTCTTCCGAAACCTAAACCTAACCTCCTCTGAACAAGAGCTTCCTTGCTAAGGGGTATCAATGCATTCTTCTCCCAGGACAGTTCCCTTGGCTTGAATCTGATCTAGCTGCCCCATCTGTAGCAGGACTCTTAAGTCTTTTTTCCAGGATCCCTTGATCCTAAGGAATGTCACTTCTACTTACTTGCCTTGGTTCACAACTAAATGCATTATCAGGTCACCCTTCTTTCCCTGTCCCTTGTTTCATGGCTCTTGGGAAACCCCACTGGCATTAACCACCACTCGTTTCTTTGCCAGAAGAAGGAAACCAGAAGGTATTGGAAGAAGTGGCCATCACAATCCTCCTCCACTCCCCTACCTACAAGGGCCTCAGGTCCAATTCTCACTTCTTTGCCTCTCCCTTCCCTCGTCATAAATAATACTGATTTATGTAGTGCGTTGATTTTTTTTAAAGGTAAAATAGAAATGTTTGAATGAATGCGAATAAGAAAAGAGTGGGACAGAAAAGAGTTCCTGGCATCCCAAGGGTGTATTGGCGGGGTTCCCTTCCCTCAGGGAAAACAAAGGACTAGGAACGCGCACCCCTTTCTCCCACGAAGCCGCCCCCTCGCGTGCAAATGGTTCGCAAACCAGGAGCAACCCAAGTAAGCAAACAGGTACTGTAAGTACAGAAAAAAGCTCATTTTCTCCCCAACCGCGCTTACCTTTGGATTTGCAGCCAATTGCGGGCCAGGGTTTCTCTCGCATCTGGGTGCCCCAGAAAGGAGGTGCAGGATGAGTCCCTTTATGATCACGAGGGTTGGGCCTGGGAAGCGGCAGAAGAAGAAAGCCAGATCGAGCAGAAGAATCGCCGGTCAGGCAAAAGAGCTGGGCTGGTGTAGAAGTGCGGAAAGCCGGGAAAACAACTGGCTTTGCAGCTCGCTGAGCTGGGACAAAACGTACAAAAGGCGGCTTCTCTTCTTCCTCGTCCTCCTTCTCCCTTTCTCCAAGCAAACCCAGCCAGCCGAGGGGCTTTCGGAGGGGTTAAGTCAACATTTTCCCCCCGCAGTTCCCAACGCGCGCTGCTCTTTCTCTCCCTCCCCTCCCCAAAAAAGAGGGAGGAAGGCAAATTATTGGGGAGAGGGGGAAAGAAACGGCACAAGCCAGAAAGGAAAATCGAAACAATTCTTCCGGTACTCTAAAAGCACCACAACAAAAGAGAGCTAGGTGCAAAAAAAAAAAAAAAAAACCACTGGATATGACCAGCCGTAGAGTCCTATATTTCTCTTTTCTCTAAGCAACTGGAACGGTTGTTTTAAAAAAGAAAAGAAAAACAAGGATGCCAACAGGAGAATCAATTCGATCTTCGGTTTCTTTTCTTCAGGGAGGAGGCGAAGGCGAGAAGGAGGGGGTACAATTGCAATGCGCAGAGAGACCCAGGCATTAAAAATAAAATCAAATATTTTCTTCTAAAAAGGCAGCCTCTCTTTCTCCGTCCTTTTCTTCCATCTTCTTTGCATCACCCTTGATGACATTCTGGCCTCTGGCAGGATCCAGTTCCAGCCCTTCCTCGAGCTTCGCGTCTTCCACAGATGCTCTGCTCCTGCCTTGCCCCGTGAAGAACAGCGATCAAGAGCCCAACTGGCCGCGCTTAAAACCACGGGGAGAGAAATCGCCCAAAAGGAGGCAAGGAATGGAAAGGGTGGAGGGGGGACCCAATGAATAGTACCGCCAGCTCCTTTTCGTTTGTGCACCTCTCCGTGTGTGACTGGGGATTGCGAAGTCCTGACACAGACTCTCCACTGGCTCTGAACTGGAGCCACCTCCAGCCTCCACCTCTTCCAATCTCCACCCCCTCTCTCCCTCTCTCTCTCCCTTTCTCTTCTCCCCACCCCTGGGCTCAGCTAATCATATAAACATATTATCGTGGAGAGAAACGGCGACAGCGGCAGCCTTCCCACCCACCCACCTACCCACCCTTCTTCTAGCCCGCTTCCCCTCCTTTTCTCCCCTCCTCTCCCGCCAAAACTAGGAGTTCTGGCAAATAAAAACAGATTAAAGGCAGCTAAGTACCAAACGGGAAACGGATAATCTAAAAGCTCGATCTGCCACCACTGGCCTTTTTCCAGTCCATTTCAGCTGCTTGCGGCGGTACCGCTTGGGGGAGAGGGAAAGAAGGTGGGCTGGAATGAGAGAGAGAAAGGGAGAGAGAAACGCACACGGATCCGGAGAGGGGGAGAAAGGGGGAACGGCGTCGGTGTAGGCTTGAGCCGGTCTGGCAGCAGCAGCAGCAGGAGACGCTGGGTGCCCGCAGCCAATGGCAACCGCAAGCTTTGGGGCAGCCTGGAAGCGAGAGCGCATCTCAGGGTCCCGACTAGAAAGGCTGGTTGACGGCCGGGATCCCTTCCAACCGGTCGCGGCGCTGCAGACTCGCAGACGCCGCGGCCGTCGTTTCGCCGGCCCTCTCCGCTCCCGTGCGCGGGGGTGGGCGGGCTGATAGCAAGCGAGCGCCGGGCTCCTCAAACTTTAGTCGCCGGCTTCTTTCTCTTCCCGGCTCCCACCCCACCCACCCTTCCCTCCTCGGTTCGTCAGGCTAGCCCCACAATCTGAGAGCAGAGCGTTGCCAAGCTGAAGCTGCGAGAGCGGGGTTCGGAAGGGAGGAAGATTAAGCGAACGCCGCGGGAGAGGCGGCGGCAGCGGGAAGCTTTGAAAGTTCAAGTCGCGGAGTTCTAATTGTGCGGATGGAGTACCCGCCAGCAGTTTCCAAACGTCAAAAGCCTGTCCGCCATTCTCCACTCTGACGGTTCGGCCCGCCTGCGATCGTGTATTCCACATTGGGGGGCAGCGAGAGGGGGCTTGAGCAAGTTGCCAACATGCAGCATTGATTCTGGGGGAAAGCAACTGGAAGGTCAAGAGAAAATAATAACTAACAACGACCCTCGCTGAGCCCCAGGCTCGCTCCTTCCTTCCTTCTTTCCCCTCTTCCTTCCCTTCTTCTCTCCCTTCCTTCCTCCCTCCTTTCCTTCTTTTTCAGTGTGCAAATAAGTATGTCAGTGCAAGATCAATAAAGCTTGTAAATAATTTGAGGAAGGTGGTACTTTTCCCAAAATAACTGTTGTGGGGTGGACCTTGTTTATTTCATCTATTTCAGGAAGCGCTATTTGGTCTGAAAACTGGATGTTTTTAAAACTGCTAGGTCTTAAGGATTGGTTCATACATCTGATTTCATACACCTCATGGGATGGCAAGTGTGGAGCTGTTGCCCTGCAATAACCTATACTGATCACACTTTTAAATACAGTATGTTATAAACGAAAGAAATGTACACATTAAATCAGTAAAACAAAAAGGTGTATTTCATTTATCTGCAATATATTTGAAACCATTTCTGAATGTTACATAATTATAACTGGGCATTTCACCGCTGAGATCATCGAAATGAAGAAAGTTTGAGTTCACCAGGAATGGATTTTTGTGTGAAGAAATGCAAGCTCAATTTAATTCTGACATGAAGAATCCTAAACTAGTAATATTATTTAATATGTTATGTAAGCATTTTATTTCATTCTCATTAGTTATTCTTGATTCTTTGATCCAATAATCCTAAAGTCTACCTACTCCACTTTAAATTAACAAGAATTATTGATACAGACATACCAAGATTATATTGTGTATTGTAAATATTTGTATAGTTACTCTTTCATATTTCCAATAAGAATTTCAAAGCATAATATGCCCATATTTAATCAAATAACTTTGTGAGGTAGTTATTTACTGGCCTGAATATGCATAAACTGAACATAATTTGTTTTTCACATAGATAAAGCCTAAATACCATGACACTGAGGTGCAAATGTAAGAAACTGGAGAGAGTGGACTTTCACAACAGCAAAAGTCTGGTTGCATAATTAGTTACAAAACGTCTGGCTTTAAGTATGCACTGTATGTTACAATACAGACACCCTATGATCAGACCATAAGTACAATATCATTGTATCTTTTAGTCCAGGTTGAATAACCATAACACACAGCAAGCTTGGATCAGTGCATGAATCTGACCCAAGCATTTTTACCCCATCCCACCCTTTTGGCTATTATTTCAAAATCGATCACCACATGTTAAATCATTTTTTTCCCCTGCCCATACCAACTGAGATAGGAATCAGATTATCCTCCCTTTCGCCTCCCTTTTTTCTATGTTTCCTCTCTCCTGATAGACAATGATATGGAAAGCTTCAGGTCACTGATGTCATCGTAGATGTTGTAGAAAAAGGACAAGTGAGATGTTCACATATAGTATGACATAATTCAGGATTCACTTGGTCTACTTCCATCCCACAAAAAACAATACCAAAGGACACAATAAAACGGGTGGTATGAACTGTTATAAGAATATTTTGGTTTTAAAGCAGTCTTAGAGGTGCAGTATGTGTTGAAACCAAAGATATGTGTTTACTGGTATACATATTACAGGTACAAAATAATTGCAGCTTTGCATATATGATACAACTGTAACACACCCATATCCTGATTGTCTAGCCAGGCCTTCTTTTTTTCCTTCCCTTCCTGCTGTATTTAGTACAAGGCCCAGACTGGTATTCAAAAGCCTCCTGTATTTGCTCTGCTTGCCACCATTAATTGCCATAGGGTCTATCTTCTGAAATGAATTATGTCAGTTTCAAAGCCAGTCCTCCCATATTAGCTCAACTGTGCTACCACAAATTGTCCTAGCATTATTCTCCTTGGGTGACTTATGTAGTCTACACCTGAAAGAGCTGAGTCCTTTACATTCTGGGGGGTTGCACAGAAAATCAGATAGGAAGCATTTTCACTTTGTAAACCTTCAAAGTTACAATAACCTTTTGGATCTGTTGGCACAACACGTTTTGCAACAATTTTTTTTAACAAAAACTGCTTTAAGAATATAATTATCCTTCACAGCATAAAAGTAGTGGTCTTAAGTGTAATTTGAAGTGATTAAAATGATTCCATACTCTAAATAACATATACCTTGAAAATTAGTCAGTTGAAGGTTTTTTCTCTCTGAAATAATCCATGCGGCCACAAAAGGCAGTAATATCGCTCATTATTATTGCAAAACATTGTGCATGCCATGATCCTTTTTTCTGTCCTAGCATGCTAATACAGAAATGAGTTGACTCCTTGTGTATAAATATTCAGTACAGTTGTAGAGAAACAATTAATGTACTCTATTTTCTGTTTATTAAGTAACCTGTATTTTCAGCTGATTTTAGAGACAGTTCTGCTGGATTTTATATTATTCATCATAAGAGAATCAGCCATTGATTATTTGTTTCCTTAGCCCGGCAGCCTGAGGGAAAATCCTAAATTCATCTGAGACACTCACAACCTCACAAGCTGTAATTTTAACATGCACAACATCCTCCCCATTCCATTCAGTATTGGACCATATAAGGTTCATGACTTCAACATTCAACATTAAATCAGATCCATCTAAGAGGCCTTTTGATAACCAATTAATATAGGATTAATGCACTAATGTAAAGAGAGTGATGTAAAATCAGAGTAAAGAATATGCTTCTGATATTTGTCGAGTTTTTTATAAGTACTATGTTTGTTTCATGTTTATCTTCTGAATTTAAAAACTCTGACCTTCTAACTAAGTCTAGAATAGCTGGAAGCAAAATGTTGTTCAAATAGAAGGAAAACATGCTTTGGAGAAGAAAAGGCATCTCATTGCCTGGATTTTATGAAAAAGATAGGCACTATAAAAGAATCTCAGGGTGTACAGATTCAGTCTTCTCTAATCATGCATTATCCAACCACCATATCTCAGGATGTGCAAAGTTTTTTTGAGGGGGAAAAAGTCTGTAGGACAAGGAATTCACTGAAGAAGACTGAAATCTTGAGAGCTACTTTTTTTTTTTGCCTGCTAGATGATTCACATGGAATTCTCAAAGTCTCACAGAGAGGGGAAAAAAATAGATCTGACAGCCTGGAGATCTAAAAGACCTGTTCTATATCTGGGGGGGGGGGAATCACTGAATCTTGCTTGATTCTGTGCTATAGGACAACATTGTTACATGCAGCTAAGATTTCCCTAGGTATAATCAGTTTTACTACAGGTACAATAGTGTTTGTATGCCACTCTTGCTTTTCAAAGGGAACTTCACTGATCTCTTAAAAGAAAGCTAAAGGGTCACATTCCCTCCCCCCTCCTCAATTGTTTAAAGACAACATGAAAGTGAATGTTATATGCCAAAACTGGATTATTTAATCAACTGACTGAAAACTGAAACAAGCTGGTTCTGATTCCTTAACTTAAATTCCTTTGGGCTGTAAAGTATTATCCTTACAGAGCTTTTTTTTACAAAAACAAAGTTGGTATATATAAAGTGATCAAATACATTAAGTTGCACATTGAACTATATCTTATTACATAAACTATATCTCTGTAATTTCAAAGGTAAATGCCAGTGCAAATGAGAAACTTGCATAGTGAGTACCCTGACATAGGGACTGCTGCTGACCTTTGTACAGTCAGAGATTGGGAGCAAGACTGGGTCACAAACCTTGCAACAATAAACAGGGATTATTGTGTTTGCTTTTCTTTTGCTAGGAGAAAGAAGAGAAAAAAAATCCTTATCTATTAGTTGTCAGGAAAGAAAGAGAGAGAAAGATGTGCGGGACAGGGAATTGCAGAAAACTCATAAGTGAGTGAAAGTTTTGCACTTCAATATGCCCTACAGACATTTTGTGTTTTGTTTACTTTGCCCAGAGGACAAGTATTTGTATGTCAGAAGCCATTTTTCTTTCTTCCTCTCTTTCTCTATGTATGTAACCTTACATAAATTGAAGCAATTGTTTATAATATAGGGCACAATCCAGTTATAGCTAAACATTGATGGTCTTATTGATCTTAGCAGGAGAATTAAGCATGTGCAATCAATGCAACCTAAAAGGGTGTGATTTGGGCTGAATTGCTTCATGTACTGTAATTGGGCTGGAGTATCAACAGATCTTCATTGTGTTTCTTAATGTGGATTAAATTCTTATTAAGGGGATCAGAACAGTAATAAGAAAGCTGTCTCAGAATATTGATTTTAAAAGCATGCCACTAATTATATACTTTACAGCCCCACTATTTTTGCACTAAGAACATTACACAAACATTTGTTTTTTTTTCTGCAATTTCAGCCAGAATTTTTTTGTCAGCACTATGATAAAACGTTTACCCCAACATTATTTCTACTTTTGTGTGATCACAATATTTTGTCTTTGTGTATGAAAAATAAAAAATATATGATAGAGCTGTTATCTGTCTTGACCGTACTTATGTACGGTTATATGCATCGTCCACCATTTGATACCTTACAGATTTAGTTTTGACAAGACCTTTCATTACTGATATTTAAAAAAATGCCAACCACAAATATCAGTTTAGGGTTTTATTGAGTATTGGGCCATTTCATTCGCTAATAATAAGCCACCTAGAGTAAGATAAGTGTCAAATAAACTTAACAAATAAAATAATAAAGCAAGAAAAATAACTGATAAATCAGCAGCATATGAGTTTCACTGCTTGCCTGATTTCATTGTGATGCCATGGTCAGATTTGATCAAATGATGAACAATGAATTTCATCAACAGCTTTCTTATGTGATCCATATCTTTAGGTTATCATAGTCCATGCAAGTGTAAAATAATGCAACACTTTCATGACTATTCTATGAATTCTGCTCTCATCTGTTCAGGTTCTGGAAATCTCGTGGCACAGTGGATCATTGCAGCATAAGTATCATCTGTACTGACTAGAGGCTGTCTTGCAAAGAAGGAAAAAGTGCACAGAAATAAAATCACACCAAATGTGCAGGGTGGGGACCCCTGATTTTCAGACCATAGCACCAAAATTATTTGAAACAATTGTGATGCTTGTGTTATTGCTTAAAGAAAAAAACAGCAAATCATCTTCTCCAACACAATTCTATTAAATATTAGGTTTTTCTTTTGCCTTCATACCTATTATAGGTGCAATTGTAGTCAAGCCAATAGGAGCTATTCATATACCTACTGGATAAGACACTTGAAGATTAATGGCCAGCCATTATGGATTATTGCAATGTTTCTTAAGGAATTGTGTATGGCTTCACTGCATATAGGCTCTAATGAAAGGGTTTCCGACAACACTTTTAGCCAATTGTCCTGACAGCTGCATTCTTGGGGAGAGCACATTTCCAAAAGGAGATTGAACCTATCTGACAAAATGGGTTAAATTGCCGTTCCAGTTAGAGCCATACAATGCATTTCCTCTGCTAGGCAGAGAAATTGTTGAGAATACCCAACTACCATCTGAGAGCATATCTTGGTACATAATATACAGTTCTGTAAAAAATTATTCACCTCCTTTCCAATTTTCTCAATTTTAGCATACTTTTGCCATTGAATTCTATCCTAGTTTGAGTAAACAAATAATACTAAAAGCTGGTGCTTGTTTCATTTATTTCCTTAAAGAAGTAATACAAATGCAATATCCAAATACAAAAAGTAATACCATCCCCACCGCATTCAATCCCTTCGATTAAAGATGTGTGAAAATGTCATTAACCAATCAGGGCTGAGGCAGCCAAGTCACATAGAATGTCACAAACCTTTCCTTTCCTCATGAGATCTCATCCACATATTCCACAAACCAATTATGCTCCACCTGAAAAAAAAAAATTCTGAAGGCTGCAGTTGAAAAAAAAAAAAGTCTAGAAAAGTTCACAAAACCACTTCTAAAGCTTTGCGGCTCCACCAATGCATAGTCAGATGCATTGTCTTGAAATGGAGTGGCTATCTTCTCAAAATCACTCCAAGGGTGCAGCATAATACAGTTCAGGAGGTCACAAAGAACCCCAGAACAACATCAAGCAATCTACAGGCCTCTCTAAAAATCAACATTCAGGACTTCACCATCAGAAAAGAACTAAGTAAAAATGAGATTTGTGGGAGAACCTAAATAAAAAGCCTACAGAATGTTCCAGGAAGCTCTAGATATATCCCACATAAAAGCTTTAAAACCTCTTGCAAAACAATTTCTTCTTAGCTTGAACATGCCATTTAAACAATGTTTTTAGGAGTGGAACACAAAATCAGAATGATGGGATCTGGCATATTCTGTTTAAAGAGTATTCTGGAGATTTATTGCTAAAACATATTATGGGAGTAAGCATTTCAAGTCCCATCTCAATTTCTCATTTCCCAGTATATTTGATAATACATTCTGACATACAGAACTGCATTTTTATACAACCCATTCTTACTGCCATATACTCCATTGTGTCATTCCTGAAATCTTTGAAGTTCAGCATTTATTTTTATTTTTGGCCATTTTACCACATTACCTTATTTTACTGCACTGTACAGATCAACAGGACCACTTCTTTCTTGTGAAAAAGGCAGGAGGTTTGAAACTTTATACTTCAAGAAATATTTTCTAGGTTTGCAGATGAATTCCTGAGTGTCTGAACTCTGAGCAAAGTTAAAAACTGAGGTTCATTAGAGTGAACACATAGTTTTGTCTCCATCACTAGCCAGTTGGTTGATCTCACTGCGCTATGATATGCCTAACACTCTCCTGAATTTGTGCATTGCAGGGAAAAAAATAGCAGAAATGGCAAACACTGCATGATATTTGGAAATGTATTTAGGCTTTTATTTAGGAAAAGACATATTTCCAAAGAATGAGAAAAACAATTACCATGAGTTTAACTGTCTCAAACAGATTTGGCCTAACAAGTGTTCTTATAACTCAACTCTAAACAAGGTATTTTGCACCATAACATTTATAGGATAATCTAATGGAAGAACCCATTTCAGTTTTTAACCCTGCTGTCTTATGATAAACTGCAAAACTTTACAATATCTCCTACTCCATTTTGATGTGAATAATTAACCTGGATGGTGCATTTCTGTTCACTGTGATAGTATACATTTTGAAACACATTTTAATACATTTAGGCTCAGAATCAAATATAAGGGTATTTTTCTGGCAAAAAGTTCCTCCCAATAGGCTACTATGTCTAGCTCTAGTCTGGTCTGGTTGAATATTTTAAGGTTTTGTCTTCAGACAAAGAAACATTTTTTCTATAAACTGCATACATACATGCATGCTCTTGGTAACTCATATTCAAGAATGTGAATGGAAGTGAACCATTCAAAGCAATAATTAAAGGTCAAAAGAATTTGAATGACACCATGCTGATGCAACTGGCTTATATATACACAGGTAATCCTCAATTTACAAACAGAGCCCAAAATTTCTATTGCTAAGCAAGACAGTTTTAAGCAAATTTTACCTCAGTTTACAACCTTTCTTGCCACAGTTTTTAAGTGAATCACTGCAGTTATTAAGTGAACCTGGCTTCCTCATTGACTTTCCTTGTCAGAGGATCACAAAATATAATAGCAACAGAACTCAGCAATAGGACCTAGATTTATATACCATCCCATAGTGCTTTACAGCACTCTCTGGGCGGCTTACAATGTCAGCATTATTTGCATATTGCCCCCAACAGTCTGGGTTCTCATTTTACTGACCTCAGAAGGATGGAAGGATGGGTCAACTTTGAGCCCCATCAGGATTGATGATGATCACATGACGCTGGGGCACAGCAACCATTATAAATACATGTCAGTTGCTAAGCATCCAAATTTTGATTACATGACCAGGGGGATGCAACAACAGTCATAGATCACTTTTTTCAGTACCACTGTAACTGAAAGGTCACTAAAAGAATGGTTGTAAGTCAAGGACTACCTATACATGCTGTCCTCTATCACAGGGACTTGGGCAGGCTGAGTTTCTCTTGAGGAAGAGAACCAATGCTCTTTGTCTGCTATCATTGCATAGCCATGTCCCATCCCATTACAGTAATTATATGCAATTTTGTGGTGGGATAGTAAGCTGTATTTGACATGGGCCAGGACAGCAATTATATTTTGACTGGTATTTATTATCTATATCTATTTTTTGTACTTTTATAAACCATATCTTGGGCCCATATTCTGAGAGAAAGTAAAGGGGAAAGGAAAAGGGACAGGGACAGTGTAAAAGATGTATGTATGTATGTATGTATATATGTATTAAATTTATTGGCCACCCATGTTACCACAAGGTAACTCTGGGCAGAGATATTAGAGATATACACAGAACATTATTTTGGCAATAAAGGATTCCATTTTCATAACTGCAAAAGAAATAATAACTTGTTTTCCATTCTTTGCTACTTCAGAGATATTTTTATTATGTATTTATATGTATTTATACTGTTCAAACTAAGTGTCTAATAATTTTAGGAAAGTTTTTTTTATCCTGTCTTTATACTGAGCTTTTTAAAATCTGCCTACCAAATTCTGTATGCCAGACTGTAGCATAAATTTAATTTGGTCATAAATACAATACTCCACTTGAAAAACTGTATCTTTTCGAGTCATGGTTCTGGCCTATTTTAGTTAAATATTGATATTTAACTGTGCTGGTTCCTTTGTGCAGAATACTGGGAAGCATTTTTTAAAAAACCTTTTCACACCCACCCATCTTCAATCTTCATGGTCAATGGTATCAAAGGCTACCAACAGGTCAAGTAGGGCAAGGGTGGATACACAACCCTCATCCCACCCTCACTACAATCATCCAAAAGCCTGACCAGTGCCATTTCTGTCCCATAACTGGGTCTGAATCTTTCCTGAAAGAGATCCAGACAATCTGCTTCATCCAAGATCCTCTGAAGCTTTTGCACAACCATATTTTCTGCCACATTCCCCCAAAAGGGGAGGTTAGAAAATGTCCAGTAAAGTGAAATCCAGTTATGGCTTGTTAAGGAGGGGGCGAACTGAGGATTCTTAAGATGGGAAAGACAACCCCTCACTTAAAGAAGAATTCACCACTAGTAGAACCCACAAAATATCCCCTAGTCCACTTTAACAAGGCTGGCATGGATATAAAGAGCAAATGACTAAGCTTCCAGTCCTAAGGACCATGTCCATTTCCTCAGGCCCAATGGTTCAAACCATTCCCAGATAACCAGACAAGGAAGGACTATTAGGTCTGTTCACTGCCATGAATTATTTATAAAAGTGATAAAGGTAGGATATAAGTAACTAACTAAATAAATCTCTAATACGTTTCATCTACTCTACAGGCCTATACTTTTAAAATGTCTAATGTTAAAAAAAAAATTATAAACGCATTTTACAAGATTTAAGATAAGCAAAATAGTGTGTTTTAAATTCATTTAAAATATGTATTTAAAAGCCAACAAGGATGGGAATTGTGTAGGATTGTCTATTCATATTTCCCTTCGCCCTATTATTTTACTGCCATTGTTATAATTTTATGTAACTGTTAAAAGTTTCCTGATTTCCATGAGATGAGGCTTCTGTATCATTTATCTTTCTTGCTGTTTGCATCAGATTCAATCCTGAGCCTTGTTCTTCCTAAACTTAATACATAGATATGTTTAGTTTTTACATGTATACTCTTTATCCCATTTGCCGGATTCTAATATTACTGCCTATGTCGGTATTCTTGACTGGCCTTTCTTTATATGGTATATTTCTTTTCTTATTGCAATGTGTAAAGAGGCTCTTATCTTATTTGCAAACACTGCAGGGACTATCTAATTAAAACAAAATTATTTTTATTGTTACTGAGCTTTCGAAATTCTCTAGTGTAACTCTTTTAATTTAAGGCTGGCTCTTATTCTGCATATGTTTTTCCCCCCTTCCTTTCTTTCTCATGTACCTTCTTAATATTAGAATCACAGGATAATGTAAGTTTTCTGGCATGGCAAATTTTCATCCTCGCCAGAGCATTCAGAAATGACCAAATCTGCTATGGCTGTGATTTCCAAGCTCACAAGTCATACCTTACATTGCTCACTCAAAATGAAGTCACCCAGCAGGATTCCTTAAAATCCTGTGGTTGGTTTTATTTATTTATTTAAAGCAACAGGTACAGTACAACTTCCTAACAACTAGTATTTCTCATTATGTGTAACATGATTAGCTATTCAAATCCATCTTAATAACTCAGGGTCTAAAATATTATTTAATAACTGACAAAATTGTTGACTTACTCACTATACTTACTAATTATTTTCTTTCTTTACCCTCACCCCCCGCCCCTTACAAATGCTACACATGACTAAGGAAACACCCATTTCCATTTGTTTTATGTTAAATCAACATCTAACCACTCTGTGATTTCATTCAAAGAAAACAGAAGGAACACATTAGCTTTGTGGTTAGAGAGATTGATGGGCTTCAAACACTTTTAACCATGGATGGAGACTTTTTATTTTCTTTTTCCAGTCCTAGCAGCTGGTGTTTTTAATTTAAATAGATTTAAGAGAATGAAGATCATTTTATTGAACATAGGCCTTGCTCCTTGGACAAAAATTAAGTTAACTGTTTTAATTAACTAATATTCAAAAGGAACCTTGCTTAAAAAGTCAACAGTTAGACAGTACAGTAATAAGGGACAAAATTTGACTTACTTTAACAGTAAAAATATACATGAGAAATAAACACTGACTCTCATTCCCCATGCCAAATGTACAGTATGGAACAAGAAAACTGAGAGTAATAAATTGACTGTCAGGCCTGAAAGACCATGTCCACACATGAAGGTCCAATTAAACTGATTTATTACTAAAAATCTATGCAAAGGAATCTTCTCAATTAAAGCAGGTCAGCAGTAAGGGTCAACAGAATTCAAGGGGGGTTGAACTTAATCTGCTTGTCACTACATAGGTATTCCAAGCCGATCCATCTTTTAACTCCACCCCCAGGTTCTGCTATCCCTCCTACATTAAAAATATATTTTTTATGAACTTAATTCGGGGTAGAATCCGGGGGACTGAATGGAGCTAAGCATTTACTGGCTGGATGCCCTTCCTGATGTCATGTGGAGTTCGCAGCAGATATATATATATTTTATACCCTAGAAGAGAAAAAATGGCCACTATCTAAGATTGACCTCTCAACCTTCCAAGTGGGAGGTGACCACCTTCACCATTAGGCCAACACACCCCTCTACTCCTTCTCGTATACTGACTGGGTATAAATGATATAAAATAATTTTCTTTCAAATAATACATAGCTCTACTACTGAATATAAAATGCCTCAACCCATTTCATAGATAACATTGCTGAACTATGCCATCTTGTCATATTTGGTTTTATGTCTAAAAGGCAGAGTAACAAAAGAATAGTTATTTTCACTTTTGCAGAGGTTTGGGGACCTTCAAGCAGGATAAATATAAGAAACTGATAAATCTTTCCCTTAAGAATAATATTTTAGATTAGATATTAATTTATCTTATTTTTTTAATATAATTCTATTCATATATTTTTTTCTTTCATTCAATTATGTCTGATTTTCAGAGATTGCCTGGACAGGTTTTCTTGGAAAAGTTTACAGAAGTGGTTTGCCATTGCCTTCTTTCCAATCTGAAAGAACTTGACTAGGCTCAAGATTACTCAATTGGCTTTGTTCCTAAGGCAGGATTAGAACTCATAGTCTCTCAGTTTCTATCTTGATACCTTAACTACAACATCAAACTGACTCTCATTCTATCCATACCATCATACATATGTGTCAGCTACCATCTTACTCTTGCTTGTGCTTCGCTGCTATGAGATTCCCATGAACTGTGGAGAGGCGGAATGAAGAGGAGATTGCTTGGGAAAATGAAAGTAAGTGCTGTAGCTCCTCGAGGCACCGCCTCAAGGTCACCCAGCTGGAAGAAGGAGGTAGCCACATACCATACGGCACTTGGACTGACAGTTATGAAAACATCTTGCCTGGACTTGATTGGTTACAATGGAGTGGGCAATCAGAGACCGTTAAGGGAGGGAAAAATAGAAGTTAGTGATATTGGTGTGCGATTCTCAGTTCTGGTTATGGAATACTGCAATACACTAATAAAACTATTCTTTCTCAACAAATGGAGTCAAGGATCGTTTCTATTTAAAGATTTAAATTGTGGTAGGTCAAACAATATGCTTCACTGATAAAAAGGCTTCATGCAATCAAATAAAAAAAGAAGCATTCCTACTTTGGAGCAAAAAGTCATCTAGACAACATTTACCATAGTTGTCTCAAACTTCCCAGTGTGAATCTAACTGCTGCAAGATCTGTCATGTTTTTATTTTACCAATTATAAAGCTCTGTTGTGATAATGATTTCCTACATTGCAAATACCTGATGTAGAAGGCTATTAATATCACTTAAATATAGGACGCCCAAAATAATACATCTCCTGTCACCTCCTCCCTCACTCTAAATGCTCACTGTAAATGAGCACTTACTTTCAAATATTCTTGTTTTTGACCAAAACTGTTCCAATGTGATTGAAAGCTTGGTTATGCCTTTTTAAAAACAGCAGTCAAAAGAGTTATATCAATGCCATGGCAGTATTTTAAACAGCATCAATCATTCACCTAGTAGCAGTTATAATTACTATATATACAATTCTCATATGAAATTGTTCATCAAGATGCTATTGAAGTTTTCTGTTTCAAAAGTCACCAAAGCACATTTCTAGTCTATCATGAAAAAAAATTATAAAGAATTTATAGAAGAAAGGGATGTCTTAGGGATTCCCTGTCTTTCAATTCAACCTATTTCACGAAGTCAGCGTGGGGAAAAATGGAATATGTATGCTACTTGGAACTCCCAATGAAAGCGGGGATATAAATTTAACAGAAAAAAAACACACTAAGCTTCTTTTAGGAAGCCAGGTCAAACTGTTTCCATGTTTCTTGTTGGGAGTTATTATTGCTCATAAAAATAATGTTTGCAAAGGATTTTTATCCAATCTTATTTCTTATAATGATTGGGAGCAGATAATTAAAAAGAAAATTATTTGGAGCCTAAAGAAACGTAGCTCCGTCTTAACTCAACCTCTTTTTTATTACTCTGTACAGTCTGCTATTTTTAATGGCACTATTTTTAATGTTTTATTATTTTTTCAGTTGCATTTTTAAAATGATGCGGATTCTTGTCTCTTACCATGAGAGCCACTGATATACAATGTTATAAATACCTTAAAGAATAGTATAAATAAACATTTGCTAAAATATAAATTACAATAAAGCAAGAAGTCCATAATTATTTAGTTCCTTAAATATTGGATGCTGGTTTAAAGTGCTGCAAGGAAAAAACTTCAGGCCTTGATAATTTCTGAAAGAAAGAAACAGAAGTAGTTACAGTAAATTCTATTCTTGTAATATTGTTTTAGGGAAATTGTGTTTCATTTCATTTAATTCTTGATGATATGCATATATGAGTATATGTAACACATGGATAAAAAAAAGCAGGCCCATAAGAATAAGCATCATGGTTCAAAAATGAGTGGTCAGTACTCTTTTGTTTGTATTTGTTTATACCTTTATACCTTTCTGTCATATCCATATAGAGAATAATATATGGAGTTGTATTTGTAACTAGTGAAGAAGTGATATATGGCTTGAATCTGTCTTCACTCATAAGAACCATTTTGCTTGAAATCAAATCATTGCTCATGACCTATCAAAATGCTGATCATTATTGTTTCCATGAATGCTCATTTAAATTAATTTGCAACAAGCTTTAACCTTGACACTTCGTTGCAATTGTGTTCTGAGTTTACTGCAGCATTAATCATTAGAAATCTGACATCAAACAGTGGTTTATCTTGCTGACAGAAATCTGGTTACCGTGTGTGTGTGTGTGTGTGTGTGTGTGTGTGTGTGTGTGTGTTTACTACCCTGATTGCTGGACTAAAGGAGCCCAATCTAACTTTCAAAATTTGTTCAGATTACAGCATCTTCATCCTGAACTAAAATTAATTATAAGCTAGAGAAGGATCTCTCATAATTCATTCAATGGAGGAAAAGATACAGCTCAATCAATACCAATATGTTTAATTAGGAACGCATTTTTGTGATCTAAAAAATATCAACTGGTCTACTCTGCATGGTTTTACAATATGAAAAATATAAAGTTCATATTGTAAAAATTATTCTCAGGCTAAAAGAAACTTTGAACAGTTTTACCCAGTTATAATTTTTCTATAAGAAATGAGAAGTGGCTACTGTCATTCATTTGTTAATACATTTATGAAAAATTACAGTGTTATTATGTGTGGTTGCCTTTGAAACAGTATAAAAAATTTAATTGGTTTAAAATTCAGCTGCCAGAATATCATCCAGTATTATTGTATTTATTAATACTTGAAATACTATTTCAATCTGCATTAGAAAATAGGGGAAAATAGAAGGAGAAGGTGTTGGATATGTTTTGCATCTTGAGTTATTTGTAAAAATAATAAAAGCAGGAGATAGATAGATAGACAGACAGACAGACAGACAGATAAAATTCTCTCATGTCAAATCCCAATCCTAATTCCTGAAAGACTATATAATTTATGATGAGCTATTGAATTTATAAAATTGGTTTTGAATACTTTAAAACTATTCCAAGAACTCATATAAAAGCATTGCCTATCTTTACAACTATTATTATTTCAAATCAGGAAATAAACAATTGGCAATCATACTGTAATGGAAATATATTTTATAGTATTAAATGTATGCTTAAAGTCTATATAATTATGCTGAGTGTATTGAATTTGAAACTGATTTATTGTACCATGATTTATCTCTTTTAATTTCCAGTACAATAGTGAACTTCCCTTTATGATCAATTCTCTTATCCACCTACTTGCAAAAATACTACTAAAGATTCCTAACATTTTCTACAATATATTTTTAGAGAGCTGGCTAAATTGTTTGTTTGGTTTTTTTTGGTGAGGAAAAAGGAAAGGGAATAGTCAAGAAGAAGAAAAATGATATAGAAAATAAACAAAGGTGGAGTAAAACTGGTAAATAGAATTGGTGATCCCTTATCTATTTTTTTTCCTCAAAATATTAAAAGAATGGATTCTTACAGATATGGCTATGCTACCACTATATTTTAAGATTAGCAAATAGCCAAAGGGGAGAAAGTAAGTTATAGTTTCCATATAGTTGGAAGTTGTAATTTCAAGAAAGAATGTAGAAAATCATTCATTTTCTAACATTTATTTGATTTGATTTTATATATCCTATTTGTAAACTGCTCATCTCTCACATTAGAATGGCAGATGGATGTCAATACTGAACTAAAATATAGGCATTTTGTTCTCTGTATCATTTTCTTCCTATCGGTATTAGTCTTAACATTACACTGTATACAATTATTAACCATGCTGGAATTCATACAAGCTTTTAAAGCAGGATTTTTCTTCACAGTAATTCTGTAAATTAGTAAAAAAAAAAAAAAAGAGAGAGAGAGAGAGAGGTATCAGAAAATGTAGAGACTTAATTAGATACATAAAGAAAAACTAGCACTAATCAGTGGTAAATGTTATTTTGTATCAGGCCGAAGTAGTAATCATATGTGTTAATGTAAATATGCTTTGAAAACTACTTGCAATTTCATCTCTTACAATAGTTAATTGGTGCTGGCATATTGCTTTTCATTTCAAATCAGTTTGTGTGTGTGTGTGTGTGTGTGTGTGTGTGTATGTGTAGACATTTGTGCAAGGTATACATTTAATTCCATTAGCAAAACTACTTTGGCATAATATACATATAATTGAAGCTACATATTCATCACTATATTTGTTAAAAAATGCTCACTCCCCCCCCAATCTATTGTGCATGAAACTTCTGTTAGTAAAACAATAAACATCTGTAAGTCCAGTTAGTGACATTGCAAAGATTTGTTAAACATTGAATCAACTAATGAGCAATAGACAGTGGCAAAAATCATATGTTATATTGTTACTAACTCCTGAGATTTGCAGTCTGTTGGCATAATTTGGGCATGAATGCATAATTTATAGGAAAGCCTCTATTTTTTCCAGTGTTCCAGTTGATGAAAGTTGTATTTAAATACCCTGTAGTTAGACTATTAACTTTTGCAAAATAGAAACAGATGTGGTGTCTTAGTATGCCATTAAATTTATGATTTACATAGTACCCCTGAATATATCAACAGAACCCAATGATTCTAATTTGCTTGGGATTTACAATAACCTGATCTGGCATGTGTAAGTACTACAACATTTTAAACAAAATTAGAAAGCTATTACATTTTTTTTGATTAAAAATGCAATTGTCTTTATTAATGATAAAAACTTAGAAAATCTTTCTTTGTTCATGGATTTTTATTTTATACAAATGTGCATTACATTTAATACATTTTTGCCACTACTTTCCTCATTTTAAAATAAACTAGTCCATTGAATAGGAATCTGTCCAATACAATGCCAAAATCCAGCTTTCAAATGAATAGCAGATTCCATTAAAAAGAGAAAGAAAAGTTAGCATTTGTTGTCAAGAACTTGTACATAAAGTTATCCTTTTAATGATTATATTTAACTTACGTGTTGTTGATTAGATGGGTTTTTTTTGAGAGAGCTTACAGTTGGGAAGGTTTATTCCCAAGTATACGTAAACTGTGGTTCTAGTGCTGACACAGTGCTACTGTAGAATTGTGCATTTGTAACTTGCATAGCTTCTGTGCCTTGAATGACTAGAAAAAATTATAATACTCAGTAATTTTTTTTAATTAAATCACATTTTCTATAACTACGAAAGAATCAGAACATAGAATAGCTTATGAATGAAGGCAAATATACGTGTCCAGTGGTGGAATTCAGCCGGTTCGCACCAGTTCGGAGGAACCAGTAGCTAAATTTGGTTGACTTTGGAGAACCGGCTGAACCCATGCTGCTTCTGGAAATCCGTTCTAGGCCTCGGAGGACTGGAGGAGGTCTCCCAGGCCTAGAACTGCCCACCAGAAGTGCGTGGATGTCACTTCCAGAAGTCCATTCTAGGCCTCGTGGAGGCCTCCCAGTCCTAGAACGGCCCGCCAGAAATGCATTGATGTCACTTCTGTTCTAGGCCTCAGAGGCTGGGACGAAGCCTCCCAGTCCTAGAACAGCCCACAGGAAGTGCACGGATGTCATTCAGGAAGTCGATTGTAGGCCTCGGAGGCCCAGGCCTGCATCCACGCAGAGAACCTGATGTTCAGGTATTTGAATCCCACCACTGTACGTGTCCCAGGATAATGTTGCAAGATCCAATCTGGGTCGGTCACCAGGACTGGAGTTTTACACTTCCGAGCTTTCAGACTTGTGCTGGAGCCCTATTTTATTTATAGAATAGCCCAAAGCACATATTCCAGTAGAAAGAAGTTCCCTGAGGATGGGTAAACCTCTGGTCCCAGTGGCCGACTCAGATTGGATATTGAATACCTTCTCTCAAAGGCAAGAGAAAAAAAGAATTCCAGTTCTTTCTCTCTCTCTCTCTCTCTCTCTCTCACACACACACACTCACATACACACACACACACACAAACACACACACACAATGTGTGAGTGTGTGTGTGTTTGAAGGGATACTCTTGCTAATGAATGTTTGAGTCCCTGGAAAATAGCTCTTGGGAAAAATAAAGGTAGTAGCTCCATTTTATATCCAAAGACTTTATATGTTTAGAGAATAAGGAAATGACGTAGAATGGTAAGTGACACAGAATTCATTTCTATAAGGGTGTCTTCCTTTTATATAGGAATGGATGCAATCCATTGATCATACAGACATCTGAATAAGTATAACAATACCAGATGCAAGGCCTCCAACCCTTGTTGGTTTGCTTCCTGAATACATCTGGGTTGTCCATTTCATGCAAAAAGCATTGTAGTAGATGGCCTCTGAACCTGATTCAGGTTTCTTATCCATCACAGTTCAGGAAGTGATAATGTGTTATACTCCCCTGTATTTAACAGTAAACCAGTAAAGAAACAAGATGAACAATTTTCTAGAAAGAGAAGAATTGAATGTTAAGATATTTTTAACTAATTGTCCTTAGTACAGGGATGATGAACACTTGGGAATCTCCATTTTATCCAGATTAATAGTTTCACGTCCTTTGAGTCAAGGGACATTCAAACCAACAAGGGTAGGAGGCCTTGTATCTGGTATTGTTATACTTATTCAGATGTCTATATAATTTATGGATTGCATCCATTCCTATGTAAAAGGAAGACACCCTTATAGAAACGAATTCTGCACCACTTACCATTCTACGTCATTTCCTTATTCAGTCAGTTTTATTTCAGATCACACGGAGATAAGGGAAAAAGAAAGCAACTCCCTTGTAATTCCACTTCCCATGAAGTTTAATTCTGTGGTAAAGCATTGTGACAGTTCTCTTTCTTTGTCTTCATGTCTGCAAGATAGGATAATGCTAAACTTCATAGCAACAAAATGATTGTATTTTAGAATATGAAACAGGTGTCATTCAAGGACATACTGACCCAGATAATCAGAGTAGTCTGTCATGAGAAGTAAAGAAGCTCTAGTCTGTGGGTTGGACTTTGCAAAACAATTACTATTTGGAAACTTAATTATAGTGCTGTAGAACTCATGATAGACTTGAGCCTTTAGATCTTCTAAAGCAGGCATGTCAGACTCGTGAGTCACGTGACATCGCGCGACGTATCGCGACTTTTTCCCCATTGCCAGCAATGAGGTGGGCACGGTTTCAGTATGATGCATCTGGCCTGCGGGCCGGCAGTTTGACATGCCTGTTCTAAAGATTGGTCAGAAATTACAATCTAATAAATAAGTTATAATTAAAAGTATTCTTTTGTTTAAGGTAATAGCAATTAAGTTTCAGAAAAGTAATCTTCCCATTTCAGTTATATGCAAAAGTAATTAAAATTTACATTTGATTTAATTATTATTCAGTTCTATGTATATTACTTCCCTTTCCCTATGTTTGTTATAAAACAAGTCTGCATCATTGTGATCCTCCAAGCTAAATAAAGTACACAAGCCAAACAGATGCTCAGTGAACCTCTTTGCAACCCATTCCTTCAATGTAAGATATCTTAGGCAGGTTGCAGACTAAAGCAGTTTATTAGACTCATGATACACAATCTGCAGTCAATACAATTGATCAAAGTTTTGTTGATTTACTATAATGTGGCAGGAAAATTGGTTAGCATGCTGTCCAAATGATCTTTGCATTTTCAGAATTGTTAAAACAAGGATGCTTTATAAGCAAGGATGTCTATTTCTAAATGGGTTAATTAAGTTTCACTTTAGACTCATTTACTCATAGAACATTCCACCAGAAGATCATCCAGGTGCTTTTTGGCCAACTTGAGTGAGCATTAAAGTTCTTCTTAATGAGCATCGACATCTTGTTACTCTCCTGTGGATTCTACATTTATCTAATGTTTATGAACACTTATTTTAGCCAAGGGTGAGAGGAGCTCACAGAACCTTCAAAACCTTCGGGGATTGTTTGTGACTTTTTGAACTATTTTATTTCAGGACAGCTACTTTTGGGAAATTATCCCAAATTATCTATGGAGATTCTCAGTCAGCCAGGTCATGGTTGTCCCAAAGGGGCTTTTTCAGGAGACAACTGGACTTTCTGTTTCTTCTTTGAAGACATTTTGCTTCTCATCCAAGAAGCTTCTTCAGCTTCTTGGGGTCTTGGATAATTTGAGGTCCCAAATTATCTCAATTTCAAAGGTTGGGGTCTCTGGACTGGTCCACAGTTCCTACTTGTCATTTTAGGAGAGCAGGAATAAATAATATCATCCTCAGCCCATAGGTAGGCTGTTGAAATCAAAAGTATTGCATTTCCTTCTCTAGTAGAGCAAATGGGGCAGACCTGATTGCTTGCCTCGTATCATTCTATCTGATACAAATATTTCTGTTCCAGCTCGCAGATTTAATTTCTATTCTCTGTCTTCAATGGCCATCTTGTGCTGACTCCGAGGTACCCTACTATGAAATGGTGACTTGCTTTATGGGGGAGTGGGGAGGAGGGTAAAATTCCGGTTTTCTCTTTCTCTTTCTCTTTTTTTTTCTTTTTTCTTTTTCTCTTTTCTCTTTCTTTCTTTCTTTCTTTCTTTTTCTTTCTTTCTTTCTTTTCTTTTCTTTCTTCTGTTTGAAATTCATAAGTGTTCTGCCAGTTTCTCTTTCCAGCTCACATAATGGGAAGAATGGAAAAACCCATGAAGTTTCCCCCTACACACACACACACACACACACACACACACGTGTACACACTCAGAAAACATATCCATAAAAAGGAAAGCAGTTTGCACTTATTCTCCTAGCACAGGTGGAATGGGAAAAGAAGCCTGATTCTATTCATGATCTCTGGAATCCAATCAAGAATTACAGTTTTGTTTTGTTTTTTCAAATTAATGGCAATTCCCGGATATCCATTCAAGTCTCATTCTCTTTCTATCCTGAATTAATAATCTTTAGAGATTATGCCAAAAAAGAAAATGAGAATATGAGGTGTCTTTTGTCAGATCAGATCATTTGATATTGAGACATGCTATGGCTTTCTAGAATCTAGGATATGGGACAGTATTTTTCATCATCTGCTACTGTGGCTTCTAAAAATACTAGATATTACTGGGTAATGAAATTTGTTATATTTCCCATGCATGCAATTCTCTGCTCAGTTGAATGGTACCAGCTAAACCAGGATTTCACTGTAAAAATATTTTTCATGTTATCCTTTGCATAATGGGAATAGCAATGTCCAACATGGCTTTTCCTTTCTCTGTTTCTAATCTGTTTGTGGAGAATTTTTTGACGGCAAAAAAAAGTGTTATTGTTTTCAGTTTATATTCTATTAGAAGAAACTAAAAAGCTGTTGCACATATTACTGACTTAATTGTGATCTTGCTGAGTTGCATGTGATTTTAAAGAGGTTCCTTATTAATGTGGATACAATTTACATAATTTATTTTCCAATAAGCCCTGTGATTCAATCCTGCTCCTATTGAAGTTAGAAGGAATCTTTCCATAAGCATCAGACGAAGATAGTTTCATAAAACTCAGCTTTAACAAGGCAAGGAAAGCTTTTCATTAAATATTTGATGTTAACTGTCAATTATCTTCAAAAAAAAAGCAGACAGCACATTTCCAAAAGAGACATTGATAGTATACATTATTACAAAATTATGTTTTAAACTATTTTTATGCTATTACTGAACAAATAAGAAATGGAAAAGCAAAATTGCACTTAATTGATCTTAGTTCATATGGGTGAGTACAGTAAAAGTATTATTAAAACCTCACTTCTAAAAAAGAATCATTTGAAACTTCATTTAAATTTAAAACATGAGTCAGCCTGGAGAGTTTAAGTCCTCTTTCTCTCTCTCTCTCTCTCTCCTTTTCTTTTCTTTTATAATATACACTAGCTGAAGAACTTCCTTATCCACAAGACAGTTAAGCTGACCAAATCAGCTTAATGGAACTGGCAAATCAGCTTATATCTACATATTTCTACTTAACTGAATTGTAAATCAAGCTGGATGAAACTCATTTGTTGCCCTTTTCCAGCAGAGTGACATTTATTTCGATTTTTATAACCTACCTTATCCTTTGGATGCCGAGCTAACCAAATCCGGTGGAAGAGAATATGCATTCACACATATACATTGCATATTATTATAATGTCATACCAGTTTAATCTATTGACTGAACTTAGTGGTGGTTATGCTTATAATAGAAAAAGTGGGATAATTTCTATTCTGCTTTTCCATTTTTTAAATAAAAAAATGCTTTCTTGAATATCTCTATTGTTTGCTAGAGACTATAGACTCAGAGCTCTGAACTTTGGAAAATGAAAAGCTATAGAGTAAGTCAAATAAATAAATCATTAACCTTTAGTAAAAAAAAACAAGAATGGGACAGCACTGAAAAAAAACAGGAAAAAACGTGACATCATTGTATAAATTTGCATAATGCTAATATGTATTTACAAATGAAAAAAATAGATATAATGTATATATTTAGAACATATGCATTATTTATATATTTAGAGTAATGATATAATTTGCTTCATTGTAGGAGGGAAGACATATTAAGCTGAAACTATCCAAATCACATGACAGCCAGGACAATTGGTGAACTCTGGAAAAGTCTCATAGAGTAAAATGAACTATGTTTGAACACTCATCATTTAAATTCTGCAGTATTTGTCTCATCTGCCCATAATAACAGCCATACACTCAGGTGCAGTACATACATTTGCAAACACACAAACATCAACCATGCCCTCCAACAGAATTGTTACTGAATTTCCCATCTCCTGATTTTTTTTTAATTTATTTTTTTATTTTCCAATATTGATGTGGTGCCTTCAGAATAGTTCCCCCCCCCTCTTATTATTTATTTTTTTCTTTTTCTCTCCCAGAGCGCATAGCCAATACAATCAGTTAAAGTTCTTCATTTAGTATGTTTCAGAGAAAAGAACACCTGCTGGCTTCTTTAATAACAAGTTGTCCTTTCTTGAGATATATATGAAAACTATAGCACAGAGGGGAGTTGAGAATAACCTTTAAACATTAAAACTGTATTCCATTTTTAAAAGGTCCAGCCTCCTTGGTGAAGATTGCTGGAATAAATTTGGGAAAGCTTTTTCTGAAGATGGCTGTTTTTTGTTTTTCTTTCTAAAATGAACATTATACCAAATGAGTGAAATTGCACTTCTGGTTAGTGGCTTTGAACACAAATGCTAATGTTCTACAAAGTAATGTTTTCAAAGTAGTTTTTTAAATACTGTTTGAGGAATACAGGTTTCTGGATGTATTTAATCTACCTTGTTCTCTAGCTGTTATTTGAAGAGGCGGATTTTTTTTTCTTCCTTCCAGCGAACTAAGTAAGGGTTTGTCATTTAACAGTTAGTACATTCCATAGCTTTTAGGCATGAATAAAGATTCACAGTCTGCGCTTTTAGCTTTTGGTTAAATTGACTTTTTCTCTTCCTTTTCATTCATTTGCCAGGCTTCTGTCTTAACTCAGAGCCAAGACAGATGATGTGACTCCTAAACCACTTCTTGTAAGACAAATACGTTCATGCAAAGAGTGTATCTAACTCGGGAACAACTGTTCGCCTTATTTTCAGGATAAAGCTGACTGAATGGAATGTTAACTGTTTGGTTTTTTATGAAAACTCTTGTCCGTCCACTGAACAAAGAGCTCACTGGTAGATCCTAGTGATAGTAATGCATATGAACTTTCAGGGGAAGTTGAATTTAGCTGAGTAAATGTAACAGCTTTTAAAAAAAAAAGCATATAAACAATCACCAACAGAATTTGACTGCTATTTGTGCTGAGTACAATAAAGTTCTCTCGTTTGCTTCTTCTCATATGTCTTGTATGGATGCTATCTTCGGAGCCATTTTGCCCAGACTCATTGTTTTCTGATGCATAGACCCAGTGCCTAGAACATTTTAAATTAGGGATACAGGTAGTCCTCAACTTACAACAGCTCATTTAGTGACTGTTCGAAGTTACAACTTCGAAGTGACTTATGACCATTTTTCACACGTATGATCGTTGCAACATCCCCATGACCATATGATTTACATTCAGATCTTGTCAGCTGATTCACATTTATGACAGTTGCAATGTCCCGGGGTCATGTGATCCCCTTTAAGACCTTCTGACAAGGAAAATCAATGGGGAAGCCAGATTCACTTAACAACCATGTTACTAACTTAACAACTGCAGTGATTCACTTAAGAAATGTAGCAAGAAAAGTTGTAAAATGGGACAAAACTCACTTAACAAATTTCTCACTTAGCAATATAAACTGTGGTCATAAGTTGAGGACTACCTGTATATTGTTGTTGTTGTGTTTAAATCTGTCAGATTTTGTTAACATGTTCACATTTTGCAATTTCCCTGATTTTATTTGAACTTGCTAGACTAGTGCTATTCTTATCATGCCAGCAGATATATTCACCCATGTCAGCTATTCCTAACCTAATGGCTTCATGCCAGGTTACTATTACAATTTCTCAGCTCTCAACCATCATGACTGTGGGGAGATATACACCCCATGCAATGCTTGGGATTTCATCAAGCTAGGTACCAGGGTGGGGAAAAATGAACATATATCTATGCTTGAAAAAACTTTGCTAGTATGAAAGCAGATGAAGTAACCACAGTCACAAATGTATTCTTCAAGATCACTGGCAATGAAAAGTATGTGCTCTATTAGGTTTTTTTTTTTTTTTTTGACAACCTGTTATATTCCAGCTGGCATCATACTCCAAACAATAAGGTGCCCTCAAACACAGACTAAGTGGCAGGCTCCGTGATCTTGTGTACTTTATTCTTTCTTCACAGTTGTGCAATGTTTACATTTCATCTAGGGCGCCGTCTGGCCACCAAGCTAGATGGGTGTGGTATAGAAACTTAAACAGAGAACAGAATTCCTTCAGTGGCACAGAAGATGGTAAAGTAGCTCTGTGTAAAGAAAATGCCGGCTGAGATTACAGCTATTCACTATATTCTGTAAAATAAGCCCCAGCATTGATTAAAGAGGAAAAGAGGATACATTGGAAGGAAAATACTGAGGCTCAGAGCATCAGCTTTTTTTCTATGGAAATCAGGGTTCAAGAGGGAAAAATAGAGATATAACCATAATGTAAGAATATGCCTTGCATTATCTCAGACTACCAGAGGTCTCAAAAAAGGGTTTCATAATCCTCTTATTTACAATGTTTGTAAGCTAACCCAGTCTGCAGGGACTCTGGGACACAAACGGCAAAGCAGGAATTAAAACAATAGGATGCAGTAAAATAAATATAATAAGTAATTGTAACATCATAGGCCCTTGCTTAGCTATAAGAGTGGCAGTTAGCTTAGATCAAAGGAAAAATATGAAGAGTCTTGTGGAAAGGCAAGGAGCAATGGGGACAAGCATACAGCTACTGAAAGTCTGCTGCTTTGTCCACACTTCCAAGAACCTTTTGGGATGAGAATATGGTTTACTCTTAGCAGACCCTCTCAAGATGTTCAAACCAGTCACAATATTCAAGCCTGGCAAGGGGGAGCCTATTGTAGCCTGCCATGTATAATATGCAACATGCAATATTATGTAATATGCCGTATAGACTTTTATAGATAATGAGAATACTATGAGCTGTGAACAGGGCTCTACAGACAAACAATGTAGATTAATGTTATTCTGCAATGTGTGTTGTCTTGCCAAGAATCTGGCTGCTGTATCCTGTACCAATTGCCCCACACTAAGTATATTGCCCGAGTCCAACTACTTAAATACAAAGCCAGTTCTACACACTGACTATACTCTATTCTATGTCCCATTTCAAAGTCTCTTTAGCAGTGTTTTTCACCCTGAGGAACATTAAGATGGGTAGACTTCAACTCTCAGAATTCCCCCAAACAGGATCCACCCATCTTAAAGTTCCTGCTGTAAAGACAATAATTGAAAAAAAAAACCTATACAGATTAAACAGATTATTCTTCCAAATCACAGGAATCTGAGGTTTGAGGTTTTTTTAAGGGGGGGGGGAGGGAGTTTGTGACATTATTTAAGACTGGGAAAAATGGGTAATTGGGTCAAACAGTTTAAGAATACTGCCTTATGGCCTACTTAGCTAGCATGGCAAGTAGAGTTGCTAATGTAGTTTTTCTCTCTTTGTAGATTCCCTATGATTTTTATCCCTTTAGGACAAGCAACAATTCAGCAATACAACTTTTTTCTCTCTGTACTCATAAAATAATTTCCATCTACTGAAAGTTAGTCAGTCAGACAGACAGCTGTTACTTGCAGGGAACCAGCCACAAAAAAGCTGGTAACCTTAAGCAAGTATGTAATATGTTATTTTACACCTTGAGATTATATTTGTTCCATTTCTATCACAACTTTCCTTCAAAAAGCTAAAGGCAGAGGATGATATATCTCTATTCTCAAGCCTGTGAGGTAGTTTAGGCTGAAACCTCAGCCTTATAGGGAGGCACCTTTTTGATATTTATTCTTCAAAGCCGGCCTATGTTCTTCCTTTTCTAAATTATTGCATTATGCACTACAAAATGTTATGCATCATCTTTCATTCTCTGTCTTTCTCCATTTTTCTAAACTGTACTGTTAAAATGTTCCATATGATTATTTCTAGTATACAAAGAGATTTTTACATTTAATTTGACTCTTTAAAAAAAATAAAAGGTGATGATCTAGTCAATCATTACTGACAAGACTGTATATTACTGCAGAGAAAACAATTATTATACCTTATGAGTTACATAATGCATTTCAAGAATAAATAAGCAGTGCTTCCTTTTTTAAATAATTCTGATTTTGAATGAATAGCCAAAAATAGTTACTGAACTCAAGTTAGGACTTATCCTCATTGTTCTAGAGTGCCAAAAAACTAGGAAGCCGCTCATCAAAATCATATCTGGCAAATAGGATACAAAGCTAAAGAATAACTTACTCTGCTGTTTATCAGAATCATCTGGAATTGATAGTACAACAATGAAAAAAAAGTCTTGTAAAATAGGTGTAAGGTAAAGAGAAAGTGCACCTGATGGCTTTTGCTTAATTAAGAGGACTACTATTCCTGTGAAATGAATCACATGTGATCTAACTAGCCCCAAAATGAACTCCAGGAAACAGAGATGATTTATGATACTTTATAGCATGAAACTCACCGCTTCACGTTATGTGTCGTGACGTATCGCGACTTTTTTCACATTGCCAGAGCTGGAGTGGGCACGGCCTCCACATGATGCAACCGGCCCGTGGGCCGGCAGTTTGACACCCCTGCTTTATAGTAATTGTAACAAAAATCTAATAGAGATTTTTCATTTTCATAAGAAGGAAAAATGAGACTTCTCATGTAACAAAAAGACCAACACTATCAATAAAAAAACAACAAAAAAAAACACTGGGCATCTATGCTATCTTTATTTGTACGCAGATTTATTTACTTTGTAACATGAAAAAAGTGAGAACTGGAAATTGCTGAAGAGTTACAAAGGAAGACACTGATATCTGCAAAAATTTGGAACAAGAGGACAGTTGCACAAGAAAAGCATAATCTAAATGCAGCCATGTTTTTAGCTAATTATAGACAGTCATCTGAAAATTTGACCAGGCAGTTACATGAACTCCTCTAGGTAGCTGCTTGTCTTCTGTTTGATGGAAGAAAAATGTTGGTCCTTTTGACTGTGATTACTTTTAATTCTTTTTGGATGGCTGCTTTTTTTGTTGTGCTTTTTTTATTATTATTGATAGCAATGCCAAGGCACAACAGTGAAATGGACAGCTACATTATGTGTTTAAATAAATATTTTATAAAAATTCTCTAAATCTATTTTGTTGCTGGTTTGATCATATATAATTGGATACACAAAGAGGAGCAAGAGCAAGCAAATCCTCCTTGCTACATGAGCAGAAGTCCTATTATGTAACTAAGGGTATAGCCCTATGAATGGAATGGAATATGAATTAAGGTTTTTAACCTTAAAGGAAAAAGTCAACAGGCATCAGATCATTTATTAGCATAAAGAATGCAGGAGAATTGTTTTGAATGAAATCTAGAATGCGATGTGAGTATTCACTGTAAAGTGCATTTAATCTTTATTCATTAAGCACAGCTAGAGGTAGAAATGAGAAAGTGTTGTTAAGGTGCAGATTAATTATATTCAACATTATTTTCTTTGACTATCTGACATTTATTGCTTCTACATGTGATTTAAACACATATGTCACACATACACACAACTATATTGATGGAAATGATATAGGTAAGTTCAGCATCACTGTTTACTATGTGCAAAGCATCTAGTGCAGAATGATATTTATGTTTCAGTTAATGACAGTGAAAACACATTTGGAGACGAGCAGTATAAGCAATTTACTGGTAAGCCCACTTGAATATTCTTTATGTTGAACATCTGAAGCCAAAGGGTTTTGTCAAAACGGGTGTATTGTTTTGTACTCAACGGGGAAAAAAACAACTTTATTTTCCATTCTATACTAGTAAATATAATGGTGGATGATGATGCTCTTGAGCTTACCAGTTTAGGGCTTAGTTTTAATTAGAAAATAAGTATTTTAATTAAGATATTAGTTGGAAAAATGAATATTTTAATTAAGATATACTATAAACTTGTTTTTGCAGTTCTGTGTAATGACTTTGAAGTTTGGAAAGGTGACATATTGAAAAAGATTACCTACCGTATTTCTCTCTTTTCCTTTGCCTGAACTATCAAAGAAATAAATAAAATTGCACTGGTCTCTCTCCCACCTGTATATCCAAAACTTGGTTAGGTGACATGAATGAAAGAAGAAGTGCTTAACTGAGTTTATGACCCATGCTATTTTTTAACTTTGGTTCTAAAGGTGTAAATCCAATGGAAAAAGAATTAGTCCTAGGGACCTTAGTAGGAAAGAACAGAAGATAAGGATTGTGTGGAGAATTTCTCACACCACATGCTTTGGGGGTTCATGTCCCAAGAGAAGTAAGCTTGAGTAACATAGGTAGGGTTGGAGTGGAGCAAATATCACATGCATTATGACACCCTCATGCAAATGATGTGACATATACTTCCATCAGATGGCATGACATTACAATGTACCATTTGCGCAGTGATCTCATGACTTCTGTCATTTTTTTTTTCAAATCATTGAGGCTGATTACCATTGCTGCTGTTGGGGAACACATATCTTTGCAAGACAGCATTCCCTTCTCCCCTTCTCCCTGTTTCTTGCATTTCTTACAAAATGGGCATTCCAGGTTAAAGTTTTAGGTGTGGCAGGTTATTGGACAGGAATCAAATCCCCATGAAAACATAAAGTGAAGTTGGTGACTTTCAGCCTTCACTTCTTTTTAGCTTAATCTACCTAAGTTGATGAGGAAACAGGAAACCAAATCTTATGAGGGACTTTTGAAAGAACTGGTTAAGTTTAGCTTGCAGAAGAGAAGATTGAGGGAGATATGGTGGCTAACTTGAGATATCTAAAGTGTTCTCGTGTTGAGGAAGGATTGTACAGGAGTACTGGGACCAGAATCAATTAGTTAAAACCACATGGAAGTAGATTTTAAGTTTAGGAGAAATTTCTTGACAGTAAAAGCTTCTAATGAGTAGAATAAATTGCCTTATGAATTGGTATATTTCCTCAAGCAGAAGCTTAATAGCGATTTGTCCAAAATGCTTTCATAAATCCTACACTACACAGAGATTGGGCTAGATCACCAATGTGATCCTTTCCAGCTCCATTATTATGATTCCAAACTAGCTTTAAAGGTGAATTTAAAGATTTTTAAGGGTGAATTGTTATTACAAGATATTAAAATTTTGCAAATATCACAATAAAGTATTTCAGTGATGATAATTATGATAGAAACTAGAAATCAAAACCAGCATAAAAGTGGGTGTTTGCCTGGGATGTATTAAATGCAAGAACAAGAACTGTCAACTGGAACCTATTTTCTGTCCCCGCCTTGAAATGAATTCCTTGGACACACCTTCCTTTGTTGACAGAAACAAACAAACAAACTAAAATTAAACACTTCTTCCAAAGCCAGGGTTTTTTTTTCCTTCTGTTTCTCTGACTGAGAATGTGTAACATGTGATTAATGAAAAGAATTAAATAACATCCTTACCAGCCTAAATCAATTGTTGGCAAACAGCAATCCTAGTACATAACCATATCATTCTTGGGAACTCTTCAAGTGCATTACAGCATGACTTCTGTAGTATGTTAAAATAAATTTGGCAGAGGAAAGACTCATATTACAAAAAAAAATAAAAATGATGTGGTTGACCCAGAGGAAAAGATCCAGTTTTCACCAGTATGTCCAGTTTTAGGAAGTGCTTAATTAAAAGATTCCAGGGTGTAGATGTCTTTGAACAATAGAAGATTGGATGTTGTGATTTACTCACTGATGTAAGAAAGACAACCTACTTGTTCTCACACCCACATTTATACAGAGGTAAACCCTAGCATTGAAAAAACATTAGTGGATTAATGAAGAAAGAAGTTTAAGCAGAGGCTGAAAGGGCCACTCTAGGATTTTCCAATAGGGTGTATTATTAAAATATATTTTCTAAGCTTGAAATGAGATGTTCTGACAATTTGGAAGTGCTTAATGCTTGAAATAGTTCTGCTTTGAGTTCTAAATGCTTGTCCAAAGGGGAATCAGAGCTTTTTTAAGGCTCCAAATACCTCCAGAGTGGACAAAATATTTATTTTTTAGATGAAATGAGGGTTTCAAATTTAAAATATTTTATACACACACATTCCTTTTCAAAATAAAATACCTTTTCAAAGATATTGTATGAAACACACGTCAATGATATAATAAATCACCTATTCATTGTGTAGAAGGCAACCTGTCTATCTCAGAAGGGCCAAACTCTAGGTTTATATTATTATTTGTTGATAATGGTGCTAGATCTTTGCTAATTCATATGATGTTCTCTGTTAGTCTTACAAGAAAGAATGCTGAAGTGAAACCTTCCTCTATCAAAGTCTATTTCCCACTGACCCAGTTTTCCCATTCCCCTTGTCTCCGAAAAACCTTTTCAGGAAAACCAAAAGCTCTTTTTTCAGAAAGACAGCCAAGTTATTGTTATATATAATATTCAATAATGACACTGATAGAAGTGACTCATATTGCACTTAAAGAAAATGGTTCTTTTTGCTGTCCACCCCCAGAATTTCCTGCATTGCCAGAATCAGAATGGAATGCTTCTGAATAGAGATGCACAACATTTTTGCATAATGTGCAGTGTGTTGACAGTGAGGTTTGCTTAGAAACGAAACCTTTAGAGGATTGTCAATTACCTCATGCTGATAGGTATATAATACACAGAGGTTATGAGCATTTAGGCTTCAGACATATGTTATTGTCATAGATTTCATCATTTTATTTGAAAGTGGTTGCTGAATTGTTTCTTTGTTTTGACTGATTTGTTTCCAGCCTTCAAGCACTGAATCCAATGTTTAAAATAAAAAGATGAAGAATAGCTTGATACAATACTCTTTGGAATGAATACAGGTAGTCCCTCGACTTAACAACCACATTTGGGAGTGGAACTTCTGTTGCTAAGCAATGCAATTGTTAAGTATCTGAATTTATGACCATTTCCCCATGGTCATTAAGCAAATCACCTTCACCCATTGACTTTGCTTATCAGAAGCCTGCTGAAAGGGTAGCAAATTACTGCAAACATTGTACATATGTGATAGTTGCTAAGTTCCAAACTGTGATCACGTGACCTTGTATCTTTTTTTTTTACCACCTTCAAAACTTTGAAGGTTGTTAAATGAATGAGTGTAAGTCGAGGACTTCCTTAGGGTTGTCTAGAATTATGCTACTGCTGTATGGAAAATACTCTATTGTTTTCATGAAAGAAAATTGTTATGTCCTGGGACTGCTGAATGACTCAGCAGGCTCAGGAGGCTGCAGAAGGCCCTGGCAATCCACATAGTTGCCCGGGACCAGACAGGCTGTCTCCAGCCTTGTGCGCATGCGCAAGGCGGGAGACTAGCCTTGCATTGATTGGTTGATGCTGTCCCTTGCAAGGGGCTATAAAAGGCCATGGCGCCATTTTGTCTTCTGTTCTGTTCATGATCTCAATAAAGACTTGTGTTTGTTACTCCTGCCTCGCCTCGATGTCTCTTCGGTTGAAACAGAACATTGGCGACGAGGATGGGATCCACTGCAACAAGAAACAGGAGAAGCTAGGCTGACTTACCAAAGGAGGCCTGAAGTGCTGAGAAGTTCGGCGTCCGGTGGAAGCGATTGCCTGCCAGTACGAAGACGCTGGAGGTGAGCTCGGCTTCAAGGGACCCCTTTTCATTCCTTGCAGCAAGAGGCATCGAAGAGGTTACAGGCTGTAAAGATGTCAAAGCTGGGTCGTTTGTCAGATTTTGACATGTCTCACCCTGAGCGCTGGAGTTCTTACGTGGCTCGGGTGGAGAATTACTTTAGAGTTAATAAGATCCAGGAAGATGGCCTCAAAGCTGCTACATTGCTATGTGTCTGTGGGCAAGAGACTTTTGACATTGCAGAAAATCTTGTAGCCCCAGCACCATTGGAATCAATTGCATACACCGATTTGAAGAGGATGCTGCATGGGCATTTCGAACCCAAGCTATCAGTAATTGCTTGGAGGCATGCATTTGAGCAGAGAGATCAAAGGCCTGGTGAGTCTGCCACGGACTTTGTTGCTGCCTTAAGACAAGCAGCTAGGCAGTGTGCTTTCACGGATCTGGAAGAGAGACTCCGGGATCGTTTGGTTTGCGGACTGCGAAGTCGTGAGCTACAACAGAAACTTTTTGCAAAGGAAGATGTATCGTTCCAAGATGCGCTGAGAGAGATTGCAGCTGAAGAAGCAGCAGGCGGCGCTGTGAAGGCCCTGCGGCTCGCCTGGAACCCCCCAGCAGCAGTCTCAATCCATCAAGATGTTGCTCGAGAGGCATCCGAATTGGATCCGGAGGAAGAGGTGGACAGGCTTCAACAGGCCGAAGTGAGGAAGCCTCAAGGGCACAGAGAAAGAGCGGCAGCATCCCTTCGGTGTTTCGGTTGTGGAGGATGCCACAAGCGAGCTGATTGCCGGTTTCGCTCCGCTACCTGCCAGGCATGTGGCAGGCAAGGCCACATTGCATCCGTCTGTTTGGGTCGCCAGAAGGAACGGTCTACAGTAGAATTGCCTCTGAAAGGTACCAAGGTCCCCAGCCAAAATAGGCTTCTGCGCATCCCGTAGGGGCATTTTCAAAACTGGGGTTCACAGGCCTCTAAAAAAGAAATTTCGCCTTGACGTGAAGTTGCAAGGGGTTCCCTTGTCGATGGAGCTGGACACCGGGTTCGCTCTATCAATCATCTCCTTAGACACCTTTAATAAGGTTTGCCACAGAAGTGGCCTTTGAGTCAAACTCAGGCCTTCAAATTTAATCCTCACTGACTTTCAAAGTTCGAGGGTCAGCGTGAAGGGGGAGGCCACAGTCAGAGTGCAGCGTAAGAGTTTCCAAGGACTGCTAGACGTGGTGGTAGTTGGGGGTAATCGCACGAGTCTTATAGGACTCGATTGGTTTGAGGCCCTTGGGATCCAAGTGACTGGGCTGCACAATCTGCAAACGTCAGGCCTTGCAGATGTGTGCAAGGAGTTTGCGGATGTGTTCAGTGCAGAGCTTGGTTCATACAAGGGGCCTCCCATTGCCTTACATTTGCACCCAGCCATCACACCCATTAGAATCAAGCCCAGAAGGGTACCTTTTGCCTTGAAAAGCAAAATAGATACAGAGTTGGACAAGCTGATCCAGCAAGGCATTTTAGAGCCTGTGGACTCCAGTCCATGGGAAACCCCTATAGTCACGCCACTGAAAGCCAATGGAGAGGTCCGGATTTGTGTGGACTATAAATGTACACTTAATAGAGCATTGCAGCAGCATGCCTATCCGGTGCCAGTGGTGAGCCACATTTTGGCCTCCCTCAAGGGGGGGGGGGCGGATCTTTGCAAAGCTGGATTTGGCTCAGGCCTATCAACAGTTACCTGTTGATGAGGCAACGGCTGAGGCCCAAACAATTGTGATGCACCCGGGAGCCTTTAAGGAAAAAAGGCTGCAGTTTGGGGTTAATGTAGCCCCTGGCATATTCCAAAGTGTGATGGAGCGAACGCTCCGTGGTATTCCGGGGATCTGTCCCTATTTTGATGACGTCCTCATCGCTGGGGAGTCATCTGTGAACTTAGCTGAAAGGCTGAGAGCTGTTTTGCTGCGTTTCCGCCAAGCAGGGCTGAAGCTGAAGCAAAACAAGTGTAAAATTGGAGTCACCTCCACTGAGTTCTTGGGATTCCGTATCGATGCTGAAGGCATCCATCCTTCGGAATCCAAGCTTCAAGCGATTCAGCAGGCCCCAAGCCCCCAGTCGAAGAGTGAGCTTCAAGCCTTCCTGGGGCTGTTAAATTTTTACCATTCCTTCCTTCCCCACAAGGCTGCAGTGGCTGAGCCATTACACCGGCTCTTAGACAAACAGGCTCCATGGAAATGGACGGAGGTCCATGAAAGGAGTTTCACAGAGGTCAAGGCCTTGCTCTCTTCAAATGCAGTATTAGCCCATTTTAATGAGCAATTGCCTGTGTGCATAGCCTGTGATGCATCCCCTTATGGGGTTGGGGCTGTTCTGAGCCATCTCAAGGCTGATGGGACACAAGTCCCTGTGGCCTACTACTCTAGGACTCTCTCATCTGCAGAGCGTAATTATGCACAGATTGATAGGGAAGCTTTGGCAATTGTGGCTGGAATAAAGAAATTCCACGATTTCTTGTATGGCCGCCATTTCACGGTTTACACAGACCATAAACCTTTGCTGGGTTTGTTTACAACAACAAAACAAACCCCACACATTATATCTCCTAGAATGCTGAGATGGTCAATTTTCTTGTCAGCATATGACTATACCCTGGTTCATAAACCAGGTAAAGAAATGGGCCATGCAGATGGTGTCAGCAGATTACCTCTACAGCAGATAGAGGCAGCTCCTGCTCCTGCTCTTCACATTCTTTCCATTCAGGAATTGCCTGAATCTCCCCTCAATACTAGGGACGTGGCTGCAGAAACTGCCACTGATCACACACTTACACACGTGCTGACATGGGTGTTATCAGGATGGCCTGACACGTGCCCGGGTGCAGAATTCCAAGGGTTCTGGCAAAGGAAGCACGAGCTTTCTACTTTCAAGGGGTGTCTCCTGTGGGGTAGCCGGGTAGTCATCCCGGCCTCATTGAGGACTAGAGTCTTGCTCTCTCTGCATGAGGGACATCCAGGAATAGTCCAGATGAAGGCGCTAGCACGTAGCCACCTCTGGTGGCCTGGGCTCGATAAAGAGATCGAGGCCCAGGTGCATGGGTGTCAAGTCTGCCAACAGTCAAGGCCAGAAATGCCCCAGGCCCCTGTACATAGGTGGGAGGAGACACATACACCATGGTCGAGGGTACACATCGACTACGCTGGGCCCTTTCAGGGGCAATTCTTCCTTCTCCTCGTGGATAGCCATTCCAAGTGGCTAGAGGTTGTTCCTGTTTCCTCCACTACTACTGCCAGGACCATCCAGGTGCTGAAAGGCATCTTTGCCTCACATGGTCTTCCAGATGTCCTTGTCTTAGACAACGGACCCCAATTCACATCTTCTGAGTTTCAGGGTTTCCTTCAAGCCAACATGATCCAGCATGCCACATCTGCACCGTTTCATCCAGCTTCCAATGGTCAAGCTGAGCGTATGGTGCGTACTATCAAAGATGCTTTAAAGAGAATCACTCATGGAAACTGGCATCACAGGTTAGCTGACTTTCTTCTTTGTCACCGCACTACACCTTGCACTGCCACTGGGAAAAGCCCAGCTGAACTCTGCTGGGGTCGCAGACTCATCACTAAGCTGGACAGGTTGCACCCTGACCGGGTCGCTTCACAGGTGTCACAACCGTGGGCACCTAGGAGACTACAGGTGGGCGATCCGGTCTGGGCAAGGAACTATGGACCTGGACATCTCTGGGTGACAGCAGTGGTATGCAAGGTCTCTGGGCCACTGTCATCCGAAGTGGCCTTGGATGATGGTCGTGTGATCAGATGTCACATTGACCAACTGCGCTGGAGGTTGTCCAGCCACTCTTCCGCCCCTGGCTCTGCTCTGGGGGGGGAGGAGGACCACAATTATGATTGTGGACCACAGCCTCTCCACCAAGGTGGACCTTCAAATGTTCCTGCACATGTTCCTGAAGGGGGTTTTGCCATGGAGGCGGCTCCTGACTCTGGCATAGGCACCGGGTCATTGGGACATGTCAGTCAATCAGTTCCTCAGGCCACTCCAGCTGCTGGTCTTGGGCTCGAAGGGCAGTGTTCCCAAGAGGGGTCCATTGTGGATTTGGGGAATTCCACCCCACCACTGGACTTGGGGAATTCCACCCCACCAAGGAACTCTGGTTTGGGTTTAGCGGATCCAACCAGTCAGCAGTCTGGAGGGTTGCCTGGGTCTTGGGGGCATCAAAGTCCTGGCTTGCCTAGCCCAACAGGCGAGGTGGCACGCCAGGCACCAACGCTGGCTCCAAGAAGGTCAGAGAGGGCCAAAGGTCCACCCAAGCATCTAAAGGACTGTGTGAGTATTAGGGAGGCTTACTAGTTCTCTAGAACTCTGGACACTCATAGAAGGGTGTTCTATTGATAACCTGAAACAATATGAGGTATAAGGGTCTGCCTGTGTGCAGGCATAATTGTGTTAGAATTAATAACATGATAATTGAACAAAAAAACATGTATATGTAGGTTGCTTTAAAACTATAAGTATTCACTTATTGTTTTATCCAAGGGGGGAGGGGTGTTATGTCCTGGGACTGCTGAATGACTCAGCAGGCTCAGGAGGCTGCAGAAGGCCCGGGCAATCCACGTGGTTGCCCGGGACCAGACAGGCTGTCTCCAGCCTTGTGCGCATGCGCAAGGCGGGAGACTAGCCTTGCATTGATTGGTTGATGCTGTCCCTTGCAGGGGGCTATAAAAAGCCATGGCGCCATTTTGTTTTTGTTCTGTTCGTGATCTCAATAAAGACTTGTGTTTGTTACTCCTGCCTCGCCTTGATGTCTCTTCGGCTGAAACAGAACAAAAATGACTTCAGATTGTGTTTTGGGCCTTCAAGAGAGAAATAAAATGAATAGGTGGAGTAACGGGCTTTTAATTGATCAATTGGCGAGAGATGTGTAGGAGTGTTTGTTCTTTAATTGTACAGCCATCTTTCCAACAATCTGCAGCCTTATTGGTTTCCCACGCATTAATGACTTTCAAAGCAAAGACAACAGCAACACTCTTTTCTTATCATAAATAATATAAAATAATCTTAGAGCATCTGCAAAGAAAATTCTAAAGCACATGAGAATAAGATGAAAAAGTGAAATCTCTACATACGAGGATAAAATTTTGGGGAAACAAGGGTGTAAATTTAGCTCAACATTAAAGCAGCTTTCAGACATTGTTTTTCCTCACTCTAGATACGATAGATCTGACGGCAAAAGCAACCCATACTGGGTTCCATTGCTTCTATTTATGTTAATCGGAAGACTCTTCTAATAGAAGAAACTGACTATCTGTAGCTCAGAGTTGAACTTGGTGAGTTTGGTTTTTTGCTTGCTGACATTTCATTATCCAATTAGATCAGGGGTCCCCAATCCCCAGTCCGTGGACCGGTACCGGGCCGCAGCATGCCAGCAACCAACAAACAAGCAAAGCCCCATCCATGGGATTCAGGCAGCACACAAAACCACACATTCTCCGGTCCACGGAAAAACCTTTCCCCACGGAACCGGTCCCTGGTGCCTAAAAGGTTGGGGACCTCTGAATTAGATGACATTAGTCAACACTAAAGACTGTGAATCAGCCAGGGTTTGTTTGTTTCTGCCTGCTTTGCAATGAAGTACATGATTTTCTGAAGAATTAAGAAGGGGAGTTCACCTGACCGTAGGTCAGCACTGATGAACCATTTTCATTTTCATTTCTAAAAGCCTTGCTGGATGTCTTTGAGCAGTTCTTTTCCAGCTTCTTTCTAATTCTTTTTACCAGATTGTACAACATAGTGTGGTTATTTGACCATAGTAAGATGGAGCGGAAGCAAGTGACCCGAACGTGGGAAGACCTATCAGCTACCTTTTAAGGTGAAGTGACAAGTCTCTCCACCTCTATTAATTTCAGTTCCCTCTCTTCCCTTTTATCAATTTTGAACGTCTTTCTCCCCCTTTCTTCTAGTCTTCATGGAGTAAATGAATCAGTACAGCAGGAACTGGCATGAATCTATATGCAATTTCAAGTATTTTCAAGAGTCCCTGGAGCGTACGCTATTAGGGTATGGTGTTCTACTTGTACAATTGTGTGCATCTCAACACTAGGTCTGAAAATGTTGAAAAAGATCAGACTGAATACAAATGTCTTGGGCAAGCCAAATGAGAAATCCCAATGGGTCAGAAAGAATATACTGGCTGAAAAATAGATGTACAGTCTTAGATTTTGGACATCATAGTTAAAACTTTGATTTGAAACCATGCATCCTATTATGCTTTCTTCAATTTGAAGCATGCCTTTGCTATTTTACAGACAGCAAAAAAGACCTTCCAGGGCAGGCTTGCTTATCTCACCCTCCTGAGATTATAATTTTTCAGCAGTATTTTTCCCCAGGGTAAAACTAATTCAATTATTCAATGGCTTTACCTTTATTTCGGTTGAGAACTTTGAGGAATAAGAAGGTCAAAGAACAATGTGAGGTGGAAGATTGAATGGTTAAGTACAACTCTCCTGAACAATTAGCCTATTTTATCCAGGTTACCGTTCTATAAAGTCTCATTTTATTCATGAACTCTGCAGGTACAGTAGGATGAACTTTCATTTATTTGCTTGCAAAAATGCTCTAATTAAAAGGTAAAAAAATCAAGACTATTTTTATTTAGTCTTGAAATAGGAAAAACTTTGCAACTCTTAGTGTGTATGTTTGTTCCCCAAACAACACAGTTGCATGCAACTCTCACTGAAGGTGGAGTGTCTATATTCAGAAAGTATACCATTTTAAATTCACATATGCAGCAAAACCCTAGTGAAACATAAATAAGGATCAATTTTTATACAGTTCAACATGGTAAAACATTATATAGGCCTAACCCTCTTTCAATCTAAAGGAAAGATACAATTCTTTTCTCTACTGATACAACATAAACTATATTTATGTGTGTGGGTATGTATATATTACAATAAATTATGTAGCAAAATGTATTGGTGAACACCCCAGGTTTCCAAAGCATTTCCAGCAGAGGTGGTAAATCTTTTTATTTCTTTAGAACCAACAACCAAAAAATACTCAACAAAAATTCAATGAGAGTTTTACAAATGGCTTGGTAGGGTCTGAATATGCAAATACTTACATCTATATTAATATTATCCTTATCAACTTGCATATTTATTTTAAGTGAATTTTCATTATTTTAAAATGATAATTTGCTTGTTCTCATTGCATTTATTGGTGTCAGATTCAGAAAATAGATTTCTGCTTACCATTCTGGGAAAGATGAAATTCATCATTATGCCAAAAATACCCTGGAAAAAAAAGACACGTTATTAGTTATTATGCCCTTATCCACAGGGATTCTGAACATAATGGATCAGCAACCACACACAAAAAATATGAAACAAATCAATGACTAAAAATACAAAACAAGCTTTTCAGAGTGTGTCAAAAATGTCACATCTGCTTAGGCTATTCTGGTCAAACCGGAAACTCCTTGGTGTGTGTTTGTGTGCGTGTGTGCGTGTGTGTGTGTGTGAATGTTATATATCTATAGTGTGAAAGCTAAGTATCTGTAGACCAGCGGTCTTCAAACTTGGCCCTTTTATGACTTGTGGACTTCAACTCCCAGAATTCCTCAGCCATAAAAGGGCCAAGTTTGAAGACCCCTGCTGTAGACTATTCATGATTAAAGCTACCATAGCATATAGATGAAATACTTGCCTGCAGGAAGCCTCAAGTTCAATCCCTGGTATTGCTAACAAAGACAACCACAAAACAAATCATGTGACATGCTTCTGAGAACTAAAAGAGCAGCTACCACCAAACCGGATCAGGGTTGAGTTTCATTTTTCCTCCTCAGACGTGTTTCTGATGGCTAAGTGTTTCCACCAACAAAGTTGAAAGGCTTACTTCCTCCCCTCACTTCTTATAATGGTTTGGGAAAACGAGATTTTCTTTAATGCAAAATAGGCCAATGGAATCTCACAAAGAGTTCACAAGCTTCTTTCCATCCTCTCTCTCCCACCGTCTCTCTCCCCCATGAAAAATCATACCCTGGAAATATGTTAGCAAATTTCAGCAGCACACTATAATCTAAACATAAGGGATTGATCTGAGTGCAGCCTACAGGCCTTGGATTGCCCATTGACCAGGCAAGGGTGAGTTAAATAAACAGTTTGACCTGATATAAGCTACTTTTCTGTGTTTCTAAATTTGCCCTTCCTACATGTCATGATTAGCACATTCATAATAAGTAGTCAGCCCTCACCCTAAATTTAAAACATCTGAAGCAGGAAGGTATCCAGCGCCAGCACTCCACATAGTTCCAGATAAATGCAAAAGCAATGTAAGCTGCTTGACCAGCCTCAGCATATGTACCAGTCCATCGTTAGGCTCAGTCTGCAGTAACTATTGAACTTCCTGCAGCCTCCCCAAAATTTAAATAATTCTCAAAATAGTTCCAGAAGATGCAGTGGCCTCCACAGGGGTGAAGGGAATGATGAAAGCAGCAGCATAGTGTGACCATGCCGCCTCCTGCATTGCCCTTTATTTATTTATTTACTCGGTTGATTTATATCGCTGTCCATTTCGCAAATTGCGAACAGTGGGTGGCGAGCACAGGATTAAAAACCAACACAATCACACGCCCGTAGAAAGGTGTGGGACTTGTGGCACAAAGCCACGGTGCTGCCTTCTATCGTTCTGATGAAAGTGGCAACTGCCTGAGGACGCGGTTGGGCAGCTGACGGAGAATCTTTGAAATCCAACATTTTGGGAGCTTGCCAAGTTTAGGATGCTTGTGATAAAACCCTAACTGTAGTGTAGTGGTAAAGTAAGAATAACAATAACAATAACAATAACAATAAAAGATGTGATTAAATTAAACACAAAGCTGAATTTTTCCGGGCATCAAACAGCTTACTGTTGTGAATTCTATGTACCAACTTCTTTGATCTTTGGCTCCTCAGCTTAATGTCTGACACAGAAATATTATTTTGTCCCTCTCCCTTTAAAGCTTCAGGGTGACCATTCACTGTAAGCCTACTGCTTGAATCACTAATGCAGGATCTTTGAATCACTAATCTTACAGGATCTTTTAGGTCACGTATACTCATCCAACTTTCTAAAACAACAAGCACATAGTCAAGTCCCCCCCCCTTTTTTTTTGATCACCAGTTCCTGAAGAGGGCAGCACGTTCTAGATATTATTGAATCATAATCTAAGACAGTCTGGCTTTATTGTACTGAGGGTTTAGGGAGTGCATAGGTAGATATATAAAGGCAGATAGCTGGCTGTTCATACTGTACCTCTTCTGTGGAAGAATAAGCCAGCTCATTCTTTTGTCAGGTGACAAGTCAAGGTTAAAACTGCATGGGATTATTAAGGGGAACATTTAAATAAGATACCTGGAGCCATGTGTTTAGTAGAGAGAACAACAAAATATCAACAAGAAGTACTTCCATGAGGAATGAGTTTTATCTTTAATACGGGAAATAACTTTTTCCTTATTGGCAGCGCATAGACTGTCACAAAAAAACTTCTAAAGGGGTTAGATTTAATTATCTCACTCCTTGCACATTTCATCTCGATTGCTATGGCAACATGCAGTTGCCTCAGCAGCAATGCACACTTTAATCAGATATTTCCTCACTCATTTCATTGCTGTTCACCACAGCTATGCAATGAAATTTATAGCCAAGCCCTAGTAGATATTGCAGGACTTTTACAGAAATGAATGTCATTCCTTCTTTCCATCCCGGAATTCCAGACGTGTGCATTCATACGTATGCAAACGTGAGCTACCTACTCAAACATTTTTCAGGGAGTTTGGCACCAGATTATAGGATAAGATAAGTCTGTGTAGTTTGAAAGACATTTCTACTTCACTGAATTAAGTTGTTTTCTTTACACCTCCCTCTTTAAAAGGCAACCATCCCCTTATAAAGCAGCTCAGCCTTGCAAACTAATGGGTATCTCTTTTAGTTTCTGTAGCAGTTGTGAGAAAGAAAACACTGCATCTAACCAGACTATCATTTGTTCCATTTCCACTCTCTGCCCCCCCTTCCGAAAGAAAGATTTTTGTTTGATTATTCATTCCTTGATTAGACACTTCTGAGCAGATGACATGGCCTCCTTCAACTGTCTGATGGAGAAATCAGGGACAATTGCTAAAACAAAAATAATTAGGGGCAGTGAACCAACAGCAGGAGTACAATTCATAAAACAGACAATGCAATCATTCAGAAAACTAGAAAAATGTGCTTGCTGTTGGATTATAGGAATGTGTGGTCTACTCAAATATGCATCTGGCAAAAAAAAAAATGTCAGCAGTTGGGCCTGAAAGTACATGAGATGTTTATATTTCACAGATGTATGTGTATGAACACCTCTGAGAATTGAACGAGTGACACTTTTTTCCCCGCTTTGTTTATGAAAACACTAGCATATTAGATTCCATAGTTCCCCAAATTAATTATATTTGAACCACTGGTTATAGTAAATTAAAATTCTTTTCACTTTTATACACAGTTTTATTCCAAAAACAAATACTTATAGTATCAAAAGGATTCTTCTTTTTTTGAAATAGGAGTTCTATTTTTTTGCTGGTAAATATGAGGATTCTTTGCTTTTTAAGTTTGACCCATGATGACAATAGTGTTAGGACAGTCTTTGAAAACCAGTCAATTATGCAAGATGCCCATGAGAAAAAATATTATAAAACTGGAATTATGCAAGATCATTCAGCACTTAGTAGCATGTTCAAGGTCAACCATTTCATTCTGCGTTTAATGATGGATGCATACCATTTTGTTTATCATTAACCTTGATTCTGTGCAGACCTTCTTCTCCATATGGTCCTGCTTGATCACAATCGAGTAATTCCCTTTAATAGTTACCTTTTAAAGGATTCTTTTCACTCTTGTTGTTTTTTTGATTCTGCTTTTATGCTATTCTTTTTACAAATACTGTAAATTGAAGGTTTTTTTTAACATAAGGAGCAGTGTATGAATACTTTAAGTAAATAAATAAAGATCATACGAGCAGGCTTGATATTAGTTTATAGGAGTTTTTATATAAAAAAATATTGCTCTCCCCCTTAAATACAGAAGATAATTCATGCATGCATAATGTCTACATTGAAAGGGCCTCCATTCATACCTCTTTTGTGGAAAATCTTTTTTCTGTACTTAATATATGACTCTTCAAAAATGGGATTTTTTTTTTTATTTCTTACATGCATTTATTTATTAAATTTGTATGCTGCCCATCTCAACATCAGGCATCTCTGTCAACCCTGTTTCCTTCTCCATATTTAAAAAAAAGCCATCCTATATATTACATGGGAGGTTCATTGGATCTCATCACATTCTTTTGTTCAATGAAAAGCAAATGTGAAACAGGTACAGCTTTTGACTGGAACTATGGAAGAAAGATGGAGAGATTTTTTCCCCTTTCTAATCCAAATAACTCTATCTTCCCATTGTGGAAAGAGAACCATATAAGTACTCATGTACTGAATACCTTTCCTTCCATGGCCAATATAGGCTCCCAGTGATGATTTAGATTATGGCTCTAGAGTAAAGGAAAGTCTTCAGCCACTCTTCCTTATCCAGTTTAAATTAGCAAATGTCTGGTTCCTTTAGAAAAGAAAATTGTATAGGACAATTCAGCCTAGAGTCTAATTTGGAACAACTTGCAGTTATAGAATAGTCAGAAGCTGAAATGGCTCCATGTTTCTAAACATTCCAATGTGACAAATCAAACTAAAGAGAAAAACCATATTCATCCACTGGAAGGATGTGGAAGAGAATAAGGTTCAACCCTTCCCTTCCAGGCTCCCTGCTACACTTCAAATGACATAATGAAGACATCATCAAAACTGCACCCTTTCTGGGAGAAACAGTATCAGGATGACAGGAACATTTTGAAATTTTCTTCCTGGGAGCTGGCACTTGAAACTGGCCACCCGATTGCTTTCTCATGCCTCTGACATATCTATCCTCTTGATTCATTGGTTAAAGCTACAAGCGAAGAAAGAGGCTAAATTGATTTTTCTGAATAATGATAGAAAAGTGTATGAATGTATGTATGTATGTATGTATGTATCAGATTATAATTTGACTTTCAGCTCTTATTTATATCCAGGCTTTCTCCAAATATTCTCAGCATAACAAAACATAGCCTGAAGAAAACTTTAAAAGATCAGGTAGGACACATTGTCATTTAAAAATATAAAGAAAAACAAAACTGCCAGCTAAACCAGTTCAAGATCTTAATGACTACAACAAATCATTTTCCAAAGCCTACATGAATTTTCAATGTCTACATGAAAATCAACAAAACCCTTTATGGCTTGGGTCCCTATACTTTCATCTGTTCTAGGTAGGATCTACCCATCTGATATATTCTGAAGACTAAAGCTTGGAAGCTGCCTTATCAATAAAAGCCTAATCCCTGTGGAATTGTATAACCCCCCCCCCCAGGTTAAATTAGTCCTTTTCTTATTGTACTTTTAGAAGAGTGCCAAAAAAAGTATATTTCAAACGAGTCTTTTGGACAAAAGCACAATGGTTGATTGGAGGCTGTAATTGTTTTTAATTTCATTTTCTTTTGTTGATTGTAAACAATCTGGAATGGATTGAGTTGTATACAGGTTTATGCCAATAGTAGTAATACCTACAGTGTTTACTAGTCACCTGGTGTTTACTAGAGAAGAACCTTGATGGACCATCCTTGGCAAGTAGTCCCAGATTGTCTGCACCTGGATCATTTCATTTTTACTATCAACTTTCGCTATGAACCTCCTCCTGTGTCGGCAGAGAATGCTTCTGCAAAACTGCATCGTGTATTTACAGTATGTCTTTCTGGTCTGCCAAAAGCCTGACTTGCACTCACAAGATGTCATGTGATATAAACGCTTTAGGCTAACTCATAATGAAAGCAGCCTTGGCATCCAGTCTTTGGGGCAATTACTAGAGGAATAGAGCTAAGGCAAAAATCCTTGGATTTGGTAGATGAAGAAATAATGGCAAAGAGTCCACGTGTAAGGTGTCCCTGTGGCTATTTCAAGTCTCAGACCACTTATAAATGCACAGATGGAAACAGTGCACCTTATACTGTGGTACTGGAATTAGTAAGTACAATTGTTGTTCTCTTTCTTATTGATCAAATAAAAGGCACTCGAATCTAGAGGAAGCTTTTCTACTGCTTGGTTTGCCGAAATTTACAGAAAACGGACTCCACTGAGTTTGTAATCAGTTTTCTGTGTTTTATGAGTATGCATATGTTTTTGGTGCTATTTATGTGTAAAAATATAAATTTTACCCTACTAAGGTTTGGTCTCCAGCATCTCTATGGCTGTCCCAAATCAGTTTTATGTAAGAAGAAAGGGAAGTCATTTTATTTGTTCTCCACCCAGGTTACAAAGGGCAACTGCTGCAATGGGGAAAGTATCAATAAGCTGGAAAGAGGTTTCAACATAATGTTAGTCATCGTAGTAGTTTTGTAAACCTAATTTTTGTATATCACTCCAAGTAGGCATTGGGAAGGGCATCTGGCAAGTAAATGCTCAACTCCATTCACTCACCCCAATTCCATCCTGATGCAAGGGATTACAGGGTCATTAAAAAAAATTGTGAGTGCTTTTTAATCAAAAAGTGGAATAAAAACATAAATAAAATGAAATCTATTCTTGGCTGATGTTGGAGAACAACCATCCTAATCGGTAGAGGGCTCAAGCAGGGAATTAGTATGGACTCATTACAGAAACAGAGGGGCCAAGGTCTGATTCCCCACCCTCACCCTAAATGCCTTCCCAGGCAAAAGCGGTCAGTCTAGGGAAATTCTTGTAGAATAGGCATTGAACAATGAAGCAGCTAGCTTGAACTCTACAGATGTGGGTCTGCTTGTTTGAGCCTGGCATTAATGAATAACTTAGGAATTGAAATAAAGTAGTATTAGATTTATGGTTAGATACATGTAAGATCAATATGAAAGAAGGTCATACTCATGCATGAGAATCCATGAGTGGTGGGATGGCAAAGAGGATAAATTATGAAAGCCTATGTTGACATCATTAGCAAATGCCATGATTTATGAACTTGCATCAGATGTCAGGACACATGTATACAACGTCTACATTTGCATGATGATGTCACTGCACAATGGTGTTCTGTGGACACCATCATTCTCAGTGACCCAAGGCAAGCATATCCAGTTATTGCATCATTATGAATCAATTAAGAATACAGAACTTTCTTGAAGAAGAAGGAAGATTGAATTAGTTCATAAATTCCTGGCGGCACTTGAAAAAAAATAAAGGAAACTTCAGGGAGGTGTCTGCACAGGTTGAAGAAAAAAGAATTGAGAGTGAGAAAAAAATATATATAAAAAATGATCTGTTTGCAATTTCCACCTATAATATGCAGTGTTACCATTCTCTCACATAATTTCTATCAGAGAGAATATTGATTTTTCTCCCCCTGCTGAGTTGCCTAATAGCTCTGAAAATGATTCTCTGAATCTGACTTTAACATAAGATCTTTGCTTTCTTTCAAAGTGGTAATTAGGAGGGGGGAAAAAATGAATGTCATATTGAAAAAAAAAAAGAAGAGCCGTAGACAAAGACTTGTCATGTAAGGAAAATAATTTGCCATAGAGACAATAAATAAATAAATATCACAATGACCATCCCCATGAAACTTTTCCTTATGAACATGTCCTACATAATACATTGACTCTCAAATGTAAACATATCAATGAATTGAAAAACAGGAAGGTAGTTATAAATTACCCTAATTACTTCAGGCAGATATGCATTCATAATCCTATTGTATGTGCATAATTCTGTTGACATAAGGTAGCTTGTTAATTCCATAGGTATAGCATGGAAAAAAGAGTTTTTTGCAACTTGCATTCTGTTGAACCCAATGGGACTTCTTAAGGGAGGGGCAGGAAACCAGAGTGAAGCCCCTAACTCTCAGATTTGCCTAATTTTTTTCCTATTCTGCACTTGATGGATCAACATGAAAAATTTAATGGGACTGGAAAACACCCATAGTTAATCTTTACATAGAGGTTGCTTGATTTTAGCAGGATTGTGCAAAAGTGTCGAGTTCATCAAGTTCACCTTTGACCTATCTAAAATTCTTGTACACCAGCCTACTGCAAACATCATTTTTGTATGTATCTCTCAATTATAACAATATGTACAATGTATAATCAATTTATGTTTATGGTGCTACTTTTCTTTATTTATTTATAGCTATTTAATTGTAGAACCTCATCCTTGATTTCTCTTGAGCATTGGTTTGAGCATCAACAGAGTTTAATTGCAGAGGTCTCAGTATAAACCTTGGCAATATAATGGATTAGCCAATGTGGCCCTTTTGATACGCTGAATTACCACTCCTAGAATCACTTACCATTACTTAGGCTAGCAAGAGATGCTAGAAAATATGTTTCAATATCTGGAGAGTTATAGGCTCCCTACTTCTCCACGGAATGGCAGTGGCTCTTCATTATTAAATAAGATCAGAATACTTGTGATGAAATGAACACAAACATGATATTACAAGTGAAAAGCATTACTAATGAACTACTCCCAGTCAGTGGATAGTTTCCATTGCATAACGATACATCATAGTGGTCCAGTTTGTGTTGGATGAGAAATCATAGTCATTGTAATTTTTTCCAATCAAGTATGGGATTTGCCATTCATCAACTCTAGAAGATAGGGTGATTGGGGCAGCTATTCTAAATGGTAGCATCACAAAGAATGAAGTTTTGCCATTACTTTTCTCTCAAAACCTGGTGGAAAATAATTCAAGTTCCAGCTGCTTGTTAGGATAAACAGGCATCTGGAACTACCTAAGAGAGATTTAATACCATTCCTAAAGTTACGAAAGTTTGAAACTCACACTATTGTTTAAAATGTATTTGTGTGTAATTGAACTATGTGTACAATTCCTCTATTTACAGGCTTTAAAAACTAATACATAGATGTATACATTTCAGAAAAGTTAATGGTCATTAATATTCTCTAAATCTGTACTGAACTACTCCTTATTTCTCAAATATTAAATAGTATCTTTTATTTAAGAAGAGGAAATCAACAGAATTAATGGATTAATGGATTTCTCCCAACTTTTCCTTTTTTACCCCTCAAGATATTATGGAATATTGCATAAGCATTACATACAGAAAAGGAACTAGTTAGAAATATCTCTCTCTCTCTCTCTCTCTCTCTCTCTCTCTCTCTATATATATATATATATATATATATATATATATATATATATAGAGAGAGAGAGAGAGAGAGAGAGAGAGAGAGAGAGAGAGAGAGAGAGAGAGAGAGTCAAGGTGGAGTGAAAGAGACTGGGAGCTAGATAATAATAATAATAATAGATAATTAATAATAATATAATAATAATAATAATAATATAATAATATCATAATAATAATAATAATAATAATAATAATAATAATACTCATAAAATAATATAATAATAATACATAATAATCAGTTGGAAGGACCTTGGAGGTCATCGAGTCCAACCCCCTGCTCAGCAGGAAACCCTATACCATTTCAGACAATGGCTGTCCAGTCTCTTCTTAAAACTTCCAGTGTTTGAGCATTCACCGCTTCTGGAGGCAGTTTTGTTCCAACTGGTTAATTGTTTTAACTGTCAGGAAGTTTCTCCTCAGTTCCAGGTTGCTTCTTTCCTTGACTAGTTTCCATCCATTACTTCTTGTCCTGCCTCAGGCGCCTTGGAGAATAGCTTGGACTCCCTCTTCTTTGTGGCAGCCCCTGAGATATTGGAATACTGCTATCATGTCACCCCTAGTCCTTCTTTTCATTAAACTAGACATACCCAATTCCAGCAAACGTTCTTGATATGCTTTAGCCTCCAGTCCCCTAATCATCTTTGTTGCCCTTCTCTGCACTCTTTCTAGCCGCCTGCCTCTGCACTCTTTATGTAGCCGCCTGCCTCTGCGCACGGCTTCTCGAGCGCGTCATCGGCCCATTGGTTGTGCTCGTCCGTAATGTGCTGAGTTGCTCTGCACCTGGCAACCTGCCTGTGGCCCCGATGGTTGTCTTCTAATCTTCAATTGCTCTTCTGGCACACGTGCAGGCGCCCGGGGGCTGGCTGTCCAGCCGTCTCTGCACCTTGTCTCCCTCCCCTCCCGTTTTGGAGCGATCTCAGTTGTTATTTCTCAAGCTGCGCTTTGGGCACACTGTCGGGCCGTCATCCTCCCCCACCCCCAAGGCCGCTGTTGTCTCGCCCGTAACCCCCTCGCCCCAGTCCGGCAGTTTGGCTGACGAAAGCTTAGTGATTTTTTTATCTACAGGCTTGTTTATATTAAACAGTCTTGTTTACTTTTATCCTGGTGTTCGCTTTTCTTTTAATCTTGTTAATATATATATAATATATATATATATATGTGTGTTTTCTGAGGTTTTCACGGGTGTTTGTATGTAGGTCTTTGGTAATTCGGGTTTTCTCTCGCGTAAAATTGGAAGTGTCTTGGCGACGTTTTGACGAAGTCTCATTCGTCATCTTCAGGCTGGTGTCTCTTCGGCCTCGTGCTTCTAGGAGCATATATATGGATTTTATGCATAGTTTCATTATACCACAAATATTTCCTGTGGAGCTTATTAAGTAGTTAGATAAATTAAAATTTAAAAAGAAGAAAAGGTACGTTTGAAATAAAAACTGTTTAAACATGCCTACAGGTAAGGACCAAAGTGAGCAGCAGGAGTAATTCCTCCTATGAATGAACTCAAGCTGTAGGAGACTTTTTGCAGTGGGAACTGCCAAGAACAAGAAAACAAATAATGTGAAGGTCTCCACTTTGCTTTTTTGAATTATACTGGATATGACTACCTGAGCTGGACTGCAAAGATCCCATAACCAGAGTTTGCCAGGGTCCAAAACCAAGGAAGACATAGTGAATTAATCCAAAGCAATTTTCTTCATTGTTCTTCACCTATGGACAGAAATGCTACCAAATTAAAGCAAAATATTAGCTACAAAATTAGCACCTTCTTCAGTAGGCTGCATAGCAATTATTGAAAGGATTGTTAATTCATTCAATAATAATTGGCTGTGTGTCATCACTTTTGACTCCTGGCATGAATAGATTCTACATGAATAGATTTTCTCCGGGACTCTCTGTCCCTAACCGGTTCTTTCAAGTCTCCCAATGGTGTACTTGCTATCTATCCACTTTGCTGCTGGTCAACCTCTTCTTCTCTTCTTCGTCTTCTTCTCTTTCCTTCCACTTTTTTTTTTTAGCATTAGAGCTCTTTCCAGAGAGCTGAATCTTCAGCATCCAAAATTCACTAACAAAACTGATTTGAAAGTAAATTCAACTACCTTGGTTGTTGAAAGTAAAAAAAAAGAATACAGTAAAAAAAAAAGTGCTGGAATCTTGGCAGTTTGTTGATAGGCTATAACAGGAGTCTCCAAACCTAAGAAATTTTGGCAGCCATTTATACCTCCTGCGCATGTGCTCTCTCTTTCTCTCTTCTCTGAGGATCACTTCCAATTGCTCCTTCACTTGCTTTCAGTCCTTGCAACCCACTCTCAGCTCTGTAACCTACTCTCTACAGGTTTGGGCAAAGTTGCTCTATCTCTGTTAGGAGCATCCTAACACATGCTTTCTTTTAGTGTAATTCCCTTCCATGCATGCACAAACTCACTTCTCTGTCCATCATCTTGCAAGCATATATACCACTTGTCCTTTTATCACACACGGAAACATATAGACCTCTTTCCATCATCATCTCACTTGGTTTTTCCTTCCCATGTTTTCCTTCCCTCTGCTTCAGATCCTCAAATTTTTCAACACTTGGTTTTTCATGTTGTCCTGAAAGAAAGGGGCTTAACTAAAGGAGATGCTGGGTGAGGATAATAGGATTTGTTTGCCACATATCTGGATAATGCCAGGTTGGAGGACCCTCCTTTGAATAGTTCCAAGGAAGGAGGGAAGGAAGGCAGCTTTTCCTCCTGTGAGAAACAAGAGGACTTTTTCCCCCCATTTTGATTAGAACTATGATATCCAGAATATTTTGTGACCAACAGGAACTATGCAATTTTTTAAATGTTCCAAACAATCACTATGATTGTCATATGCTTACTTCTTTGTCTTCTATTTTTCTTTGTGGGGGGTTCTTCCATCTCTTTTGTTGTCCACTCCCCATCAGCTTTCACTGAAGCTTGATAAACTTTGTAGCATCTGGAATCACTGAACAGTGATCAATGACTTGTGCTGTTCAGCGTTCAGCCATTGATCATAGAAGAGATAGGTGCATATTTGGCAAGCCATGGCAAACAGCTGCTTCTGCTTTGCTTGCCAACTTCATCTTTTTCTGTTTTTGTTTTCTTTGTTTGTTTTAGATTCCCTAAGGGTCTGGAAAAATCTGGAAGCAGGATAGTTGTCTAATGTAGTCAAGATTGTATAGCATTGTCTTATTGACATTGTTTTCCTGGGCCTTCCATATATGTTATAAAAGCACAATCCGCTGCATGAACATGTCAGATTGTTACAGGGCACAAATGAGTTCACTTGTGCAAGTAGCAGTAAATGGTTAGTTTCAGAACAGCCTTCATAGCCTCATGCCCTCTAGATATGTTGAGACTCCCAATATTCCCATTCAAGAAAGTCCTGAAGACTTTTCTTACAACATTTTTCTAGTGTCTACATGCTACTCTCCATTTAATTTTCCTTTCCAAGTTACTGATGTTCATTCACTACATTTCTTAAGAGACCCTGGTCTGCAAAGGTCTATGAACCAAGAATTCCCAGCGCAGAAATAAAAATATTAGAGTAACATTTTAAACTAAGCAGGCTCTGTAATTACTGAGCTTTGCAAAGAAAAGTATCTTTCAGGAATCAACTTCCTTGCAAGGCTCAAATATTGTAGGCCTCACAAGACAGGCTAAGTATAAGACTGTAGCTTCTCCTCTGGGAGTACAACAACTATAAAAGTGAGTGTCCACTATGAAACTAATATATTGAAGTCATGGTTTGGTCATATTAAGAAAATTAATTAAGATCAAATTGAAAAAAAATATATATGTGAAGGAAGAATATATGCGTCAAGAGGAAGAAAAAGACAGAAAAATAGATAACAATTGATAAGATCCTCACAGAGAGAAGTGAAAAGATTGAAGAACAAATGGCAATGTATGAATTAGAGCATGGATGTAGCGGAAACAGGAACAGAAAAGTGTGAAGAGATATAGTGAATGATGTTAGTGAAAATGAGTTTACTTTTCATTTTTCCTAGCGTCTTTAATTTCTTGACTTGATTATTTCCTATTCTTTTACCATGTGCTGCATGATATTTAATTAAAGGTAAGGTCATGAGGTATATGCATATGTGGATGTATGACACAATGTGGATGCTTCCTTCTATTATTTGTGTCACTACCTATGGTCAAGTATGTAAAACAAAAATCTATTCATCTCACACTATTTCTTACGTTGAATGTTGGCTTGATTTTGTGCCATCAAAACGGTGTCAGCTCTTACCAACCACTCAGAGAAACCCTCAGGATGAAGACCCTTGGCTTACATTCAATTAGTGAATGCATTAAAAAAAAAACCCATGGGATTTCAAGAAACATGTTAATATTTATTTTTATTGTTCTAGCTATACAAGTTATGTATCTCCCCCATACAAAAATATGACCCCAAAACATATACATTGGAAGAACTGACTTGTTTTGCTATTTAAGACACATAGTGTGTCACCCACATTTAGACATTTAGACATGCAAGTTTAAAAATATTCATAGCAACACATCATCATATTAGCAGTCTGCTCCTTTGTCTTCTGAGAGCATTTAAACTCCCAGGAGTAAATATCAGATCAAAACACTGCCCCAGCTAAAAGTATATACGATGGCATTTATTTGTATATTGCTTTAAATAGCTGGAGATCGCAACAGAGATTCATCCATTCCTCCTCCTCTTGTCCTTTATTGGGAAAAACAGCCAGAGCAATAGAATCCAAAGCAACTCAGTTTTCTTGGGCTTTTCTATTTTATTCCTGCATCTAGTGATGATCAAATGTTTGTGATCATTATGCAAAAATGTCACACTGCAAAGCAGCATACCACCAGAGCACTTGAAACATCACTCTGTAATTTCCACTTGCATTAGAGTCCCTTCAGGGGCAGAAGGGAAGGATGTTGAGGTTACTTCCTGAATTTTAGTTGTTGATTGTTTACTGAAGAGTTTATTCCAATTACACCAGATATTAAAAAAAAAAAAACTGGCATCTAATTTTTCTCATTTTCCTTTTCAATCCCCTTTTAATGTTTAATTTCCTTTCCAGAGTTAGTGCCCATGCTGTGACTTTTTTTTTTTTTTTTTAGGTTGCAAACCTAAAGAAACAGTGTGTGTTTTCTCTTTATTTGTCTGTAAACTACTTGGGGCAGTTTTCTAGGTGACAAGAGAGGCACAAATGGTTGAAAGAAATGAAACAAATAAGTAAATAACACTTTGGGTTGGGTAAGCAAATGATGGCTACATCTCAATCCAATACACTTTATTAGGTCTTTCTATTGAAGCTCAACCCTATTTAAAAGAGCAATGCTAAAGTGAAGTCAGCACAAACCAGCGTGTTTCAAATAGGATAGTGGCATTGCTAATTCTTCCTGGAAAATTTCCAAATGTCTCTTGTGGTTTATATGGGTAATAGAGACATCCCCTTAAGCATTTGTTTTCCAGTCACCCTGCAAGAATGTCAATGCGGAATGTGAGCTGGGGCTATTTTGTCTGAATGTTGTGCACCAACAAGATATGGATGACTATCAGCCACAGTCAACTTTACCCCCTAAGTTAATTCCTTTTTAATGACCATTGCTTAATGATCTTCAGTGACAATATGAAACAATCCCATTTTGATTAGTGGGTAAAGCTAAAAACTAAAAAGAAATGAAAGGCTTTTCAGTCTTGAGGTGCACACATTTTTGCTTTGGTATTCTACAATCACCTGGCTGTGTGAGGACTTGGATTAGCAATATTTTGAGAACACCAACCTGAGAGGTCTTTGACCCCAGAAATGTGATCTTTGCGGCACTGCAAGAGACTTCTGGAAGAATTCATAGATTGACTCCTTAGTATTTTTAAATTACTCCCGCAAAGATTTACCATGGGTTTCATAGCTCATAGCTCATACATTTTATGGCTTCTTTACACCATCTTTCCTCCACCCTGTCAGCTTAATAGATAAACATGTAAATGTAGCTCCATTTCATTAAAAAAGCAATTATTTGTCAACTTCCCATTCATATGTTGTATTTTATATAGGAAGACAAACAGCATGTTTTCTTTAAAAAAAATACTGTTTTATATATACTGAGGTACAAGTTTCTCTAGGTCTGCTGTAACCAGCCTTAACCAACCTTTGTGACTTCAAGATGTGTTGAGATATTCAACTTCCAAACTTCTCAGCTAAGCACTCTGCACTTGCTAGGAAATCCACTGAAATTTAAAAAGATAAGAAAGCTCCTAGCAGAACAGGACTATCTAGCTCTGCATTTATTTTAAAATCTCATACAGCCACCTAGTTCACATAGTGATCCTAAGTGGTTCACAACAGCCAATTAAAAACAACAAGATAGAAAACTTTCTCACAATAACCAGCCTGATGACTAAGGGATTTGAATAAAGGATGGTCATAAAATCCTGTGGTGGTACAGTCCACAGCCTAGCCATGTGTTGTGTTTAAAATAATTTTTTACTATGGGAAATTCAGGAGAAATAATTATGAGAATTACATGTATATTGTAAAACAACCGAACATCCAGGAATTCCCAAATTCCTCTGCGAATTTGAGGAAGCAACTTCTTCCTTTTCTTTTTACGAAATGTATACATGATTTTCTGCTAAATGTACCAATTGCCATTTATGGAAAATCTCTTATCTTTCATGCAACGGATATACTATACACACATACAGAGAGATTTATAAAAATTATAATAACTTATAATTTTTGTTTTTAGCATTCAAGGTTCTTCTAATATACACTAGAGTATCTTGTGGAACTAACTGGGCTTCCTTTTGTTATGTCCTTTGTTCATATTAGTCTTCTTTTTCAATTCATTGTGTACTGGAACTTTGTAATATTTCCTTCCTCCCACAGATTGGAGACTAAAGAGTATTGCTCATTTTAAAACTGGAATCAAAGTCATATTTTCTGTAATTATCATAATTTTGCAGCCACTCTGCCTGCTGCCTATTGCAGTGTGCTTTGTGAGATTCCGAGATTCCCAGCGTCTGTTTTGATATTTTGTTTCATGTCACCCCAATGTTCCTTACTGCTAGAATAAAAAGACATACAGTACAGCATTTCTCAAGTGCAATGTTCGCAACAAACCTAAGAAGAATAACACGTAATTTAATGAGACTAATGTAAAAGGAAGCAAGGGCTCTTTTCATCCAATTTACTAACCAAGTATTTACAGCTGAGATGCCTATCTGGAGTTTGATGTTTTTGTAACCCAGGCTTCCAAGGAATGCAATGAGAGCCCATTAAGGCACTTTGTCAGAAAAGAAAAAAAAAGAAAATATCTATGTAGGTTTAGGGCAATACATCAGCGAGATAAGGATCTCACATTAAGATGACCTTTATGTGTGAAAAGCAGCTTTACTTGCAACCAGCTGCCAAACTTGCTCTGACCTGCCACAGGTCCCAAGGCTATGCAGATATGATGTATTAGTTTCTTTCTTCTCTGAAGCAGGCTTCAGCATTTAGTGTAGCCAACTTGCATAGAGCCACCTGCAAAGCTGCTTTTTTTAACCAAAAATAAATAAAAAATAGAATTTGACAAGGGTAAAATATCCAAGACACTATGCTATGATAGGATGATGGTCCCAAGGATTTTTAAAGGACTTAATATCAAGCAGGCAGGGGTAAGATCACTGCCTTATTGCTGTTAGATTTTTTTGTATGTGTATATACACACACACATTTTTTTTGTGTATCTGTTTGCAGGAACTGGGTATGTCTAGTTTAATGAAACGAAGGATGAGGGTGACATAATTGCAGTGTTCCAATATCTCAGGGGTTGCCACAAAGAAGAGGGAGTCAAGCTATTCTGCAAAGCACCTGAACGCAGGACAAGAAGCAATGGATGGAAACTAATCAACCAGAGAACCAACCTACAGTAGTGGCCAAAATTGTGGAAACCTTTTGGGAAAAGTGTATTTTTGAGGTTTGATGGCTAATAACACCACTTTTTTTTGGGGGGGGGGGTAGTACCATAAAATTATATATCAATGGAAAGATAATTTAATCAAGAATGTAATGCAACAAAGTTTGTTCAATTATCTGTACTGTATTCTATGAAAAGTTATAGCCAAATAACCAGAAAAAGGAAGCACAACTTGCTTAGGTTGATATCAGGTAGCTTTCCTTCCTCTGATTGTAGCCAATAAGCATGAGTGTTTAGAGAGCCAATCAGGTGTCATCTTGTTTTGGCAATGAGCCAATCAGATCACAGTAGGATTCAGTTATTGATGTCATGTATTGAAGCTGAGAGGAGGACATTTGTCAGTGTGTTATGTGATCACTATCAAGTTGGTTGGGTTTTTTTTTCTTTCATTTAGTGAGCTTGTAAAACGTAATAAAATTAAAGTAATGGTGCAAAGAGTTGACTGGTTGCCCAGAAAGCGATGTAAAATAGTATTATTAAGTGAACAAGGCTACAGTTATAAAGAAATTAGAAGAAAAATTGGTGGAAACTTAACCAAAGGTGGCATTTCTATTGTACAGTTTTCCCAAAAGGTTTCCACAATTTTGGCCACTACTATAGAACTAAGGAGAAATTCCTGACTATTAGAACAATTAATCAGTGCAATGCCCTCCCTCCAGAAGTTGTGGGTTCTCCAACACTGGAGGTTTTTAAGAAGATATTGGAAAACCATTTGTTTCCTGCTTGAGCAGGAGGTTGGACTAGAAGACTTCCAAGGTCCCTTCCAATTCCGTTATTCTGTTTTTCTGTATATTGCACAAAAAAGCTCTGATGAGCCATCATCTAGTTTTGGAAGAGCATGCTATTAAAGCTCAGCCATTGTGGTTTCTAAAACATTATATTTTGGGAATTTAACTACGTATTTATAGTTTATACAACACAGCATGATTGAACAAAGTATGACTTAGCATGAGGTATAGATTAACTCACACTAAATAATACAATAATGCTCAGTAACAAGGCCAATCATTCAGTGAGTGATAATCTCTGGTAAAGGTCCAAGAATTTTTGATTTGTTTTCTTGCTTGATCCAAATCTAAATTCACATATGCAAGCTATCACCTGGGGAAACTACTCTTTTACTATAAAATAATCTCTTAGAATACTGAGCAATATGCTGCCAGAACCAGTGACATCAAGATGTGGTCAAGTGAAGGGGTATTGTCTGTTTTAAAAATAAAATAAAATAAAAAAGTTTGGAAAAGGCAATTGAAGAATATTGTTAATGCAACCAACTAAAGTCAGGGCAAACTGGTTAAATGTTATTGCTAAGGATGAACTACATAAAACCTTTCTCAGTGTGCAGATTAACATTTTATTTTCTTCTTCACCTTGCCTGATAAGTTCTTTATTTTTCAAGACACTAAGCAAAAAAAAAAAAAAGATTTGGAAACACATATAGTCTTTGAATGCTGAATATAATGGCTAAATCAAATGAAAAACTATTTCTTACATATTTTACACATCTTACTATCATTTCTTCACCTTCTTTTCAACTACTTCAAAAGTGGGTAAACTAACGCTTGAATCACCTCTCCAACCATTAATTGCCAAAAAATTCAGGGCTCATTCTGAATTAGCAAAAAGATGGAAACTTTAGTATTGTGAGAAGTCAGCCCCTCAGAGAAGGAAATATTAAAAGGGCAGAAAAATATATTTCCTCAAAAGGATTTTTAAAAGCAGAAACCAACCCTGCCCCCAAGTCTTTCTGCCCAAAGCAGGAGCCAGCCCTATACAAATGCAGATGTAACCATCAGAAAGCTGGAGCCAGCTAGGAAATCAAGAAGACAAAAGACCTAAAATCTGCATACCCCACCTGTGATAGGACATAATAGAATCATCAAGAATACCAGAGAGGCACACCTAAACTCAGGAGGTCAGAATATGTGACACAGGAAATAGCCTCCAAGTTCATGCCACAGGAACAGGAAACTTCCAATCAAAAGGCTTTCAGAGGGTATAAAAACCTACTCCACATGTGCTCAGTCCTTCTCCCTTGATTTCTCTCCTTCCTGCAAGAACCATCTTTCTGGCTCTTCAATAAACTGTAACCTTCTTCCCAAAGCAGTCGCCATGTTGTTTTATTTATTCCCGGCTTGGATGAACCAGGATGAAGACTTTTCTCCCCACAGTATAAACCCCAAAATAGGCATAAAAGTATTTTTTAAAAACGGAAATACAGTCCTCTGATATGCATGACAAATCATCCTTTATTTTACGTCCCTCAACCCCTAAAATGTTAAGGGGGTCCCTTGCTCACTCAAAGTTTACCCATCTGTAATCTTATGTGACTATTAATGTGAATATAAAATGAATGGAACTGAATATAAAATATGCCTGTTTGAAAAATTCCTCCCAACACATGGAAATGGATCATTAGAATCAAAGTAATCATTATAGCAATCAGATGTAATTCTTTATTGAATCTACTTCTCATCGAGGTGGATAACAGAGTTGCAAATTCATACCCTAAAGATATATTATAAATATGTTCCAATTAGACAATTAAAGTCAGGTATAGGTAAAGAAAAGTGCAACATCTATTATACAACTGAAAACTATCTGCAAAACTGAATGAGATTTAAAAAAACAAAAAAAAAACACAAAATACAGTTGGTATACTGTGAATTTCAGACATTTCCACTTACTACATCACTTATGTCTTAGGTAAAAGAGTATACTTAATAATGGTTTATCTTGCAAATTGTGTCAGAGAAATAGGTCCTTTGTTCACCTTTGATATTCAAAATGTCAAGCTCTTTTTAGAAACCACATTGTGGGAAAAAAACATTTAACATTTTAGATAGGGCTATACAGTTAATACTGGTTAAACTTGTGATCTATAGTATATTCATAGCTTTCTTCCTGATGTCTCTTTTTATATATGAAGGAAATACATATGTATGTGTGGGCATATATGTGTGCGTGCATGTGTGCACGCACAGTAGCAAAGTTGAGGTGCTACCAGACTTAATTTCCAGCTCTTCAAGAAAATCTAAACTGTTACAAGTCTTAGATGTCCTCCCATTCTTACTGCAGACCCACACTTCATAATAGTGAAAATATCCTATATGCCTATAAAATCACGAATTAATTGATAATACTTAATATTGATACAGTACTTAACAAATACTGAGCTAAGCTCCAAAAAAAGAGATTTAAGTGACTTATGTAGAACAGAGAACTGGGTTTTGAAAATGTAGCTTTCCTCACTATTGCTTTAAAGACAAAATAATTTACAAAATGGCATAAAGGGATATATAGCAAATCCTTGGATTAAAATGCCCCAGTTTAAGGATGAGCCATAATTAAGAATGGAGTTTATTGCAGCAAAATTCAAGTTAAATATACAATGATTCAATTTAAATACACAATGGTTCAAGTTCATTACACAATACTGCCTCTACAGTATTATACAATACAATAATTCTACTCTGGCTTACATACAAATTTGATTTAAGGACAGACCTTGGGAACAGAACTTGTTCTTAATCTGGGGACTACCTGTAATTTTATATGCTAATAGGTATTACTATCTTTGCCATTTGAATTTGACAAATAGGTTTGCAAATTTTTTTAATGCATTATTTGGGATAACTCTCTATGAATACTCTTTCAGACAAACTGGTATCTTTATTGTAAGTCAGTTCATTTATATTGTATTTTCTTACACATGTTTGTATTACAAGGAGTACAAAAATTATAAAGAGGTAGCCCATCCCTATTTTTTTGTGCTTCTGATCTAAAAAGTGGAAAAAAATTAGCTATTAGTGATAAAATAGCCTAAAGATCTTAACCATCTCCCCAGCTACCTTGGTCATCTCTTAATTAAAACAAAGCCAAACATGAAATGGTTTACTGCTTTTTGCATTCTGAAGAAACAAGAAATAAGACGAAAAACTAGAAAGAAAACGTTTGAGTTTATTTCTGCGTGTCCATAGGTTTTTCAGTCTTTACACAGTTTTAGCCAACTTTCCTTACCACGAGTGCTAAATTTTTCCATCCAACTGCTTGGCATGGCATGATGGGAACAGTAATCAAAATGATTTGGCAGGGATCAGATTGGGAAGGGTGGCTTAACAGAGAAAGTTAAATGTATTTTCTGTCTAATGGAAACTTTAACATTCTATTTCTCAACCATTTTTAAAAGGGAGAATGTAAACTGAGGTACTTGGCAATAGGTCTTCTAAACATTTGTACACTCTGACCACTTTTATAGTGTTTAACTTATGGTTGTATGCATTGAAATAATCTGTAGGGAGAGGGTTATTTCCAAATGATTATACTTATTTGTTCCATAAACAACATGTGGGAAAAGAAAGTAATGGAGATTTTGAACTACTTCTGGCTTTAGAAAACCTTCACTTTGCATTAGCTGTTATAGGTGGAAGGAAGTATTGATACCCAAACTTCAAGGCTCTCCTTGATATAAGTTGGAAATAAAACAAGACTGCGGCTGATTGTCTGACATTGAAAACAGCAAACCTGTGTCTTTATCTTCTGCTTCTCAAGGGAAAAAATGTACACTTTAACACAGCTGCAAGAATACAATAAAATGATATCATGTCATATGTTTGGGTTGTTTTGTACGGTAATTAATAGGGAAAGGGGAGGAAGAAATGCAGAGTTGCTGCTTTTTGTAACAGCAGTACATTTTTTTCCTGCCTTTTCTTCCACTTGCCTGCTAGATGGCTCAGTCTTCCCTGATGCAGCTACTATTTTGCATGTTCAGTTTGCAAGTGAAGGGTGAAGCTGAAAAATGGGATCTTGTTTTGCAAGACGCAACTCTTACCTGAAAGATCCACTGAATGAAAGGGAACAGCCTCTTAAGCTTCTGCAGGAACAAATCTCAGGGGACCCTATTCCAGACTAGGTTGCAGTTTCAAAGGTTAATATAACCTACAGTACGCATTTCATCAGAATTATTCATAAAGACCAATACATATGAGTTTTGGAAAACATTTGGCCGTAAGTATGTTACCAGTTGTCCATCTGAATAGTTTATTTGCCTTTTCTCCATTGTGCTACCTTCTTTTTTTTACCCACACTATAATATTAAGCTCGGTGGGACTTTTGGTATTTGGGCTGCTCATCAACACTGTATCCACATCATCAGGTTTTGAGAGCTCCAGCCATTCACTTCTGTGCAGCTAATATTTTTCTCACCAGAATCTAATATCTACTTGAGAGCAGTGGGAGATGAAAGGGATCCAAAGTCTTGGAATGCATTATCCTTTCAGAGGGTGGACTGCACATGTCTTTTCCTTTTTTTTTTTTTTTTAGGTGTGATGAATAGTTTGTTGCAGTTTTGCTAAACAATAAAGCAATAGGTGAAGGAGGCTGCTCTTTCAGCCGACCCCACTAAATTCATAATATGCAAGGTAAGCGGTTTGAGAAAGGAAGGTCTGCCTATTAAAAAAAAAAAAGCAAGAAAAAAAAAACAAGAGAGAAAGACAGAAATAGTTGTAAATGGATTGCCTCCCAGAAAAAAGTTCATAAGGAAGGGGAGTTGATTGTAAAGCCATCAGGGTTATACTAAAACCCAGACTAGAAGATGACAATCAGTGGGATAAGAGACAAATAAAAGGGAAGTTGAAAACTCCCTTTTAAAACTCCTGAATTTACCACTATCCATTTAATGACCATTCAAAGTTACAACGGCACTGAAAAATGTGACTTATGACACTTTTTCAGTTACGACCTTTGCAGCATCCCCATGATGGTGTGATCAAAATTCAGATGCTTGGCAGCTGGTTCATATTTATGACCGTTGCAGTACCCAAAGGTCATGTGATCACCTGTTGTGATCTTCTGATAAGCAAAGTCAACGGGGAAGCTAGATTTACTTAACAACCAGGTGACTAACTTATCAACAGCAGTGATTCACTTAACAACTGTGGCAAGAAAGGTCGTAAAATGGGACAAAACTCGCTTAACAAATGTTTCATTTAACAACAGAAATTTTGGACTCATTTGCGGTCGTACATAAAGGACTACCTGTACTAGCTCTCACAATGTAAAAAGGACAGGATTCCTGTTAAAAAACTTTCTACCACCATCTAAAAACAATACCGAGACAGACCCAAGTTTTAATTTACCCTCAGTTCTCATTATGTTCTTCTTTACTATTATATCTAAGCTGGATTGGATATGAGTAACTTTTCCCTCAATGTTCCTGTCAGTCGTGATCAGGGGCTACAGATCACTTCACCTTATCCTGAAGTGAACAAAATATTGTTTACCCCCTACAAAAAGAGGACAGAATAGCAGAGTAGCAATGTAGATCCGTTGTATTGCTTTTTGTTACTTTCATGATGAAATTTCCAAAATGGTTTTGTGTAACGTGGCAGGAAAGAGTAGGATGACCAGCAGCAAGGGGGATGGACATAATTACAGCCATGATGGGTGTACCATTAGAAGATCTGGAGCACCAAGCTTGGGACAGATCCTCTTGGAGAAAATATTTCTATGTGCTTGCTAAGAGCTGATCCCCAACTTGATGGCACATAATTTGTGTGATATGTGGCTGAAATCCATTTCATTATCTCCATGGACAAGAGAACATTAATTAAAATGGAAAGGGTCAGATACAACATAGGAGATACTAGGCTGAATGATCTAAGAGTCAATGTCTTTTTTGCCTGAAAACATGGCTTTCAAAAAATAGTCATATTATGCAACTAAAACTTAATTCAGACATTCCTGAAATCTATAGGACCAGGGTGGAGGAAAAGTAGGGCTTCAAAAATCTCACCTATGTAAAACAATATTCTTCACATTTGGTTATCTTAATGTGACACTTTTTCTATTCTTTTTCTGTTTAAATCCCTGATTCTTGGTCAAAAGGTACCATCAATCTTATAAATTCTGCACTGCAAATCATTAATACATAGCAGTACATTTCCAAAATTTGACATTGGCTTATTTTAGGCTTTATAATGCTAGAAGCAATTTGTAATGCTAGAATGGATTTGTTTTTGAATTTAAACCACTCCTTTTGAAGTATTTAAACTGCCTATTGCATACTATTTTGATCCATCTCCAGATACATACATTATTTCTGGTTATGTCCTGTCTAGATACTGAAGACAGATAGCCCCTTTGAATAAATATCTGAAAGCAGCACGGAGTCCTACCTTTCTCAATAATGAAACTTCAAATGTACACTTTTCAAAGGAAAAGGTCTTACTGAGTCCTTTTTTTGAGCTAAACCAAGATCACTGGGGTGAGTTGGGGGAGGGAAGAAGAAAGTGACATTTCCAAACAGGTTTAATAACACTTCTTTGTAGAGGTCTTACTACAAACAGGGAGCATCTAGATGAAGGGTCTTCAAACTTGGCCCTTTTATGACTTGTGGACTTCAACTTCCAGAATTCCTCAGCCAGTGTGCCTGGCTGAGGAATTCTGGGAGTTGAAGTCCACATGTCATAAAAGAGCCAAGTTTGAAGACCTCTGATCTAGACTAATAGAAATGAGGCCTATTCAGTTTAAAATTGAAATCCGTGCTTTTTTGAACAAAAGCAGTCTCCGCTGTTTGAGTTTGGCAACTGTACCAAATGTACAGGTCTGATTGAATTAGGAAGAGGTGCTAGTCCTCAACTTATGACCACAATTGAGCTTAAAATTTCTGTCACTAAGCAAGACAGTTGTTAAGTGAGTTTTGCCCCATTTTATGAGCTTTGTTGCCACAGATGTTCAGTGAATCACTGCAGTTGTTAATTTAGTAACACGATTATTAAGTGAATCTGGCTTCCCCCTGGACTTTGCTTGTCAGAAAGTCACAAATGGGGATCACATGAAACCAGGACACTGTCATAAATATGAACCAGTTGCCAAGTGCCTGAATTTTGATCATGTGACCACGGGGATACGCAACAGTCATAAGTGTGAAAATGGCCCTAAGTCACTTGTAACTTTGAATGGTAGCTAAAAAATTGCTTATAAGTCAAGGACTACCTGTATGGACCAAAGCCCCTTTCTCCAGCTGAATTTTTATAATCATATACTGAAATGGATACAAAACATCTAGCAGTTTTCAAGTCAGCAAATAAAGAAGGGAACAGGAAGAAAACTAACATGATACTTATAAAAATGTTTGGAAGTTGGGTGAACGGGATTCTTCTATGTTAGAATTACATGTGATTTTGATGTAACATTCCAGTCAAAGAGCTCACTGCTCTATAAGTTATTCATAAGATGCCAGCCTATACTACCAAAAGCTTTCATCTATTAAACTCTGGTAAGCTTCATAATTTGCCTAGTGTTTTCTAGAAGGAATGATGGCAAGCCCTGATTAAAAAAAAATCACTATCCATTTCCTTGTGATGAAATAACTGAATCCTAAACTTTACAATTCAGTTTTATTGAGCATGGAAAACATGACTAGATAACTAGATTTGAAAAGACTCTAAAGGAACCACAATGATGGGCACTAAATCCGATTTAAACATGCATTGTGTCTACTAAAGTGGAAATGCAATGGAAAATTGGACAGATTTTCAATGCATCAACTCAATGTTTACCTTATTTCACTTTAAATAAGAAGAAAAAGTTAAGCATTGCACCCTTTGAATATTTTACAACCACTGGGTATTGCATGCACATTTGATGCAGTATGTGCATGCTTTAAAGAAAGTATGCCTATAAAACACATAAAATGAGATAAATTTTATCTTGGTTTACAGTATTTTAAAATATATGAACAACACAAGGCTAAAAGATTATTAAAATACTATAATAGTTTTTGCAACACAACCATGCATTATACATAGATGTGCTACTTCTACTTCATAATAATCAAGGATAGTGATGAGTATATTTTTAAATACAATAAATCTAAATCAGATTTTAATTCCTTTCTCTGTTTAGCAGTACAGGAAATGTACATATATTGAAATTATTTTTCAGACTGCAATCCTATTCGCATGCACTTATATGGAAAGCAGTTTCACTGAACTCAGTGGGATTTACTGAGTAAAATACAGTCTTTGTTGACTTTCCCAATCCATCATCTTTGAACTAGCTGTACATTTGAAGGTAGATCTATATTAATACATGATTCTCTAAGGATAAATATGTTTATGCAAGGAAAATATGTCTTATAAAATGTTGTTGGACTTTGTCCAAGGATTCCATTTTGATTTTGCTTTCTTCAATTTATTTAAAATATTCTTTGTTTTGTTCCTTCTGTCTGAACTTTTTCTGAGTTAGTAATTCGGTTTCTAGTTATTCAGCAAAAAGAGGACATATCCTCCTTTTTGTCTCCATGTTCTCTTGCCTGCAGACATTATCTGGTGTTTTATTTTGTTTTTTGTGTATGTCCTCCTGATTAGCTTTTCTCTGTGAGATAGGGCTTCCAAATTAACAAGCTGAGCTCTGTGCTCAGCTCTTGCCTGCTGCCTGAAATTGACAAGACTCAATTACAAGCTGAAGATTTTTATCCTACAATTGAAAAAACTGTCTTTTTGATGCTGGAAAAAGTAATTTAATATACATGTAGGTCTAAGTATTATCTATCTATCTATCTATCTATCTATCTATCTATCTATCTATCTATCTATCTATCTATCTATCTATCTATCTATCTATCTATCTATCTATCTATCTATCTACCTACCTACCTACCTACCTACCTACCAACCTACCTACCTACCTACCTACCTACCTACCTACCTACCTACCTACCTACCTACCTACCTACCTACCTACCTATCTATCTATCTATCTATCTATCTATCTATCTATCTATCTATCTATCTATTTTGCTTATTTTCAGAGTTACTTCCCTTGTAGATGCCAAGAAAGTTAAACCGTGTCTTCTCCTTTTCTCCAATTTGTTCTTTTTTCAAATTATCTCTTTCCTCCTTTGCCTGTTCAGATATAAGTTAATAGCAAAATAATAGGTCACTACATATAGGCCTAATAAAAAACTATGCACTATGAAGTAATTAACGAAAAGGCAAAAGAACAAGATCAGATATGAATAGGAAACATAAATGTGTTTTCTCAAAAAAAAGAAAAAAAACCCAGAACTTCAATTTCAGAGATCTTTTTAGGTGAGTGATTTCCTCCAGAAAGCAAATGTTTCCTGATTTGATTAAGTACAGATTCAATGAGGATTTTTACTTTAGTGATTCACTTCTTAGAACTTCTAAAACTTCTAATTTCTAATTATTGGGAATGAAATCCATTAAATTAATAGAGTTCTGTTAATTTTTGATATATGTGATAATTGATAAACTAGTTTCCTTATAATGCTGCCAAATTACTGATATAATCCAGTATCATATACCATAAACTCTCCTGTCTGGTGATCTTCTGAAGCACCACTAATATTTTATGCATGTAGGCATACAAAAGTGCATCCTGAGAGACACATAGCACATTATTCTTTTGTTTTAATCTTGTGCATTATAATGTTCTATGTAACAATATGCCATTCTCAGTTTCTCCCTGATCACAAGAGCGCTTTTTACACTGATAAGAGATGGAGATAATATTATAAGAAGTAATAACTACACCAAAGAACATGTCATGTGCAAACTGTTCAAAAAAAATCATTGTTTCCAGGCCTTGTAGGAAGAGCTTTATCTTGGTCCCTGGTTTCATAAGGAAAGAAAATGAGGATTCATGGAATTACAAGCAAATGAACTGACCTCAGTATTTGGGAAGCTTCTTTTAGACTAGATCATAAATAAATAAATCTTTAACCACTAAGAAACTATTGTGCTACTTATCAAAAATCAGCATGGATTTGTCAGGGATAAGTCTTGCCATTGTAACTTGAAGTCATGTTTTCAATGGGTAACTTCCTTAGTAGGTTGTGGGAATGCTCACATATATTCAATCATATATCTTGAAATAATATATTTCTAATTTCTATATCTCAGCAAATCACAAAAATATCTTCATGACATTCTGATTAGCAAGCTAGTTTAGTATGAGATGGCTGGCATGACAATAAAGAGGGTAATTATAATCTAGAAACTAAGTCCTATGAAAACAGACTGGAGCTTCTGGGAATGTTTAGTCTTCAAAGACAGAAGGAAAATATGACAGCAAATTTTGAGGACCTAAAAGGATATCACTGTTCTCTATATCCCTGAAAGCAAGTCAAGAGATAATGGAAGTACAGCAAAAAATAACTTTTTTTTTAAGTTATAAAAAGGCACATTCTTGTTGAATGTTAGGAATACTGTAGTGAGGGCAGTTTGACAGGCTATCTAGTTATCTTTCAAGGTAATGGTCTTCTTCCCTGGAAACTTTCAAGAAAGATTGGACAGCTATCTGTCATGGATGCTTTGATTTGAACTCCTGCATTGAGTAGAGAGTTGGAGTTAATAGTCAAAAGTAGCGCCTTCCAATACTAATTCTGTGATTCTGAAAAATACATCTTGTTCTGTGTAATATATTTTTTTCCTAAGAATATTTGGTAGAAATGCAGTCTAAAGCTAAACTCCTAAATATACTCATAAACTCAGAAAGGTTTATTTTTGAATAGATATGTAAAGGATTGCACTGTTAGTGTCTTTAGACCCCAACCAGTGTAAAAGAGACAAAAGTTAGATGCAAGATCTAACAGAATAAAATCACAATGCAAGACACCTGATCTTCGTATATTAAAAGGAAATATCAAGTTCTGAACAGCGAAGGAGCTATGTCTATCCAACTGTTACAGTTTATTATCACAATGTATGAGGCCAAAGTGGAATATATGAACGAAAGTTTACAAGCCATGTTGTTAAGTGAGATAAAATGCTTGAAAGCAAAAAATGACAATTTGAGAACCACAGGTTTGGTTTTTTTTTTACATTGTTTATATCAGCTGCCTGTTAGTTCCATCTTGTATCATTTAAAGTAAAATGTAATGGGGATATTTGCATTTTATGCAATATATGCATTGGATGGTTAGTTGGCTGGCTGGCTGGCTGGCTGGACAGATAGACAGACAGACAGACAGACAACAAATGGAATATATAACTCTTAAGAATTCTTATCCCTTCTCTGAATGGGGAAGCTGTTTCCATACTTGATATTATTTCTGTGATAATTTCATATTAAATTTGTTCTATTCCCAAATATTCAATTGCTTTACCTAGTATGACTACACCATTTGTTAAAAATAACCACGTTACATTCTTAACAGTTTTCTAAATGTTCCATAACTTTGATTAGGTTTGTGCCTGACTTTTGTTTCAAAATAGAAAAAAGGAACAGATGATGACAATTTTAAATATTTTATTTTACCCCACTTTTATTATTTTTTACCTTTAACTCAAGGCTGTGAACATACATAGTTCTCCTTCCTCCTCATTTCATTCCACAATAGCCCTTATGCAGTCACAAGATGGCAAGATCTGACTCCCCCTTGAATGCCGTTGAATCTTATCTAATCTGGTCTATGTACAAACTGCCAGTCTGGAAAGCTTCCATGTGAAATAGATATGTCCAATAAAGTAGCTAATTGATCTCTTCACAGGTGAATCTGATTGGTCGCACCTAACATCGATTTCCACTGCAAGGACCAGACCATTAAGTGGAATGGTTGCTAGGTGAATGCATGAGAAAGAGAGAGAAAGAAAGAGAATGCAAATATCACTGGTTGCTACCGTCTTGTTCAAATATAGTTCTCTTGTATAGTTCTGCCAGAATTAGTCTCGCTCTGGAGTGTGTTATCATCAAGCACCCAAATTTGGTCACTGAGCAAGGTAACTGCTCAATGAGGAAGAGGGGTACAAGTTTTTTTTGGGAAAAGCTAATGAGAACTTACCGTGTATATATCAAGCTCCTGGATATAAATCTAACAAATAAATAAACCAAATATAAAAATCCAGTGATTATTGTCTACTTTTACCAGAGACAGAAAATAGTATTTGATGGGATGGGGAGGATGGGGAAAGAGAAAAATGTGTTTTCCCCTACCCACTATGTTAATGTTTCAATTTGTCTTCATTGAAGCTTAATTTTCCTTTAGTCAGCTTAGTAATTTTAGAGATACTGAGTTGCTTTGGAGAAACCAAAATACTCTTTTCCTCAGGCAGGCATCAGCTCCCTTTCTGCAATATTACATACACTTAGGAATGGTATATAAATAAAGAATAACTGTTAGTAGATGGCCCGATTGGGTTCTTTTGTTATTATTTATGAAAATAATAACCAGTAGATCCATTTTTTATTATCTTGCCTTGTTTTCTTCAGTTCAATAGGATTTTCCCAGAAACATCAAGAGCCCTTCATGATAGATGAAAGAACCACATAGCCCAGCATTTTAATCCACAGTGAGAATCAGAGACCATTTGAAAGCTTCCACTGCTTTGTGCCCATGAATAATGGTTAGATTTGTGCAAAGTAAACCACAAAATAAGTCAAGGAAGGGGGAAGGGTTTTTTAGAAGTGTCAGTGAGAAATTTGGCAACACTGATTCAGGTTAATGAAGAATCTATGCTGGAAAGCAAAACGGCATTCTCATTACCACCACCACTATTCTTTGTCAGTATAACTAACAAATGTTAACATTTGCCAATGTGAAACTACCATTGTTGATCAGAAGATCAAATCTATCACAAACAGTAATTCACATAAAAGACTTTGTATGTTATTATGTAGTGGAGAAGTGCATTCAGTAAACAGGGTGAGCTAGAAATTCAGGTAAATGAGGGCAGATATGATATTGTTGCCATTACGGAAACATGGTGGGTTGAAACCCACAACTGGAACACACAGCTAGAGGGATTTAAATTATTTAAAAGAAACAGACCAAATGAAAGAGGAGGTGGAGTTGCTCTCTATATAAGAAATAACTACATCTCTACAGAAATAGAGCACAACAATGTTGAAAACTGTCTTGAATGCATTTGGGTCAATATAAAAAGGGGGGGGGAATGACATTGCCATAGGTGTATACTATAGGCCACCCAACCAAACAGAGGAAATAGATGAACATTTTGCTAGTCAGCTAACAAAGGTATATAGGAAGCACATCACAATAGTAATGGGGGACTTTAATTACCCTGACATCAACTGGGAGACAAACTCTGCACCAAGTGGAAGATCAAACAGATTCCTGACAAACCTAGCAGACAACTTTGTCTCCCAAAAAGTAGAGAAGGGAACTAGGGGATTAGCCATATTGGATCTAATCCTCACTAACAGAGATGAAATGATAGAAGGTGTTGAAGCCACAGGAACCTTGGGGGGGGGGGAGTGATCATGCACTATTGGAATTCAACATTCTGGAAGCACAAGCAATAGAACACAGTCAAACTAGAGTCTTAGATTTTAAGAGAGCTAATTTCAATAAACTTAGAGAGAACTTGGGAATGATTCCATGGATGAGAATCCTCAAGGGGAAAACAACTCAAGAAGCTTGGGAAATTTTGAAAAGTGAGATAATAAAAGCCCAGTCTAGCACAATACCAACAAAGAAAAAAAACAACAGCTCTCAAAAGAAACCAGCATGGCTGCATAAAGAACTCTCTGATAAATTGAAAGATAAAAAGGACAAGTATAAAAAGTGGAAAGAGGGGCACATAACTAAAGCAGAATATCAGCAAATAGCCCGAGCCTGCAAAGATGAAGTGAGCTGCAAAGATGAAGCTAAGGCTCAAAATGAACTAAGACTTGCGACCAAAGTCAAAAATAACAAAAAAAGCTTCTTTCAACATGTAAAAAACAAGAAAAAAGTGAAGGAAATGATTGGTCCATTAGTGGGAGAAAGTGGCAAGAAGGTGACAAGCAACAGGGAGAAAGCAGAACTATTTAACTCCTTTTTTTGCATCTGTCTTTACACAAAGGGAAAAAACAGTCCAACCTATCAAAAACAGTACCATGAAAAATAGATTAGAAACACAAGTTAAGATAGGCAAGAAAATGGTAAGTGAGCACCTATCCAGCCTAGACGAGTTCAAATCACCAGGACCAGATGGATTACACCTCAAGGAACTGGCAGATGTGATCTCAGAACCACTGAACTATATTTTTCAAAGATCCTGGAGCACTGGGGAACTACCAGAGGACTGGAAAAGAGCTGATGTAGTTCCCATCTTCAAAAAAGGGGAAAAAATAGATCCAGGAAACTACAGACCTATTAGCCTGACCTCAATACCTGGGAAGATTCTGGAAAAGATAATCAAACAACAAATCAGGGAACACCTAGAGACAAACAAAGTCATTACTAAAAGCCAACATGGGTTTGTCAAAAACAGATCATGCCAGACAAATCTTATTGCATTCTTCGACCAAGTGACAAAATTAGTGGACCAGAGGAATGCTATGGATATAATTTACTTGGACTTCAGTAAGGCATTTGATAAAGTAGATCACAACCTACTACTTGATAAGATAGAAAAATGTGGGTTAGACAGCATCACCACCAGATAGATTCGTAGCTGGCTGACCGGCTGTACTCAGCGTGTGGTCCTCAATGGAACCGCATCTACATGGAGGGAAGTGTGTAGTGGGGTGCCCCAGGGCTATGTTCTAGGCCCAGTGCTCTTCAACATCTTCATCAATGATTTGGACGAGGGGATAGACGGGGAACTCATCAAATTTGCAGATGACACCAAGCTGGCAGGAATAGCCAACACTCCAGAAGATAGGCTTAAGATACAGGAGGATCTGAACAAACTGGAACACTGGGCGCTCTCTAACAAAATGAAATTCAACGGTGAAAAAAGTAAAGTTCTACATTTAGGCAAGAAAAACCAAATGTACAGGTATAGTATAGGTGGTACCTTGCTCAATAGTAGCAACCGTGAGAGGGATCTCGGAGTCCTAGTGGACAATCACTTAGATATGAGCCAGCAGTGTGCTGCAGCTGCCAAAAAAGCCAACACAGTGTTAGGCTGCATTAACAGAGGGATAGAATCAAGATCACGTGAAGTATTAATACCACTTTACAATGCCTTGGTAAGGCCACACTTGGAATACTGCATCCAGTTTTGGTCACCACGATGTAAAAAAGATGTTGAGACTCTAGAAAGAGTACAGAGAAGAGCAACAAAGATGATTAGAGGTCTGGAGGCTAAAACATATAAGGAATGGTTGCTGGAATTGGGTATGTCTAGTTTAATGAAGAGAAGGACGAGGGGGGATATGATAGCAGTGTTCCAATATCTCAGGGGCTACCACAAAGAAGAGGGAGTCAAGCTATTCTCCAAAGCGCCGGAAGGCAGGACAAGAAGCAATGGATGGAAACTAATCAAGGAGAGAAGCAACCTAGAATTAAGGAGAAACTTCCTGACAGTTAGAACAATTAACCAGTGGAACAACCTGCCTCCAGAAGCAGTGAATGCTCCAACACTGGAAGTTTTTAAGAAGAGACTGGACAGCCATTTGTCTGAAATGGTATAGGGTTTCCTGCCTGAGGAGGGGATTGGACTAGATGACCTCCAAGGTCCCTTCCAACTTTATTATTATTATTATTATTATTATTATTATTATTATTATTATTATTATTATTATTATTATTATTATTATTATTATTATTATTATTATTATTATTATTATTATTATTATTAAGAAACTTTCCCTCTGTAGTGACCCAACAAATATTGACATCTTCAGTCACACTTCCTAAAAAAATATTTCTATTCCCAGCAGTTTGATAGTCAGATATGTTTAGGGAGACATTCTCTGTAGATTACAGCTAGGCACTATATTCATGTTATGTGTACTGAATATCTTTCAACCTTTTAAGGAAGGAAGGAAGGAAGGAAGGAAGGAAGGAAGGAAGGAAGGAAGGAAGGAAGGAAGGAAGGAAGGAAGGAAGGAAGGAAGGAAGGAAGGAAGGCTTACAACAATTGTTCCCTCAAGATTTACAGTTAAAGTAACTGAATCAGTTATCCGTCACCCCGAGTATTTTCACCCTGATAGATTTCTGAATGTGTAATATTAAGCTTTTCTTAAAGATTGAAAAAAAAATGTTAACAAATCCCACAATTGAATCTACACAAACACTTCGTCTTTGAACTCAAGCGGTAATGTGTAGTACTAGTTACTTCAGGAAATGGTTCTTCTCAGCAGCAGTTTAATTCCTTTGGATTTGGAATCTTGGTGCATTAGAAATCCTTTGTATGATGAACACTGATTTAAAACAATACTTTGGTTTCACAGAGTCAATTTCTTTAAACATTACTTTGTTTTCCTTCTAAGGTACGCTTTATGTTCCTAGAAGCCAAGTATAATCCACAATACAGTTTCCTAGCTCTATTATAAACCCTCTGTAAATCAGTAACCTTTTCCCTGGTTGTAAACAGAAAACAAGTTGCCATAGAAATAATGTACTATATACATCAGCTTCCAGTGTTAGAATTGCAATTTTCAGAACTGGCAGGCAGCATGGCCCTTTTGAAGGTGTAAGATGAAGAAACTGCCTATATTATTATTCTTAAATGCTTCATTGAATTATACTGCAACACCATAGTTCAAAGATAACTTAATCCCGATGTAGGCTGATTTTATACACACACAAACACACACATTACATTTACATGCATCCTTTACTGCACACTCTTAAGCTTTGAAGTATGCTAGCTAGGAAACTTCATAGTTTAGTTTAAATTTACTATACTAATCATTTTGGAGAAATGTTATATATCCTCCATGAGTGACCTAAGCAGATTAGGAAAGTCCAAATCCTAAGACTGTTGAGACCAGCTTCATGTTAGAATAACAAGAGTTATTTTAAAACATTCTTATTGAATTTAATGGGAAGCTGATCTCCTGTTCTGCCCATCCCGGAAAGAAGTAACATATAATTTTGCACCTTCACATAATGTGTCATAAAACAATGAACAGATGATTGAAAACTATACACAGCAAAAGCACAAAATAATACTTATCGCATAGAGAAGCCAACACAGCTCACCAAGAATAGTGATCGGTACATTTGTGATACGTCTATATGCTAATATGTGCTAGCTTTGCTCATAAGGAGAACAGATACAGTTTTCTTCTCATAGGAACGATAGTCAAAGCGAAGGGAGGGGGAACAGGGGTGGGCTGGTTTTAGAACTCATCAGAGAAGAAACTGGGAAGAAGGGACATAAATGGAATGGAGGTAGTGGGTGGAGCTAGAGTTCTAGAAGCTTATAACATTGCAAACCAAGAGATTCGGCAGTGGTATGATGCCACCCCTTATACTTATTGGCAGAGGTCAAAGGCTCGATTTATGACTCTGCAGTTATAGTATTACGAGTTATCTGTGGTTCTGGTTGAAGACCACCATTCTGACTCAAGGCAGAGGCAGAGAATTGGTAGAAAATAATTTAGCTGCTTGAAAAAGGGAATGGTTCTGTTAACTCTGGCAAACAGCCCAAATCTGGTGATATAACTCTAGATTTCAAAAGAGTGATGCCATTTAATAAGACAGTATGTGAAAAAGAAGAGTATAAAACTATTCCAAAACTAAGGAGAATGGGGGTGGCTATAACTGTGGTGAAACTGGACATTGGGCTAAATAAAATATCCAAGACCGCTCCCTTTGCTTTATGGTGAAGTTCCCAGCACAGGGGAATGATACCCATAAAAGTCAATGCCTGGGAAGTAGACTGTTTTTTGGAAACTGATAGTGGGACAACTTTATTGACACCACAACTGATTACAAATACATGTAGAGTGTGTCCTTGGATGTTCTGTTCTTCTTCTTTTTTCCCAGCTAAGAAAGTCCCTTTGTTGATCCTGGATACCATTTAAATCCTCAATTAAAAACTGCATTTTGCTCTCCCAAGAAATGCTTGGGCTATAGTGAGTGGACAGGGAATATTACAACACCGTTTCAAGGAAGACCATATAACAGTGATAGCGAACCTTTTAGAGACCGAGTGCCCAAACTGCAACCCAAAGCCCACTTATGCATCGTCGGGTGCCGGGTGGGTGTGGCCCATTGACTGGGTGTGGCCAATTGGGTGGGTGTGGCCCATTGGGTGGGCGTGGCTGCGATGGTAATGGCAGACTGGGTGGAACTAAAAAGTTCAATCAATCAATTCCAACTTTGCAAGATCTTTTTTTTCCCGCGAGAAGTTGAAATTGATTGATTGAACCTTTTTTTTTTTTTGCACACGGCGGCGGAGGCCTAAAGCGAAAAGGTTTTATAAAACCCAGCTGAAGGCCTAGGACTGGGGCAATGGCGCACGTGCCCAGAGAGAGGGCTCAGAGTGCCGCCTCTGGCACCCGTGCCATAGGTTCGCCACCACTGTCATATAATATAAACTATAGCACTTCTTCCTTTCTTGTTTTGAGAATCCTTATCTATGAGGTGCTTGATCTCTGTGAGTTGCTGGTATAATGTTCAAGGGGTAATATTGAAGGCACCATTTATGGGTTAGCTTCTTTGTGCCTGGTGGGTCAGGAAGAGGAGGAAAAGTAAAATTGTCTACTGAAGGATATCTCTCTGTATTGCTTGGAAAGACTCCTCATCTCTACCTAAAACACTGTTATCTTGTTGACAGCTTCTGTCATGAAAGTGCAAACCATATTATGTAAATTAAAATGTTCAATGCTGTCATAAATTGGTTACTAGAATAATGAGACTTGGATTTATCACCCCATTTCTGTCATTTTTTCCCCTAACCCCACTAATAAAATACCCTCCTTGTACCATGATTCACTTTAGAGATAAAGCATATAAAGAAGAAAACATAACATACCACCAAAGAGAGCACTACATATTTTGTGAAAATTCTTTTAGAAGACAGTCATTTCTGTTTGCTAACTATAATATAGTATAAACTAGCGTGCAGGCTGTATGAATGCTATACCCTGCTTACATGACAGCATTACTTAGCCCAATGAATTAATGAATAAATGCTAAGATTTGAACAATCAGCCCTTCAGTATTTCATGCAGACTCTCATACTACATAATTATACAAAGCCCTGGCACTCAAATTAATTAAAGTTGATTTTTCTGAGCCTGAAAACTGGTCATCTCCTCAGCTTTGCTATCATATAAAATCATCAGCCTACATTCAATGTGACACGTTATATCTCTAGCACTCTTAGCAATAGTACAAAGAAACAGTCGTAAATGAGGATAGAGTTAACAGAGAAAGCTGATGTAGCTGTTGGTGGTTATTATCCTTGTTGGTTGGTTAGTGTGTGTATGTGTTTATTTCCAGTACTTGGGAAGAGAAAGAAGCAAGCTATTTGCATTGTGTTTGCTTTGTAATTATGTGAAATAACAATGTAAACAAATTACAATACATAGTTCCAGTGGACACCCGCCTACATCTGATTGCAGATTAAAAGAAACTTGGGGAAAAAAAGAAAAAGAAAGAAAGCCAACTACAATACAGTATTTATTTGGTGCTAACATACAATTAGTCTCTGACAATTTCAGTATTAATTAGAACTCTCTCTTTCCTCTCTACTTCCTGCTACTACAAAACAGCTCTCTATTTTTAAATGTGCATTTTCTATAATTCAACCACACAGGAAAGCAATTACTTTTTCATTTGATTAAGACTCAGGAATCTTAATACACTGGAGAGATATTGGAGCACTGATCCATAAATGCTGACCACCCAGCTTATCTTAACATCCAGCTAACTCATATTTGCTCTTGTATTATGGTTTCCCTATCTTTTTTTTTTCACAAAAAACCCTGATAAAATATTACTACAAGTTTTTATTTTTCTGATATGCTTGAAGTTAAATAAACATACAAGCACACATACAATTTATAGGTGCTAACAATCCAGTATACATTTTTTTTCATTTGCCATAAGAAAAAGTTCAGTCTGCAATATTATTTCAAGAGTTAGGCATTTTCACCTACCAACTTTAAGATGTACCTAGTAAGCCTCTAAGCTAAGCTTATGCCTGGTTACTACCTGGATGGGAGGCTATCAAGGACTTCCAAGGTTGTAGAATGATACGGGAAATTGAAATTCATTCTGTAAGATGAATTGTCCCTGAGTATTATAATCAAGTCAAACTTTGACTTCTGATAAATACTTATACACAACTGTGCAGTTTGACTCACAGTGATTTCCCTGCAAGAGGTTTGGCATGATTTCAAAATACATCGCCATTGCTCTTTTTTCAGAATGATTATTATTTTGTTTTTACTTCCCTATCTAGAACACAGTCTGGGATTTTATAATGGTTCAAGTCGTAGCAGGGCCAACTACAAGTGGCGGAGGTTGTGTTTCACTGGGATTGTGCTGCTTTTGTCATTTGCCCCTGAACCCTTTGGCCATTCCCACAGATTCTTCTGTTTTCAATGTACATGCAATGTTTTAAAAATGGCAAAGAATATGATCTGAGGAGGTTAATAATTATTGGCACTGCAGCAGGAAGAGAAATAATATTTAACAATTTCTTCCTCTGCTCCATTGTTGAAAAAAATCCCCTTTTTTATGCTATTAGATTTGTAACAGTTCCAATAAAGATTTTTTTCCCCAAAGCAAATGCCATTTTCAGATCACAGCAGATTAAATTTCTCTTCCATATCTGTGTACTGATAATTATAAGATTACAGAACTGATTCTATCCATTCTCACAAATATATATGAGCAGCATATAAAAGAAATACATTTAATATCAACAATACATATATATATATATATATATATATATATATATATATATATATATATATGCTTTATATATCTATCTATCAATATGCTTTATATATCTATCTATCAATATGCTTTATCAATCTATCTATCTATCTATCTATCTATCTATCTATCTATCTATCTATCTATATCTATCTATCTCTATATCTATATCTCTATATCTCTATCTATATCTATATCTATATCTATATATCTATATCTATCTATCTATCTATCTATCTATCTATATCTATATCTATATCTATATCTATATCTATATCTATATCTATATCTATATCTATCTATCTATCTATCTATCTATCTATCTATCTATCTATCTATATCTATATCTATATCTATCTATCTATCTATCTATCTATCTATCTATATATATATATATATATATATATATATATATATATATATATATATATATATATATATATTCAAAGATACTTTTCCATTCTTGAAAAAGATTAAAAAAGAAAAAAAAAGAATTTTCACAAGTCTGGGCTAGTCATATAGCCTTGGCAATTTGCTAGCATTCCTTTCTTCTTGGCTTACATCAAGTCTAGGCCTTGTTGAGGGATGGCTACACATTCCTTTGTAAGTGTCACTAGTGTGGGAGAACCCACAAAGATTGATTAGGAGTTAACTGAATTATAAACACCAAATGTTATGAGGGGATGGAAGCCAGCTTAACTAAGTTTAATGGAATCATTCAATCTTAACTAGAAGTATTGTTTAACAAAATATTTTTAAATGCTTGTGTTAATCTATAATTCCCATTGAATTCCAAAAGAATTCCACTTCTATACTATTTTAAGCAACTCTCTCAAGTTGTTTTTGTTCCCATTGCATCAAATTCTCACACACGGGAGAAAAAAGAATTTAGTAATTCACATGCATAAATATATAAATGGATGAACCACCACCCCTTTTTACAAAAGTTGGCCACTTCATTGTTATTGGCATTTTGAGCCAACAGAGATAAGAAAGTTCATGAAGGACTATTTGAATCTGAATGGATAAATTATAACCAATCGTAACCACCATAAAGTTTGTCTATGATCCTATTGAAATGGTGCCCCAACCAAACATGTAGACTTCATTCAATTTTGCTGTGGTGATGGGGGATTTTGGAATCCATAGCCCCACATGTGTGGAAGGCAACAAATAAAAAAAAAGTATGAAAACATTCAACACTGTAGTGAGGAGGAAGATCAGCCCAATCAGTTACTGATTCAGAACAACTCAATTATTGGTTGCAGTGCTGCAATTGTTATAATTCAAAACTGTGAAGAAGGAAGCAGACTATCTTCTTCTACAGATTCAATAAAATCTAAAGTTTGGTGTAGTTCCCAAAGATGTTTTCAATGGAAATCAAGGATGTTACCAGCACTCTCTTTCTCTTGTGAAACATTTGATGTAATACTATCTGCAAATAGCTACATACATACTAACATAATGAAATTTCTATCGCATAATAAGTCACTGGGGCATTGCAAAAAGCTATATGGAAATAAGATCAATCACATGGAAATACCTATGGGCTATCTTACTTTAAACAGAGAACGATAGTGAGATTATGTATGTAAGAGAGAAAGAAAACATGTGGAAAGGCAGAAAAAAAAGAGTTTCTGTTTACTGATTCATATCTGCTTTATTGTATGTAATTTATAGTGATGAATGGTTTTAAAAGTGAAATGTAAAATACAGAAATAAAATGTTCAGTCTACTATGAATAATAAAATGTAGCATGTGTGTGTGTGTAGTAGCAATCTTCAACATTACACATATAAATATACACCAGTAAGTCATATTCAAAGTTTTATCATCCATGGTAGCATTGGTCACTATATTCAAATTGACTTTGTTTCTCACACTAGATTCCTTTTGTTTCTGTTCTAAAGGTAAAAATATAGCAGCATGAACAGAAGCTATAAGATGAAATCTGTTACATCCACTGTGAAATCTTGTTCTATGTACTGGAATTAATATTCCAAGTACTGTAGGGTATTTAGGATCAAAGAGATAAAGAAATAGAATGATCCGTGGTTATGTCTCCTTTCTAGTATTACTAAACACAGCTGAGATGTTAATGCTGTTATCTATTCTAAGAATACTGTGGGGGAAACACCAGACAATTATCCATGATCTTAAGAGAGAGGACAACCTCCTAAATTGTCATCACATTCACCTTGGTTTCTGTTCCTGAATGACTAAACTGGTAAAACTCATTACAGAAGTATGGACTCGAGATTGCAAAGGTGTGAATCACAGGCTAAGGCTAGAATATAAGGAGGAGTAAAGGAAAGCCTCCTATACATTTGAGGTTGAAAATAATCCATTATTACCACCACCACCCCCGAAGCATTTTGTTCTGAGAATCAGAAATTGCTGGATCACGGTAGTTGGCAGCCTTGAAAACCTTCTGTTTAAGGATCATGTACAGAAAAGAATCATGAGATGAATGACATTTTGAACTGTTCTGTGACAGAGGATACAGGTCTGGGCTTAGGCAAAGAAGATGGATGTTGGCTTTTATCTCCATCTCCACTGTGAAGCAGTAGTTCAGACATTAATAAATACTGCTATAAACTCTTCCTTTTACTACATGTGAAACCGTTGTGGTAGCCCTAAGCACCATGCCACTTTCCCCCCCAATTAGCATCATTTTCTAATTTAGAGAGCAAATACTAAGAGGATTCTTACATTATTGCTGATCTTTGCAGCCCAAATGTGCAAGAAGGTCATTTCAGTCTATTTCCTCCCAAACAGGACAAAATCTCAAAGTTAGTATGGAGCATTCCATTGAAAAGTTACTTTGAGTGGTGCACTTGAGTTCTAGAAATGGAGGAAAAGAAGGCTCAAGGTGTTTCACACCTGGGCAACCTCAAGACTCAAAAAGACTCAAATGTTCTTGTAGAATTGTTCCTTTCAAGGCTCTTAAAAATCAATAGTGGTCTTCATCCCATGGCATGAAGGGCCCACAGAAAGTTTGGCATATCTCTTTTAGATTTTTCCATCTATTGCTAAGAATTATATTTTTAATAGGCTTATAGAGGTCATAGTTATCAAAATACATGGCATATTTCAACATTTTGATTATTTAACATTAATAGCCTTCATTTTCAAATACTTTCAAATCCCCCTAGGGATTGTTCAAGTGGCTATCCTAGGGTAGGTGAAAAATGTGGGCTTTGCTTACCCCTAAAGTTTCTCTCTATTCCTTAATTTTACACAGGAATGTTCTCTTTGATTCAAATTGCTGTCTGAATCTAAGAAAAAAAATTGAAATTTTTATTTTAACAAATGTAATCAAAATCTGCCTTTGCTAGACTCTAATTTGATGTGTCAAAACTACAATATAACCAATGATACATGTGTAATAAAACATGGAACTACGTGGTGATCCCATGAGCACAGAGTATGGGTATCCCAACCCTGCATGCTTGCTGCAATTTACAAATTACTGAAGAAGATAAGGTGCTGTTTATTTATAAAGCTGCCTGGGATTTGTGGAAGAAGAGAACTATATAAGACTCACAATTATTACTGTTAAAAAGCAAGTTAATAATCACTGACTGATGAAGGAAGCTCTTGTAGACTTCAGCAAGCATCCAGACTTGTTGTATCTGTTTAGAGAAAGAAGAGAATGCCACAGGTGGCTATTTTTTCATTAAGTAGCAGCATATATTTTCCTACACATTATTTAGAGTATTTTTGTTGATCCAGACAACCTGAGAAGCTTCTTTAACAGCTCAATAAAGGAATACGGCATTAACATGGGAGTCTAACTCTGAACTCCCAGAACAATCAATTGTGCAAAGACACACAGACAAAATAGCAAGTTATTTTTTTTATTGTTGTTGAGTTTGTTTGTTTAACTGAAGAAAAGCCAGTCATTTTTGTTTGTTTGGGCATTCCTCTGCTTCCTCCTCCTCTTCATAAATCTTTGACTGGAAGAAATACAATTGAGAATAGCTATCATGCTCCAGCTGGTCCAAAATGGCCTGAAAGATGTTGGCTGGACCAATGATCTACTGAGCATTCATTGATGATCTATAAATGGCCATATTAGCCATATGCCCAGTTTGCCTTCCTCTTTTTAATGTGTATGAATATAGAATTTTAAATCAATTAGCTTAATAGCCCAGGAAATCTCGTGTGATCGCAAATGGGATATTATGGGAAAATTTTCCTGTCTCCCCTGCCTGAGATGATAGCATATGCCAAGAAGCAAAAAAACACCTTTTGTTAGGTTACATAGTTTCAGATGGGATTTATTTTCCTCCAGCCCAATCTGATGCAAGTTTACTTTCATTGTATTCTATTAGAATGGTGTGTGGGATGGCAGCCTGAATAAAGCTGTATCTATTCAAATGAGAGCCATATAATGTTCAATGGATTTTAACAGCAGGTAAATGTGCACAGGACCAGACTTTAATTGTATAGTCCTCAGCATCATTTTTGTAATCCCTATAATTGGGGTCTTCCTCATATATTTATTCTAGACTAGACAGACTACCTTTGTGGAAGATAGACACAACACTTTTGACTTTAATTTAGGTTTAATAATACTTCTGCTTTTCAGTACATTGGAATGACTTAATGATATATTTCATTATTGTAGATTTGGAATTTATTAGCATTAGCCAGTTGCCTATCACCAGAATGTCCCATTACAAGAATAAAAATTGTGTGGGATTGGTGGCCATACAAATATTTATTTATTTCATTTCTATAGCTGCCCATCTCAACAAGTGTCTGTGGAATGTATACATTGTAAAACATTAAAAACAAAACAACACGAAAGAAATATATATAGTCACTGAGTATAATTATTACCATGAAAGTTAATTCAACCAAGAAATGGGGTTCTTAACACACCTGGGGCTCACACCAGGCATTCCATCAAGTCGTTATAGCCTTACAAAAGGCCCACAGGGTTGGAGTCATCCTGATTTCTGAAGAGAGAATGTTCTAGAACTCTGGGCTTGGGAACAAAAGGCAAATGTTCTGGTCCCCAGCAGCTGACATCCTTGACTAACAGGACCCATAACATGCTCAAGTTCCAGACAGAAATTGACAGGTAGAAATGACTGGAAGAAGATGGTCTTTTAGGTAACCCAGCCACAAACCATGAAGGGCTTTAAAGCCATGAAGGGCTTTAAACTAGCATCTTGAATTGTACCTAGAAGCATACTGCCAGGCATTGCAGTTCATGCAGTAGTGGTGTTATATGTGTCAAATATCCAATACCTTTAGTACCTGTGAAATTGCATTCTGCACCAACTGAATTTCTGAACACTCTTCCAGGTCATTATAATACTATGATAAATTATAAATTAATAAAAAAAATTTTTTTTTAAAGAGCAGGAATAGTCATTGTTCTGTATTCTACCCGTTTCATTGCAAATGAGATTTATAGGCATAATTTCTGGCTGCAGTTTCAAAATACCCTTTCCCCTGTATATATTGCCTAGAGCACGGGTTGGCAACCCGTGGCTCCGGAGCCACATGTGGCTCTTTGAGCCTTCTACTGCGGCTCCCAGTCCTCCTCCGCCATTTGCAGAGAGAGAGACAGAGACAGAGAGAGGCACTTGCGCTTCTCTCTCTCTCTCTCTCTCTCTCTCTCTCTGTGTGTGTGTGTAAAAAAGAGAGTGGCCTCACGCTGTTCTCCAAGCTGACAAGCTTATTGGGCGGGGCTCCTCCTTTGCTGTGTCTCTGCAGGAAGCAGGAAGCAGAAAGCAGCAAGCAGCAGAAAGCAGCAGCACTCTCTCTCTCTCTCTCTCTCACACACACACACACACACACACACACTCACTCACACTGAGTGGGGGAAGAGGACTGGCAGACCAAGGGCAGGAGAGAGCCAGCCCAATAAGAATGTGTGTCAGCTTTGTTGGAGAACAGCATCAGGCCAGCTGGCCAGGTGAGCAGAAGATCGGAGAGAGGGGGAGAGAGAGGGGGGGAGGAAGAGAAAGAGAGGGAGAGAGAAAGAGGGAGGGAGGAGAGAGAGAGAGAGAGAGAGAGAGAGAGAGAGAGAGAGAACTCATGCACAGCAGCCTCTATTTCTTTTTAATTAAACTCTTCAATCAACCCCTCCCCCCCGGTTTTGTGGCTCCCAGTGTTTTCTTTTCTGTGGGAAACGGGTCCAAGTGGCTCTTTGAGTGTTTAAGGTTGCCGACCCCTGACCTAGAGAGTGATCCTGTCCGTTTTGGCTGATATGTTTACTTCATTACATGCTGACCATAGTAGTTCACTGACTATTTCACAGAGACAGAACACCTCAGTGGAGTCTATGGTGACCATAATATTTAATATTGAGGAATTGTCTTACCCCAGTGGGTCAGGTCTGTTCTTATGGTGCCACAGATGAGGCATGTTGCATATCCTGTTGGTCAAGGCATTCCAGCCAGTGGTGGGATTCAGCCGGTTTGCACCGGTTCGGTAGAACCGGTAGCTAATTTTTTTTTGAGTTCGGAGAACCGGCTGGAGGAGGCCTCCCACGCCTAGAACAGCCTGCCAGAAGTGCATGGATGCCACTTCTGGAAGTCAGTTCTAGGCCTGGGAGGCCTGGAGGAGGCCTCCCAGGCCTAGAACGGCCCATCAGAAGTGTGTGGATATCACTTCCGGAAGTCCATTCGAGGCCTTAGATGGCCACGTCTACATCCACACAGAGAACCAGTTGTGCAGGTATTTGAATCCCACCACTGATTCCAGCTGACAGGGCCCAGGAGAAGAGCCTTCTTCGCCATGGCACCAACACTTTGGAACATCTCGCCCCCTGGGGTGAGATCTGCCCCCACCTTCATGACCTTCCTTAAGAGCCTGAAAGCCTGGCTCTGCCAATTGGCCTGGAGTCCCAATAGGGCAGTATCATCTGGGAGGTGGTTGATGGACTAATAGTAGATCCCCCCTCTCGCCTCTGCACAATCCACTTCCTCCCCTCACATCTTTTCATAATTTCTATTTTTATTGTTGTTAGAGAAATATATATTTATGGTTTTACTGCTTTTAACATTGTAAGCCACGTAGTCACCTCACAGCGAGATGGGTGGCAAACAAATTTAATAAATAAGTAAATATCTTATTTTTTAAATTAAACTTTATACTTTTTTCTGGTATTTCCCCCCCCCCAACCCAGGAAAAATGATTAAATAATACATTGCTGGACTGGTTGTTGTTTTTTTTAAGCCCAGGAACAAATAGTTAACTCAGGAAAGAAAAATGTATTTTTCTAAAAAAAAATGCCAGATTTTGAATTGTCAAAATCAACTTCTATTGTAAGGAATTAAGCACTGTGTTTTGTAGCTGAATAGTAAAAGTCATTCTAGAAGATATTAGAGACCAATAGAACAGGAAGGAATTTATATTTTAAAGCTGCTTGTTATACAAAGCATATACGTATGCTCATTTTGATGCTTTAATTATATACAGTATGCCTTTGATTTATACACACCATCTATTTTTTTTATTGCTCTTTGGTTGTTTTATTATTTGTGATTTAATAGGGTGGACTATTTATTGCTGTTTGTTACATAATAGCATTGTATCAATGATCATTGATACAATGACAGACTGTCATTCTTCAATGCAAAAACATTGATGAGAATTCATCTACACATGGATGGATTATCTTTCCTCTTTAAGATTTCTCTTTCTTTCTTTGATACTGTAAGAAGTACATACAGTAGTTCTGCATGAAGCTGAAATTGACATTCAACCCCTAAATTAATTTGCCACTGCTTCTTTTATGTTTACACACTTGTATATCTCATCGTTCCTTCCTCTTATTGAATAGCAACTTAGCTTTTATATTTAGAACTTGTTGCTCACTTCCAGAATATATTCCATGGTGTTTCTTTTGTTCAATGTAGTTAAATTCTAGGCAAAAGGAATTATGCATCATATGTAACACACACACACACACACATGCACACACACAGGATTAACGAAATGAATAATCTTTACAAAAAATAGTAAAGTCTTTGATGGACAAAAGTAAACAAGTTCTTCTTTCAAGCTCCACTAGCTTTGCTGATATGATGTGGCTGTGACTATTACAAGAGATATAATTCCCCCCCTCTTCAAGGCTGTACTAAAATTAGGCTCCACCTGCAAGATGTTAATAAAATCTTAGGCAGCTGCATTCCAGTTACAAGTCCCCCAGATTGCTTTTTTGGAAAACTGTTTGAATTTCCAGCAGACAAACATTTTTTAAAAAAACAAAACAAAACAAAAAACAAATAAACTCCTTTTCCCTAACTTCCTACCCCAATGCATTATTAAGGAGAAATAAAAATTATAACTTTAATCATGCTGACATGAAATAGACCCTCTTAAAATGCAATTTGGTATTACATCTTTTTGTATTTAACCAATTTTGTCCAGATGAAGCTAACAATGTCCTGTAAGTTCTTACTTAGCAGCATCCTTTCTGCAGTACTCATTGTCAGAGTGGAATTCCTATTATGTCTATTCAAAGCTATATTCTTATTAGTGGCTTAATCCTTGTAACATCATCATGTTGGTTACAAGTTACATTTTGGCTGGGAAAACTTCGCCAAAATAGAAAACTGACTGAACACTGTTCAACGAGGAGATAAGTCATTGTACTGAAGAATAGATTTCATTTGGAATCCATCTTCAAGACATTGCATTAGCTAGTTGGTCAAATAATCTATTACATGTTATTGTTATTAATAGCAAACTTGTAATCTAAAAGTCTTATTTATGTATTTATTAAATGTATATGTTGTTTCCCGCTATCTAGAGCAGGGTGTCAAACTGCCGGATGCGTCACGAGGAAACCGCGCCCACCCCATTGCCGGCAATGGAGAAAAAGCTCTGATACGTCGTACGATGTCACGTGACGTTGTGAGTTTGACATGTCTGATCTAGAGTGACTCTGGGCAGCTTACAATGGCAAAACTCATTAAATAAGAATGTAAACCACTACCTACAATTTTCTGTTAAGTAAGGTAAAATGACTGGAATTATGAAAAGATTTAAATGTACAATAGCATTTGTATTGGCATATATGAATGCTCAGTTTGGTAGAATGATTCTTTGCATATGTTTTATTATCAATATTCTGTTAATACTCTTAGTTGCATTGTACTATATGATTATTATACACTATAACAAAGGATCTGTGAGGAGTTTAATATTCTAAATGTGTATATGTCTGACACCAACAGATCTAGCAAAGTTTTTTGGGTTTCTATTAAAAACTAACCTATTTATTGTTGCATCATGGTACTTTTTATACATATCATGATGCTATTTTTTTTTACTTTTTCAATTAGCATAAGTCTGTTGGGAGTTTTCCCCTTTTCTTACAAAACTACTAGAAGAACTGTTCTGACAAAGAGCAAAAACAGAAGACGAAAGAGGGGAAAAAGTTGGAAAATTGGACAAATATAAACAAATTAAATTTCAGGTTTCAGTTAGCACTGACCAACTAAAATAATACCTTTCCCATCAAAAGTCAGCCCCTCCCCCCTATGAGGGAAGATCTATTGAAGGTTGAATGTGCCTTCTCAATAGTGCCCTGAGAATATTGTGCCTTCTGAGAAAAGAATTAATCTAATTTTTAAGTAAGTGTTTCTCAGCCTTGGCAACTTTAAGGTGCCTGGATTTCAATTCCTTGAATTCCTGACTGGGAAACTCTGGGAGTTGAAGTCCATATATCTTAAAGTTGCCAAGGTTGAGAAACACGGTTCTAGGTCTTTGAGATGACTCAGAAGAACGATGCTACTCTTCCACAGGATGTTTAGACTACCATACATTTAGGCAGCTAGGTTAATTATTGTTTTATCTGTTGCTGTTTTATTTGATTGTAAACTACCTTGAGTCCATGGAAGGAAGCAGTTTTTTAAACATATATAAACAAGCAAACAAACATACATATGTTTCAGTTTTGCTGGATTTAAAAGAAGGAAACAAACTAAATCAGACATTGGTCATCTTCACATACAAGTCCTTTAAAAATGCTTCTTAAAAAGGAACAGTTTGCACTGCATTTTTATCATTAAGAAAGCTGAATTTTGAAACCTGAACTGAACGGTTGGCTAAAATGAAATTAAAAGTACAATAGACTACTTAGGTCAAGTGCTGGACAGCTGGTTGTACTCAAAATCAAATAAATGAGAAAATGTCCTCTTAAAATTAAGTCTGTGGTTTTCAGTCTCATTAATTATCAGCCTGGCCTAGCTGTAAAGCCATGTAATTGGTATAATTTTGATGGGTTCGTTTTAAAAGGAAATCATGTTTGACCCTCTGGTTAACGCCATAATTTATTGTCCATTTTAGGATATTACAGCATGTCAGTAATTTAATCAAAGAAGATGATCAACCACCATGACTTCAGCAAACAATTTGTTTATTTGTTTGTTCTAGTCACAACTGTCAATATATACATCTAAACAACCAGGCATAAAAGTAGTTGCTTCTTTCTTCCCGATAAGCCATGGATGACTTGATTGCCTCCTAAAAGAGAGTAATTTTTAGGTGGAATATAGAAAAGGATTTTGCATAACTATATAACAAGAAAGTAACCACTAGATACATTTTGCTCCCATACAGTAGTCTAAGAGGAAAGTGTATCCAGGCAGCTGACCATTTTCAATTTTTAGTACAAATTTATATTCTAAGTCACAGTTAGTCTCCTGAGGTACATTTTTCTGGGTGGTGGTGATAGTGCGTGAACTGCAATAGAGAAAAGCACAATGAAATTGCCTGAAAGCCTTCTTATAAATAAGACTCACAATGGAGACTATCTTGGTTAATGAAAAAGGCTGTAAGCAATGCTTTTGAGCATCTCCCAAAGCCATTTAACTAGTTTCCCAGTGTGATTTTTGCTCTTTATCTAATCATTGATGACATAAAAATAAAGCAAACTACTGGCTGAGAAAAAGAGAAAGAAGACCTTTGTACCTGTGTTAAAATCTCCACAGCATCTTTTGGTTGAACTGAAAATGATGTATCCAAAAGAAATACCTCAAGATTTACAGTAATTCTTCTTAGCTATAGAGTTGACATCACAATGCTTTTCCTTTAAAGCCCCTTTTTATTATTACTGTAGTGGGCTTTTAAACTGTAGGGAGTCTTTATGGAGTCAAAAGTGTGCGTGTATTTGTGTTTGTACACATACACAGACATATAATCAACCAAGCAGGGGAAAATCACCCAAGGATAATTTAAAGTGAATGCTTACCTATTAATTGAGAGGAAAGTTAGACAACTGGCAGTAGATTGAAACAGTGGCAACAGAGACAGGACAAGAATATTTAATTGGGACAGTAAATTCATGCTACAATAGGGTATAGATTTCTACTAATGCATGGGAGATAGCATTTTATCTTAAATGTAGGCAAAACCCCACTGATGTACATATAGCGGGAGAAAAAGTGTGTAGGAGAAGCAAGTAGGTCTGAAGTAATTTGTAGTAAAACTTTAAATCCTGGCTCTTATGGCAAGGCAATTTCTGATATCCATAGAAACTACAGGAAAATGACTTTTTCTACTTGAATTATGTGTTAGTGGCATTTTTGTTTTCATTGAAATGAGTTTTGTTTTACATCCAATTCTGTTGGTAGATCTTGGAATGCTATTAAAATACAAAACAGAATTGATGAAGTTGAAATTTATCCAACACTGGGGCTACTACTATTACAAAAGCCTACATGACCAGTAGAGTTTACAAAAGACATGTAAAAAGCTCTCCTTTTTCATTTAGTTGGCTGGGGAATTCTGGGAGTTGAAGTCCACATATCTTCAAGTGGCCAAAGTTTAGAAACACTGATCTAGCAGTTAACCAGACTTCTGCAACGCAGGTATTACTAGCTCTAATATTTAGACCAGTAACACACAACATTGTCAGAATATTAAATTGCATGATCTTCAGCTTATTTGTGACATTACTTGCATCAGACTGAATTTACTAAGGTGGACACTCCTTTTCTATAGAAATCTTCACATTATCACTTATGCTTTAATTCCTGAATCCATTGCTTAATCAATGAACTAGATATAAAAAGTGAATGTTTACTGTAGGGGTTGCATTGTTTTGTTAGAAGGAGAATTATGAGATTATCACAAAATCCATTGGCTAGAAGAAAGAGAATTATTGAACTTCAAACATGAGCAAAAGATATATCAGAAAAATATAAGGGATCATCATCAGCTTGCTCTAATCTCAACATTTTTGAATACTAGATTCTCTCCCCCCCCCCCCACCCAAAGCAAAGCAGGCATGCATTTTGATCATAAAGAAAGAAACCATAATAGAGAAATTCTGTCATTAGGTCAAGTCAAACATACTACACTTATAAGCTGGTACATAATGTTGTCACGTTATTAGGGCTTATGAAGTATGACCCTATTGTGAATTTTTCAAGCGTTCCAGCCTCAGAAGGCGTTGCCATAAGACCCAGGAATTTGATTTGAAATCCAAAACTTCCTAGAGCAAAAGGTTGAAAAAGGCTACAGTAGGGATAAATTAATTTCCAGTTAACTTTCCTAAGCTTATCTCCACATTCAGAAATATTCTGTCTAAAATAAAAATAAGATGGATCCATAAATTCTAGCAACTATACAGTGCTAAGTTCCCTACGGGCATCTGTGGCCTGCTTTCTATAGAGGTCTGTATTCAATCTACCCACCGTGTAGAAGATTTGGCAGAACTAGGCAGTTGCTTACATTAGAGCGCTTGCATATCTGTATGGAAAGAGCCTGCTCAATAAAAGGTGACAATCATTCAAAGGAAGTAGCACTATTTTTAGGTCAAGAATATAAAGTAGCTCTACTCACAGTAGCCATTCTCCCTCTCCTGCCATCAGGGACAGTAAAAGGTTTAAAGAACTGCATGGCATTAAGAATTCAGCAAGACTGGACTTCTGTCATGAAGAACAGGGAAGGAGGGCTAGGAACAGGAACCAATTAGATGTTCTTACTTGTAAAATGTCATCATATAGCTGTTAAAGGAACAATCCCTCTAACAGGAAGGAAAAGTGGAAACTTTGCAGACACTCCATCTTAGAACTGCCAAGTAGCCTTAAAATCACTCCATCTTAATATATAATTCGTATCTCCCTCTCATCAGAATGACTGACCTTTTACAACTGAATGACAGCACAAATATAGACAAGAAAGCCTTCCTAATTACTTCAGCCTTCCTCAGCTTCATATCTTCCTAATATATTGGACCTCAACTACTCTCCTGCAGTTACCATCCCTGCAATTAATACAAACTACAGAACTGAACTGAACATAGAATCTCTGTAAAATAAGATTGTAACTGGAAATCATTGAAAACATTTTTTACCTCTGCATTCATCCTCATCTTCAACAAGATTCAGAGACTTGTGGGCTCTGAATATGTTGTATGCCTGTGTGTACATTGCAACTGAAATGAAGTGGGAATTGAAGTTATCCCATTTTTAGCAACAGAATATCACCTTAGTATTCAAGCTTATTTTTTTAAATATCTGAATTAGTATTACTATTTATTTCTTAAATGCTAAACAGACAGAAGTCCCCTTCTGTAATTTTAGTGAAAATCATTATTTTGAATATTTCAAGGAAGAAAATAACTAGATATCAGTGTTAGGAGATGCTTCCCACTTGCTGGATATAAAAATACATTACACTAAAAATACAATCACAACCGCCTCCAATGACATTTATCAGATACACTTAAATATCCTGATAAATTTGTTTGTTGCTGAGCAATAATAAATGACCTATATCTTATATTTGTTCAGTCTACATTTTCAGAGAGAGATAAGTATGATTCAAATGCTATATAAATCAAACCAAGCTTGAATAGTGTATGTCATCAGATAAAACTTCGGCAGTGTGTGTCATCTGATTCAAGATGACTTGCACTCTTGAGTTTTAACGGTTAAAGCAAGTTTCTGACTTGTCCAAACTCTCCATAAACAATACCAGAATTTTGTGATGATATGTTCCCATCCTTTGTTTATATAGTATGACATTTTCTTTAATATTATTTGAGGTATATTGCAGTTGTAGTGGGTTCAAAAAATAGTTCTCCTGTTTGAAAGGATCTCAATCCGTATTAAGTTCAGCTTGTTGAATTTTTTTAAAAAAACTTTGAGCAAACAAACAGTTGACAGTGGGTGCTATATGTATAAGAAATACACATTTCAGGGCTTTTAAGTCATCCTGCATTAATTGTAAACAAACAGTTTTGTAAATCCGCTGATCACAAAATAAAGGGAAATTCTTGAGAGATATGGTACACCTGGATCATCAAAAGAAGCAGAGCAAATCTGGTGAAGATGACATTTGCCCTCGAAATTGCAATTAAAAATGTGGGACAAGAATTCTGGATAGTGACGACTGAATTTAGAAAGTTGAGAAACAGAGGTCCATTAAACATTGGAGGCAATTTTCACCCAGGTGACACTGTTAAAGGTTAGAATTTGACCCCTTGGAATGGATTGGAGTCTCTTTTAACAATCTCTATCAAACACCTTCCCATATGGTTTAGTATTAGTTTGGAAAAACGTCTGTATGTGCACAGCTGAAAGAGAACACTGACACTCCAGTCCAGATGGCACACAATGTTAATCACAAAAACCTTGGGAAGCTCTGCAAGTTTAAGGAGCAGGCTGCTTTCCCAGTTGTAGAAGTATTTTCCTCACTGCCTCTTACCACCTGGAGTCTGGTCCAGGACATTTCAAAATCTTATATCAAACCTGATCTCAATCCTGGTTAGGTTTTGTTCAGCTATACAATCCCCATTAAAAAAACAACAACGCTTAGCAATGGACATTCCGGTCCCAATATTCAATGTTAACCCAGGACCACCTGAAATATTTTGTGACTTATTTGCTAAATCATATGTTATAAAATTATACTCAAAGCTGTATATTACAACGTTTTGCCACAAACATGTTTAAATCTAAACTATTTGCATTAAAAAACAAAACCCTAATGCTTTATTTTTAGGATAATGTTCTTTAAACCGTATTTATTTATTTTCTTGTTAAATAAGCATAGACAAAACTGTGCCTTCAAGACTTCCTGACAGCCTTCATAATTCCCCAACATGCCAATACTTCCTGTATGGAACATATTGAATGGATGTTCTTTCCATTTTAACCAGGCATGTAGCAGTTAATATTGAACCAAGACTGGATTATCTGAAGTCCATATTCAGTTGTGGAACTTTACTGGGTATCTTTGAGCCAAACACTGTCCCTTAACTATCCTATGTCAGAGGGTGGTCGTGAGAATTAAAGGAATAGAGAATTATTATGCCATCAAGAATTCTGGAGGAAAGGCAGGATATAAATGCAATCCATACAAAGAAAAAAATAAAATAAAAGACTTCTGTAGAAAACTCATTGAGCACTAATGAGTTAAGCAGGACTTTTCACCAAGTACATGTGTACAGAAAAGAACCATCTGAGTAAGCAACCTTTTGGTTTCCAGATGTTTTGAATTGCAACCTCTGTAGCCCAGCCACTATGGCCAATGGTAAAAATTTGGGAGTTTAATCCAAAAATCTGTTGAAGACACCATCCCGCTTACTTGTCTATGCTTAATGTATGCTTACATAAAATGTTGCTTCCCTCTTCTACATTCATTGAACTTTCTGATTTTCCTCAGAGCATTTATTGCTGATACTAAAAGGGGTCTCTGCCAGACGTTCTTCCTGTACATTAAAGTGCAGCTAGATTTCTTGAACATTTGTGATTCCATCTGATCAGAGGAAGGAAAAAAAGAAAGAAAAAAACCCCATCTGGTATTCTAATGATCATTAGTATTACAGCACAAACACACACAAAGAAAAACTTGGGGTTTGCTTCTCCCCTTGACTGCCGTCTTTTCTGATGTGCTGGTTTCCATTAAAACTATCTGCCTTTGTATGCTCGAGGTTTCTTGCTTTCTGTTTCATCATGCTGTATTCCTGTTCTGAAAGGATGCAGGGGAGGCAAATAATAGCATTGCCTCAAGCATTTTGTTTATCACAGATCCCACCGTTGTTTTTATCATCACTGAACAGAAAGTTATTTCCTCTATACCAAGAAGATTCTTTTGTAACTTGTAGATCAAGACTTGTCAATATGTGTTTCCTGAACATTCCGGGGCATCAGTAAAAACCTCTTTTGGGGATGGTTGTTGTTTTTGCCATGAGCCCTTTTGGCACAAATTCTTCCCAGCAATAGCCAAATGTGTAGCTCAAAGGTGTGATCTTGTTCCTTTCCTCTCTCCTCCCCCCCTTTGCACCTCTTGCCATTAAAAACAGTTTTCTGTTCACTTTCACTCTCTGTAAATTAGCTGCCATCAAATTGTTTGCTAATCTCTGAAGCTTTGCAGGGATCAGCAGGAACTGAGAAAAAGAGAGAATGGGAAAGTTTGCCACACCCTTTCTGGCCCTAAGTCATGCTCTTTCCTTACCAAAGAAGGATGTAGAGCAGTCATTAAGTGCAGTTTTATATTCCAGGCAGGTTAAAGCAAGGAGGAAGCAGGAAATCAATGGTAGAGAGATGAAACACCACAATTAAAATCATTTATTTGATATGCCTTTGTCCAAGAACCTAAAGCATGTAAGTGCAGGATCTGGATTAGTTACAAATTGCAACTTTGCTTTATTTTATTTTTCTTTGTTAAACTCCTACTGAGTCTAGCTGCAACCACAAGTAACAAATTACTTGAAGACGTTTCTCAGCTGGTGTATAAAGAACCTTAACAGAAAGGTTTGATTTTTTTGCCCCCCTAGCATATGTTAAAATTATTTTTATAGCAAAGAAGTGGAAAAGCACCCCGCAATGTTCAAACACTGCCTATTTATTTATGGTAGTTGCTCACAAGTCCTTTCATCAATATCACCGTATCTCTTTTATACTTATATGTAGATATGTTCAGATATATGTAGATATAATTGAGTGCTTACTCAACTTTTCTCTCCCTCCTTTACTAAATTAATTATAATATTAATATGGCCAAAATGAAGATAATTTACTCTTTCGAAGCACAGAGATATGATTTGCTTTTACATACTTTTAGCTGAGGTCATGGAAGTGTGGAAGTCAAGGCAAGATTTGGAAAACCAAGAAAGAAAAAATCCTGCTACTGTAGAATTGCATGAAAACTGTTTAGATTTGCAAAAGAGAAACCACAGAACTCTGCTGGAAGTTTAGTTGACTGTGGAATAGTTATACACAGGTTCACAAGTACAGTGCTGTCTATATTACAGTAATCTATTCAGTAAGGCGAAAGACAAGTACAAAATGCAAATTATCTTTAGGTGTTGGCAGTGAACTTCAAGGAACACTGCCAAAAAATGAAAGCAATATTGAATATAAAGAAGATCAACTACTGAAAACAGGTAAAGTAAACAGCATTAGAATTTATATCCACAATGGTTGGATAGCCTTTGTTTTTAGGATCAACTATCACTTGTAAAGAAACCAGCAGCCAAGATATATGTTGCTGACTAGTAGTAGACTTGAAGGCCTTGAAAACATATTCATATACCAGGATGTCTCTGTGCCTACAAGGATCATAATCGTGCAGACAATGGTTTTCCCTGTGACAGTTCATGGAAGCAAAAATTGGATTTTAAACAAGCAGGATAGCTAGAGTATTGACATTTGGAGAGCTAGAGTCCCCTACAGATTTTACTCCACTAGTCGTTGTTGACTATAGGGAGCAATGCTCATCTCCATTTTAAGGCCATTAAGCAAGCTCTGTCCAATACAATTTCCATGGTCATGTGGCCAGCATGACATCATGGAGTTGTTACCTTTCCACTGAAGTGACACCAGTTAATCTACTTGCATTTGCATGCTTTTGAACTGCTACTTTGGCAGGAGCTGAGGTGAGGCAGAAACTCACCCCATCATGTGGCACTTGGGTCTTGAATCTGGGCTATTTGGCTTTCCAGCTGACAAACCCGGCTCAGTCTTAATCACTGAGCCACCACATTAACTGGATAGCTAAGAAAAGAAACAAATGGATTATCAAAACAATATTTGAGTTATTTGCACTCAAATAACAAATAACCAAGCTGAAGTTATCATATTATGGACACAATAACCTAGCTTTCAAGAGAAGTCTATAATACTAGGAAAGGTGAAAGGAAAGAAAAGAATGACCAGCAAAATAGATAGGCTTTGTTATACAGGTAGTTCTCAACTTACTTATCACTGTTTTTCACACTTACGACCGTTGCAGCATCCCCCGGTCATGTGATTAAAATTTGGATGCTTGGCAACTGGTTCATATTTATGATAGTTGCAGTATCCTGGGGTCATGTGATCACCTTTTGTGACCTTCTGACAAGCAAAGTCAATGGGGAGCCCAGATTCACTTAACAACCATGTTACTAACTTAACAACTGCAATGATTCACAACAACTGTGGCTAAAAAGGTTGTAAAATGGGGAAAACTCAACAAATGTCACATTTAAGAACATAAATTTTGTGGTCTTAAGTCAAAGACTACCTGTGATGTTGATGGGTGCACATTGAAGGACTCATTTGGACAACAGATTGTGATGAGGCAAATTGCATGAGAGAAAGAAGGAAAACATTTCTCTAACCTTATTACAAAAATGATTGTTTAAGAAATGTAAATATTTTGGAATAAAATGACATAAAAACTCATCCCCTGAATCAAGCATTTGTATAAAAGAACAACATACCAATTGTTAAGATATTATAAGTTGAATTTGTCCATTAGCAAGTGGCACAGAAATATTGTGCACTGGAAAGAAATAATGGTTCATGTAAATGTATGGTTTATTTAAATATCAACCTATCTTATAAGCTAGTGTGGTGAGAATGCAATTTCCCCCTGCCCCAATTTATTTTTTACTATGCCCCCCAAATCACAAGAATAAAGCTCAGAAAAAGAAATACAGAAACAATGCTTCATTCAGGAACTTGAGTAACCCCCAGCCATTGAGAAAAGCAGAAACATTGCCTCAAGTCTGCCTGTTTATTAAAAGAGACATGCTAAAGGCAATAGACAGAATATAGATAACAGGATAAAACCAATCACAGTTGCTTGACAGGATTAAGACCAAGGGAAGCTGATACTTAAGACCCATCACAAGCCTTTGTGAAACAAGTAAAACCAATCAAATAAAAGCACAAAAAACAAGCCTCAAAATTACAAAATACTGTAAACTGTATAAAATCCTTGCACTCAGCAAGCTAATTTGTCAGCCACACCAGAAACATGCTGCTGCCATTTTAGTTTCTGGCTACCAAATAAACAAAGATATTCTTCCTGCAGCCTCCATTTTGTTTTCAGCATCTGTCTCCCAGCTTGGAACCGGACCTGATTTTTCTTCCTACACTAGTATCCCAAAATCAGTAAAGACATTGAAGCTGGAAAGAGGTGGAATGTTTGAGGCACTTACTGGAAAGAAAGATCAAACTTTTGGAACAGTGTTCACAGTCCCAAGATGTGAAAAAAATAATAGACATTTTTGGAGAGTCTCAAGCATTCAATGCATGCAGAAACTTAAGAACATTTCTGAACTAGAAGAGTTCTGCAAAAAAAGAGTAAGAAAAAACCTCCCAAAGATTAAAAATAGAAAGACACATAGAAACAGGACAGAAAAAGTGAAGAGAGAGAAAGAGAGAAGTCCTGCTACATTTTGATTTAGCTTGCATCCTTTAGAGTTCTAATCCTCCTACTTTTAATCCTATATCCATTTTAACATATCCCCCTTCAATGCAATGCCCAATGCTGCCAGATCTAATGGAGAAGAAAGCTGCTGGACCCTAGCCTAAATGATCACCTTTCAAAAATTAACCTTGACTACATTTTTCTCATTTTAGAAAGATTGCAGATTTTCAATTGCTTCACAATTCTATGATCTTCTGCTTCTATACGCTATTATTCTTCAGATGTGCTTCTGGGATTTTGCCTGGTAATATGAGAGTGGGGATCATTCAAGAGGATCCAGTCATGCCATCGACCTCTAGACTTTAGATTATCCTAAAATTTCTGTGGAAATAACCATGCCTGAATAAAGCAGTGATCCTTACGACTTGACAAAAAGCAGTTAATATTTTGATAATGTATTTCAGTGAGAAAGCAGTCTAAGATAGATGTCTCACCATTCTTCCCTACCCTATTAATCAATGGAGGGCTTAAGTATGTATATAACAAAGATTATTTTTCCTGTACTAGAAAAAATATATAATAGAAACCCTAGAAAGAGATGCCTTCTTCCCATAGGAAAAGATTCTGAATAGGCATAAGACTATCTATATTTTCAGAGGGTAGTTAAAAAAAATCTAGATATCACAATGGTTATTCAATAGATTTATAGAAAACCACATAATACTTGCTCTTTTTTTCCAGTTGAATTATTTGTTCATCTCTGCAGTCTATATATTGCTAGAAAAGTTATGGGAAAAAATATTTATTTATTTAGCATATGGCCTCTCATACATGGACTTTCAATATAAATGAACATTTCAACTAGATCAGTAGAACCCAATAAAATATAAATGTCAAAAAGATCTATGTTCAAATATCAATGTCTATTGAAGCACAGTATTGTTTATATTAAAAAAATCCAAATAATGCAAATAAACTACACATACTTGTACATAGATATTGGTTTATCCTGATGTGAGCTTTCAGGTTGACATCAATGAAGCAGTGGTGAGTTCTCAAATTGAATGATCATAGGCTACTATAGGGTAGTTGTTTTTTCTTTTGTTCCTATCATTTCACCAGATGCTTCACCAGAGAGAGTTAGCTGTTTTGTGGTGAACCATAATCAGGCACCAGTTTTCTTGGAATTCTCCAGAATAAACCAATCATAAGACCACCTACATCTGCCTGGTTGAAAAATAGGTCACTCAGGAACTGATACTCTTGCAAATTATTCAATATGGATCAATCAGACAAGGAATCAATTCATGGTGCAGCTTTACTGGACTTCTGTGATATGGACCAATCAAAGATCAGCTTGACAGGTTCAAATTCAAGAGCCTAGTCAGCCTATTTCAGTTGCCCAAGAGCTGCCAAGAAGAACACCACAAAGCATCTCACTCTGCCTTCAAAGATGTGAGCTGCAGCTACTGGTGAAATATCAGTACAAAAGAAAACAACCACAGTCATTCAGCCTGAAAGCTCATCACTGCTTAATTGGTATTGGTTGTTTTCAGGCTTAGACATGAACTCTGTTCTCTTCCAGGTTGCACTGATGTATACATAAGGATATGATTGAATATCTCTGCAAAAATTCATCCTATTTACAGTTCCTTTCTCTGTGAGTATCATTTGTTTGTCAAATTTATACACTGTTAATTTCATTTCAACCCATGGCACTTTACCGCAATACATATCACATTATAAAACAATCAAACTCTCCTAGTAAATGATAAATGCTAATAAAACATTTACTGTAGCAATGGAATAAATACCATTAATACCTGACTGTCGTAACTGGGTTTATAATGTCATATAATTTTAACATTGTTTTCATATGTATTGATTGTCTGGCAAAGATTTGTTGCTTTCTTAACTACTCCTTTAAGATTAAGGTGTTTCAAATATTTTATTAATAAACGATAGATAGATGATAGATAGATAGATAGATAGATAGATAGATAGATAGATAGATAGATAGATAGATAGATAGATAGATAGATAGATAGATAGATAGATAGATAGATGGAATTTCTTATTAGTACTGTTGAATGAGGGCATTTCCATGGAAACAACTTAGAGTACTTCTATGCTGCTCCAGCATCCTAATCACACATCGTAATTAGGCAGTTAAACTAGAAACTTGGAAATTGGAGAATGCACACCTGAAAGATACGGGGGGAGGGGAGGAAGGCAGCCTATTCCCCTTCCCTTCCAATGGAAGAGACTTTGGGCATGGCTAATGTGTACTTGGGATAGATTTTCAAAAATCAATTCTACTTCTTTTTAAATCCTACTTGAAGGCAGTGAGGGCTCTTTCTTGAGAAGAGTTGCTGCTTTGATAGCACTCACAAACCGTCCTGAGCGCTATCTGTGTTTGGGGGTGGTAAGTCGTAGTTTACAATTATTATAATTTTCTGCATGTTTTGACAATCCACAGTTATGAAGAAACCAATAGTAGGCAGAGGTTTCCCACCTTTTCCTTCCAGGTACACATATATAAAGGAAGAGAAATCTCAACTCCTTATATTTTTTGTTCAATGAATTTAGAACTATCACTGCTGCTGCTGCTTCAAATGTGTAATATTTTAGACTCTCTAGGCCAGAGATCCCCAACCTTTTGGGCACCAGGGACCGGTTCCTTGGAGAAAGGTTTTTCCATGGACCAGAGAGTGTGTGGTTTTGTGTGCTGCCTGCATCCCATGGATGGGGCTTTGCTTGTTTGTGTGGACCAGTTGCTGGCATGCCACGGACCGGGGTTTGGGGACCCCTGCTCTAGGCAATACAGGTAATCTTTGGCTTATGATAGCAATTGGGACTATAATTACAATTGTTAAGTGAGACATCATGTAATCATGCTGCTTAGTGACAGCAGTTCCAGCAGTCCTGGTTGTCATTGTTAAACAAGGGCTGTGTGGATCATTAAGTGAGTGCTATTTCTGACTTCCTGCTGGCTTCCCCACTGACTTTGCTTGTGGAATGCTATAAAATCACAATTGTAAGCCAAGCACCAAGTGGCAGATCATCATTACATGACTGTGGGGACATGGCGATATTTGAAACTCCAACCACCAGTTATAAGTATTACTCATTCAGCACTATCATAACTTTGAATGGTTACTGAATGAATGGTCGTAAGCCAAGGACTATCTATGTGGTGTTCTCCACAGGCTGCAGCCACAAATTACCCAGGGCTTTTGGGAAGGAAGAAGCAGTAAAAAGAAAAAAAAAGTGGATTGCCATTCTTTAAAAAATATAAAATTCATTTGGTCCTTCAACCTCCTTTCCTTCTGAATTATTTTCTATCTTTCCCCCGTTAAGGAATCATTTATAGCAGGGGTCTTCAAACTTGGCCCTTTTATCACTTGTGGACTTCAACTCCCAGAATTTCTGGCTGAGGAATTCTGGGAGTTGAAGTCCACAAGTCATAAAAGGGCCAAGTTTGAAGACCCCTGATTAATAGTATTTCTTATTGAAAACCTTCCATCAATTTCTGTCAAAAACACAATGCTGGATGAGGTTTTTGATATGAACTGACCCATTTCCTCAAGAAAAGGGAAGTTAAAAACAGTACCATTGCAAGTCTATTTAGTGAAAGTTTTTCCAAAAGCCACGAATGGAGAAAATTATTAAACAATAACTAAATCTCTACTAGGAAGCCAGGCAAAATATGAAGCAGAATGAACAATCATGAGGGAAAGCAAAAAAGCTTTTATTGGCTTGCCTTTGACATCTGAATATGGGAGGCAGTGGCAAATTTTGACTGAAGCTGGGAAACAAAGAGAATAAATTTATCAAGTTGACAAAATATACTGATTTTCTCCCAAACTGAAATAGACCACACAGGTTATGAAACAAAAAAGAAAGAGAAATAAATAAAAAGAGCTGGCAGATTATAAGCCTACGAATACTAGAGTTTTATTGTGTTCTGTTTCAGACTATATATCATCTGATTTATATTCTTAGCCAATTTTTTTTTATTCTCCTTGGGTTGTATTTTTTTTTTTTTTTTGCAGATGAGCAGAAGGAAAGGGGGAGTCACAGATCTGCATTTAAGATGACACAATTTGTATATATATATACTGTATACTGTATATACAGTATATACAGTGTATATATATATATATATATATATATATATATATATATATATATATATATATGTAGGTCTTTGGTAATTCGGGTTTTCTCCCGTGTAAAATTGAAGTGTCTTGGCGACGTTTCGACGAAGTCTCATTCGTCATCTTCAGGCTGGTGTCTCTTCGGCCTCGTGCTTCTAAAGCAAGCACGAGGCCGAAGAGACACCAGCCTGAAGATGACGAATGAGACTTCGTCAGAAACGTCGCCAAGACACTTCCAATTTACACGGGAGAAACCCGAATTACCAAAGACCTACAATACAAACACCCGTGAAAACCTCAGAAAACATATATATATGTAGGTCTTTGGTAATTCGGGTTTTCTCCCGCGTAAAATTGGAGGTGTCTTGGCGACGTTTCGACGAAGTCTCATTCGTCATCTTCAGGCTGGTGTCTCTTCGGCCTCGTGCTTCTAGGAGCAATGTGTGATCGCAGCTGTTTCTTCCTTTTAACTGCCGGTGGGGGTATGAACTGATTGGGTGGGAGCTTGGCTGTGTTCTGATTGGGTGGAGGTGTGTTCTGATTGGTTAGGGGCTTGGCTGTGCTCTGATTGGCTGGGGGTGTGTTCTGTTTGGGTGGGGGCTTTGTTGTGCTCGGATTAGTCTGAGTTGCAGCGGGATTTGAGATGGAGAGCTGCATTGCTGTTGTTTGGCTTCGCGTTCGTGGTCGTGCCATATCAAGGTGGGTGTCACTTTGATTCATGTATGGATTGGAGGGGTTTGAAATGGCTAATGATGCAGCTGTGGTCTGGTTTCTGGTTTGTGGTCGTGCCTCATCATCGGTGTGGGTTTGGGTTTGCTTTTTGCGTGGATGTGTGGTGGTGACATCCTATGTGGTTTTCGTGAGTGTGGGTCTAGTGTCATTCTTTGTGTTAGGGACTCGTTTGTCAATAAGGGTGGGTTTCCAAATGGCTGGTAGGTGGGAGGTATCATCTCGTTTATTCATGCTGTGTGGGCGTTTTTCTATCTCGATGGCTTCTCTGATTATTCTGTTGTTAAAGTGTTCAGTTTTGGCGATAGTTCTGGTATTTTTAAAGTCAATTTTATGTCCTGTGGCTTTAAGGTGTTGGACCAGGGAAGAAGTTGGTTCCTCTTTTCTGACTGACCAATCAGAACACACCTCCACCCAATCAGAACACAGCCAAGCTCCCACCCAATCAGTTCATACCCCCACCGGCAGTTAAAAGGAAGAAACAGCTGCGATCACACATTGCTCCTAGAAGCACGAGGCCGAAGAGACACCAGCCTGAAGATGACGAATGAGACTTCGTCGAAACGTCACCAAGACACCTCCAATTTTATGCGGGAGAAAACCCAAATTACCAAAGACCTACATACAAACACCCGTGAAAACCTCAGAAAACATATATATATGTATTGTCATAAAGCAAATAAATATATATATCCATGCTACCTATTTTGAACAGTTTCATTTTGGAACCATCGTATCTTAACGTGATGTTTCTATACTGTACTCTACATTTTATTCTATTTACTCATTTGTGGAATTTCTTAGATCTACTTGAGGTTTATGGGAATTGTTTTATATTGACACTGTTAGTCATCTAGGGCTTATGAGAATGGGCAGCATGTGAGCAAAGTAAATAAATGCATAAATGGTTTTTATATAATAATGATATTTGAGTTTTCACCCAATACAAGGTTGACCTCCTCCATTTTAGTCCATTTAGATGCTTAGCTTTAGCTTCATTTCTGTAAATAAACTGGAAACACCCAGAATAGTGGTTAGGGTCGGATTAGGAGCAGAGAAACTAAGGTTGTAATTCACCCCCAGTCACAGAAGCTTTATTGAGTGACTTTGTATCAATCACTTTCTTTCAGCTCAACTGTCTCACTGTCTTCCTAAGTGAAGGAGTACTATGTATGCTTTCTTGAGCTCCTGACTGAAAGACAGACTTATATTTCGGAATATTGTACATAGAGGAGATTTGGGGAATGCATAGCAAGTGGAATTAGTGCATAGCTGGGCGGTCTGTGGGTCATGTGTTGTTTCTCATCTGCAGCTCCTACAATGAATGACAACGAAGGTGTCGAAGCCCTTTTGTGTGTTTCTGTTTGGGATGTGCATGTATAGGGGTTGAGAGTCTTTAAGTGAAGATGTTACAACTAACATATAGCTATCAAAACTGGGCTGCCTCCTTGTACCACCTTAGTGATGAAGGGCTTCCTAAGGCCTAAAATATCACCCCAACTTGTATTAAAAAATGGTTGAAGGTGCTAATCCACCAGCAGATATACATCAATAGATGCAACTTAGTATCTTGAGCGATTTTTGGGCCTGTCAGCTACATTGAACTGGATGGCGAACCTCTTTAGCCTTTTAAGATAGAAGTAAAATGTGTTTGAGAGCCAGTTTGGTGTAGTGGTTAAGGCATCAAGCTAGAAACCAGGAGTTCTAGTCCTGCCTTGGGCACAAAGCCAACTGGGTGACTTTGAGCCAGTCACTTTCTCTCAGGCCTAGGAAGGAGGCAATGGCAAATCATTTCTGAATAACCTTGCCAAGGAAACAGCAGGGATTTGTCCAGGCAGTCTCAAAAAATTGGTCATGACTGAACTGGGGAAAAAATATAATGGAAACCTAGACATTTTTATAGCAAGGAGTTCCATATGAATGAAACTTGAGTTTTATTAAATTTTAAAATATTTTATACTGCTAGCGCAATTTAACAAAGATGTCTGCATTATTGGTTAAAGAAGATTCCATTTAAGACCTTTGCTAATATAACAACAATGCATTCTTTTTTACAAAACACAGGTGGTGATCCTATCCATATATCTATTAACATGCATGTTAGTATCAAACTGTTTTTTAGCAGAACTGCAGCCATATTTAGCATGCAATAAAGACCTCTTATTAAGAGTGGCATGAAGTCATGTAGCCACAATGGAACAAGAACTGGTTTATACAAGAGCTGTTGATGGAGAAAAGACAGTCCCTAGAAAGTTGTTTGACCACTAGCAGCTGTTGAGTACTTGTATAAAGCACCCTTTATAGAACGCCTTTTACGTTTATTGTTCCTGGTGCATAAGATCAAAAATTGTATCTATGCAGGAACATCATTAGCAAATTAATGGCCAAACCTTGTACATAAAGGGAGATATTTCCCAGGGAAAAAAAATGTGTTATAAGCACTTTTATTTTTAAATGGTTTGGCTTTTAAAAACAAATATAAAGTCAATCGTTTCCTTGTTATACCAAAAAGCTTGCATTAAACAATTCCATGATAGTTTATTTACCTGAACCAGGAACAGGTTTGGCCACTCAGAGCTGCCAAGACTCTGATTTCTGTTCAGTTGGTTATAGCCCTAGATCTGATTTCTTATGTCTCTGTAAATGAAAGCTAATTGAGGGGAAAAGTTCACTTACAGAAAGCTAGATCCTTATGTTAAAAAATTTACCCAAGCAAAGCAGTATATTTAGTTACAGAACATGCATGCTTCTTATCAAAAGTAAAGAACGGTGGGAGTATAAATGTTTAATGTGCTCAATTTATAGTCACATAATTTTCTTGTCACTGAGTAGCTCCACACAAATTATCCAGAAGTGTTTCTTTTTAATAGTGGAGATTCACATGATTCCTACACTTGAAAATGTCAACACATATTCCTGTTGTGATTAGCACACAATTAATGCTAAGAATATGTCACTTAGATTAAAAACAAAAGCAACAACAAAAAAACCCACTTGTGAACGTTTTTAACAGTGTTTTCATTTAGTGGGCAAACAGACCTTGGGAAAGAGGAATTTTCACAACACAGGGTCTTGTTTTAACCTTTATGATAATTTTGCAATTGAATATTATTATTGACAGGTTGCAAAAATGACGACTTCAGTCCATTTAATGGTAGGACTGAACCATGAATGAGTCTAGTGGTTAAGACATCAGGCTTGAAGCCAGGAGACTGTGAGTTCTACTCCCACTTTAGGCATGAAAGCCAGCTGGGTGAATTTGGCCTAGTCACTTTCTTTCAGTCCAACTCACCTCAAAGGGTTGTTGTGGTTGTGGGGAAAATCAGAGGAAGAACGAGTATGGGGTGTGTTCACCATCTTGAGTTATTTATAAAATAATAAAGGTGGGAAATAAATATATAGATACATCAGGTCAATGCCTAAAGGCAATATAGCTTATCTGAAACATCTGTGAAAGGTAAGGCAGTATTTATCCTCATATTGTATGTGAGAGTTCAGATAGAAATAACCTAGGTTCAATTAAGCAGTCATTCACTTATTGTTGAGAAACTTCAACTTGCTCCACTTATGCAAAATACACACACCACAAAAAAGCTTGGCTCAAGAATGTGTACTTGACTAGATAGCTTTTAGTGCATATTCAAAGTGCTAAGAGCCAAGCTCGGTTGGCAAGATCAATGGAGAAGTGTAGCATTCCATCATTAGCTCAAGAGAAAACAAAATTAAAGCCTATGGTTGGTCAAAGAAGGAAAGAGCTGTGAAAAAGAATGATGTCAAGAACAATGCTAGTTGTAGGTTCTGATAGGCTGAAGGTTTAATAAAGAGATCAATCTCATTGGCAGCTATTCATTGCACTCTTGGAAAGTCTCGCATGTTCTCCTTGTATGGAATTGAAGCTGCAACAGTATGTGCTATTGCAATATCAAAAGCAGGAGGAAGAGTCATCAGATCTGAGAAGTACTTCACAGCCACTTGATCTGATTTACAAATCTGCTATGATGCGGTGATTTGATTGAAGTGTCATCAAATCAGAGCATCCTACTGAAGCTTTGCAAAGCATTAGCGCCAATGTGCTTGTGGATGCAATATACCCACTGTGTTTGCAATAAAATATACTCTGTTCAGAACATAAGGTCTCCCTGAAAAATTGAACAAGTAGCAGAAGTGAACAGTTCATGCCATTTTTAAATCATGCTGGTGGTATCACTGAAGATTTAGTCCATTAGTACAATTAAGTACAACAGGCAGTCTTTACATGTACTTAAAATGTCTGTGTAAACTGGAACTCTGCAATAACAGAGTCTGGGCTCCAGCATGGATTGGATACATTCTATGTGGGTCCAGCTTAAAATAAAACAGTCCCGTCATGTTTTGGTTATTTTTCAGGCCACTTTGGTGCCACAGTTTGCTGGCATATGGCCTTTGACATGCTTATCTATTGTCAGTTCAGCACTCAAACTAAATTAGGTTTCTCATCCTCTGATGCAAAGAGTTGTGTTCACTGAATTATTTAAAGGGTAAGATAAATTATTTTACTTCATCTTTTATAATATTTTTAGATTGCCCTAATCAGACTCTGGGCAGTCATATAAATTTTTTTTCCTTTACATTATCATGATTGAAGTGATATGCATTTAGGAAAAGAGCCCATTTTTGGGGGTAAATAGTTTATTCAAGCCAATGTTGGTTTCATATTTAAATTGCAGATGTTGGGGGGGGGGAAGAAACAAACCAGCAAACCAAGTCTTAAATTGATTTCTTGTCATAAAAGAAATAAGAAAATAGTAAAAAGAAATATTACCCAATTTAATTCTATCTTGATTCCACACACCCCATTAGATGCTTTTGAATGGGTCATTATAAATTATTTGTAAAGGTTTCTGTGTATATAAGTTTAACACTCAACTTGTAGATGAGTTGATATGAAGAATAAAGCATTAGACCTGTGGGATTAACAACTGTAAACCTTTAGGGAAGACCCAAACATTTTATTTTGTAACAGATAGTGTGCTCCTGTATTGCAACTGTATTGTCCTATCTTTTATTCATGGGCCATCATAAGGGCCGCTAAACCGATTATCATGTTTACATCAGGCCTCCTTTGAGAGATAAATTCTTTAATAGTTGAACTGGCAGAGTTAGTCAGTACTGATATGCCTGCTGCTGAAGGAAGAAAGGAAGAGAGAAAGGGAGGGAGGAGGAAAATACATATCTAAATCGAGGAATTGAAATGTAGAGAGAAATGACATCCTAAATCAGTTATCAATCAGTAGCTTTTATCACTTGCCGAAGAGGTCACATTAAGGTCCCCTTTCATTTCATCGTTTTACTTGATGGCACCAAACATTTTCCCAGGATCCTGGGAAAAAGAAATCCAAAAGCTGATAGCTTCATTGAAATTGGCAATCCTTTACAACTGTTGGTTTGTAATGTTGCATTTTTTTTTAATGCATTAGATTCCTTGTATAATCAAAGTGCTGCAAGACACTTGGCAATTAAAAGAGTTAACTCAATTAAAAGACACACATTTTAACAAGCACAATGAACATGGCAGCCTCTGCAGTGCTAAAATCTCTTTTAGGATAGATGACTAGACATTCTGTTAGGTTAGAAGCTGAACAAACGTTTAGCTAAGTGTTTGCACTTATCATTTTAAATGCCCCATCTTTTCTAGCAGTCCTCTTTCAAGTCAATGAAAGAGAATTTTCTTTCCTAATTTCAATGGAGAAAAGAATCTGCATAGCTGGTGCAAAGTATTTGAGCTTACCCTAGTTACAAGATGGTCCAAAAAGTGTGTGCGAATGTCCTATATATCATGTCTCCAGAAACCATATCTTCTGTGACTTCCCTCATTTTCATTAAATCCCAAGGAAATATACTACGCGGGATGAACTTATGCTTTGGGAAAATCCTACAATTGAAATATTCTTTATGCATTCTTTATTTACTCAGTTTGGTTGCTTCCAAAGCTGATGGAAAATTTCAGAAGGCCATTTATGCTATTTCTGTTTTAATCACATTTCAATCTACCACACATAGATTTGACAATAGCTTCACTGCTCAATTGGTTTCTTAACTTTGGATTTAGCCTTTCATCTATCCCAGCTTGTCTGTCCCACCACAGAAAGCACAAGAAAGTAAAACAAAAAAAAACCAAGCCAGGATGTTTTCAACGTTCTGCCTCCAGAATACTGGAGGATATCACCCACCATTCTACTCTGTGTGTGTGTGTGTGTGTGTGTGTGTGTGTGTGTGTGTGTGTGTGTGTAAGCAATCTCTTTATTGCATCTCTTTGAACATTAAGATCGTCAAAATGCATAGTATGATTAATTTGAACCTTAAGATCGTTAAAATACATTGTTTCCCATATTACAGCTACAAAACGTTCTGTTGCATATACGTGTATAAAAGAACTTTCATTGCTGGATAAAATCTTATATATATAATTCTCTTCTCACCCCTATAGGTGACCAAAGGCCTGGAAGTTTCAGGGTATCGTTGGGAGAGAGAAAAGTTCCCTGCGGATGGGCTTCAGCACAAGCCCAAAAGCTTGGGAAAATGAAATCTTTGGTCCTGGTGATTGACTATATTTGGATTCTGGTATGTTAGCTGTTCCTAGCTCAGTGCTTTTCTCAGAGTTTTCAAGTTGTTGGAGCTACTCTCCCCGCTTAGAAGTCACAGCACCAAGTGCTCCTACCCCCCATTGGGACCACTTTGGCCTTTACTTTCCACATCCTTTCTATTTCCACCTACAGGCCCTGGCACTTCTTGTCATAGTCCTTTCTCCTGATGTTCCTATCGTTGGCATCACTACATCTATCACTGTCGCTGTCTTCTGCTCCTGGTCTAATATAGTCTTTTTATGTGTATTGTCCTTAAATGTTTTAAATGTAGACTGATTTACACATTCTTCACATAAATAAGAGGTAAATCCAATGTAGAAATATGGTTATACCAAAGTCACTATACCAAAATGCATGATTCTCTAATTTTTAATGACTTACTTAATTTGGGAATATTTTATTATTCAACTGATGAAGTGGGCTTATGGTTGGAATTTCTGTAAAATTAATGGTTGCTTCCTACAGAGCCATGTCAAGGTGAAACAGAGCAGTTGGAACTGTACTGCTCCATTTCTTTCTGAAAACAGAACCCAGAAATAAATAATGCAACACCATGGCTGCTTTTTAAAATTATGCAAATATAGAAATTCTTACTAGGCACACATTTTGAGATCCCAGAAAGAAAGGCAAGAGAAAAGCCTTCTATAATCATGATACAGAGGAAGATTTTGCAGAGAAATACCCTCTTTGAATAAATAATATCTCTCTCTCTCTCTCTCTCTTTTATTATGTCATTTCAAGAAAAATGAAAAACTTTCCTAAAGATTTGTATCTTCCCTTTATTTGTGAATTAAACCCTTAATATTTGCATATAATATTATATGCATAATACACACACACACACACACACACACAGGATGCAATAGAATATTAGCTTGGTCTGGCTGGCTCATCCTTGTGAAACAGATAAAATGCTTTGTAAAACTATACATCTGAAATGTTTGAGGACAAAATTTTAAACTCTATGTACCTCTCTTTTCTCTCCTACTAAACAATTTTCCACTAAAAGCAACTGGAAATATAAGACATCTGACTTATTATGCACAACTCACAAAGATATAATAGTGCTATTTTGAACTTTTTCCAACTTACTGGCATGCTGAATAGCTCAAGGTTAATTCCATCTGCACCTTCTGCTTTAGTAAAACACACATAAATATACAGACACAGAGAGAATATATTACTCTCATTTAATATATGCATTGACAATATCTTATTCCCTAAAATCAAATACAACCTGGGAAATATAGGAAAGGAGCATATTACAGTTGCAAAATATAAGAAATATATGAGAAATATAAACCCTGAAACTGTAAGTTTATAATTCACTCATACTGAGAGCTAATTTGATCTCATTGTTAAGGCACCAGGCTAAAAAGTGGGAGACTGTGACTGGGCCAGTGACACACTCTCTCTCTCTCTCTCTCTCTCTCTCTCTCTCTCTCTCTCTCTCTCTCTCTCTCTCTCTCCCTCCCTCCCTCCCTCTGCCTAACCCACCTCACAGGATTGTTGTTGTGGGAAAAACAGGAAGAAGGTGGATATGTTCACCATCTTGAGTTATTTGTAAAAATAATAAAGGCAAGGGGATACAAATGAATTCTTATGCTGAATTAAATCTTATTCTTAAACCTATGTTATTCTTATTCTTAAACCTATGTTATTCCATAGGTTTGACAGGACAAGAACTACTCTGCAGGATAAATTCCACTGAGTTCCTGCAAAAATATGACTTTATTCCAGAAACTTTGTGATTTGCATAGTAATCATTCCCTAAAGAAAAGTCTTTAAAATGATCTCTGATTAGGTAAGTGGAAATGGCCTTGAAGCTATTTCTTATAATTGTAGTATTTACTGTATGTACAGTATATATGTATGTATTGTGTGTAAGTATGCATGTACTATATGTACTATATAGTATGTATCTACGTATGTATGTATGTAATAGACAGTTGTTCCTGGGATCACCAAAACCTGATTTGATTCTGCATGATAGGTCCCTAGCCTCTTACTGGATCCAAAAACTATAATTTAGTAAGTAAAGTGGGAAATGGATTGTAACATCTTGATTTCTTTTGGACCACATTTCACTGAATAAGATGCATATTTCTGCTTTGTACAAGACAGATAGTCCTTGACTTACAACCAGAATTTCCATGGCTAAACAAGGGAGCTGTTAAATGGGTTTGTAACCTTTTTGGCCACTGTTGTTAAGCAAATCGGGGTTGTTAAGTAAATCACAGGGTCATTAAGCAAGTCCACTTTTTCCCATTGTCTTTGTTTGTCAGAAGCTGTCTGGGAAAGTTCCAAATGGTGATCACATGACCCTGAGATGCTGCAATCAATTTACATACATGTTGGTTGAATTTTGTTCACATAATCATGTGGATGCTGCAACGGTCATAAGTATAAGTGAAAAAAAATCATTTCTCCCCCCAATGCTGTTGTAACTTCAAATGGTTGCTAAATGAAAGGTTGTCAAATTGAGAACTACCTGTAAATATTTTTAATATTTGTTGCAAGAAATTGAACCTCACCCCTAATTTCTTCCCAATCCTCTCTCCTGTGAATGAAACGTTAGATCCTTACCTTTCCTTTTATGCAGAGATGCCATTTCTCTAAATATTAGGGAATTACTTCACAGATGTCCTACATCATGTTTGTTCATATGGCATAGATCAATAAATCCATCCAGCCATCCAGACAGCCATTCTGTACTTTCAGACTGGTGTCTAAAAATACCAGTCACAGTTACGCTTTCTGCTCCTAAAGAACAGTTTGCTATTTGAATATAGACTGGTTATTTTACACACATACCCTTACCTTTAACAGATTTAATCCTTCTGATTATGCTCTTAAAAGCTGGTAAGTGTGAAAATGTCAGTCCAACAACAAATGTAAATTGTGAAGATTGAAACCAGGAGAGCCGGTGCTGGTAAGTCATATAACTGAGAATACACATACCTCCATTGATATAACAGCAATGGGTGATGGTACTATGGCAGAAGTCTTTACTTCCAGACCATGTATGGTATAAAAGAGGGCACTGTCTGCCTTTACATTAGCAACTGAATTGTCTCCATCCATATTAAAACACTGTGTTCCAATAAGTGTTACGTAGCACATTGCTGAGTACCAGATACTGTGATTGTGTGTTGGTTATTTCAGTGTGATATGCTTGCATTAGAATGACAGCTGCACTAGCCATTATGAAAGCAGAAGATACAAGATTGAGCTCTCATTCTAGGACATAATATCATGTTTTGGAAGTTTAGGTATCACTGGAAGAAATTCTACAACGACAGATGAGAGGCGCTCATGCCTTCACGTGACATTCAGAAACCATGCAACGCTCTATCTTGCTTGCAGTGAATTGAATTAATACACTGAATTTGAAATCTATTAATTTTTCAATTTCAGTATAAAAGTCATTATAGTTCTAAAGTGTACTGTGTTAAAGTTTTTTTTTCCTTTCAAAAAGAAATAAGCAAATAGGGAATACTAGCCTGTGAATTAGTTGTATGAGTAATCCGCCCAGGGAGACTATTGTTCAACATTTTGGATTCTTTTTCAAATATTCGTCATTGAACATTAATGCTGGGAGGTAATGAATAACAGGAAAAAAATAAAGTACAGATGTGTGCTTCTAGCTCTTTTAGTCCACTCATGAGCGTTGGCTTACAATTTAATCTTTAAGATTTAAAAACAGGAAAAGTGCTGGTTTTGAAATAAATAAAAAAATAAATACCATAGGATGTCCAAGCAGCTTAAGTTTGAGTTCCCGAGGAAGTGCTCCATTTCTCTTTGAAAACACCTTCCCCAATTGCATTGTTTAAATATATTACAATGGCTTTTTATTACTTCTTCTATATTGCAAACCATAGTCTTGAACAGATGGCAGAGGAAGTGTCAAGGGACTATTCCCATCAGAGTTCAGAGGCAAGGGTAAACATTCTACAAAGCAGGCTATTTTCTGGATCAGTCTAAAGCTCGAGAATGTAGAGAGGAATTTAAGAGACTAGTGACAGAAGATATTGTTTTACCTACATTCCCTCAGAAACTATCAAGGAAATGCTGTGAGGAAGCAGAGGTTCCTGACCTTCACAGAGAGTTCTATGAAAAAACTCAAACCTTGTCAAAGATTCTTAACATTCAGACTTGAACTTATACTCAGTGACAATAGAGAGATATAGACAGGGACAGATGTAAAATAGACAATGGTGAATGACAGTTACATATGCATACAGGAAGGAAGGAAGGAAGGAAGGAAGGAAGGAAGGAAAGAAGGAAGGAAAGAAAGAAGGAAGGAAGGAAGGAAGGAAGGAAGGAAGGAAGGAAGGAAGGAAGGAAGGAAGGAAGGAAGGAAGGAAGGAAGGAAGGAAGGAAGGAAGGCTGGCTGTAGTCTTCAAATAGTTTTCATTTTGTACTTAACCTATTTCCACAAGAATTCCATAAGATGGTAGAGTCACAATTCCAATTTCTATAGCTTTTCCTGCATCTAGTGAAATGTTCAAGGTCACTTTTTGAAAAAGTCCTGCATAATTTGAAAAAAGTTGTACAGTGAAAGTTTACATATATGAATTCAGAAATTTGTTTGATAGTTCTTATTTTCAAGTAAACAGGGCAGAAGTAATAAATTCACCCCAATGATGGTTTGGGGTCACAAATATCTGACATACATTTGAAAGGGACCTCTTACCCCATTAAAAGTTGATCTGTTAATGGAGGAATCACTTCCCTTTGCAATCCATGCTTTTTGTTTTTGCTACGAATAGCTATCCAGTTAACTAAGGTAACTAATACTTTTGCCAAAAAAAAAACCCCAAAAGGTATCATGAAATCCTTTGGACTACAGAGCAGTGTATTCAGGAAATAAAAAGCAAAATGAAACATCACCACCCACACACACAAAGGAGCATATTAGCAGAAACAAAAGAAAAACACCAACATGGAAACACTTGATTCAAACTTCTGTTTTCAGAAGGGGGAAAAATAAATATCCAAAACTAATTGAGACAAAATGATCACCATATAAAATGTATGCTCAGATTTCCTGAATGTACTGAGCTAAAGAGAGGCCTCTTCTTTGTGTTTGCTTCCATGGGTGTAGATGCACAGTCAGGATCCCAGCCAACAGAGTTCATTATCATTCAGAGGTTACTGCTCACACTCAAGGGAACGGTGAATAAAATTTTCCTTTACAGCTTTTGTGTAAACATTAAGGGCACAGCAGGCAACTTTCATTTGTCCTTCCTAAGACTAACTACTTGCATTTAACTATGGGCATAGATAAAGGTGTCAGATAAAGTATTTTTCTAGGCACAAAGAACATCCCACCATATTATTTAGGGTTGTGGTCAAAGAACCTGAACACTTGAGTGTGCAAGAATCTTTCTTTATTAGGCCAAGGTTATTAATTCAAACATTTCTGAAGTATCTTGCTGGTAGCCTAACCCAAACCAATGCATTTTTATTTCTTACAGACTTCTAAACATCCCATGATTATACTCGAGAGAACACATTTTCAATGAACTGCACTTACTTTTCAGCATAATAGTTCTGCTCAAAATAAACATCAGCCAATGGGGATTTTTATCAGTTAAAGTTACTTGATATGTTTATAAAGTGTCTTGGAAACCAAATTTAAAAAGAAGTAGGTGGGATTCAGGGAGGAGCAGGTGGGTTTGTGCAGTGAAATAATAAAATTTTAATATCCTCTTGAAGCACACTGGGAATGTCTATTTGAAGGCATAAGACAGCTTATGACTAGGCTTCTGAAGAATAAAATGAATCTCACTTTTAAAAGCTCAGATTTGGCAGGTTTACAGTTTTCTGGAATATAAAAAAACCCACTTTGCAGCTGTTAGATACCATCACCTTGAAAACTGACAACTTGGCAGGAACAGCATTTATGCTGTCTACTACGACTCTCTCCTTCTCCTCTTCCTCTTGGTTTAAAAGAAGCTGCCTTCCATTGAGATAGCGGGGCTTATTTTCAAGTACATGGATGTAAATTTAGATGCCACTTTCCTATGGGACCACTTGGTGCTTATTCCTTATCGCTGTCTCATGTTTCCTGTTTTGTAAGCTGAAAATAAAATTAAGTGACAGTTTCTTTAAACTATCAAAATGTTTTTTACGGTTATCCACCATTTGGAATAGTAAATACTTTTGTGGTTTAGAAAGAGGAATGGGCAAACGCATAGTGGTGCTTTAACTTAAAGTTATTATATCATAGTCTTCATTAGAATAAATCTTGTTTATTGTCATAATAAAAACAATGTGGCAGTACAATTAATGTTCTCATTCTTAAATGCAAATTATAGTATTATCAACTCGCATTAGCTCTACAGGCTAACTGGATGGTTTTGTTTAACAAAGAAAACCAAAGAAAAATGAGGAAGATATTCTCAGTTCATAAGTAGTATTGCATGTTTTATTCATGGTGTGTTTATGTGTACATTTTTCAAATTATTTGTTAGGAGAAACAATCACTTGCAAAAGATCTAAGAGTGATAAAGACCTGCTTGTTTTTCACACACAGTTACTGAGGAAGATCTCTTCTCCCAATGATATCTTTATCCCTTAAAAATGAGCAGAAATAATATTTTGAAAACTCTTATCAATTTTACAAGATTTCACTGAAAGATTTTGAAAAATGATGTAATATTCATGTAATATTCAAGATGAATGAGAGGCTCATATTGAGCCATTGGTTTCCATTCTTGGCAGTTCCCAATTTAGGAGACTTTAACTCCCAGAATAGTCAACTATGGCCATGTGTCATGGATCCACTCCTGGACTCGTCTCCAGATGCGAATTCAGAGGAGGAGGGTGAGTTTGAGTCTGCAGAGGAAAGCATGGAGCCAAGAATTGGTCAGGATTGGGGCTTGGAGAATGCATGCCTGTTGGAGCAGCCACAGCTAAATTGACTGGATCAGCGACAGGCCGAGGCTGAGGGAGGTGAGCCACAGCTACAGCAAGTGGGCCAGGGGGCTCCTGGTGAGGACCAGGAGCAGCTGCCTCCCCTTAGTAATGAGGAGGAGGTGGAGTCCATACCTCCTCCTGATCCAAGGACACGTAGAGAGGAGACAGGCACAATACCGGTCAGCTAGACTATTTGTGAGGAGGCAACCTCACCTCTCATGAAGGGCTGCACCAGATTTACCTACTTAATCCCACCCTGAGGACTTGAGCATTGCTGTAAAAACGTGCCCAGTTCCGTGCCTTGTGTGGTCTTGCTGTGTATCCTGACTCATTTGACTCATGGACTGCTTTTCTGTTCTTCATGTATGTCCATTGGACTCGGTTACCCAGTGACTCTTGCTGTTCTGAGCTTGGAATCTGGATCTGCGCAACAGGGGTGCTTTCCAAGGACCTGTTTGTGGGGTTTGAATAAACACCTGTAGAACTCTCACCATATGTGTGGGGGTGGGGCTGGGAGAGGGGCAACACACTATGATGGTTGGAAGTTCATACATAGGGAAGATGTAAAACTTCCAAGTATGTAAAAATAAATTGTGCTCTGTTGGCTTGGCTTTATTGTAATGTGTGAACTTAATTATTACAGTTGATGTTATTGAGAAACTATAGCTTTTTCCAGAAAGAACATTCCAAACAAATTCCAGTGCAACAGTATATTACTCTTTGGTAATCTGGCTATACGCAGCCAATGTATATGTAACAAAATTAAAGGAGAAGTGAATGGAAATCCAATAGATGAATATGCCAATATAAGTAACATTGGCTGTTAGTATGTCCATCCCTTAATCCGAAACAAACTGCTAGAGAAGTGATTTGGAGATCTTTGACATTCAAATTCATAGAACTACAACTGTACCCACTCAGTTTCAGTATTAAACTTTCATGATAAAATGATAGCAGCTCCTCCTTCTCCTTCTCCTTCTGTTTCTAAAAACAAAACACTTCCACTGCTTTGCTCCTTTGGAACCTTTGTACTTGTAGAACATTTGGCATTAATCCTTGAGTTGTAGGCATAGGGCATAGAACGTCCATGACCACTTTTACACCTGTCAGGCTTAGCTTATTACTCAGTCTGGGAGTTACATTCTATGACACCCATGGGAGGCAAAAAGACCTCTCTACCTGCTTGAAGAACTAAAAGTCAGCATTAAAATATTTGCTGGAAAAGAAAAGAAAATCTTCAAAATGTGCAATTTTGCAAGCAAACACACAGAGCTCATTAATCTTGCAAACTCCATAATATTTGCTTAATATTTTTATTTATTTCCCAATAAATATTTCAAGGCAGTGGACATATCTAATAGACTTTCCTCTTCCCATTTTCTCCATGAAAACAACCCTGTGAAGTGAGGTGGGCTGAGAGAAAGTGACTGGCCCAAAGTCACCCATTGGATCTTCATACTTAATGCAGGACTAGAACTCATAGTCTCACAGTTTCTAGGCTGCAGCCTTAACCACTAGTAGAGACATGAATTCCTGGTTCAATATTCACATTCATACATCTCAGGTAAAATTGAAATTATGCACTCATACACAAATGAAATGCCTTTACATTCAGTTATGGTAGTTACCTACATTTTGTTAGACACCTTTTCCCACCTTACCCTTGCATGAAGAACCCACACCATAGATGCAAATACAGAAAAACATGTTGCCCTAAATACACATACATAATGTGCTCCTAAGGAATTGGATTGTATAAAAAAAGAGGATTGCTTGCATCTTTATATTCAAAATGTGGAACCTAGCAGATCATATCAGGATTCCCTGCTCCTGTTTGAAAACGGTGCAATTTGTTCAGTTTGTTGCATAAGAATATTGTATATAATAAAGTAACTTTAAATCACACACACACACACACACACACTGCTTGTCTTCTTTAATTGCAACAAAATGCAATTTTGAAGTGCAATCTCATCCCGGACGCTGAATATTTATCTTTACCATTACCATCACCTACATACATACATACATACATACAGCTCTCAACAAATTTAAACCACTGCTTCACAAACCTGGGTAAATTATCCAACATTGGGTAAAAGTGGTTTTTCTTTGGGTAACAACCCACAAACCCACCACCCAATCACAACAGGGACATTTAAACTGTATTAAAATGTTTTACTTTCAAAGGGTCAAGAAAGACATTTAATAAGTGGGCAATGAAGGAAAAAGTTTGGTTTAAATGCAGCCTAGAGCTCCAGAATCAAGAAGATTTATGGAAGTGGGTTTCTGTTTCTTCCTTCCTTTGACTGTTGCCAGATAAAAATGTTCCTCCTCAAATGTCAGACAAAGTCACAAAGCTCTTCTGAATGGGGTGATCTCTACAGTGGGTAAGATGGACCACAAGTCTTCTCACTTTGGCCATCAGTGGAAAGAAAACTCTGGATACACCTCAATGTCAGAGCATTTAATTCATGGAATGATGGCTCCCCAAACAGCAGTAGTATAAAGTTGTCAGTTTTTGGATGAAGCTAAATAATAGGATCTTACCTCTGAGTTCTATAAAAGGCTAATGAAATCTGGAATCTTCTTCTTTATTCTTATCTACTGTTCTGCCTCAGAGAAAAGGAACACTCCTTCTTGTTTCCCTTGAAACCATATATCTCCATTAAACAACTTACAAATACTTCTTTTTGTTAAGCAGAAGCCAAATTATACAGGGAAGCAGAATTTTTTAATTAATCCTTAACATGCCATTAATAATTCCATCATCAAAAAACCTAATCATTGCTTAGCTGATTTCTGGCTCTATTATGGAGATTTTATAGTAGATTAGAGACATCAGATATGATTTATACATAGCTTTCTCAAAGCAGCTGACATCTAAGAAATGACCCCCACTAGCCTTAGCTAAATCTCCTTTTAGTCAAACATCTGTTCCGTGTTTGTGCTGATTTGTTGATTTGTTTGTTTGTTTTGCCTGAAAGAGAATTGGGCCAGAAGTTTGTATGCTCTGTCATTATAAAACTTGTACAGGGGTGTTCTTTTTTGCTCCCCACCTCATTTTCTTTTCATTTCATTTTTCTTTATCCAGGACAATCAGCAGAGTCTTGTTTTGTAGAGTAAGCAAAGGATTTTCTCTGTGGATTAAAAATAATATTTCCCAGTGTTATGCTTTCCATAAGTACTGTTGTTTTTAACATAAAGCCCAGCGATCATACCGCAGCAGTTAGAGAAACATTTAATCAAGAAGGGCTATAATTGTTGTGCCTTTATGCATAGTATTAGCTATATTTTAGTTTCCCAAATCATCCCTGAAAAAAAGATTTAATGCAACTTTTCATATTAAAAAGTCTTCTGAAAGCAGCTTATGATCAAAGTCTTCATAAAATAAAATAAAATCTTAAAATTAATTTGTTAAACTAATTTCTGCCAAAGCAGCCATTCTCATTTATTTAAAGGCTTCTGCATTAACCATGCATTTGAATAGAACTTTTTAGGTCTTATTAAGATATAATATGATTGTCCAAGCTGGGAACAAAGAAATCATTTGAAGTACACTTAGAAATCAGATGTGCTCTGAGGTGATAACCAGAATGCATTGTTCAGAAAAACAAATAATAGCATATTTTTAAAAGATTATTTTGCCTGGACAGAATAATGTAAGATTCTATATAACACTTGGTTCACATCTATGTATATATGCAAACTTATTTTGATTTATCATCAACAGGTGAGTGCATTACAGGCAAAAATTAGTGAAACAGTTAAAGGCTGTCCTTTTGCCCAAATAAAAATTACTTCATGTCAAATGATATTGAGAACACCTATTTTCAAAAATAATTTAAACACTTTTAAGTATTGTTGACTCTTTGAATTTTTTCAGCGATAAGATCTAACCATACCCAATTATGTGAAATGGTATAAGGAGGTTTAAACATCCAAAAACATTCCTAATACAGGTAGTCCTCTACTTACAACAGTTCATTTAGTGACTGTTCAAAATTAATCAAAATGATCAAAATTCAGATGCTTGGCAGCAACTGGTTTATATTTATGACCATTGCTGTGTCCCGGGGTCATGTGGTCCCCTTTTGCAACCTTCTGACACGCAAAGTCAATGGGGAAGCCAGAATCACTTAACAACCAGGTTACTAACTTATCAACTGCGGTGATTCACCTAACAACTGTGTCAAGAAAGGTCACAAAATGGGGCAAAACTCACTTAACAAATGCCTCACTTAACAACAGAAATGTTGGGCTCAGTTGTGGTTATAAGTCAAAGACTACCTGTATTGTGTCACAATCGCTTTCACAAAGCAAATGAATTTATTTATTTATTTAAATTTTATGTCAACCATCCCCCAATAGGTTTTAAAATATGTACCCTTAATTGGTAAGAACCACTTTGGTCTAGTGCAGGGGTACACAACCTTGGCTCTTTTATGACTTGTGGACTTCAACTCCCAGAATTCTGGGAGTTGAAGTCCATAAGTCATAAAAGAGCCAAGGTTGCCTAACCCTGGCTCTAGTGGTTCAGATATTAGGCTAGAAAGCAGGAGACTGTGAGTTCTAGTTCCACCTTAGTCATGAACGCCAGCTGGGTGACTTTGGGCCATTCACTCTCTCTTCTCTCAGCTTACCTCACCTTACAGGGTTGTTATTGTGCAGAAAATAAGAGGAGGAAGGAGTATTAGGTATGTTTGCCACCTTGAGTTATTTATAATAATAATAAATGCAAGATTTAGAAAAAACTAACAAAAATCCTTCTCAGCTTTAACCAAATTGTGCAAAAATGAGGAATTTATTGCCCTCTAAATATTGATGCTCTCAGTTATTCTGTCTATTGTTGGTTAGAACAATTAGGAGTTGTCATTCAGTTGTATCTGGAGGACACAACTTCCTCACAGTTGCCTTGCCTGAGTCACACCATTTTAATTATTTAATGGATGACATTTAAATGGAATGCAATCTTTTTTTTAAAAAAAAAATGTTTCTATTACAAGAGACAGCTAAACAAAAGTAGTGAATGGCATAGCAGCCACTCCTAAATGGATTTCTAGCAAAACTACCCCTATGGAAGTTAATAAAAAGAGGCATACCATTAAGATCAAATTGCTTGCAAATGCAGCATGTCCCTCTTTTAAAACGTAGGTCACACACAGAAAGTAAGGTGTAATACACTTGTGCCCACAAATTGATTTCCACAGCAAAATATGTTGTACTTACAAAGGCAATAATGGAAACTCAAACAATAGCCATTTGTAGAATTCCGTGAATTTCAGGACAGAAATTTGAAGAGCACCTTACAGTTTAGTGATCTAAAAAGGAATGCCAACATTAGAGGAGCTCCAAATGAAATAAAATGATTCCGAAAGATTTTATATGCAACCATTTGCACTAAAACAGCCAGGTTCTCAGGTTCCCAAAATCTTTAATCTTGAGGCACATTACAAAATGACATTGGCATACATGTGTATGCCATAATAATATGTGTCCATGTGCATTTTAACTGTCAGATTCCTACCCCCCCCCCCAGTTTTTGGAAACAGGAAAAGAAAACACTCATTTCAGTGAACACGGATATCAAAAAGCATCTCCTTTTGGTAATTTCCTTTTGGTAAATGCTTTTCTTCACGAGGCCTTTAATAGACTTCCTTATCGTTTTCCTGGAGTTTCTGCCATTTGGGCATTGCTAAGATGCATCACCGTAGAGCAAATGTTTCAAAATAATCACCCTGTTTGTTGCATTTGCAACACATTTGGCCTCCAATTCAAAAGGGAGACCAGGTTGTATTGACATAATACTCTTTCGTGGACTAGTGTTGGTTCTAGTTCTTTGCAATGCACAATGGGATTGCAGAAGATAAAGTGAAGAAGTTTTGTTTCAAGGGAGGGAGTGCTGATAAACAGCGTTTGTTTTAAAAAAATAACTAGGGGGAGGATGGTGTGATGGAATGTTGTACAAAGGGGTCATTTGGGCAAGTCTTTGCTCACATATCTTTTGTCTGACATGCTATTAACACTGACCATGGAAAACAACTAATAATTCTATAAATACATGAACACTGACTCTCTACTGTATTCCAAATTCAGAACAGTAATAAGTGGCTAAAAAATCATGGTACAAAACTATCAGAATTCGGTATTAATAAGACGTGAATGAGAATAACAGTAGCAGAATGTCTTCCTTTGAAGAGCTGCAGAGAAAAGCAGAACCATTCTTTAATCCTAGGAACTAGGAAGAGAGTGAAGCACTGATACACTGAGAATAAACCAGCCCCTTCTCTCATCTTTAGAACCAGACAGCAGCCATCTGCACTTTGGTGACCTCCCAATATGTTAGATTCTAATTTCCATAATTCTAAAGCAACATGTACAAAAGCAATTGATCCAACATTTCTGCTTGTATCAGATTGAGAAGTATGTTCTGCAACGGAGATATTCCAAAACAACAGAGGTCTCTGAATGTGACCTCAGTGTCAGCACAGACTACTGGATCTCACTGGATAAGTGATAACATGTCCAAAAGAAGACAACTTTTTGCTGATTTTATGTTCACAGCTGCATTCTGCATCAGCAGGAAGAAATTGTATCATTATATTTGTTTAAAGATCCCTCTTAGAGCAAACATCCCTAAAAACTGTTGCATGGTTCCCATGAATGTAGGAAGTGCAAGCTTCTTCTCAAAGAAATGTTCACATTTGAAAGGGTCTTACTCTTTGCCAATACCTTGTAAAGTCAGAGATCACATCAACAAAACTCTCTTCCCTTCCCAAATATATATATATATATATATATATATATATGTATGTTTTCTGAGGTTTTCACGGGTGTTTGTATGTAGGTCTTTGGTAATTCGGGTTTTCTCCCGTGTAAAATTGGAAGTGTCTTGGCAACGTTTCGACGAAGTCCCATTCGTCATCTTCAGGCTGGTGTCTTCGGCTTCGTGCTTCTAGAAGCACGAGGCCGAAGAGACACCAGCCTGAAGATGACGAATGAGACTTCGTCGAAACGTCGCCAAGACACTTCCAATTTTACACGGGAGAAAACCCGAATTACCAAAGACCTACATACAAACACCCGTGAAAACCTCAGAAAACATATATATATATATATATATATATATGGTAGTGGTGGTGGGAGGCTTAATGAAGACTCAAGCAAACGTTGATATTGTGAAGCCACTTGGCTTCTAGTTGAGATCCAGAAGGAAGGGGGAGATTAAAAAAAAACACGCTTTATTATTTTATATTATTGACACCACTGCCAAAGGAAAAGGGCAAGTGAAGTTAATATTTTCACATTAGAGCAACAGGCCCTTCATAAATTATTAAAAGCCATGCAATTTATTATCCTATCTGAGCTATAAAAAGTTATAAAAAAATATGTAGCATCACAAGCCATTTTACTTAATTAATGATTTTATTTTTGAAGTCAGGATGTGTTGTGGTTTATAAATCCTTGTGCTAAATCCTAACACTTCCTTAAGAGAGAGTGTTGGCTTTCGCTAATCAACTGTTGCCTATGGGGCCGAGACATTAATATATCCACAGCTCCTGCAGGAAATACTTTTATGCCAAGCTCCAACACTCTGCAGACCAAATGGTAACCTTTGCACATAGAAAGAAATTATGTTTAAAAAAAAGTGGGAAGGGAAGGAACTGAAACAGACTTTTGCTTGAATGTGTTTTCTTATCCGTGTTCATACTTGCCTTGTGCTCTATCCATGAGCAGCTAGAACAGGCAGGCAGTGACAAGTCATTTAAAAATATTTATTTCTTTAAAAAAAACAACAACAAGAGGGACAATTCAAGGTTATGGTCTTAATGGTAGATAAATTGATCCATCTTCCAATGCATTTACTTCCCAAACATACAAAAGCATGCATTCATCCCCCGATTTTGTCTTCTAAATAGATAAATAAATGAAGTTCAAAGCAAAAAGAAAGTTGGAAGATATACACAGTAAAATATTTATTAAAGAGCTGCTGATGAGGATTTGGAAAAGAAGGCATTGTAAGATTGCCAATTTGCACTCTGGACAACTGCTCCTCATGAGTAGACTATAACTGGAAGTCAAAGGATTTCAATTATGCTCACAGCTGTAATTTCAATCTATAACATGAGAACAACCAAATCTCATTTCTTAACCATTTTGGGGTACAGTCCTTTTGTAGCTAAAAAATTATCATATTTTTTAAAATATAAGGAAAATATTCTATTTGGTGAATTATATTTTTTTTCTGGGTTACAAAGGAATAAAGAAAGAAAGAAAGATTTTAAGGATAAGGGAATTTTTAGAAAAATATTAAAGAAGAATTGGAAAAGATCTAAATGGATGTGTCAGAGAAGACTACACAAAACAGATGCCATGAAAAACTTGAAATGTACATTATATTATAATCTTAAATAGAATTTTTATAAACTGATGTATCATTGGTGTATGTTACCAGATAAATTGTCTAAGGGCACTTCAAATTTAAAACCAAACTTTTTATCATGTTTCGTTTACATGTAAAAAAGCTAGAAAATTCTGGGTTAAATACATATACTAGACGATTTTGAAGATTAATATACAATTGAAGCCTAAGTGTATGGACAAACAGTTGGAAATCATGGATATTTTTTTTTGTACATGGTATCTGCAATGAGACTGCTATATGCACAAAGATGAATAGCTGGTAAAATTGATAGAACTTGCTGAGATGGCTAAATTAATTCCTTTGATTAGAGGAAAGATAATATATACATTTACTGCTGACTGGAAAACCCTTACTGACTTTTTGCGTGAAACAGGATTTATGCTTTTGATGATTAGATGGAATAGATTATAGAAAGAACAGAGTTAAGTTGTAACCATAGGGAAGAGGTAAACTTACGATTGTATTTATAACTGCTGTAAAATAAAATGAAAGCCACTTCTTTGTATCTTTTCTTTTCTGATTGTCCTTTAACTTTTTCCTTTCATGCACTTTTAGCTTTTTCTTTGATTGCTTTCTCTTTTCTTTACCTTATTTTATATTAGTTTGTGTTCATTTTTATTTTTATTTTAAAAAAGTCTTGAATAAATTCTGTGAAATAAAGGAAGGCATTGATTAAGTAGAGCCAAGGCACAGAGATAAACCTGAATGTTTTGACCACTGCCCACCTTTTAGAGACAGTTATTTGGTTACTTTTTCAACAAAAGTAACTTGCAATACAAAAAACTCCAAGTGCTTAACTGTATTTTACTTAATACATTTGGTATCAATTTAAAAATATAAAACTGTCAATATTGCTTTAGTATTTTTATTGTAACTGTATTTTTAAGAGTTTTTGGATATATTTATTTAAAATGAATGGTAATTAAAAAAAATATAGAAAACAAAAGATAAAATGGCTAAGCAAGTTAGTATTTTCATCAAAACCTCCTATACTAACAAATGTATTGAGAAATAAAATGAATTAAAGGTTTTAGCACAGACCTACATGAGAAATAGTTGAAACAATATCTTTATTCTACCGGTACTTAAAAGTGGCAGTCCAAAGATTTGATAAGACTTCAGGATATGTTCTTCTTTAAAATAATTGAAAAACTAAGTCTAATAGACTCATCTGATCATTTGAATACACTTCATCTTTTTCATTTTAAAAGTTATTACAGAGATATTGGCCCTTGGTCACTCAGCTACCAAATTGTGAATTATCCCCTATTTTAAGCGACAAAAGGACAGGTGATCTAGGGGATTATCTAGCACACAATTACAAGACAGGAAAATTTTTATCCTGAGATAATAATTCATTTTAAGTATGGACATTGAGTATGTCTGCTCAAATGACTGAAACGAATGATTTCATTTTTAAAACAAAAACCACAAAGCAATAGGCAACATGTAACACAGAAAAACCTATTTATATGTTACACCAATGTTCACTTCTTTATACAAAGCAAATTTCTAGAAAATAAAAGATCCCATTGTTGGAACATAATAAAAGTAAAGTGCAGAATTGCTCTATTAATGCAGCACTTCAAAAACAGCTCCTGCAAGTTTGAACAAATGAAGTGCTTAGTTACAGGGAAGGCAATTACTAAGATTGGTGAACCAGAATTTAATACTATGATGCAATCTAGGGATTCTTTCTAGAGTTTTAAACTAGAAACTGTGTATTCAAATAGTTTCCAGGGATTTTTATTTTTAAAATGGAAAAATAAAATAAAATTTTTAAAAAATGCATAGTATCCACTTTAAGAGGATGAGTGAATCAAAATAACTAGATTGATTAGCATTAGATACCTAATTACATTTGTTAGGCTATATCTTTTAATGACATGGTTATCTTTAATTGAAAGACTATATCATTAATGGAGTGGGAACATACCAGATAGAACTAGCAAGTGAACATACGATTCCTAAATAGTTTGCTTAGAGATAAGAACTTTTATGATAGAGATGCATCTGATGTTTTAATACAAGAGCTATAGATAAAAATAAATCTGTACATCATAAAGATCACGGGTCTGATAGTTTTACTTTAATTTTTGAAACTGATACTCTGACTTACCTTAGTGAAATGCTGTTAGGCAGATAGACAAATAGCACATTTCTCATATATTTATAAGAACATATTTTGTTTTGATTGAAGAAGTAAGCAAATTTTATAGATAAAAAGAGTCTGTATACCACAAAGAAAAATCTGTGGTTGAAATGTTTTGATTGAAGGGAATTGGTGATAGTTTATATGAAGATGTAATATAGTCAGCACAATGTCAACACTTGTAACAGGTTGGATTTGCACTTAAATTTTGGATATAATTACCTGGGTTGCCCATCATCCCATTTGTGTACAAATCATGTGGCAAATAACAATCCAGCTCACAACAATCACAGCTCACAATTTTACTTATGGCAGGATCTGTCCACAATAGCTATGGATTAAAGAAAACGTAGGTTTCATAGAGCCTGAGGATTCCAGTGTTGCTCAAATGTTAGAGCAATTAAAATGACCGTGTACAACAAGTTAAAAAAAAAATTGAGAATGAGAAACCTGTGTAGAAAAAAGTGTTTTAAGGCCTTTTAAACACATACTGCTAAAGCAATCTTGGTAAATTGAATGCCTGCTGTCATGAATGCAGCCAGAATCCTGATTAACTGAAGTTGTTTGCTTACTCACAGATAGGGTGAATTGAAAGCTCTGCTCCCTGCATTCAAATGCTTGAAAGTATCTTTACACATCTAAGTAAATGATCAAAAAGTAAATGATCTATGGTTTGAATGAAGGCTTTATCCAACAGCTAGGGCTGTGGACTTGTGAGAAAGACTTGAAAATGTACTCACTAATTCACTAAATCACTAATGTGTGAATTCAAAAAATCCTGTATTGGCTTTTCAAACAAAAACTCGCACCATGTGTACTTATTTCCTGCCTTTATTATTTTTATACATAGCTCAAAGCAGTGAACATACCTAATAATCCTTCCTCTTCCTATTTTTCTGACAACAACCACCTTATGAGGTGGGTTGGGCTGAGAGATAGAGGCTGGCCCAAAGTCTCTCAAACACCTAGCTTTCATACTTTGGGCGAGACTAGAATACAAATACAAAATCAGTCCTGGATTCAGATCAGTGAGTTCACATTTACTGATGTGAATTTAATAAATTTGAAATTTGTTTTAAATAACTGGCAATGGGTTTAATAGCTTTCAGGAAGCCCAGTCTATTGTACCCTCCACTCCCTGACACCTAACGAGAGAAACAGTGCTCACATTCTTTTAGTCTGATGTTTGTTAAAATTATAAACATACCTTAAAAGGTCTAAGGTAGGGAAAATCAGAGTGATTGGTCAAATACTGAGTGAATCTGACAGAGCAGTAGCTCCGTGTTAACATAATGTCACCTGTGATTGTTACCAGACATTTATATTCTGACAACCGGAATCAGACAACTGAGCAAAATTTTGAAGACTACCTTTAAAAAAAAAAAAGTGTCTAAGAAGTGCTTGCAGAAAGATTCCACGCAGCATTGTGAACTTCGCAAACTTTTGTCCAGTCCTCCTGTTACTTATGCATGCGTCACATAAACATTTTTTTTTTTTAGGACAGAAATAAATTACCATTCATTTGGACTTTTCTAAAGAGTGATTGCAAAGAACAACTGTTCAGTAGGATTCCTGAGGTCTCTTAAGTATTATTAAGCCTCCAGAATTATTGCAAAGGCCCAGAACTACAAAGGTAAAGGAATGATTTCATCTGTATCTGATTTTAATCAAGCTTGGCTTACTGTTAAAAGGCTTGTTTAATGAAGACTGCATTTCCCTCCAGAGAGACTCAAACAGGCAGGCAACACGCTCTCAGCCAAGCAAGGCTTATTGCTGTAACAATAGCTAGAGGGTTGACCACAGAAATGTTTTCCTTTGAGTCTGCTTCTGATCATATATTGAATGGGAGGGGGGGTGGGGAAACAAGACAGGGAAGGAGGGGGAAAATTAAAGTATATAACCATTAGCATCAGAGTAGGCAGGGGAGGCCATTTATCCAGTTAAATTATAATCTGGAGCTGTTTGATTGTGTTTTTTTTTTTAATGTCCTCAATATAAACGAGTATCTACAGTTTGTTTCTAATTGTCATTTTTCTTTTCCTTCACACAAAAACATTTTGGGCACAGTCATGTACAAAGGATCTATGCCCTGTGATTTCAATGAAAAAGAAAAAAAAGGCCTTAAAAAAGGAAGCGCACCCTTCTGCCAAATCTGTAACAAGCCAGGGACCCTAAGATTTGTGAATTTGGCTTGCTTGCCTTCCACTTTGGAGGCTGCAAATTATGACATTTGTCTTTTAAAACTGCCCATATGCTATTATTCCCATTTATGGCAAAGGGACACAGACAAAGGAATGCACATACTTTGTCAAAATCTTTTCCCAGAGAAACGTCCAACGAGATTACAGATGTGAGTGTAGTTCGCACACTTGCTTGGGGTGGTGTGTTGATTCTGAACTCCTTCCAATGGCCAAAGGTACTCTGCCGATATTTAGAAGCGAAGTCCATTTTGACACATTTTGTTTAGTTAAGCAAGAGAAGCCCATTTTTAATAGAAACTCTGCTGCCAAAAATATAAACAAAGCAAAGGCTGATGAATATAAATATTTGAAAGGCAGCACGTTTTGCAATATCTAATAGCAACAGTCTCAAGAGTGCAGATGGAATCCTGGCTCATGGTCGAGAGGAAGCCACTGCAATATGCCTCCAAAAAAAGCAGTCATCAATAGCGAGTGAAATATTGTGAGATGAACTGAATGGATCATTTCGTAGGCAGCCGAAATGGACATTCTGCTCATTTCCAGTTTGCGAGGATATTACTTAAAGCATAAACCTCTTTAATTAAAGAGGAATCATTAAGTTTACTCCAATTGCCTCCTCTGAGGCTGGTTTGCTAATAAGCAACCGGACAAGGGATGTGTGAAATGAATAGCTGAAGGAAAACTCCAATAGTCAAAGAAAGGTCTAGAGGGTGAAGTTGGTTGATTAGACACCGTTTGTCATGAATGGGTCCACAGCACATTGAATCGTAAATCCTAACTACCTTAGAAGATTAATTCTGAAGAAGGCACTCCTGGGTCAAAGTATATATAAGCGTGTGCCTAATCTCAGAGAAATCAGGCTATTTTCTCACAGCAATTAAGGAGAGGTCTAGGGTTTCACCCACAGTGTATTTAAACACAGGATACAATTAAACCCCACAGTATTAATATCTTTGCTATGCAAAATTGTCTGGGAAATAGATTTTGCTGTCCTCTCAAATGGAAAGCAAAGCAAATGAAAGAGGATAACTGCAGTGGACATAATTATTCCTCTGAAACAAATACTAGGTGTTCCTTTGAAAGTGTTCACTGCCACATTCATGTGTTACAGAGAAGTAGATCTCAATACAGAAATTGGCAAGAATTTAATTTGGGTTTAGAGATAGGGAAAGCAGATTTTCTTTCAAATATATCAAACATTAACTCATCTATTTCCATTCTTGCAACTACTAGAAAAATAATGTTTCAATGAAAGCTACCCATGACTAACAAAACAATATCTCTTTCTACCCTTGCACTCTATAAAAGCAGAAAAAAGGGGAGATAACCGTAACATCCTATTAACTATGAAGAGTTTAGAAATATTTCTTTCTGCCATGTTGTCTAAAGATTTTATAGTTCCATAAGCAAAGACTGGGCAGTATGGCTCAAATAAAATGAATACCAATTTGAAACAGTGCTTGGAAGGAAGAGAATCAAATTTTCAGTTCTTCACAATATGTTATGGGTCATGTATTGATCTGCTGCAGACAGATATTGTAGCAATTCAAGTTTTTTATTAAATAAGCTATCTCTTTCTTCAGATTTCTAAATAACCTAGTTGGTAGACTTCAGTTTTTACTTCTGATTGTTTTATTATCTATCTATCTATCTATCTATCTATCTATCTATCTATCTATCTATCTATCTATCTATCTATCTATCTATCTATCTATCTATCTATCTATCTATCTGTCTGTCTGTCTGTCTGTCTGTCTGTCTGTCTGTCTGTCTGTCTGTCTGTCTGTCTGTCTGTCTGTCTGTCTGTCTGTCTGTCTGTCTGTGCTACCTACCTACCTACCTACCTACCTACCTATCTATCTACATTAGATCTATAATACTCTTTACCAGAAATGGATTTTTTTTTTGCTGGAAAACCACAACCAGTGATTTATTTATTCATTTCCTTTATTTATTTCCTTTATTCATTTCCTTTATTGATGATTAACATTTATTCACAAAGAAAGGTATTATGGAAAGTTGTGGGCCCAGACTTTCTATGTTGTTTCTTGTCAAGTGCTGAAATAACATACATAGATACATACATACATACATACATACATACATACATACATACATCCATCAAATTCAGCAGCCCAATCATACAAACATTTACTTCGAAATATAGAACATACTGCCATATAATTGCATATAATTTGTAGCATAATTTTACACCAAGAAAGTGCACTGAATTTTCTGCAACTAAGAGTAACTTACATTTAGAAATGTATCCTTGTGACCGTTGTAGATCAGTTGAATTAGAACAAACTGATGAGAATTGATTAACCCTCAGCTGCATTCTTGTCTGCAAAATCATCATAATCCTGAATGGTACAACTTTTTGGTTGTATATCAGATTTTTTTAAGAAATGTACAACACTGCAGCTGTGACTTTAAAACAAGACCAGTGATTTCACCACAGCCTATTTAGACTTTTTGCTAACCTTTTAAAATGCAGCGTTTTCCCCTCATATAAAAACATGCATTTAGTTGCTTACTAAAGACTTTTTTTGCTTTTTTTTAAATGAAAGTCTGACCTTTTAAATGATTGTTTTTTTCAGCACTTTCAAGAGAGACCCTTTTCACCTATCATCTCTACATTTTAGATGTGCTGTAGTGAATGAACCTCTAACCTTTTCTGCAAAATGTGACTTGCTGCAGAATACCAAATCCCTTACTAATTTTAATTATGCTTATTAGTGCTTCCATGGGGGGGGGGAGAAAGAGTTTTAGAATGATATTTATTTTAAAAAAGTTTAACAAAAGAACACTAATCCAGTAGCGCAGGTTTAATATAGTCATTCTTATTTTACCTTCAATTTACTCTGAAACAAATCAAAACTAAAGTTCCAGTTTGGGTTCTAAGAGAGCTGAAAGATTACAGGCATTTTTTTCACGATCTGTACACTAATTCTTCTTGTTTGTGTAAGATTTGACTCGTCCTCATGCAAGTATCAGACCAATTCTTTGTTTCTGCTTGCTGATACCATTGTTCAAGTAAGTTACTTCAAATGTTATTCCACTAGTAGTTGTGAAAGCACAGCTCATTTCTTTCATTTTTTCCCATGACAAATCAACACAAATTCTCAACACAAAAAATTCACAATTTTTGGAAATGTTCAGTTTATCATTATACTGTTTAGTCTTTACATGGTGAGGGCATTGCTCATTCATTCGTTCATTATTCTAAGTTAAGTAAAAAATAAAACAAAGTTATAAATATGCACATAAGATTCTATATTTGTCCTCATACAATGTTTCATAATTTATGTATAGGAAATATTTTAGTGCGCTCTTCATTGGAACAATTTAATCTTTAAATTTATTTCAAGTTTTAGTGATAGGACAGGTTTCATCTTTTATCAAACACATCAATAACTTCTCTCTAAGTATAATATGAACATAATATTTCTATTCATGTATTGCATTATCAGGTATATTATATTCATACGCAAAGCTAGTATGCATGCACATAAATGACCTTGTATCTTCACAGACCTGAGGAATCATTCATACATAACAACTGTGATTGTATCCTGTGCTCGGAAAATAGACATAGTTGTTTTGTTGTCCTGATGACTTGAGATCTCTGCTCCTGCTGTCCACTGATAATGCAAATTTATGAAGCAACTAAGATTACTAGAGAAGAAGGGCATTTTTGGAGATATTAGCTACTAGTTGGCAAAAAGTGGTAAAAAGCTGAGAATTGAATAGAGCTAACTTCATATTATTTCAATTTACCACTGATATCTAGCTGGGAACAGTAAAAGTTATTTATCAGTGGTAATTTCAATTTGTTTCTTAAGCAAGGTTCTTTAGTGTTCTGTGATTCAGGACCCAAAGAAAAAGCTAGGACTAGGCAAAATCTTGAGCGCTTGTATTGAGAATCAGTTGTGGTGTAGGTTGAAACAACCTTTGAAATGTTATGATGATGATAAGGGTAAGAAATCCAAAGGAATGAGAAAAGTGATGCACTGGTCAAAATAAAAATGTCTTATATTTTAAGCAATGCTTTCTACGAAAAATCTCTTACTTTACTTCTGAGATCATGAAGCATTTCAGGTGTCAGATGCTAACTTTTATTCATGGCTCTGCAGCCCATTGGAATCCGATGGGTCCTGATGGTGAATGGAGGGCATAGTGTATTTCCCAAAACTGATTCAAGGAAAATATCTGATTGGCTCTGTATATCATTTAACTGAGGGAAATAAGGCCAAATTGAATTCCTGTCAAGTCTTCAAAGTATCCCAGGGTGCTAATTTTGTGTACTAGTGACAAGCCGGCAGCAAAGATGAGGACTTGATTCAAACCAAAATGTTACAGTTTACATTCCTACAAAGCTAAGTATTTGTAATGCAGTAAATGTATATATTTAGTGAGTGTTTTTGCACGATCTTTCTTACTAAGCCTTTTGAACATGTGCTCATGTCCAGGAATGTTTTTGTCTTTCAATAGCAAAGGTCCAACAAAACAGAAAGGGCAGTTTCTTGGGCATTTTCTCAAGGCTTGGTTAACTAGCATGTGCTTATTTCAGAGCGGCTGTGAGGGAGGAGTTACGGAATAAAATTCATCTGTGTGCATGGAGTCCACTCCAGTCACAGATGTGAGTGGTTAACAGTACAAGCAAGGAGAGCAAATCCACACAACAATACTTCATTCACCAGAGAAATCTGCAGCGGATTACAGTTTCTCTATGGTTACGTCTGTTCTTAATTTACTGCTTTTATTCAGTTTTCAACCATAAATGAGCCCCTTATGAGGCATTCGCTATGCAGAATTGACAACTCTTTTTATCTGCTTGAAAAATATTTTTGGATAATAATTTATGGTTAGGAAATATTTTAAGCAGCTTCAATAGTTACATTATATTCATTCAAAGCTTAATGATGCAGTGACTCCCCATTTTTATTTTTAAAGAAAAGAAATCCAAGACAATCTAGTAATTTCACATATTTATAACAAAACATAGCTGCTTGGCTGAATAGGAAAACAATCTTTTAAAAGACATATTTCATGGTGCTATAATATGTTTTTCCCCCCTCCTCCATTCAATATTTTGAAACATTACTTCTTATTAGAAAGCTTATTAGGAAATTTTAACAAATGTTTGTGTATGTATGAAAAAAACTATAAAAAGAAGTATTTATATTGCATGCAATTATGCTCTCTTCATGTATGCACATATTGTTCACCTAAGTACATGTATGTTTTTTATGTTCATAGGTTTTTGTTCTGATGTTTCAGAGTTGACTGTTAATGTTTAAAGGCACAAGACAGGGGTACTATAATATTTATCTATCAAATTAAAAAGTGAACAGAATAATATTATTTTCCTTGATTAAAGTTTAGATTGTAATCGTCTTATCCAATTGTATGGAGCTATACCTATTGTATGGAGCTAATTATTATTTTATATTTCAGGGGATTCATGTAGCAAACAGTATAAAATATATTAATTATCAAGTTGTATAAAACACTGTAATCTTAATAATTGGCTTTACTTTTGCCTTCTGTTGTGCAAACCCAGAGTTTTTTTTTAAAAAAATAAATTATGAAGTAGTAACCTGATATTAAACCCAGAACTTTGTATCATAATCCCAGGGTGGACCATAAAAAAAGTTATGGCAAGACACAATGTTGGACCACTGCAAAGCCAGAACACTCCAGAAATTCAGATAACTGGTCTTAGTAATTACAGAGATTGGATTTGGGTCTTTTCTATGAAACAGATGAGCTCTGCCACTAAAGCTACAAAATTTCTTAAACTTGTAAATGGCTCATAGGTGTAAAGGAGTGTTACAATTTCTGTTTATGATACTACAACTTCAGTGAAGCTATATGACCATGGTTTAGATTAATATATTTGGATAGATTATTACATTTTAATTTGCATGTTGAATTAGTAGGGCTCATGGGAAAGCTTGGCACTTGGATGCAAGTTCCGTTCTAGCAGGGAACTATCATGTTGATCAAGGCAACTTCTTCCAGCAAATAATCCAGTATAATCATAGATTTTGTTACATCTTGATTTCCTATCTGCTTCAATATACATCCTTAGAGAGACACCATCTATTGGTGTCATGATTGGCTACAAAAGAGAAAAGGCGCTTCAGTGATATGGAACACTTTTATTAATTGAGACAATAGTGATGAGGCTGTATAAAGCCTTCCAAGATGGCAAATTCCCTTTTGTATTATTTTAGATTAATTTAAAGCGCTGGCATACAAACTTTACAACTTGATTCTTGGCAGAATATGAACATTTTCAGACTCATTGATAGTCAGGGAATCTTATGCTATGACAGAGGAAACTCCCAGAAGATAAACAAAGGAAAGCACTTCAATGAGGTTCTTGCGGTGTTTTCCTCATTAGCAGCTAACATGTCTTGAGCGGGGAACTATTGCTTTGGGACATGTTTTCCTGGTATTAGCAAAAAAAGGACATTGTGTTTACTGGCAAATACACTTTATGGTTTGTTTGTTTTTAAATATCCTTTCGTGAAGCCATAGGTAATCTGAATTTTTAAAAGTATAATAAAAACAAATTAAGTAGTAGATTTCAAAAAAATAAAATAAAAGGACATATATAGCTACTCCGGTTCAGTTACTTTACGTTACTTTAAAATGTTAACTCTTCTGATTTATGGTTTCCAGCTCTTCATTTCTTTCCAATGTATAGGTCTGATTTCAGGAAAAAAGATTTTTATGCTATGGATCCCCTTTGTTTCTTACTAGTTGATACATTGTGTTGTAAACTAAGTGTTTCTTCAATTTATTAGCAGTTTCTCAGTTAGAATATAATACTCATGATACAATCCTAACCAAAATCCTCATAGTAATTAATAATATTAATAGATTATTATTAATTATAATTATAATATATTATGGTGGAACAAATACTCTTCCCTTTTATCAATGATTTTAAATGGAGTAAGTTGCCTGACCCGCACTTACCTGTTTTAATTCCTTTTCTAATGAGTGACAATCAAATTGCATCATTAACCCGTTAGCAAAATTAGTTTTGTAATTATTAAATGAACCAGCCCCCCAAAAGCAGACATTTCAATGCACCCCTACATGTTCCCATCAGTTGCCTTTCAGAATCATAGAAACAAAGCTATGACTTTTATTCTCACTCAAACAAAGACCAACTCAGTCACAATTGTGCACATGCAACTAACAATTCTGAAGCACAAGGACATTTTAGGATCCCTTTCTCTAATGGTCAGTTTACCTTAAGGGGATTGGTGGGGGAGGGGGATTGTGAAGCCCAGAGAAGCAATGCAATCACTAACAACAACTGGAATGCCTATGGACATATTTCAACAACATGGTTATTGTGGCTAGAATTTTGAAGACTTTGACAAGCTAGCATTGTGAAATGTGTGACAAGGTGGGATTTAGTTTCCAACAGCAGCTGAGAGAATTCTCCATGTTTCATTTTCTCTTAAGCAAAAGGGATAAGAAATATTATTAAAAGAAAATTTATTGCTCAGCCTTGTACATATTGTTTGAGTTCCTAAGAAAAAATGTTCAAGGCCACAATTGTCTACAAATCTAGAAATTTTACAATTTTATTAGAAATGAAATTTGTGTTTCAGTACTTCATGATGACAATTGAAGTTACTGATTAATATAATGCTATCTTGGATTCTCGTTGATTTCATTTTTTTCTAACTCATCATCTGCTTGTCTATTTAAATCAAAATTTGAAATTATATTTCTTCAGTCATGATTACCTTTGGGGCCTAGCATCTTGTGGAGACTAGGTTAAATACTAGCCTTCCTTTATCTACAAAGAGTACGATAACCATTAATCTGTTCTTAAACTATCCCTGGCATTCCAAAATAATTGTTATTTAGAGATTACTCTGCTCCATTCTTCTTGATTTCATGCATTTTCATTCTTACTGCTACACATATTACTAATCTACACACAGAGAGACTACATTAGTCATATTACATACATAGTTACACATACTATTGTAAAAGGAATATGAATCCATTGATTATGCTTCGGTCAAGGCTTCTCAAATGTGATTTGTATCTACCTGGGAAGTAGATCACAAACAAATTTGAGGGACAATCCTAAAGTTTAGTGGAAGCATAATCAAAAACATGTCTCCATTCTGCCTAGACAAACTTACAGCCAAGTCAAGATTTTTCACAGTTGCTGCTTTAAATAGCATGCATCAATCTAAAATTAATGTAAAACAAGAAATAAGAGTAGGTAGAATTACACAAATTAAGCATGCTTATCTTTTCCCATTTTCCCATTATCCTTTGTTTGTATGTAGAGGTTATCCTTTCAACCATATATACAGAATATATGATTTAGACAGCTTTATTATTCATTTCCAATGAAAAGGCATTATTTTAGGAAGTTACAAAATTATATTATATAAACTGAACAATTGAAAAGACTAAATGTATTTCTTTCTTTCTAACACAACCCCCTCCCCCCCAAAAAATCATTAATTTTATTATTGGGGATCACACCATCACAAAGTTTGTAAAATCCTGGGTTAAGTCATTTTTACCAGAACGTTTACAAGTACATCACTAATCTAAACACTCTTCCTTTCAGGATAATCTGTCTAGTTGGCCTGGTGCATGGAACAGCTTTCTGTTCAAATAAAATTCCTATTATACTCTTGACTACTTACTATTATCTCATTCACTTTTCACTTCTCTAGCCATGACATATTTTAATGGCTTATAACAATAACAGATAAAAACATATAAAATATTATAAGAACAGTTTGAATCTCTATAAAACAGTTCAAGCTGGAAAAAAAATCTGGCTAAAGAAAGGCAAAACAGCTTTTAGGGGAATTCATTTTGTCTTGGAGAATACAACAGAAGCTCTCTTTCTATATGACTAACAATCAGAAAATGAGGTCATTTTTAAAAGACTTCTACTACTGATCTAATCTCTGGACAAGTTCATAGTAAAGTAGCCATGCCTAGCTAGTAAATAAATTGGAATTTCAGGGTCGCTCAACTAGATTTGTTTACATCATTGGTGCCATACACTATTAACTCTAGCACTTTGTATCATACAGGGTATTCTAAGTCTTTGCAATTCTTCAGCTTCTGTACCTAGTTATTGAATCACCCATGACTATACAAACTGATATGGAATTAAAAGTGCAATAATTATAAGCACTATAAGAATGAGCAATAGAAATGTTTGTTATTAGTTGTTGCATGTCAATAATGTGCTAAAGGAGGAATTTCACTCATGATGTTAAAATAATAGATTAAGTCATGATTGGACAGGAGTTTGAATTAAAACTATTTGAGAGTTATTGGGCCCTATTCAGCTCTACACAGCTGAGAATGCCAAACCTACTAGATGCATTTTATGAAACTGATTTTGAATGTTGTTAACATTACCAGAGAATAGGAATTTTAAAGTCTGCACAAAGGTAAAAATATATATTAAACATTGTATTTTCTGTAATTTTGTGTCATTATTAATAATTTAATAGTAGCAATGTACTGCTTTTGACATGAATTGCATCTGTTTTCATTATTATAGAAGCACCCAGACTCATCCCCACTCTCCAAATTATATCCTTCCATACTTGAGAAGAAATAGGTTCCTGAATGTACACTGCATTCAGGACAACAAAGGGTAGAGTTCTTATCTCAAGAGTACTTAAAAAGACTTAAGAATAGTTAATAATTATTAACCTATTGTTAAGACTTGCACTATTAGTTCAAGGTTGACTCTAAATTTCCATTCAAAAAGGCCTGTATCAAAATGCTTAATTCAAAAGGATTTATGACACTAAATTGAAGGGAGTGAGCGTTTTATCTGGAATCCCACATTATGACACTGCAAACTTCCCGAACTCAGCTATCTATTGTACTTGTACATCTATCATTATATTTGTCATAATTGACTAGGGAAATGTTCAAGGTTTCTACTTAATCGGAGATTTATATGTACATAGGATTATGATAATGTCAGGCTAGATGAAAGACATAAAGTAAATTGAATAGCAGCATATTCTGTATAACTGAGGTACAATTAATAGGAAAAATACAGTAGGTAGCGATAGTGCTGAGTTTATCTTTACTGCAGATTAACATCTTCAGGATAGAAAAATACTGGTTAGTTATTACCAGGAGAATGTATGACAAAAATCTTTGAGTGCTAGAACCTATGGTTGCAAATAAATGTCTCAATGTAATGAACATATAGCATGTAGGGAATCTTAAAATTGGCATATTTCAAATGCCCTCGCTTCTGTATTGCCTTGGTAAGAAGTTATCCCTTTTATTCATTTTGTATGGTTGGAGTAGGATTCATTCCACAACTTAGTAGGATAAGGTTATTTCCATTTCAGCAGATTAGTTTCTCGAGAGAAAGTAGTGCATTCAGGAGAAGTCATCATATACTTCTGCCAAGCTATATGGTAGGCCATGTATAGCATATTATTGCAATACGGCACTATAACCATAGTAAGTACTTTCCTAGCAACTACAGTGAAAATATTGAATAAGGCTTGAATGAGGCTAAAGAACTGATGTCAGATGTTATGAATGGAATTTGCTCTCACTATGAACTTTGTAGGATTGTGCAGAAGTGAAGAATTTTTTCCCCAAAACTACTTCACAAAGGAGTGTGGGTTCCTTCCTACTAAAAGCAAAGTGGCTACATTGCTTTGCTTGTTCTGTTTCTTCCCACAATAACTGTAGCTAAAAGAGGCCTTTGAGGATGCTACACATTCACAGCTACTGGAACTACTGGTTGAAGTTTCAAGATGATGCAAACTATCTTGTCAAGAAGGATCAAACTACCATTTTGTTTTAGTGGGAATCATTATATTGCTAATTTTGTGTTGCGAAGAAGCTTATCAAATAAGTTTTTTTTTTTACTAAATAATTTTATACTTGTAGCTTTGTGGTTTGTGTTCAACTGCTGTTTCCCTTCGTGTATTGCTGATTTCTCTAATAATAAAGATTACCTCACATTCTTTCTATCTAATCATGCTTTGGGGCAAGGACTATTTTAGAGTTACCTTCAGGTAAATTCTGCATTTGCAACATGCTAATTGTACAATTATTGTAAGCATTAATATAAGAGCCGTGGTGGCACACTGGTTAGAATGCAGTATTGCAGGCTAATTCTCCTGACTGCCAAGAGTTTGATTCTCACCGGCTCAAGGTTGACTCAGCCTTCCATCCTTCCGAGGTCAGTAAAATGAGAATCTAGATTGTTGCGGGCAATATGCTGACTCTGTAAACCACTTAGAGAGGGCTGTAAAGCACTGTGAAGCAGTATATAAATCTAGGTGCTATTGCTATTGCTATTAAAGAATATTGAACTGTTACTGTTGCTTTTCAAAGTCTGGAACAGTTAAAACAGTAGCATGTATCTTAAAGTACTAGGATTCAACAATAACTCTAGAGAAGACCTGCATATTTTATGCCCATGGACCACATTTGGACCCGTGGACTGTTCCACTCTGGCTTACAGCAGTGGGTTGGTGGGGGGATGGAGCATTGGTAGCAGGGATGGGGCAACATCATAGGGGGGCAAGATGTTGGCAGGAGGGAGTGGGTGACATTAGTCAAGGGGTGGGGCATTGGTTAGGCAGCAGCAGCCTTCCACAAGAGTTTCAATTTCTCATGTGGCCTCTTCGGAAAATTAATTGCCCATCCCTGTTCTAGTGGTAAGATCTTAATTGGCTTAATTCTCTACAAAGGGGACACTTTTCTTTATACTATCACTGGAATCATGAGGTATAAAATGGAAGTTATATAGGTTGAAGTCCAGGTCTCAAGTTATTCATTTCCAATTATATTAAAAATCTCTCCATATCCTGATATATGGAAAGCTAAAACAGTAGTAACTAGAAAGAAGTGTTGTCATCATTAGTTACACAAATGATGCAAACTTGCTTGCAAAATCTGATTATTGTAATAGGAAAGGTACCTGAGAGAGCAAAATTAGGAAAGATGCTGGATGAGGAAGATTGCTTGGTGTTCTAAATTTGACGATAAATAAAACTGAAAATCATAATTTCTGCTATACCATCTTCTGCTCCAGAAATTTGAAGACTTGCTGTTTCCTGGTGCCAAAGAGGAAAAAAAAGAAAAGAAAAAGTGTCATTCATTTAGTGAATACTTTTTACATATTACATTTAAGATAATTCTAATAATAAATTCAGATGTTTATGCTTAAATTTGATTGTCAAGAGCCTCCATTTCTTCTGTCAATATTATCCACTCAATGGTGAGTCAGTTTTAAAAAATTCTTAGTAGTATGGAAAGAAATCAGCATTTGTCTTCTTTTAGATCCTTTTCTTTTGCTTAATATAGGCTTGATCTACAAATTTTAATGGAGTTTTGTAAAAAGCCATTGCATTCTGTCTGGTCAGGCTGCTAAAACCTAGTTTAAATGTTGATGGCCCTCAGGTTTTTTTTTTCCTTTTCTTTTTGTGAATTCCCTTGTATGCAGCAGATGTAATTAATGGAAAGCAATTTGCTGATATCTTTTCACACTTCCTTTGTGGAAATGTACAAAACTAATCTCCCCAAACAAAATGCAAAACAACGGTTGAAAGTCTGTCCTTTAACCTTTCAATGAATTTTAAAAATGCCTATTGGAGATGCACATTAATAATGGTTGTTAAGCTCAGGGGAATACTTTATATTCATCGGGCAGGTTCGTGTCCTCTGTCGTATTGCAGTGGCTCTCTCTATTCCAAAAACAGTATGGGGGAAGGACGATAAGTACTACTTGGTAATTTAAAATGTTACTAGAATTGTTACTGAGAAAACACCTAACGCTAAATATGTTTCTGGGATGAAAAGTCACCATACTAAAATTCAAGAAAGATGTGCAAAAGATGGGCTCCGCACGCACAATCCAAAACAACAACTTATATGCGATGGCACATTGTCTTCAGTGTACAGACTCTCTCATCAAATGCTAGTTTTCTTCCAAGTATAAATAGCAATCAGACAAAATTAAAGAATTAAATATGAAAATGGATCAGAATGATACAAAGCAAGGAATGATCCTGGGGTCACATTAGGTAACACTGTAAGAAATGGAAAATTGGGAATTTATCTGTTTTCAAAAGCAGCTCCAAAATATTTTACACAAAGTGCTGGAATTAAAATAGCCTGTATGACAATGTTGTGATTAAAGCTATGAACAATTTATAACATTGTGGTAGTCTGATCATTTCACCTCAAAAACTATACTATAGAGTGGAAAATTAAAGGTACTGAATATCTTTTCCTTGAGGTTTGGGGATTTTCATTTTGGAATGAATGGCTGCTAGCACTATTGTTCATTTTGTACTGTGTAATTGTTTAGGCTTTTCTTCCTTTTTTTCTTGAAAAAAAAAGCCATGTGACTGGAAAAGTAGAAGCTGACATCATTTTGTGACTGAAGCAAGTTGATTGTGCTATGAAAGCCTTGTCTGGAAGGATTCTTTACAGCAAGAACTGTGAAATCAATTCAGATGTAGGCCTTACCATTGGAGTGGGGGCAGGATGGTGAGCACAATAAATGTTAAAGTATTGGGAATATAGTAAGATAAAGTATATAGTAAGTAGAGAAACATGTGATTCTCAAAATGTCATAATCTGATCACATTTCTACTGATGTTAAGATCAGACTGAATGGATATAAATGTATATGGCATATAATCAAATGAACTCAAAACAGCCATAAACATATTTGTGAAAAATAAAGCAGGGTTGGCTCGGGGAACTTGCAAATGGTGCAAACTTTAAAAAGCAAAAAAACTAAATCTGTTTTTAAAAAAGAAAGCAGAAAATATGCCAGAAAAACATAACTTGTGAAATTTCACAAATTTCATGTCTGGACTTCCATATCTCAGGTAAAAACATTTTCTGAGATTTTAACCTTTTTAAAATTATTATTTAAATTAGGAGTTCCTTGGGGATTATTGTCAGATGTTATGGTCCAGCCTCTGAGAGAGACAGTGATAAATTGCTTAAAATTATGAAGCAGTTTCAATGGAACGTGGATATCAGTTACCTCCATTTTAATTTTTTATATTTCAGGTCCCACTAACTACTCCTTTGACTTTTCTACTTTAAAATGTAAGATGCATACTTGCTTTGCTGTATGGGTACATTTGCATACATCAATTGATGAGAGTGTCATCTATTGAAGCTTTTATCCCATAAAAAATAAATAACTCACAAGATTTTTGGCTCTTTTTTATATATAAATGTATGCCGGCTTTTTTTTAGTAGAGCAAGAAATTCCACAGAATATTAAAAAATCATCATTTTGCTGGGTAGCTAGAACTTCTGAACTTAATAATTGTTTTTAGATTTTGTTCTTTGTGTTATTACAAATTATAGCAAAAAATATAAAATAATAGTCAAAGAGAGTATTCTGAGTTTTAGCAAAAGAGAAAGAGTCAGGTTTAAATTTTACTTCATCTGCATTTCTGTGTGGTGTATTTACTATATTCTTCTTCTTGTGCCATATCTGTTATCGGACGTTGGTGATCATGTTGGCGATCCTATTTTTATCAGCAGCCACACGAAAAAGTGCTGCTGAGTTTTGTCCAAACCAGTCCCTTAGGTTTTGAAGCCATGATGTTCTTCTTCTGCCTGGACCTCATTTGCCTTCAATCTTTCCCTGGAGGATTAAATGGAGTATGCCGTATTTTTCTGGGTGTCGCATCGCATGTCCGAAATATTCTAACTTTCGTTTTTTAATTGTTTTGATGATTTCCCTTGGCAGCTTATCACCTCCTCATTTACTATATGGAATGAAGTTATGTTCAAAACCACAGTTTTTTTATTCTGAAGTACAAATTCTACAACTGTTTCAACTACTTCTTAGTATGAAAGTTTAAGAAAAATAATTTGACTGTATTAATAGATATATTTAAATATAACAGCTTTATGATAAAAATACAAAATGTTAAGATGTGTCATTTCATTCTCTCACAATGTTAACATGTACATGCATACTTGCCAGAATAAGGCTGTAATTCCTTGCATAGAAATGTACTTCTAATACATATCTTGCCTGTTTGTATACCAAGGAAAGAGAATGGCAGTATAATAAATTTACGCCATGGCATCTTCAACTACCACTTTACATTCCTAATTACTCATCCCAACTGCTTTAACTTATTCTAATGTTCACACTGTAGTAAATGTGGGCAATTTTGAAAAAAAAAAAAGAACTTTCTCAGTTATCTGATATTGGAATTCCTTGAGGGATAACTTCCTGATTAAGTATCACATCTATTAAGCTGACTTGTGCTGAATGGACAATTAGTATATTCTCTGACAATGAAGTGCAGGTTATGTGTCTAATCACAGAAAGCAATTAAAGCATGTGCACACAGTACAATATAAAAGAGAGCTTACAAACAGAGAGGAAATTATCAACACAGCAGAGGCAAAAGTGAAATTCTTCATCCACCCTTCTTTGTATTCTGATTGCCTGGCACTGCCCTGTTAATGGCATTTCTGTAAAATATGCAAATAATAGTTGCACAGAAGGATAGCCAGCCACCTATCGAATGGATTTAGGACTTTTCAGCAATATACAACAACAACTGGGCCCAAAATTTATGTTGCTAAGTGAGAAATTTGTTAAGTGAGTTTTGCCTCATTTTACGACTTTTTTTTGCCACATTTGTTAAGTGAATCACTGAAGTTGTTAAGTTAGTAACACAGTTAAGTGAATCTGGTTTCCCCATTGATTTTGTTTGTCATAAGGTCACAAAAAGAGATCACAGGACTCCGGGACACTGCAACCACTATAAAAATGTGAGTCAATTGCCAAGCACCCAAATGTAAATCACATGACCATAGGGATGCTGCAACGGTCATAAGTGTGAAAAATGGTCATAAGTCATTTTTTTTCAGTGCGAGTATAACTTCAAATGGTCGCTAAGTGAACTGTTGTAAGTCAAGGACTACCTGTACTAACTTTTTATAGCTGAGCTGAATATTTTAGAATGGAGAGATCATAAAAACATGTATAATTGAATTTACTAAAGTTGAGATTGTGTTAGAATTACTCAAATACTACATATAAATGAACTCAATATTTGAGAAACTGTAGTGTAATCCAGTAATATTACCTGGCTGTCTTTTAGTCAGCTATTTACATTTAGCCAGACCATGAATATTTTGGAGAGCTGAAGTGCCAGTTTTCATGGAATATGAAATAAATAGGAATAAAATGCATCATGAAATTCCTAGAAGAGTTTACTTTACTACTGTAAACTACAACTGGTTTTTCCTTCCTAGGTTTCAGTAGGAAAAATATAGCCCAGAAAATAGCAATGACATTGTAAATGATACAATGAATACAGAAACACAATAATCATTATGCCTGATGCATCAATGAAAAGTTGAAAATACTTTGCAGTTTAATTGGTTTAATTATTAAAAGAACCAGTGAGAGTAACTATTCTGTAGCATAACATTTGAAAGCGATATTGTTGTGCTGTTTTGCAGATTGTTTGAATTATCTGTCCCATTCTTAATTGAGGAGATTACTCAACAAAACCCAATGTTCACTCAACAAAATTTATGAAATATGTTGTGGATTACCAATATCATCAGTTAAACCTGTTTCAAATTTATTGCTTTCATTCAAGTTAAATTATAAAAGAGTCCATTTGTACTACCACATGTATGTACATGAATTCAGCTTTCATCATTTCCAACAAGTTTAATCCAGTAATTTATGGTTTTGACACAGTTTTGGGGGGAATCTGTTCAAGAAACACAGACAGCTTGATAGAAGGGTTAGACTGGATTAATGTGCTATGTGCCAAGTTTCAAAGCAGCCCATTAAAACTGTTTGTAGAAAGAAAAAAAATGGGTAGGATTTTTAACAATCTGTATTTTCTTAAGTTTCTAATCATTTTAGTCACTTTAGCAAAAAGGATGGAGTTATGATAGAAAATGAACTTCATTATTAGAAAAAATGTTAGAAAAGCAAATAAGCAGAACTGTCTTTCCTTTATGCTCAGCAGGAAATAAGGCTGTTCAAATTACAGTGTTCTGATGTCTGAAGAGTTAAGCCAGATAACTGTGTACTAACTTATTTTGCAAATTATCTTTCTTTTAAAACTTTTCAATTTATATCCATTAAGAAAACCCTTATATAGCTCAGCAGACAAAGGAAAATGAAATGTAAAACACTTATATTCCTCCTCACAGGTGGAGAATACCAATTTAAGTTCAAGGGAAATGAGGTCAAGATGACTAAAATATTTTAAAAAAACCAAAAAAAAAAAAAACACCAGGATGCCGGCTTTCTATCATCTGATGCCTTCTATATACACATGAAAATCCAAAAATTGTCTATTTTTCTACTCTGGTCTTAAACAGTTTTCTTAAAAAAAGTTCTAATCTCACAACTTTAACACTACAGGTAGTATATCACTCTTTCATCCCATCTTTAGCCATCAGGAGGAATGAAACATGTAGTTTGGCAACATCTATGGCAGGGGCATCACGAGGAAACCGCGCCCACCCCATTGCCGGCAATGGGGAAAAAGTTCCGATACGTTGTGCAACATCATGTAACATCGTGAGTTTGACATGTCTGATCTATGGAATAGATTAAAAGATGTGCTTTAATACAGGGGTCTTCAAACTTGGCCCTTTTATGACTTGTGGACTTCAACTCCCAGAATTCTTCAGCCAGCATGCCTGGCTGGGGGATTCTGGGAGTTGAAGTCCAGAAGTCATAAAAGGGCCAAGTTTGAAGACCCCTGCTTTAATAGATCAAAACATGACAGAAGTTATGAAAGAGGTGGTAACTCTGATAATCTTGGCTGAATTTCTTGCACTTCATCCCTGTTGGTTGAATTTAGAATCTTTAAAAAGAGCCAGAGCAGAAGACACAATATAAGCGAGTGTAATATAAACACTATTCTAGCAAAGGAAGATTACTAGTAAAGGTAGTACTAGAATTAGTAAATACTTGTAAAAGAAAAGGCAATTAATCTAGCTTATAGCTCTGTTGTTTCCTGGCAGTCTCCCATATCCAACTGTAACAATGCCTAGTATAAAGGGAATAGGGAACGGCCTTGAAGGACAGAAGGAAGCACTATATCCAATGCAATAATCAAACAAGCAGAGCTTGAGTCCATTCCAAGAAACTAATTTGAGTATATGTCTCAGACAGGCCATTCCCTAGTTCACATGAAGGTAAAGTGAGGAAAGGGGAAGCACATTTAGGCCTGCAAGATGCTGCTACTATAGCTGTTGTAATAAAAGTAACCCTGACTTATTTGGCACTGATTTCTTAGTCTGGTCTACTATAAAGTAGATCAGAGCTTAGCTTCTAATGAGAAATACACAAACTGGAAAGATGGTCCTCTTCCATAGACACGTCTAGCACTCACCACTGTACTAATCAACAACACAAAGTCGTCAACTAACAACCATTAAATCAGCAACCATTTGAAGTTACAAAAGTGTTGAAAAAAATGAATTTATGAGCTGTGCACAAAGTTATGGGTTATTGCAATGTCCTCCAGTCATGTGATTGAATTTTGGACAATTGGCAGCCCACCCACACTTACAGCTATTGGAGTGCTCAATTGCCCCTAACTGCCTATCTAGGGAAGGCTAATCAGCAAAAAAAAAAAAAAAAACAGTGAAAGGGAGCTGGGCAGCAGAGGTCCCAAAGTACAGAGTGGCAAGGGCAACTATGGCTGGTATAAAGACTTGGGATGGGAGGCACAGAGCTGTGTGGTTTTGAGGCTGTTTGCCACCTCACAAGGCAGGGTACAGTGCAGCCAAGGGGCAGATCTGGGGGGGTGTCATTATATGGATTGAGGATATTGGGAACAATCTTTTACCTTACTGAGGCTTGGGGCTGGGAGGGACCAAACCTAGAAAGACTTGGATTGGAATGGGTAGTCACTTAAGGAGCCACAATTCTCAGTTAACCATCACAACAAAGAGTGCTGGGATTGTGGTCATGTGGCATCACACTTTACAACCCCACCAACTTGTGACAATTCTGGTTCCAATTTTGTTTATAAATCAAGGACTGCCAATATGTCTTCACAGCATTGATAGGAAAAGCATGCAAATGTTTTGGATCTGTGTTTCTTCTAATAAGGCAAGAATTTATATCTGAAATATACTTTATTGTAGAATATTTTTTAAATGATTTCTTAGTAGGACATTAAACAAATCCTGGATTACATCACAAGGCAAACACTTTCATGTTTTACACAGTTATGAATCCTGCTAAATTTTTCAAAGCAATATGAAGAGTTTGGCAATTCACCTAATTAAAAAAAGTACTAATCATTTCATCTTTAATTTTTAATATCAATAGAGAGGAATTTCCCAAAGCATATGTTGGTAAAGGTTTACAGGAATGAGGGGCAATAATGCAAAGTGCTATGGACAGACTCCTCCAATTAATGTGGTAAGAGTACTTCAAGTTGCATTTTATAAAGTCTTCTGTAGTAAATTAAAACTTTTCAAACAGTTCTGTGTTGTTCAGTAAACACCTCTTCCTCTATCCTCCTACAGGCAGTGAGTAACCCAAACCTTTGAAAAAGAATGTTTTTGTTTCCCAAGATGTTTGATTGAAACTAGAACTCCTCAACCTTCTTACCTTGTAGTTCTTATCAAAGTTATGTGACCTTGAACACATATATTTCAGTCTAACAAGACAGGAAATGTGAACAGTGTTGCTTCCAGAGATACTGAGTAGAATCATATTTGGCTAGTTACATCCAAGCATGTGATTCAAGACATACATAATTAGAAGTCTCCCAATTTTAATTACTACAGGCTTCCTTGAGCTTTGGAGAGATGTAAGTATCATTTGCACATAAAAACAAATGGCCTGAAAGAAATACAATAGGACCTGTACTAGTAAGAAAATCCCAACAGTATTCCAACTCTTATAACCAGGCACTGGTGTTGGTTTTTATGTTTCCATAATATAAAATGTTATTCTGAATATCTTCAGTGCACAAAGAAAATAATTTCCCTCCTTCCATTTGCATACTATATTACATAGTCTCTCTCTCTCTCTCTCTCTCTCTCTGTGTGTGTGTGTGTGTGTGTGTGTTTACCTCTGCATTTACAACTTTCTGCCAAGATGATCTGTACTGCTAAAAATTCTAAAACAACACAATAATGATTTTTAAAGCAAAGCTCACACCATGGGTTTTGCCAAACACGGCAAGGAGGAAACATTTATCAAAGTTCCAACTTCCAACCCTTTGTTTTTTTCATTTATTTTTTCCTGTGTTCGTATTGTCCCTAATCGGCTCAGATTTGTAATTGGAAAGGCAAAGAGCTTTGTGTTTGCCTTTGTGATGTATTATGTCAAGAACATCTTGTGCCTAGGCAAGAGGAAGATCTAACTTGTAGAAAAAATAAAGCACTGTAGCCAAGTCAAGGACTGTGAGAGGCAGATATGCTGGAAGGATTTATGTGCTGAAACTGTCTGAGATTAAATGTCTTCTCCATACATTCCACACTCCCCATACCTCCAGGTCTGATCATGAAGAGAGGACACTCAGGTTTTTTCAATAAACAATGTCATCCCCAAAACACATTAAGGTGAATCAGTCTATTTCTGAAATTCGTGCATCCACCGGCATTGGTGAATGTATAAAAAGAATGAGTTTTCTTAGGGCCAACTGAAAATTTGCAAAATTAAAAAAAACCCTTTGTAAGGCTCTTGGTCAAGTCTAATATTATACAAACAGACGGTGTACACACATTGTCTGTTTGTATAATATTAAAAATAGTATTTGGAGACATGATCAAAAAGTGTCAGAATGAACAAGGCTTCAAAAAGTATCATATTGTTTTACACATTTTTCTTTCAAGACTCGCACATTTGTAAGGAAAGGAAGGCCCTGTGAGATCTGCAGCTGATATGGGAAAGTTGTACTCGCATGGACACTAATATTGGTGTGTTTTGTCCTTAGGACAGATGTGTCTAAAATAACTGTAAGGATGTAGAACATGAGCCCAGAAGTATTTAAACCAGCTATGAGACATGCTAGGATGTCCACTCATATTTCCCAGCTATCTTGACTCAACGCAAAGGTCATGCTACAATAGTCGAGCTTCTTGGCAGTTGAATCTTGGGTCATGGTTAGGAACATTATTTGGGAAGTGCTGATTAGAAGTGCATACTACGGCATTTCTTCTTAATGAATGTTTTCCTGTCTCCATCTTCAGGGAGTTTTTTTGTAACAAAAGGAAATTGCTAAGCCACTGCCACAACATCAGAAACGTTCCTGTTACAGCCAAATTTCCTGTCCCCAAATAAGTATGTGTAAAATAATTCATAGTGGACAATTAGCACTTTTTAATGTAATGTGCATTTGATAAAAACATAACATTGGAAGACTTCATCTCCCTTGTATGTTAAAACATGCAGGCACTCAAAGCAATTGTGTATCTCTCTGTTTTGTTTGGAAGGGAAGTAATAAAGTTTCACATATTAAAATGGTATGGGATACATGGCAAAAGTATATCAGCCATGTCCATAAATAATTTTTAACATGTGAAATACATACGTCCCTAATCTTTAACTTACCTAAAGTTAACTGTCAAATCTGCAAGAACTTCTACATACAATATAACAAGTCACATTTCTTCAAAGCTTTTCTGTCCTAATGAAAAATGCAGTGCTATATTCATTTATGTGAGAATACTATAGAAATACCTGCAGTATTTTGGGTTCAACTAGGTACAGCTTGTAATTTATGGTTGTACTTGGTGCTCAAATCCCAAGTCAGTGTATAACCATCATCAGTTCACTGTATCTTAGTCTTGATTCCTATTTTCTTTAAGAAGACTAGTAATCTTAATCTGACCATTATTTAAGGATGTTAATGATTATAAGGGACTTTGAAGTGCTGAACAAATATGGACTAGAGTTTATCCACCTAAATCTTATTATTCAACCTGTGTTTGTTAAAGATTTTTAAAATGTTGGTTTAAAGTTTTTTCTGTTTCTTTCAAATCACAGAGTATTGTTTCTGCTGTGTTTAATGTGAGCTTCAATCAAATGTCGAACCTGAAAAGGAGAGCAAAATAAGCTAGTTTGTTTTCTAGTCTCAGTATGAGAAAGGATTAAGTACTAATTCAGTTCATGGTCCAGCATTTATTCTTTTTGCATTATCAGTAACAACATTTTAGAAAGATCCATTTAAGAGCAAATTACATTTCTTTAAGAAGAATAGCAATCTTCAAACAAATCTTGCTATTACCTGGTAGTTTCCAGGTTCTGGCCCTTCTGTTTAAGTTTCTGAGCATACAGAAAATCTGTATTCCAAACCACATATATAAAAGTTTCCACAATTCATTCAGATAGTTCTATTTCAATGGTTCTGGATTTGCTCATAATGACAAAACTTGGTTTAATATACCAGCTGGAACAACACATGTTCTCTCTCTTTTTTTTCTGAGGAACTGGGGAAATGATTCCTGCAACTCTGGAACGTTTCAACATAAACCAACTTCAAATTCTGAATTGTTTGATAGCTTGTGTATATACCAGAAGGTGTTCTAAGGCTTCTCCTTCAAATATTACAACAAGCCAACTTTCGTATAAAATGACCCAAAACTTGGCAATATTGTCTGTGCAGGAAGAAGGTGGAGGGGAATGGAAGTCCCATGTTTTGGTTAGTTTTCTTCCAGCTAACGCATCTAGCTCTAAATCCATGCTTGTGTACAGCATCTGGAAAAAATAAGTGTAACATCAAACCATACTTTCTATAGGAAAACCTCTGTAATGCAGCTTGCTATATGGAAGCTTTGGGAGAACTTCAATAAGACCTGGAAACCAAATGTCTACTAATGCTAATGTATTTCATCATTCTGATGCCAGCCACTGCACTACTTTCCTGAATAAATGGGAATATTCACGGTGGGGAAGCGACATTTTTAAACAGATGGCATCGATGCATCAGGCTGGAAAGAAAGAATGACAGAAAAGACAGACAGAAAGGAAGATATTTAATAGATTCTGCCATTTGCCAGTCTGCTGGGAATTTCAAATCACTTTTTGGCATCCTTCATCACTCTAGCCTGCTGAGAAAAAAAAAATGCTTTGAAAATCTGAATGTAGCTTTCAAGCAAAACCTGTCTGCAAACCTTCGACAAATTTTTCAGGACACAGACGTGCAAGTGTGGTTCCTAACATTAGCCAGGAGAGGCTTAACGACAAGGAAAAAGCATTTATCATCCACACTCTGTGCATGCCATTTACTGAATAGGGTCCAGATACAAGTATATGAAAGTGAAATTGCAACCCATCCAGCTGTTTTTATCAATCTGACTCCTAGTTCTGGAATCTCAATTTCAAATAGTTCAGTGCAGAGTCAGCTAGTGCCACCTGCCTTTGACTTCTCACTACCACTGAAGCCTAGCTTGACTGAGTCATGTATGGTCTCATTCAATGGGCTTCATTTCAACAGTTAAAGATGAAACCACATGTACTAATATAACTTGCAGCCAGTTTTTAACAGCTCTGGGTAAGAAAATATGGATCACTGAACACTGCTCATTGATTAGGATAAATATAAATCGACATGTTTGCAAACACACATATTATATTTGTGTTACTTAGACCAATTATGATATTTAAATAAAAACTGATCTTATTTCTAAAGCCCCTGAGAGGAATTTTCAGACAAGAGAACCCAACAATGGACTTCACCAAACAGTAACAAGGCAACAGAAACCAAGCTTTTTTTTAAAGGAACCAATTAAGCTAAAGTTCAGGTACCTGAACAGGATAGGAAGATGTGAGTTTTGTGCATGAGAAACCATTCATTCTCTATAGAAAAGTCATCATTTCATTATAGCTTTGCTCTTCAGAGTTTACAGGGAGTTGACTTGACAAACAACTCTTTGAATCAAGAAAAATATATATATAGTCTTCTTCTAGGATGAGCACAATTATGCATCATTATAACAAAGCAGAGGTGGGGAACTATGGCCCCTTTATGTCTTGTGGACTTCAACTCCCAGAATACCTGAGCCAACATGGGAGTTGAAGTCCACAAGTCATAAAAGGGCCATAGTTCCCCACCCCTGTAATAAAGGAAGAATGAGGGGGAGGAAACCCATTTTCAATTTGCTATGATACCCATAACTGACCTCTTCTCTATCCAATCAATCTGAATACTCAATAGATGCCACTGATTTTAGAAAATTCCAGAAGTTTACAAAAAAGGTGACTACTGGAAACTAGATACAGTAACAAACAAGTTAGTCCGCACTGATAGCTGGTAAGATACATTGAGACTTATCTACATTAAATAATTCTTTATGACTAATCTGGAAACAGGATCCCTTCTTAAGCTCATTAAAAGGTTCCTTTTAGGAAAAGAAGCATTAAATGTTGCTTCTTGCATTTTACAAAATTAATATTACCCAAGGCTGAAAACCACCATGATGTCTTGCCTTATTTCTCTAATTTATCTTAATTTAATGTATGTAGTTTAAAAATACCACCTTAGACATTTTGAAATTGTTTTTTTAAAAAAAACTAGTTCACTTTGTAGCACCACATTTTTAGACTACCATAAAATTTTACAATAAAAAGAACAAAGAAATAACAATCCAAGATACCCATGCATATTCCTGGTATTTGCCCGGACTAAGAAAAATAGAAGTCCTATTTTACAAGAGAAAGATTTGACACCACTTATAATTTCTGAAGTGCATAGTAATGTTGGTTAAGCAAACAAAGTCCTCTATGTTACAATGCTGATATTATTTGCCGTTTAACACTGGAAACTGCTTCATAACAATGTGCTATTCATGCATATCCCTTCCAGTTTGTTATACGTTTGCAATAAATAAAAACACTAGCGATATTTCTACTCCACTGCCATCTGCAAGCATCTAGATTATAATAGCTGAGACAATTTTGAATCCAAACATCATTTCCTTTCCAGCTGTATGTATTCATCATCAATGTGCCTCGGAAGTAACAAGTGTCAGAGGAAAATGTTAACATTCCATCAGTGTATTGGGGAAGATATTGACAGGAGTGTGTTCCTGAAATAGATTATATCAAAACATCAAATATATTACTTTTACCTCAGTGGTAAGCTTTTGTAAATTGAACTCAAATATGTAATCGTTGAACTCCTGGCTATGATGATAAAAGGAACAAAGAACGATGGCGCAGATTTATAGATGAAGCTGTTCTAACCATCCCTTCTCTAAGCTATAGAGTATCTTAAGAAATATTGGATGCAGGCTGTTTGATGCAGGCTGCCTGCTTTGAACTCGGATGGAAAAGCAGATTCCACCAGGAACGCAGAGGCAGAGCTACAGCAGTTCATGGGATCCCAGATGAAAATTTTAATCAGAACAAGAAGGTAAGACATCTTGATACTGAAGCCTAGTTTGGGAACAGAGAAGGGCAAATAGATAGAACTGACAAAACCCATGACAGCCAGTGCAGGTTGTTTGTTATTAAATCCCACAAACAAATGATAAAGGCCGTTAGGTGGTTTTTAGAAGCCACGCTCTATCTATAAAACCATTCATTCCCACATCCTGTCTTTCCATCAAGAAGCCAAAGCGGCATACTTTTTTGCTCCTTCTTTCTATTTTTTGTCATAACAATCTTGCAAGGCTGGCTAGGTTGAGAAAGAATAACTGGCCCAAAAGCAGGCAATGGACTTCCATGCTGAAGGCGGCCTAAACTGGGTTTTTCCACAGCTGAACTAAACCTCAATCACTACACCTTTCTTTTTCCTCCCCCGTGCAAATAATAGGTTCAGATATCATATATTTTGCTCAGAACTGCAGCTGAAAGAAAAAGTCTCTTTCTCCATGCTTGCTTCAGTTTTTCGCTCTTTCAGCAATATTTGCTGCTCTCTGCATTCTATATATTTGGCAAGGCAAAGATACATTTCATATTGCACCTCACTAGGCCCAAATCAAATTATTTAGAAATACTAAGTAGGTGTCATCTGATGGGACCCAGGAGGCCTGACCTCTCTGGAAGAGCATTTCCCCTGGCCCTTTTTTTTCTTTAAAGCTGCTCTGAAGATCTGGCTCTGTGTCCAGACTCTGACCCAGGATAGAATCTGGACTCCCAGAAACGTACGGGTTTATTGCACTGGAACAGCCTCTTTCCTCTAGGGTTTAATTGTTTTATTCCTTTGTTTTTAATTCTGTTTGCCACCCAGAATACTTGCTTAATTCAGTCAGCTTAGAAATGTGATTATAAATAAATATAAATAAATTCCATAACTGATTATTAAGAACAACCCACAAACTAGGCAGAATGTATCAATGTGTACTGTTGTGTCCTGAGCCTTGCTGAGTCAATCAGCAAGGCATAGGCAACCTGCAGGATAACTGCAGAGGCCCGGGCAGACCACGTATTTGCCCGGGACCGGTTGTATAGACCCGGGCAGCCCATAAGTTGCCCGGGACCCAGACAGGCTGTCTCCAGCCTCGTGCGCATGCGCGAGGCGGGAGAATGGCCTGCATTCATTGATTGAGCCTCCCCTTGCAGGGGAAGTATAAAAGGGCATGTTGCCATTCTTTCGCTTGCTTCTGTTCAGTGCAAGTACCAAATAAAGAACATCTTTTTGCATAAACTGCCTCGTCTCCATGCCTGTGTCGAGAACAGAACATTGGCGACGAAGGTGGGATTCGCCGTGGGGAATCCCATAGAAACAGAAGTAGGCCTACTCACCCAGGCCAGGAAGAAGCGCGGCGTCCAGGAGGAGCAGCCGCCGGCCAGCATACATACGCTGGAGGCGGGCTTGGCTTCGTCGGACCCCTTCTTGATTCCTGACGGTGAGAGGTGTGGATGAGGCCATCTAGTTGAAGATGTCCAAGCTGGGCCGTCTGAGCGAATTTGACATCGCGCATCCTGAACGCTGGAGCTCGTATACAGCTCGCATTGAAAATTACTTTCGAGTAAACAAAATCCAGGAAGACGGCCTGAAAGCGGCTACCTTACTTTGTGTGTGCGGGCAAGAGACATTTGAAATAGCGGAGAATCTTGTCGCACCGGCAGCGTTAGAATCAATCGCATATGCCGATTTAAAATAGATGCTGCGAGAGCATTTCGAGCCCAAGCTCTCGATCATTGCGTGGAGGCATCAATTTGAACAGAGGGACCAACGGCCAGGTGAATCGGCTGCAGATTTTGTCACGGCCTTGAGACAGGCCGCACGCCCTTGTGCATTTCAAGACTTGGAGGAAAGGCTCCGAGATAGACTGGTGTGTGGGCTGCGAAGCCGCGAAGTACAGCAGAAACTGTTTGCGAGAACGGACGTCACTTTCCAAGATGCTCTCAGAGAGATCGCAGCAGAAGAAGCAGCCGGAGGCGCTGTGAAGGCCTTGCGGTCGTTGAAGAGTCATCCAGTGACCGTCCCAATCCACCAGGAGGCCGCCCGTGAGGCTTCGGGGGAAGAGTCCGAGGTGGACAAGATCCAGCCAGCGACGGAGAGACGGCGACCGGATTGGAGGGGGCCACCGCCTGCATCCCCTCGATGTTTCGGCTGTGGAGGACGCCACAGGAGGGCCGACTGCCGGTTTCGATCCGCTGTCTGTCGAGCATGCGGAAGGCAAGGCCACATTGCATCGGCCTGCATGGGCCGCCCTAAGAACAGGTCCCCAGAATTGCCTCTGAAAGGTACCAAGGTCCCCAGCCAAAACAGGGTGGGTTTTTGCACATCTAGGAGGGGGGTGTTCAAGACAGGAACGCATAGGCCCCTCAAGAAAAAGCTCCGTATTGACGTGAAGTTGCAGGGAGTTCCCCTGGCTATGGAGCTGGATACAGGCTCCGCATTGTCTATTATTTCAATGGACACATTCAATAAGATTTGTTTCCGGAGTGGCTCGAGAGTAAAGCTCAGGCCTTCCAACCTTGTCCTTACTGATTTTCAAAACACGAGAGTAAGCGTAAAAGGGGAAGCCACGCTCAGAGTGCAGCGAAAAGGCTTCAATGGTGCATTGGATGTAGTAGTTGTTGGGGGTGACAGAACGAGTCTCACCGGACTCGACTGGTTCGAGGCACTTGGAATCCAGGTGACCGGTCTGAACCAGCTGCAAACGGCTAGTCTTGCGGGCATCTGCAAGGAGTTGCAGATGTGTTCAGCTCGGAACTTGGATCGTACAAGGGGCCTCCCATTACATTAAAATTGGATCCAGGCATTACACCCATAAGGGTCAAGCCTAGAAGGGTGCCGTTTGCCTTAAAAAGTAAGATTGATGCCGAGTTGGACAAGCTGCTCCAACAGGGCATCCTGGAACCCGTGGACTCCAGTCCATGGGAAACCCCCATAGTGACTCCCTTAAAATCCAATGGGGAAGTCCGCATATGTGCGGACTATAAGTGTATGCTGAATAAGGCCTTGCAGCAGCATGCTTATCCCGTGCCCATGGTGAGCCACATTCTGGCCTCACTGAAGGGAGGGAAGTACTTTGCTAAGCTTGATTTGGCTCAAGCATATCAACAATTGCCGGTTGACGAGGCGACTGCTGAAGCCCAGACCATAGTCATGCACAGAGGTGCGTTCAAAGTAAAGAGGCTGCAGTTTGGGGTAAATGTAGCCCCTGGCATATTCCAGGGGGTGATGGAGCGAACGCTCCGAGGGATTCCAGGGGTCTGCCCCTATTTTGATGACATCCTCATTGCAGGAGAATCATCAGGAAACTTAGCCGAAAGGCTGAGGGCTGTCTTGTTGAGGTTCCGCCAAGCTGGGCTGAAGCTTCAGCAGGACAAGTCAGATTGGTGTGCCATCCACCGAGTTCTTGGGGTTCCGCATCGATGCAGAGGGCATCCACCCCGCAGAATCCAAATGTAAGGCCATCCAAATGGCCCCAAGTCCCCAATCAAAAACTGAGCTTCAGGCTTTCCTGGGCCTCTTGAACTTTTACCATTCCTTTCTTCCAAACAAAGCTGTTGTGGCCGAGCCGCTTCACAGGCTCTTAGACAAACAGGCTCCGTGGACATGGACAAGGGTCCATGAAGAAGCCTTCTCTAAGGTCAAAGCCTTATTATCTTCAAATGCTGTACTGGCTCACTTCAATGAGGAATTGCCAGTGTGCATCGCATGTGATGCATCCCCTTATGGAGTAGGAGCAGTGCTAAGCCATCTCAAGGAAGATGGAACACAGGTCCCTGTGGCCTATTATTCCAGGACCCTCTCATCTGCAGAGTGAAATTATGCCCAGATTAACAGGGAGGCCTTGGCAATAATTTCAGGCATAAAGAAATTCCAGGATTTCTTGTATGGACGCAAATTCACAGTCTATACAGACCACAAGCCTTTGCTGGGTTGTTCACAACCAACAAACAAACTCCCCAGATAATATCTCCTAGGATGTTGAGATGGTCTATATTCTTAGCAGCATATGATTATACACTGGTTCACAAACCAGGTACTGAGATGGGCCACGCAGATGGCCTAAGCAGGTTACCTCTTAAGCAAATAGAGGCAGACCCTGCCCCAGCTGTACATATTCTGTCCATTCAGGACTTACCAGAATCTCCCCTCAATGCTAGGGATGTGGCTGCAGAAACTGCCACTGATCACATGCTTGCACGCGTGCTGACATGTGTGTTGTCAGGATGGCCTGACATGTGTCCTGGTGCTGAATTGCAGAGTTTCTGGCGCAGGAAGCACGAATTGTCCACATTTAAAGGGTGTATCCTCTGGGGCAACAGAGTACTCATTCCGGCCTCATTGAGGACTAGACTCTTGCTCTCTCTTCATGAGGGACATCCGGGAATAGTGAGGATGAAGGCGCTTGCGCGCAGCTATCTATGGTGGCCTGGTCTCAATAAGGACATCGAGGCCCAGGTTCAGGGATGCCAAGTGTGCCAGCAATCACGGCCAGAAATGCCCCAGGCCCCTGTACATAGGTGGGAGGAGACACTCACTCCTTGGTCACGCGTTCATATTGATTATGCTGGGCCCTTTCAGGGGCAATTCTTCCTCCTCCTCGTGGATAGCCATTCCAAATGGCTAGAGGTCGTTCCTGTGTCCTCTACTACTACTGCCAGGACCATCCAGGTGCTCAGAGGAATATTCGCTTCCCATGGACTTCCTGATGTTTTAGTGTCAGACAATGGTCCACAATTTACCTCTTCTGAGTTTCAGGCATTTCTACAAGCCAACATGATCCGGCACGCTACATCTGCTCCTTTCCATCCTGCCACCAACGGTCAGGCTGAACGCATGGTGCGCACCACTAAAGATGCTTTAAAGAGAATCACTCAAGGACCCTGGGATCACAGGTTAGCTGATTTTCTTCTCACACACCGCACCACACCATGCACAGCCACTGGAAAGAGCCCAGCTGAACTCCGCTGGGGTCGAAGACTCATCACAAAGCTGGACAGGCTTCACCCAGACCGGGTGGCTTCACAGGTGTCGCAGCCGCAGGCACCTAGGAGTCTTCAACTGGGTGACCCGGTCTGGACCAGGAACTATGGACAAGGGCATCTCTGGGTACCTGCTGTCATCTCTAAGGTTTCGGGGCCGTTGTCCTACGAAGTGGTCTTGGATGATGGGCGTGTCCTCCGGCGCCACATTGACCAGCTGCGTTGGCGGCTGCCGGGCCGGCATCACTCCCCTGACTCCGCTCTCAGGGGGGAGGGGGACCCCAATTACGATTGTGGATCACAGTCTCTCCAAGCACAGGGGTCTCCAAATGTCCCAGATGAGGGTCTGGCCATGCAGGCAGATCCTGACTCTGGCATAGAAGCAGGGAGTTCTGCCATGGAGGCGGCTCCTGACTCTGGCAGAGGTCCCTGGTTGAGGGCAAATGGCTGTAAATCGGCTACTCAGGGCACCCCTACTGCTGGCCTTGGGCCCGATGGACATTGCTCCCAAGGGGAGTTCCAAGGGTTTTTGGGGAACTCCACCCCACCAAGGAACTCGGGGAACTCGACCCCCCCAAAGAAAATCTGGTTTGGGTTTAGCGGACCCAGCCAGTCAGCAGTTAGGGGGAATCCCTGAGTCTTCTGGGCGACAAAGTCCTGGTTGGTTGTACGCAGACCGAGAGTCAGCACTCCAGGCACCAAAAATAACTCCCTCACATGTCATCACACCCGGCCCTACCTTGGATCCGCGAAGATCGGGGCGGATTAAGGCCCCGCCTAAATACTTGCAAGAGTATGTGCAGTCCCTAGAGGGAACTTGTTATCAAAAACTAAAAGACCATGGGTTAATTTGAATCCACGGGAAACCAGGTTACCCGAGGGTACCAGGAACAGCCAGGGTGGCATTTGCTGAATGTTACATGGTACTGATATAGCTGCATCAGTGTTTAGGGGGGAGGGGTGTTGTGTCCTGAGCCTTGCTGAGTCAATCAGCAAGGCACAGGCAACCTGCAGGATAACTGCAGAGGCCCGGGCAGACCACGTGTTTGCCCGGGACCGGTTGTATAGACCCGGGCAGCCCATAAGTTGCCCGGGACCCAGACAGGCTGTCTCCAGCCTCGTGCGCATGTGCGAGGGGGGAGAATGGCCTGCTTTCATTGGTTGAGCCTCCCCTTGCAGGGGAAGTATAAAAGGGCATGTTGCCATTCTTTCGCTTGCTTCTGTTCAGTGCAAGTACCAAATAAAGAACATCTTTTTGCATAAACTGCCTCGTCTCCATGCCTGTGTCGAGAACAGAACACGTACAAAGCACTTTTGCTGATCCAGGAAAGGGTGCATCTGGCGAACAAGATGAATATATGCAAAATTCTTCTTGACCATGACTGCCACTTGTCAGGAGTCCAGTAGGACCACCAAACTGTACACAGCTTCCATTTGAGGAAAGGCCACCCTATCAGGAGCAAAAGAAGGCAAATTTCCAGAATTCGGGGCTGATCTGTGAAACCAGATATGCAAAGGTTATGTCCAAGCCTGTTTCCTCCCATCCAGACCCTATCAGCCTCTAGGGATCAACCCAACATTTTATATAAAATAGGATGAGAGATACATGCAAATGCATATATAAATATATAGTTACATGGGACAATAGTTCTAGTAGTTTATAAACAAAATAATATCAATTCAATACTAAATCATTAAAAGAGTAGCATAAACTGTTAAAAAAGGTGCGGAAGAAGTTTAAAATAATACCTGGAAATTGCTCCATATGACCCTTCCATAGGGGAAAAAAATATCAAACAAATACTGGTGGATAGTCCCTGGGTAGATATTCTAACAGCATCAAGTAAAATGTATGCAAGTAAATTTTTTGCAAATAACTTACTATAGTTTACCCAACTGGAACACTCTTATCTGGTTCAATAAATCCTATTGAACAATACCTAAACATGTATAGGATGACTCCATTATCTTCTGGTATAAATAATGATGATGTCAAAATGATGAAACGTGCATCAGGATAATTGAAAACGATGCCATTACATAATTTACATCAGTCACATCATATTGTAAAATGATACAAGGACCTAATTTGTGTTATTTGTGTGAGGATATCACAATGTACACAGCACCCTTTCCTCCCATGATGCATAGTTCATCTGTAAAAGGATGAACTAGCACCATGTTTACCATTTCTCAGGATAAGTAATGGTGTGTATTTGAAAAAAGACTTCCTGTAATACTGAACGCACCGTTGCATTTATGACTCAGTTAAAATGATACTTAAATGGGATATGTCTTGCATTTATCACCCTCTTATCTGCTTCTACTTTCAACAATTGATACCTCATATATCTGAAACTAAACTATGTTATCATTTCTGCCTGGAGGAGTGAAGAAATTGACAGGCATTTCTCTCATGCTGCCTGTGGCTCTGTGCATAAGCACAAAAATTTTCCTACCTTGCTACCTCATGACAAGTTTCACCTTTGTGACACCTAATTGACTCAGTATTCTCCACCAAGGCGATGAAACCAGTTAGCAAGCCTTTGCCTTAGAATTCTCTGCTTGAATTGCATCACTGAAACTTCCTTGTTAAATACTTGCCTCTCCCTAGATGTGTGATGCCTCTTTTCAGATGGGCCCTAGGTAAGTCTGGAGAACAAATTAATGACCACAAAACACTGCCAACTTAATAGTTCCAGAAGAAATTGGAGCTTCTTGTTTAATAGCCTGTGATATATATGTGTATATATGTATATATATGTATATACACACATACATATACATACATACACGCATACTAAAGAAACACTGAAAAGAAAGGAATACAGGGCTAAACATAGCTGACCACTCTACACCTTACATCTAGAAGGAGAAGTGGCATAATATGGTTAATTTTCGGTCTTTATCGCCAGTATTCGAGGATCAGCAATTTGCAGGCCAGAAAAAGCTCCTCCAACTGAATACAGTGATCTGTAAAGGGGAGGGACAAGGGAGGAAGAGATGTCATGGCCGTCATGTCATTTTTTACTTCTGTGCTGTGGGTCATCGTAAGTTGGGCAGCCGCATACATTTTCTAAATAAATAAATACATTAAATATGTTGGCACATAACAGGCGACATATGGTGTCTACTAGTTGCCAATGCAGAATGTCCAAACCTTCCTAATCTAATCTTGTAAGCTGCCTAGAGTCACCTTGGATAGTGAGAAGGGTGGCATATAAATTTAATAAATAAAATAAAATCTCCTTTCTACTAGCAGGTGCTATTTTGCATTGGTGATTAGGCAATTAAAAAAACAACAACAGCTGCTTGGTATGGATTGCTTCCTTGTTTTTAATTGCATTAAGTTTAAACATTTTGGGCCCTGATTAATTGGAAACCAGGATGTACCAATTCGCTTGCTGTCTGAGGTCAACAACATAGAATCTTCTCACCTTTTACTAAAGGAATTTTACCAGGGAATACAAACAGAAACATCTGGGGAAAGGGACTGTCCAAAAAAATTCAGGAAGGAATCTGTATCCAAGGGAAAAAAACCCTGTCCCACTTTTGCATCAATTGCATATGCAATGTACACGAAGAACAAGGCTTTAATCATGTGGGGAGAATGGTCATCTTAGCTGTTTTTGATACCAGCATATACTAAGTATTCAGAATTCTGCAAGGCATTTCCATTGGTGGTTTAGTTGAGGCTACTATAGTAGAGTTAAAAAAAAAATCCAGAAGATTCCCTTATCTTCTAGATTTTTGCTGCTCATAGACATTATCTACTTTAATCCACTGTTTCTTTGCAGGCCTCTCTATTGCATTCTCTGCTCTGGATTTTTCTTGAATTATATTTTTGCTCTGCTAGTGGGAATTGCTGCCTTCTTAATTTTTATTGTAGCGTTTCTTTTATTACATGTATTGCCTTAGGAGTCTATGATCCTTAAAAGGCAGATATGATCCTTAAAAAGAATAAAATATTTAAAAGGAAAAAAATACAGGTGGTCACTAAATGCAAAATTGTTTAACTGTTTATTACAAGCAACAAAAGTCAGATGTACTTTATGCCACTTACACTAGAAAATGTCAATGTTTTTTTAAAATCTGAGCTTTCCTTTTTACTGCAGAAATTAAGCAATACAAAGAAGGGCTTGTTGTTCTTAAAGGTGTGGATCCAGATGAATTATTTGAAAACCAAAGAGTCAACCATGTTTTAACTTTCTAATGGAAAAGCATTAAGCAGTTTCCTTCTGCATGCTGGGAACTCAGAGAATTGTAGTCTCCATATGTCTTGATTACACCAGGGAAAAGAGATTAAAATGAAGTCTTAACAAGGCTTAAGAAGCAACATGGGAACTTAATTTGCTAATTTGACACTGAACATGGATTTTAACTGGTCCTCAATTCTTGGCCAATTTACTGGACCAGAATAAACAACTTGCCCGCTTAAAATCTGCAGTGCAGTGTCAGCCCTAGGGTTTTTCCTCATATCTGTACCAGTACCTCAGGAAAATAGGTCAGCATACTTTGCATTAGTTTCATTGGTGAGTCCTATGTTGCCTCAGTACTAAGCTGGAGAGTGGGCTGCTCTTACAGTTTTAGTGCAAAACAGGTGAAGGAAAGTGATTGATGGATTTTCCTGGGTGTCCTACCAAATGCCACACAGACAACAGGATAAACATCCACTGCCACTCTTAAACATAGACTAGGCTATGAGGAGGTGGGTTTTGACAAATAGAACAGTTGGTTTAGCCACCAATCAAATTTCATTGTATTCTGAAATAACTCAGGGACATTCCTAAAGTTGCATCCAAAAGAAGCCCAGTCAGCAGCTGAGTGACCCCATTTTGAATGTTCCATGGAAACTGTACTAATTGTATCGCATCTGGACTTTTTGCTCATATGCTTTTTGCTCATATGTTTAGACACAGTTAGCACCTGCAGAAGATTTAAAGACTGACATCCTTTGTTCCATATGGGAAAATCAGTTTCTAAGGTGGTGGGTGGCAAGAACAGGATCAAAATCATTCTCTAGAGCCTTACATTACTTGGAGTTAAGTCCTGATATTTACAATCATCTAGACTCTGCTGAAGTGAGAAGCACTGGAAGCAAGTATACTTCTGAAAACTGTCAGGGTTTTCTGAAAGGGACAGTCATTGACTCCAAATGGCCTTGATTGTAGCTACTAAAAAAAAAATTACAATGAAAAGACCATAGAAAATGGATCTCTCTGCCAATTGGTGCAATAGTTTTGGCATTTAAATTATAATGTTGCAAATACATGCTTCCTTGAGAGTCAGTCCCTTTGAATGTACTGGATGATGGACTTCAGCAATACAAATTTGTTCCAGGCTGTATGATCACAGTATGGGCAGGCAAACCTGTGTATACCTAATTAGGAATAAAAAGAACCTGAAAGAGTTTCCTTGCTGAAGAAAGTTTAAAAAGGAATCTGCTTCTCTGGAGGTGAAGTGTCAAGTCACTTCTGAAGCCCAAGCCAAAGCAGCCAAGGAGGAACATACTGGGCAATGGGAAGAAAGGGGTGTATTCAGAACAATCTCAAGTAGCCAATAGAAGCTGGTTAGTTCTCAGACCTTGTCTGCATCATGAAATATGCCCTCTATAACAAGATTTATATTGATAGAGAAGGAAATGCTGCTTTGAACTGAAATAAATACATTTGAATACACGCTGCAGTAGGCAGGGGAAGAGATGAAGGTGATGTCATGAAGATATGCCTTCATGACAACTTCCTGCTGTAGTTATCAAAATGGGAACCTGCAAATAGTTATTACTTTTTTTATTGTCTTCTAAACCCTTTATTAGACTTTACTTCAAATAAAGAGGCATTCATATTAGAGAATATATCAATCAGAATAGAGCTGGAAAGGGACCTTGGAGGTCTTCTAGTCCAACCCCCTGCTCAAGCAGGATAACCTATACCACTTCAGACAAGTGACTGTTCAGTCTCTTCTTAAAAACCTCCAGTGATGAAGCACCCACTTCTGATGGCAAGCTGTTCTACTGGTTAATTTTCTTCACTGTTAGGAAGTTTCTCCTTAATTTCAGGTTACTTCTCTCCTTGATTAGTTTCCATCCATTGTTTCTTGTCATGCCCTCTGGTGCTTTGGAAAATAAGTTGACCCCCTCCTCTTTGTGGCAACTTCTCAAATACTGGAATTCTGGTATCATGTTCCCCCTAGTCCTTCTTTTCTCTAGACTAGCCAAATCCAAATCCTGCAACCATTCTTCATATGTTTTAGTCTCCAGGCCTTTAATCATCTTAGTTCTCTTCTTTGCATTTTTTTTTTCCAAAGTCTTAACATCTCTTTTGTAATGTGGTGACCAAAACTGGAAGCAGTATTCCAGGTGCGGTCTTACTAAGGCTTTATAAAGCAGTACTAATACTTCATGTGGTTTTGATTTTATGCCTCTGTTTATACAACCAAGGATTGTATTAGTTTTTTGTCTGCTGCTGCACAATGCTGGCTCATATTTAAGTGATCGTCCACTAGGACTTCAAGGTCCCTCTCTCAGTTACTGTTTTTGAGCTGGGTTTCACCTAATCTGTACTTGCACCTTTGGTGTTTTTTTTTTCTGCTCAGGTGTAAAGCCTTGCTTTTCTGCACACTAAATTTCATTTTGTTGGATAGGGCCCATTGTCCAAGTCTGTCATGATCCTTTTGGATCCTGAGCTTGTCTTCTAGGATGTTGGCTATTCCTGGCATCTTCTATTCCTTCATCTAAGACATTTATAAAGATATTGAAAAATACTGGGCCTAAGATGGAACTTTGTGGCACCCCACTGCTTACTTCCCTCCATGTAGATGTAGTATCATTAAGGACTACTCATTGAGTGTGGTTTGTCAGCCAGTTACAAATCCATCTGATGATATAATTCAGATTTAGTCATTACCTATTTGTCATTCTGAAAATAGCAACATGGCTCTAATTTGGCCACTTTGTGGCACAACCAATAGATTAATGGCTTCCATCCTTGAATTGCAACATTTCCCATACTCAAGAGATCCTTCTTGTATGTCATTTTTAAAAAAACATATATTCAAAATATATTTGCCATTAGGCAAGGAGGACACAAGGATCTTTAGCCTTGTCGTCTGCCTGAAAATAGGTGATTCTTCTTTTAAATCGTTTTCAGAGACTTAAAAACAAAATACAAATCTATGGTTTTACTGAGAGTATTTTTGGTTTTATCTGGATTAGACCTGGCCAGGAACTAGAAAATGATGCCAGTTTAGCTGTGGCCTTTGTACAAACTATGGATAAAGCAAACTGCTACAAAAGATAGACCTCTCTGTTCCACAGATCCTAGAAAACCTCTTGGGAGCAGGTGTGCTGCATCAAGTTAATCATTTACAGTATTTGTTTGAACCTGTGTAGCCTAACACAATCCTGACCATTTTTCCTGTGTCCTGATAACTAGAGCAGATGTTGCTGAGCCACCTGACCAACAATCATGGTTAAATTAGGAGACTCTTCTACCATTACACATTTGGGCTGCACTTGCAAAATGACAGTTTACCTTCATTCTTCATCCTCCTTCATGTCCAACACACATGATGTTGAATATTTATTTGTTTATACCAGGGGTCGGCCACCTGAAACATTGAACGAGCCGCATGGACCCGTTTCCCTAAAAAAAAAAAAACCCTGGGAGCCGCACCCGTCCGCGCATGTTCACGCGCACCCGTCCGCGCACGCGCACCCGTCCGTGCATGCGCACCCGTCCGCGCACACGCACGCGCATCCGTCCGCACATGCGCACCCATCCGTGCATGCGCACGCGCACCCGTCCGTGCACACGCACCCGTCCGCACATGCGCACGCGCACCCATCCGTGCATGCGCGCCCCGCCCGCGCATGCGCACGCGCACCCGCCCGTGCACGTGCACCCGCCCACGCACCCACCCGCGCATGCGCGCATGCGCTCCCCCAAATGGCGGAGGAGGCTCCGGAGCCGCAGGTGATGGCTCAAAGAGCCGCATGCGGCTCCGGAGCCGCGGGTTGCCGACCCGTGGTTTATACGAATCATATTTTGGACTATTTTTTATTTGTCATCTTTATGGTCTTTGAGATTTGGGTACTTTGGATATCCAATATAAGTCAGCAGAAAAAGTAAAGGAACACCAATGAAAGGGATAAGGATTCTGGAATGCTCTCCTTAATGAAATTAATCAGGTCTTTTGGTGGATCTGTCACTAGAAACTGAAGAGATCCTATTTTGCTAGGGCTAAAAAGTGCAATACTGTATATAGGTTGGTTTTTTTTAATTGTGGGTTGTTTAATCTTTCACTCCTGGTTCTACTAGCTTTGTGTTTAGCTTTGTTTTAGATGGCGCGATATTTTGTTTATGCACTTAGAAAATACTTCTGTTTCTACTTCACTGATTATATTGAATTGTTTTACGACTATGTTTTGCAGGATAATTTTAGAAAAATAATCTCTGCATACATTGTTACTGTTTTAGGAATAGATTGGATCCAAACCTACTCTGATCAGAGCCATTGAAATTGATTAATTAACAAATAATAATGACTTATAGTTCAACTTTCAATAAGCAGTAACAATCAGTTCAAAGGCAATTAAAATATAAGAATATGAAGGACAGGCAATAATTATAAACAATTACATGTGAGAGTTGCAAAAATGCAATGATCTAATAAAAAACAGTTAATAAATAAAATGACAAAACTAATCAAGATCCCTGCAGTTTCTTATCCCAACAAAATAACCAATAGAACAAACAAATAAAAATAGATTTAAAAAATTAAAAATGGACATGTTTTCTGCCCATCTAAAGATTAAATTCATACTTTTATGCAGGCCCCGATCTTCTGTTCTCTGAACTATTATTTTCCCTAACTCTTCTTAAAAAATATTAAAATAGCTAGTTGTCTGAAGAATAATAGGCAGCTGATTCCAAAGCTTTACAGGCAGACCCTAGAAAGTCCATAACTGTGGAAGAGCTGAGAAACAAAAGGCACAGCTAAAAGAAATCTATAAGGTGGTATAAGGCTCCTAGAAAGAATTTACCAGCTTTTTAACAACTGCAGAGATTCACTTAACAACTGTGGCAAGCAAGCTGTAAAATGAGGCAAAACACACTTAACAACTGTCTTGTTTAACAACAGAAATTTTGGACTCAATTGTGGTCGTAAATTGAGGATTATCTGTAGTCTAAGCTGAATCTCCAATGAGATATCACTTTTCCATAAATAAAGAAGAATCTCCTTGATCGCGAACACATTTTATAAATCGCTTCCCACCGAAGCAGAAACTAATAGGAACGTGGCAGTGAGGAATTCTAACGAAGCAGTGTGGCCTAGTGGTTAAGGCACCAGGTTAGAAACTGAGAAACCATGACTTCTGGTCCTGCTTTAGGTATGAAAGCCCGCTGGGTGACTTTGGGCCAGTCAATCTTTCTCAGCCCAACCCACCTCAAAGGGTTGTTGTCGGAAAAATAGGAGGAAGAAGTCGTATCAGGTATGTTTGCTGCCCTGAGTTATTTATCAAAATAATGAAAGCAGATTAGATAGATAGATAGACGGATAGACGGATAGACGGATAGACGGATAGACGGATAGACGGATAGACGGATAGACGGATAGACGGATAGACGGATAGACGGATAGATAGATAGATAGATAGATAGATAGATAGATAGATAGATAGATAGATAGATAGATAGATAGATAGATAGATAGATAGATAGATAGATAGATAGATAGATAGATAGATAGATAGATAGATAGATAGATAGATAGATAGATAGATAGATAATGAAGATTTATAATTACTGTTTTTTTCAGGGCTAGGGATGATTTTTTTGAAGCTCCTACCTCAGCTGTTGATTGAAGATTAAAAGGCACAACAAAGTTTTGCCTCAAACATTCTCTTGCTGCAGGCAAAGGATAAAGTATCTCTTTCTTTATTCCATTTTCATTAACTAGCTGGACTGTCAAAAAGACAGAACTACTGAAAGTAGGCAAGTTTCCACCTGTGAGTTTGTCCTCCAGCACTGCAACCTGAAGTTACTGATGGAGGAATAATGAATCAGCAATAATCAGTGAATACTGAATGCTCTTGTTCAGGGGTGGGCAACGATGGCCCCTTTATGACCTGTGCACTTCAACTCCCAGAATTCCTGAGCTGGCTCAGGAATTCTGGGAGATGAAGTCCACAGGTCATAAAGGGGCTATCCTTGCCCACCCCTGCTCTTGTTTATAATAGGCCGCACAAGAGAAACAAGATTATTTTCTCCTCAGCTGCAGCTCTGAAGAAAGTTTGCTTTACAGTAATGGTGAAATAATAGTAAAGTTTAAATAATTCCCATCTCTTCTAATTTCTTGATTCTTATTTTCTGTGCAGTTATAATGATTCATGTCCATCTTTTATAATTAGCCTCTCACTGCTGCCAAAGATTCAGTCTTTATCTCCCACTCCTTCTGAGTAATCTCTAAATGGTTCTACCATGGATATGTGAATTTTCATCTGTTGGAGATATTTCTACCATTTATATTGAATAATTGGACAACTCTTGGAATGGCCTGTTGGTAAAAGCATTTAGGTCATCTGTCCTTTTCCTTGCTTGGGAAAAAAAAAGCATGTTTGGCCAAGGGGCACTTTGTACTGAACTCTGATGCACAGTCCATTGTAATAACAGTAAAGTTTAATGATGCATGACTTGGAGAGACTGACAAATTTCCAGCCAAAGTATTGATTCCAAGAGAATTTATGAAGCACATTTTGTATTCTGTGTCATTACAGTCCATTTTTGGCTGAAAGAATCATGTAAAATAGATTTTTAAATGAGTGGTAATAGCCAGACGTAAAGGAGGTATTGATGTGTGTCATGAAGGGTGAAATAGCATGCCAGGTAAAGGCATATAACAAATTGAAAACAACAGCATTGGAACTCCCTACAAATGTAAATTTGTTTTTAGATTTTAATCAACTTTGTTTCAGCACATATGAATTCTGCCACCTACACAAAAGAGTCATTTTTAACAAAAAAAAATATTTACAGTTTGATTTCAGACTTGACATTTAAATATGAGTCTCTCAAAAGCACACCTCACTCAGAGACATATTAATCAATATGTATCAAGTATTACATTACAAAAAAAAGATATCTGGTTTTATTAAAGGGGAGGGGAAGGACCCATTTTGCTTAGTTGAGCAATATGTGAAAATTATTAATTTGAGTTTTCAACAAGATTGTGTGGAGGGTGGGGGAGATTAAGAATTGAGTATGTCTCCAATATCAAACCATACGATGTGACAAGGCTTTTTTTTTTTTTTAGAACTGATGAGAATTGAAAGGATACCATTGAAGGAGAGAGAGTAAAGCAGGGAAGTTCACACTAAGCTGGAAAAAAAGGGAGAAGACAATAACTGATTGGGTTGCTAAGGTTTTACCACAAAGTAACACTGCATTTTAATTGCATTCCAGCCGTCTCTTTTTGAACCAAAGAGAGAATAAAGGTCACCTAGGTCTAACCATGTTACGGCCCCTACATAGTCCAGATATAAATATATCTCCCTCCTACCCAAAGCACCATGAGAATTGGTTAAATCCTCCTTTGAGTAGCTGTTTTTTAACAATTCAGAAGTATATCAGCCTGATAAAGAAAGGAAAAGAAGGGGAAGAGGTTAGGGCGGAAAAAAAAGCATGGTGAGGCTGACAAATTCAATAGATTTCTTGATGTCCTAGTGAAAAACCTTTCATGGTTTCACTGGTCACTGAATAGGGTTTCTAAATTATTCCATTTGCCCATCCTAGAAAGAAGTAGAAGTCCAGAAAAATATTCCTTTGCTAAATTAATTCTTGAGAATTAATTTAAAAGAGGGAACTTAATTCTAAATAATGGAACTGAGAGAGGGTTTTTTTTTTTAAATACAGCTTGATCTTGGAACCTGTTTTGAATTCTAGGATCTAGTTGTTCATTATATACAAGTATACATTACATCTGAATTACTCAAACCAACAAATGCATGTTTTTTTTTCCCCTATCAGGCACAAGAAAGATTTTTGGTTTAAGACCTGGCAATTGAGGAAGAACTTACGATTCATTTTAAAGATAGGCAGCATTCCAAAGGAAGAGCCAGTTTGGTGTAATGGTTAAAGACCTTGAGCTAGAAACTGGGAGACCATGAGTTCTAGTCTCACCTTAGACACAAAGCCAGCTAAGTGACCTTGGGCCAGTCACTTTCTCCCAGCCCTAAAAAGGATACAATGGCAAACCATTTCCAAAAAAAAAAAAAACTTTGCAAAGAAAACTGAATGGACTTGTCCGGGTAGTCACTAAGAGTCAAAACTGACTCAAAGGAGCTTACATACAATACATATATACATTCCAAAACTGTATTTGGAATGTTTTCAGTACAGTTATAGTCTTGAGGACTAGCATATAAATTAGGCATTTTGTGTGAGTTCTTTGGGTGATACTCCCCATTACACTAGAGTTAGAATGGAAGCTTAACATGGTACTGGATGGTATTGATGAGGATAGTTGGAAAATGAAAAGATGTCTACCTGAAATGAGATTCCTATTGGAATGATCAGGAATTGTTTCTCAAGGCTCCTATTGGTTAAATGTAATGTTTTATTTCATCACAGTAAAGATTATTGGATGCTTATCTCAAGCTGATACATAGCTGTTACATAGCTCAGTGTCATTGGGAATTGAGCAGCATATAAATTTAATACATTATTATTATGTAAGAATAACTACTAATTAATTATCCATGAACATATTATGCAGTGTGGCAACACATCAAAATTGCTATGGTGACCACAGTATGCTTCAATCACCTGTAGCACCAGAATATCTGAGAAATGAGAGTAAAACTTTTCCATAACAGAGATCATGCCCACAGAGTTGTGTAGTTTGTATACAGAAGTTACTAGATAGCAAAATCATATGCGATTCAAAGCCTACATGATAGCAGAAACCATTTTATTTAAACAAAATTTTGTTCCATTAGTATGGTTAGAGTAAAGGTTTTTTTTCTCTCTTTTTTAATAGCTTTTTTTTAAAGATCAAAAGTGATCCCTGGACATAAATCTCTTCATCTATCATTGATCTAATTCCTGGCTGCCTTTCTACTACAGTGTTTTGCCCCTATTATTGGATAAAAGTTCAGAAATAGGAAAGAGACTAGAGAAAAGTAAATGTCATCATTTCCATTTTGTGCAAATAATTGGAGTTAGCACTTTCCTGTTTCAGGTGGGACTTTCATATTACATTTTTCATTGTTTTATGTGATTTGAGCCTTTAAATCTTCACCCCAATTTTCACAGAAGGTACAAGTCTGACAAACAAGGCAAATATATTAGTTCATAGCTTCAGAAGTTTATATCATCAATATTCTGTTGCATTTTAAAATTATACTCCTTGGACCATTTCCCTTTAGTTCACATTCTCCTAGATGTTGCCAGTTTTAGACAGGCCACCTCTCATGTCTTTGTGGTAAATCTGGGTGTAAAAATAAGATAATCCAAACAGTAAATTGAGCTGTATATAATTAGCACACCGGACTGCAACAAATCAAGTTTGTTCCAATAGAACTGTCCCTTTTATCAGGATGCTAATGACTGAGAATAGAGGAAAATGAGTCAATTTAATGGTATATTAGATTTAGCAAATAAGCTATCCCCACCATTGTTAGGCCATTTGATGACAGGCATTCAAGAAGCAACTTTGATCACCGACAAGACCCCACAAAAGAACTGTATAAACTATGATAAATACCTATAATTAATATTCTCAAGTTATTTCTGACCTACAGCAAAGAAATGACTTCACACAGATCAGAATTTTTCAAGTTGTTTACTTACCAACCCCTACTGCTCTCTGTGCTTTCAGGCTCTTTGCCATGCTAGACACTTTTTTCTTTCTTTTTTTCCTAATGTGCCAGCATACAAATTGTATGTATAAAAGCGTATTTGTAGTATAAGTGGTTAGTTTTTGCGTTTGTATAATTATAGCAATTGCAGATGAAAAGTGGGTAATTGTGTAATAATAATTGGCCATTTCTGCAAGTCATCTGGGTGTTTTTTGGCCTAGTTGGTGGTTGCTAGATAAGCAATTGTGCAAGGTGGCAAATTAAGCAACAAGTGGCAATGAAATGTAGGCCCTGTGGCTTAGGGCTTCTAAGCATTTCATGGTTTGCATTATTTAAGACAAAAAGCTGTCTGTAGCAGAGGTGCCAAATCTAAGGCTATTGCTGAGTCTATGGAAAAGATCAGTTGGATAAAAATGTTTCTAAAATCTGGCAACATTTTTGAAATCAGACTGAAATCAGCCTATTACCACCAATAAAAGCTTCCTGTAGGTTGTTCATTAGAAGTAATCACTGCAAATAACTTCTTCCTTCCTTCCACAAATATGTCAATGCATTATTATTAGAGTAAAAGATAAATGCATCTTTACTCAAGGTAAAGGTAAATCCAGATTCCAATAAAAGAATTCTCTCTTGTATTTTGGTGTTCACAATATTAGTGTTAGCATCTATATAGCACAAACCTTGGCCTAGCACTTCAGGCTCAGTTACATATGTTGAAAATGTATCTTGGAAGGAAACAGTTATGACTTTTTTCAGGTCTGTCCTTCAATAATGTTGAAGCAGTGATGAGATTCAAATATGTGAACAACCAGTTCTCTGTGTGGATGCCGCTTCCGGAAGTCCATTCTGGGCCTGGGCAACAAAAAATTAGCTACCGGTTCTGCCGAACTGGTGTGAACCGGCTGAATCTCACCACTGAAACTGGCCCACATCTAGCATATGAATGGATAAAAGACAATCCTATGTGTAAAATGCAGAGCATGCAAATGTGGTAGATGACCTCCAAGGTCCCTTCCATCATCATCATCATCATCATCATCATCATCATCATCATCATCATCATCATCATCATCATCATCATTATTATTTTTGGAATGGTCTTTCACAGCAGAACTGCAAAATTAATGCTATTTTTAATTTTTCTGACCATTTTTAGTCAGTCTAAGGACAAGAAAGTGCTTTTAATTTTTCCCCAGAATTAAATGTAATTAAAATTTAAATACCAATGTCAGCTGAGAGATTGCTGAAAAGTATGAAGGTCCTGTTATCCAGAGGCATACAGCTGCCATGTAGAGGAGAGTAGCAGTTTTTGGAAGCCAAGGGTACATTTAACATTCAGGAAGTAAGGGTGAAAGGTGAAAGACAGTGGGGAAAGTTTGACATTTCATTTCTTGTTTTGTTTTGATGTGATACGATATGCTTATGTTAGGGTTTGTCTTGAAAATGCCTTATTCTAAAAATGATCAGAAATTCTGTTTGTTTTCAACAGCCATGATCTGAAAAGTTCCAAAGACCACATTCAGTCATGGATCACAAGCTCAAAGCCCCTTTGTAGTGTGAAGGTCAACATCAAACCAAATGATAAAGATTTTTTATTTCCTTATTTATATCCTGCCTTTATTACTTTTATAAATAATTCAAGACAGAGAACATACTACTCCTTCCTCCTATTTTCGACACAGCAACAACCTTATGAAGTAGGTTGGACTGAGAGAGTTAGTGCCCAAGTTCAGTGCCCAAGGTCACCCATGGCTTTCATGCCTAAAGTGGGACTAAAACTTACAACCTCTTGGTTTCTAGCCTAGTGCCTTTACCACTGGATCAAATGTTCAAACCATCAGAAGAACAAAGTTGAACAGTCCTTTTCACAGAAGTAGAAAAATTCATAAATGTTGAAGCCCAATTTCGCAGATGTCTTATCCATAAGAATATTGGATTTCCCCTTTTATCTCCTAAATGAAAACGTTTCCTTTGAAGAATAATTTGAGCCCCCTGGTTGTCAAAATCCTTTCTTATTCATTCTAGCCAACTCAGTTCTATATTGTCTTCATCTGACACACTTGATCCTTCCTAGACTATCTTAGTAATAGATTCATAGGGTTGGAAAGGAGCTTGGAAGTCTTCTAGTCCCAGCCCTCTGCCCATGGCAGGAGTCCTTATTCCCTCCCAGACAAATGGTTATCCAATATTTTCTTAAAAACCTCCAGCAATGGAGCATCCCAACTCCATTGATTAATTGTTCTCACTGTTAAGAGATTTTTTCTTAGCTCCAGTTTGGGTCTCCTGAAGAGCTTCCACCCATTTCTTCTTGTCCTGCCCTCAGGTGCTTTGGAGAATAAAACAACCCCTTCTTCCCCATGATAGCCCTTCAAGCTTTGGAAGACATCATGAAATCACTTTTGTCAATTTTAAGCCTCATGAAGTATTCAGAATAACACTGGGAACATTGCCATTAACAGTCATCTCAGCTATTCCAAAGCTGTAGTTTCATAGCTGATGAAGGGTTAGTTTCTAATTCCAGAGTGAAACATATAAATAAAAGTTTGTAAGTAATACTGGATTATGTCACGTTGCTGTTAAAAGTCCTTTTATGTTCAATAGAAAAATATGTCAAAATAGAGTTTTTGCAGTAAAATATGTGGGTGAGTTCATAATTAGTGTTTTAGAAACTCTTGAAAAAAATAGTACTTGTAATTACATCACAAGCATTTCTAGAAATCAAATATAGTTAGGCGTATTCTCTGTGATTTAGAGTTTGAAAGATGTCATACAACAGGTTTCTTCTTGTTTAAAAAACACTTTTTTGAAAAATATTTCTATGTTTCTATACTAAGACGCTTCCATCGAAGTTCATATATTTGGTAAAAACAATGCAGTACCGAGCAAAACATCAACAAGGGGCACCAGAGAAGCTTCCAAAGTCTTATACAGAGAAACAGAAGCTATTCTAGCTGTTAAGATGTTGCACGATATTTAAACAACAGAACAATAATCAGATCATAAAACACCATTACAATCTGTTAAATTCTACATCAAGTCTACACTAACACTTTTAAAGGCTAATTTTAAAAGATATGTCTTGGCCCTCTTACTGAAAGCAGACAGATGGCAATTCTACTAAAAGAAGCATATCCCACAATTAGGTGGGGGCAAAAAAAAAGATATTTTTTTTTCTGCTTCTTCCATAAGAAGGCCTTCAAAGACCTTCAAAGGAGTTTTTTTTTTACGAAGCATAGACTGTTTCATAACTGTGCAAGTGCTTTCTTATAAAGCACTTATAAAGCACAAAGGTGATTAGGGGACTGGAGGCTAAAGCATATAAGGAACGGCTGCTGGAATTGGGTATGTCTAGTTTAATGAAGAGAAGGACGAGGGGGAACATGATAGCAGTGTTCCAATATCTCAGGGGCTGCCACAAAGAAGAGGGAGTGAAGCTATTTTCCAAGGCGCCTGAAGGCAGGACAAGAAGCAACGGATGGAAACTAATCAAGGAGAGAAGCAACCTAGAACTAAGGAGAAACTTCCTGACAGTTAGAACAATTAACCAGTGGAACAACCTGCCTCCAGCAGCGGTGAATGCTCCAACACTGGAAGTTTTTAAGAAGAGACTGGACAGCCATTTGTCTGAAATGGTATAGGGTTTCCTGCCTGGGAGGGGGTTGGACTAGATGACCTCCAAGGTCCCTTCCAACTTTATTATTATTATTATTATTATTATTATTATTATTATTATTATTATTTATTATTATTATTATTATTATTATTATTATTATTATTATTATTATTATTATTATTATTATTATTATTATTATTATTGTTGTTGTTGTTGTTGTTGTTGTTGTTGTTGTTGTTGTTATTCTAAGTACTACTTGTGTACAAAATAGCAAGTTACTTTGCACAAGACTGATTGGGAGATTTGGGAGTTGATAATTTTTTTGTTTAATTTTGGTCTTATTTGATTATTGAGCTAGCTATACTACCCCTGCTCTGGTATTAAGAAGGCCAACAGAAGGTATGCACTATTTACTTCTCATCTCTAACCTGCTGTCAGCACATTAGATGTAGTGACTTAGGTTTTTGAGACATTAATGGTAGTGTAGTTACTCCCATATTGATCTCTTTGAATGTAACCCTTCTGATATGGACTCGCCTCCTGCGTGTATGCTGTCTTAAAACATGCGGGAAAAGAATTGTTCTCTTCCTTTACATATGAATTCCATGTATCTTAATGTATTAGAAGAAAGTTCAGTCTAGTCCAGCACATTATTTCCACAAGTGGCTAGCTAAATGTTTGTTAAAAATCTACAAGCAAAAATGATGGCAGAAAGATCCAGATTTACAACAGTGAGTGGTTGCTCAGTCTCTGCCTGTAATTCTCAAGGCAAAGGAAGAGATGATCATTTTATATTTCTTCCTTCTGTTTAATAGCTCTTAAGATACTTGCAAAAATGCAAGTATGCATATCTTGCCAACTTTCTCTTCTCTACGCTTCTGCCATTAGATATGCTTATCTTTCCCTGTCAGACTCATAATTATAAATTTAAACTTTTTAAAGGCAACATTTATTTTGTTACAAATTTGTTAAGTCAGCCTACTCTAGTTATATTAGTTTTTAACACCTATCATCTCCAACCAGATCAGTGTTGAGATTCTATGTGAATCAGTGCTTCACCCCTCCTCCTTGGAAACTATATTTTTAATAGCTTTATATGATCATTTATGAGCCAAGGGATAGTATAGGCTTTCTTACAATTTGGGTTGTTAGTTAAAGTGAGGAATAAAAATACTTGTGTTGTCTATGTATTATAAAAGTTGGTTTGACACTTGACTGTGGACAGCTCTAGAAGACCTGGGGGTGCCAACACATCTGGTCAAGTTGGTGCAGTTGTAGTTGCAAATCAGGAACCCACTGTGCAATCACCACATGGAGTCAACAATTGGTTCAAAATAGAGAAAGGAGTGCAGCTATCGTTGCTCTCTTTCATCTTCCTTTTTCAACCTCTTTGCCAAAGTGATTACGAGAAAGCTAGAACTTGATGGATCAAAAATCAGAGTAAAGACTGAAGGAAGGAACATCAACAAGCATTGATATGCTGACAACACAACTCTCCTCTCAAAAGCCAAGGAAGGCCAGAAACATCTGATCAAAAGGATTAAAGAAGAAAGTGAGAAATGTGGTCTCTTCCTGAACATAAAAAAGCCAAGCTCATGACCACTGCGAGGAATGAAAATGTCAAAATAACAATTGATGCTGAAGAGATCAAATGCACACAAAAATCCACTTCCCTAGGATTGCAGATTGATCAAAGCAGTGAACATAGTCCAGAAATAAAGTGTTGAAATGCACTGGGGCCCACAGCATGAATCAAGTATGGAAAAACAAGGGCATCAGTCTGGCAACTAAATGCAGATTATCATGTTTCCCATAGCTACCCATGGTTGGGAAAGGTGGACCATGATAAAGCTAGACAGGAGGAAAATTAATTCATTAGAGCTATGGGGTTGGAGAAGGCTCCTGCACATCCCATGGACAGCAAAGGTGTCCAGCAAGCAATAGCATATAAAACCGACAAGCAGAATCATAAAATTCCACCATATTTATTTTGGTCATGTCATGTAATCAAACTCATTGGAAAAGGCAGTTGTGCTCAGAATGGTCAGCCATAAAAAGAAGCAAGATCTCCATAAAACATGGTGGCTAGATCCCAATCAAAGCCCAACACCAGCTAGAGCATAAAACAAGTGAAAGAAACCATTTTGATCAGAAAATGTGGAGAGAACTGATCCATAGAATAACCAAGAAGCAGACACAATTTAATGAAGGGCATCATTATCATCAGAGCCTGCTAATAAATGTTTTCTATTTTAATTCCCCCTCACTATTTTCCATTATTCAGTAGACCAATTTTGAAAACAATGCTGTATCACCCACTAGCAATTATATTCACACCTCCTATAGCAATATTTTGCAGATTTGGATTAAGAACATCAGGAACCATCTATTTGTGGACAACTAATGGTGCCTTGAGACATTTATTGCTTTTAACATAGCTGTGGATGGAGCAGTAAGAAATGATACTGAATACATACAGTATAATGATACTCAGTGCAACTTGGAGCAGAGTTCAATGTTGTTATACAGTCATTTTCCCTATTATTGCAAACATACATGTTTTTAAAAATCATTTTAATTATAATTTAACTATAACCACAGTTGTTTTCAGTTACATCTGATTTCTGAAAAATATAGTGGATTATCCAAACTTATCAACAGCTTTGTTTACCACTATATTCACTGTTGAATTTTCAATTTTCAAAATTAAAAAAAAAACATTTTTTTCTGTCAATCTCTGTAGCCCAAATGCAGCCTAAACACCATTGCCATCAAGTGAATTTGAATTTCATTTCCTTGGCAGACTCCCATATTCCATATAAATCTTGATTACCCAGACATAGTATCTTAAAAATCAAGATAATTGTTTTTGTCTTCACTTTTGTGACATCTTGCCTGACATGGAAACATCTTGATGCCAGACACAGACTTCTGAAAAGCTTTCCCATTTAAAAAAAAAATGCTTGAAAAGTCTTAATAAAGTTATGCTCTCAGAAGAATAACTAATGAAATGACCAGAAATAAATATAAAAATAAATATAATCTGAAACAAGTGGGATACATATAATAGAGTATCCACTATACTACTTTTCCATTAACAAAAAAATATTTTTTTCATCACGTGGAACATGGGAATAATAATGTTTGTAAGCCATATAAACCAAGTCCTGTTTTTTAGAGAGTTAATGATATTAAGATGTAGGCAAATTGTACACTGCAACTAATTATTATCACGGGGGAAGACAAATAGCAATTGTTCCTCAAAATCTATTTGCACATTCTTCCAGTTCTTAGCTCTGTGCAAAGCGTTCTGCAGTTAAGCCTTGATTGAAGAAAAAGAAAAAGTGATTCCTTTTTCAAATCCTTGTGTCACTTCCTTTAAATTAAGATTTCTTTCTTCTTTTGTCAGTGTGCTATTTTTTTTTCAAGTAGACCTTCTTCTTAAGTACATAACACTGTGTCTGATAGTTTTAGTAGAAATTTAATAGTAGTGATGATTAGTAGTGGTAAAATTAAAAGTAGTGGTGATTAGATCTTGGATAGACCAGGTAGATGACATACTGTTGCCTATAGAGATAATGTAGCTGGATAATTTGAAAGTAAATTCAGTGGACCATGACTGGGTGTTGCATGGAGATTTCCTAGAAGATAAAGAGGTCTCCCTGATAGTTATATGTTTTAGTGCAGTGCTGAAATAATCTCATAAACAAAAGCAGAACCTTTATTATCCTATTTAGTTAAAAATATAGTGTTATTTCAAGGTAAAGATCTGTACGTTTTCTTCTGAACCATATGGTGATATCATATTGAATATAAAAAGAGAGGTAAAAATATTCCTTGTCTCTTGGTATGAACTGAAGCAGTTAATTCAACCTAAAGAATCGCAAAACTATTCATCCCATACTACTGTGGGTTTTATTTAACGTTTTATTTATTTTTCTTGATTAGTTTTATGCCACTGAATCCAAAAAGGTTCAAAATAGTTTTCACAGGGGGGAAAACCAGGATTAACATATAAAAGAAGTTATTGCTCATCACTAAAACAAACCACCACCCAAGAAACAGTCAGAACATCCAAACCCCTCCCATTACTATTCTATTTCCAAGGCACAGCATCTACAGAGATAGGTCATATCAGGTAAGATTATGGATATGATCTCACAATGAAAGATCCGCCTTTTGTATATGGATGTAGCATCAATACATATACAATTGCTTGCATCCTGATAACATATCCACATTTTATATGTTTTGACTTCCCACCCTTGACATTGCTGTTCCGAGAACATGTCCTACCTCCTTGATCCAAGCTGCATTCTTGTATTTCTTTGGATTGTCCCTTAACTGCACACTTCCCCTCCCCCCCTCATTAGATGTTGACTGGTTCACTGCAGTTTCTCACTAATGGATTGGTAAAAACATTTCTCATTTGACTGAAACTGGAAATTCTGCCAATAGATTAAGTTTATATTGTATCTGCTGATCTTGGCTATGGCTGTTATTTGCTACTTAATTATTTCCAGAGCTTCCTTAATCTTCCTTGTTGTTAGGGGATATTTTTTGATTAGGTATAATAATAATAATAATAATAATAATAATAATAATAATAATAATAATAATAATAATAATAATAATAATAATAATAATAATAATAATAATAATAATAATAACAATAATAACAATAATAATAACAATAACAACAACAACAACAACAACAAAACAACAACAACAATAATAATAATAAAGTTGGAAGGGACCTTGGAGTAATCTAGTCCAACCCCCTGCTCAGGCAGTAAACCCTATACCATTTCAGACAAATGGCTGTCTAGTCTCTTCTTAAAAACTTCCAGTGTTGGAGCATTCACCGCTTGTGGAAGCAGGTTGTTCCACTGGTTAATTGTTATAACTGTCAGGAAGTTTCTCCTTAGTTCTAGGTTGCTTCTCTCCTTGATTAGTTTCCATCCATTGCTTCTTGTCCTGCCTTCCAGCGCTTTGGAGAATAGCTTGACTCCCTCTTCTTTGTGGCAGCCCCTGAGATATTGGAACACTGCTATCATGTCCCCCCTCATCCTTCTCTTCGTTAAACTAGACATACCCAATTCCAGCAACCATTCCTTTGGTCTTCTTGTTCTTCAGCTTCTTCTTCTTTTTTCATCTATTCTAGTTTGTTTGCATCTGATTTTAATATGCTGATCTTATTGTCCAGCCTGATCTTCCATTTTGGCTTTTTTTCTTCTTTGTTGATTCTGCATTCCAGGCGTTCAGTTAAACTGTAGCCACGCTTCACATGAGTTAATTTGTTTCTTGCAGTGAACTGGTGATATATTTGATATTACAGTATTGGCATCTTTAAATACTTGTGCTAGCTATTTCTTTGGAACAAGCTTCAATGCAGGCATCCTTATTCTGTTGTGTGTGTTTTTTTTTGCTGTGCTAGATGCTCAGTTATTCTTTGTTTCAGTTTTTATTTTTTTATAATTAGAGGACTATGTTCTTTCTGAGGTGAACTGAGGAGGCATTGTTAAACCAGACAATGAAAACAATTCAAGAACTATGCTGGCTTCCTCTACTGCTGGCTCCCCCTAGTTTTCCTGTATAGTCTGAACTACTTCACATCTTAAGAACAAATTCACACAGAAAGCCAGACTGGAGAAGACAGCAACAGAAAGCAAATGCCCCCTTTGAAAGAAGAAATAGTGGACCACCTAGTTTAGCTGCTGCAGGAAAATCGCACAGACTGACTATAAACAATGGTATGATAAAGTAGCAACAACTGTGCATTGGAAGATCTGCACAGAATACCATTTGCTTGCAAGCAAGAAATGATGAGACTACAAAATAGATATATAGGAAATGAAGATGCTAAAGTGCTCTGCACTGAAGCTAAAGATAAACAAATACTGCATAACAACCCAGACTTAACAATTGTCAATAAGAAAGATAAAAAAAAGTCTGAATCATGGACATTGCAGTACCCGAAGACAACAAAGTAGAAGACAAAGAACTGGAGAGAGCCAGTTTGGTCCAGTGTTAAGGGGAGACTCTGTGTTCTAGTCCCACCTAGGCATGAAAACCAGCTGGGTGACTTTGGGCCAATCACCCTCTCCCAACCCACCTCACAGTGTTGTTGTTGTTGTGGTAGGGAAAATAGGAGCAAGGAATATTAGATATATTTGCTGCCTTGGATTGTTTACAAAAATACTAAAGGTGGATATAAATAAATAAAATTACAAAATACAAAGATCTGCAAATAGAAGTAGAACGACTCTTGAAAAAGAAAGCAAAGATGGTATCAATAGGAATAGGCACACTGAATGCAAAAACAACTAATGCATCTCCTGAACACCACTGGGATTGAGAAAATCACTACCAGCCGATTGCAAAAGGCAGCTTTATTTATGTTTTTCAGTGATATCTTTAACACCATCAAACAACATCTGCTTATCTTAGGAAGAACTTGGTAGGTGAATAAAAATGCCAAACCTGTCCGACTGTATGAAGAACCCCTCCAGTAAAGAAAAAGAAATAGAAAAATTCTTTATGAAAAAAGAAATCCATTGTTATACCAATCATGACTGGAATTCTCAGAGTGATACCTAAAAGACTTCCTTGATAACTGGAAATATTGAATTTATCAGACCCAAATGTCTTAATTTTACAACAAAACCCCCCTCCACCTGCCTGGAGTTGCCTATACTCTTAGATGCTACATTCTCAGGTCCTTGGTTAGGATTTGAATTATGAAGTTTCCACCAGTCTTAGATGGTGAATCTAACTACAGATTACCCACACATAAATAGTAGTAGTGGTAGTAGTTCTAGAGAGCGGCAATTTAGAGTGGTTTAAAACTAAATTCAATGCACATTTTATGTACAATGCACATTGTACTTTTTTATTAAGTAGAGCTGTGCAGAGATCTAAATATGAAGGGCAACATTTGATTCAGAGCTTGTACAAGTGCATTTATAACATATTTCCGGAGTACCTTAGAGAAACTGCGTTTTTCCTCTGTTCAGAATAGCTGTCTTCTACAGCTGATACATGATCTGCAGAAAAAAAATAGGTTTAACAACTTCCCCAAAACTACTTCAGTGAATCTACGAGTGCTTCAAATCACATTTTTCATTTCGAATCTGGATAACTGAATAATCCTAGGATTGATTGATTTCAGTTCTATTTGTCTACTTGTAACACCAAGAGACAATTATAGAAAAAGTGCATTTTCCAAAGAATGTCCTCTAATGAATGAAGATAGGGTTGTTATTGTTGTTTTTTCAAAAGGAATATTTGGTCAATACTCACAGAAAGTTAAGGCTATGGAGAATAATTACTCAAGCCATGACTGCTTTGCTTTGTTACTTGCCATATGTTTTATCCCCATCCTGCTGGAATGTAAAATTTCAATGCTGCTGTAATTGCATCTTTGATTAGATCACTTTTAAAAAAAAAGGCCTGTTGTTTAAAAATGGGCTAATCTCACTTACCTTTAAGCAACGCTTAACCGTCAAGCACTCATTTCATTTTAACATTACAATCGTCACCCAGATTTAAACACAAATTGTCCTTTTGAAACAAATTAAATTGGCATCTGGACCCAATTTCATAACACAAGGAAAATGAAAAATGGATGGTTTTGATTGTTTGAATGAGAGAATGAGGACAAAAAATAAAATAAAAATAGAATGCTCATTTAAGAGCTTTAAAGATCTGGTGCCATCCTGTGCCTACTTAGCAAACCATGCTTTCTTTCATATACAAGCAGATACAAATCATCTAGACTGCAACTACATGAGAGCTCCAAAACTCCACTCAGTAAGAAGAAACAGGGCTTCTGGGATCAATATATGGGATTGGAAATTGTTCGATATATATATATGGTTGGAAATTGCCCACATGCTCTGAGAATAATGCAGTTTTGCAAACTGTTGTTTCATCATAGAGGAAACAAGTGCTACATTCCCAATCTATCCTTAAAATAAATGAAAGAGGTTAGTACAGGGGTCTTCAAACTTGGCCCTTTTATGACTTGTTCACTTCAACTCCCAGAATTCCTTAGCCAGTGTGCCTGGCTGAGGAATTCGGGGAGTTGAAGTCCACAAGTCATAAAAGGGCCAAGTTTGAAGACCCCTGAGATAATATATTCAAAATAGAACGCTACTATTACTTAGATCATCTTTCTCCATGGACTGGCAGCAACAGCGGGTGGGGGAGGGGATAATTTCACACGCAACCTAGATCCCACGCATGCGCAAATGAAGCTTTGTGCACTCGCCTGCCACTTGCGCGGTCAGGTTCCCAATGGGCCATGGGCAGGTACTGGTCCACAGCCCAGGAGTTGGGGGCCCCTGACTTAGATGCTAAAGATGAGATTGGAATTTTATTCTTCAACTAGACTCACTTGAATCATTTTCCTGTTTAACTACAATGGTAACACACACACACACAAACACAGCAAAGCCTACAGAGCCACAAACCAATCAAACACAGTTCATGGTGTGAAATAGTTCTTTGTTTCAGACAAATCCAGAAACTAGGCCCATTGTATAAACCATGTTTAAGTTAACAACAAGCAAGCATGTTGTATGAAAATAAGAATCATAAACCATCATGAATACTTCAGATTTGAGAATATCACATAGTTAGAGGGATAAAAACAATCAGAATACATTACAGCACTCCTGTAAGAAAAATAGAATAAAAATAGAGTTTAAATAAAATTGAACAATGCTATATATGGCTTGGGTAATGTTAAAAGATGAGTAACATATTCATTTTTTGGTGGGTTTTGACTTTACTGTTTGCATTATACAGTCTCAATCCCATCCACCAATTAGGAAAATAAACCATTTAGCCAAGCCCAATTGGCCCCATCAGGCAATTAAATGTAATTTTCCACAATGCCCCTGACTTAGCATTGCTCAGGGGAATTCTGTGAAATAAAAATGGAGGAGCCAGGAAATTTCACTGTACCACCCTGGAGCCTTTGTTCTATGAGTGCCATTGTAGCTAGCACTGCCATGTATGCTACTATAGCCAGCTTTTACACAGCATATTTTGCTACCTGAGGCAAAGGACAAGTTAGCACACCTTCCTTTTAACTATAGAAATCAACTGGATTGGCGATTCAACCTTTATCTCAACAGACGCAACTAGACAGTTTCACCGCAGCACCATGAATGTGGACTGACTCAGAGGCTGCAGGACAGGTCATATGAAATTCATCTCCCCTTTAATGTGTCATGCTTGTTTATTCATCACTTTGGTTCTTAAGGTCTTGCTGCTTACTGAAATAAACATTATAATGCTTTGAAAGTGCCTACATGAGTCACAAGAGCAAAGCAATACATTGACAATTTGATACCTATTAGAAGATACCACCTGGCTAGACTCATTTCGTTGTTGTATATCAGAGCCCCCATCCACCCAGCACCCACCCTCCCACCCAATACAGATAGTCCTCGACTTATGACCACAAATGAGCCCACAATTTCTGTTGCTAAGTGAGTCAGGTGATAAGTGAGTTTTGTCCCGTTTTACAACCTTTCTTGCCACAGTTGTAAAGTGAATCGCTCCAGTTGTTAAGCAGTTGTTAAGTGAATCTAACTTCCTATTGACTTTGCTTGTCAGAACGGCGCAAAACCTGGCCACATGACCCCAGGACACTGCAACCGTCGTAAATACAAGTCAGTTGCTAAGTGTCTGAATTTGGATCACATGACTACAGGAATGCTGCAGCAGTGTGGAAAATGGTCTTAAGTCATTTTTTTTCCAGTGCTGTTGTAACTTTGAACAGTCCCTTAAATGAACTGTTGCTAGTCAAGGAATACCTGTAACTGCAACATACACAATGTATGTATGACATTTTTAAAAAGTACACAGAGCCATATTACTGCCTTGAAATAGCCAACAGGTAAGGTGCCATGATAATTCTCAGACTGATAAAGTTTTAGGAATCTTGTAACAACCAGCTGCAAGCTCTTTCATTATGAGTGAAAAGACCTGCCAGTTCACAGAGACAGTGACAAAGAAAATGAGAAAGGCTGTGTCATATTGTTCTCTGGGGTATATTGGTTGTGGATAGTTTAGTTGTTAGAATTCTTGTAACCTCATTCCTTCTCAATAAATCTTGCTAAAGATACTCCATAAGAATCATGCTGGCAAGAATCGCTTTCAGTTAGCCGGAAACCAGGAGCCCGAGATAAGAGGAGTACAAGCTGATGACAGAGAAACCATGTGAACCGAAGAAGCCAGTGTGCCTGGCTGAGGAATTCTGGAAGTTGAAGTCCACAAGTCATAAAAGGGCCAAGTTTGAAGAACCCTGATCTAGCATCACCCCAACCATTAAAAATCAAGCAGTTGTGGCACCTGCAAGTTAGGACTAAGGATAACCCCAACTGTAAGGGATCCATGTCCTTGATAATGATTTATGATAGCATTAACTTTGGTGTGGACAAATGTATTCATATAAACAGTAATGCAGCTGGATATTTAAAAGTACAGCTCATAGTTCATTAATTTTGAAATGTGGTGTTAAAATAGGCAGGCACCTTTGTTAAAAGCTAGAACCCTATGTCTTTTTATATTATTTTTCAGAACAGGATTATGTGAGAAAAGCTTGGCTGTGATCCGGCATTGTAAAATGACTAAAATTAATGAGGTAATTAATGAGGTAATACCTTATTTTTTCTACGTAATAATTTGCTCTGAATGTCCTCAATTCTATTTTCTTTACATTTCTTGGATTTAATTTTTTTTTTTAAATGAACATTGATCACCTACACCTTCAGAGATATTTCACAAGCAGAATGGCTAAGGGTATTTCTTCTTGTATATATATTCACTTCATTACAAATGTAATTTACCTATATGGGGTCCTGTTGTTTTGTCATAGCAAAGTAGAGAAGTATATCTGTGCAGTTTCTTGTTTTCCATAATTACATTATGAGCAGCGTTAAAGTCAATGATTGAAATGGTCTAGAATCTAGATTCCAGAACTCGATCTATAGATTGGTATGGCTGCTCAAACCTGGAAAATTCCTTGGGATTTTAGTACAAGCCTGACTTTACTTATGTTGTTAAGGAAGATGTAGTGCTAATCTAGAGTTCTTCAGCTTGCTCCATACAGGTACAGTAGTCCTCAAGTTATAACTGTAATTCAGCCCAGAACTATGATCCTTGTGGTTGTTAAGTGAAACACAATGTGACCAGACCTGATTTTTGTGACGATTGTTAAGTGAATGTTGCAGTAGCTATGTGAATCCATTTTATCCAATGGGTGTCCCAAAGGTGCTTTTTTCACAAGGCAACTGGACTTTCTTGTTTTTCTTTGAAGATGTTTTGCTTCTCATCCAAGAAGCTTCTTCAGCTCTGACTGGATGGTGGGGAATGGAAGGATTTATACTCCTTGCAGACAGCTGGTCATTTGCATTCTTTTAGAGAGTCATTGAAGCCCCTGGAGGCCCCTGGAGGCTTATCTGTGTCATCAGGGTCACTTGAGTAGTGCAAATGGGTGTGGAGCTTTCTTGGAACTGTTGAAAGGACTGTTGTAGACTGGAGATAGATGATGTCGTATCCCTCCACCACTGTTGAGAGAGGGCTGTTCAGTTTTGACATAGATGGCCTCTTTGACACCTCTGTCAAACCAGTGCTCTTCTCTGTCCAAAATGGGACTTTGCTGTCTTCGAAAGAGTGACCTTTTTATTTTAAATGTGGATGGACTGCTGAATCTTGTCCTGATGGGTTTGTTCTCCTATGTTGTGCCATGCATTTATGAAGTGGTCTATCCAGTTGCCTCCTGAAAAAAGCACCTTTGGGACAACCATGACCTGGATGAATGAGAATCTCCATAGATATCCAGTGGGTAGTTTTTGCCAGAAACTGGAAGTAAATGCTGGAAACCATCAAGAACTGACAAAAATTGTGGTCATGTGATTGTGAAATGTTGCAAATAGCTGTAAAGCCGAGCTGGTTGCCAAGCATCTAAAATGCAATCGTGTAATCACAGGATGGGAGAGCTGCAACAGTTGTAATTTCAAAATTGGACTATAAGTAGTTTTGGGGGGAGGAAATCTGTCGTAACTTCAAACAGTCAGTAAGTGGTATTTGTATGTCGACGACTAGCTGTACACATTGCTCACACTTTGGATTAATATTAACGCTGTTCCTGGCCTGAATTTGTGGCTGCTTCACTCTAATCTGCCCTGTTTTAGTGTCAGCATATACATAGAATTGAGTTACAAGCAGTTGCAGGCAAAGAGAGGCAGAACCCTGGCATTTGCAAGTGTATTCACTTTCCAACAATGCCTTCAGGAGAGCAAGCTCTTTCCTGAAAGTATTTGAATGACAAATGAGTAGATGAAAAACAGTCCAGGCATTTAGATGCCACAAAAATGTAGTTAGTTTGTCTGGAGGCAAAGGCTGGATATTCAGGAAATACCCAGATATCATGGTCATGACTAGGGTTGGAAAAGTCACCGATGGTTGTTACTCTGGTATAGAAGGCAGAGGTGTAGCCAAATTAAGACCATTTCACCTTCATTTTTTGAGCAGCTAGGCATCTGACGTGTGCCGCACCTGTTCCACATGGTTACTGTTTGAAGTCCTCTAAACAGAGAATACAGTGTCAAAACAGTTTAAGAAAAACATGCCTGGAGCAGACAGTCTGCCAGTGCAGAAAGATATTCAATAGGGCAATGGTCCTCAAACTTTCCAGCTCTGTGGACCGGCAGTGGTAGTGGCTGATGGCAGCAGCAGTGGGGAGGGAGATGGTTTCACGTGTGCAGCCTAATCCCACGCATGCGCAAATGGAGCTTTGCATGCTCATCCACTGTTTGCATGGCCCAGTTCCCAATAAGCCATGGACCGACACCGGTCCATGGACCAGGGACTGGGGACCCCTGCAGTTGGGAATGCAGGATACCCTGTCTTTCCATAAGCCAATTTCCTATTATTGTGCCATTCCACCTTTCTGTTCCAGGAAAGCAAGGGCTAACCACTTTCCTTCCTGTAGGTATATGGATTTTCCTGGACACCCACTTGCACAAGAACATACCCCAAACTATTAAATGTTCAAAGGTAGAAACCAGCACCTTTAATTGTACTTAGAATTGTATTGTGTAATCACTGCACCTCTCAAAGCAATGGTGTACTATGGCAGCATCAAGAATAACCAGTACACATCAAGCTGCTGTATTTTGGACTAGTTGAACTTTTCCACTGGTGTTCAAGTCAACCCCAAGTACAGTAAATTATAGTGATTTAGCTTAGAAATTATGATTATAATCATATATAAACATGATAAAAAGCATTAGTCCCAATACATATATTTATATCTCTTTATAATGAGAAATGTTCATTTAGTCCTACATTTGGTTTATTTTCTTTACTCAGTTAGTGATCCATAAGAAAATCATTTCTGATTTGATGAATGCTAAGTTTGTCTGGGAATCTTCAGTCAGGGACTTTGTAAAAAGTCTATATAAGCGTTATTACTGGATCATTCATATTCATACATATTCATATCTTCACTAACACTCTTCAATAGCTTCTTAGAAAACCTTAAGAGTTGTGTTGATTCATCTTAGCTGGATTTATCTTTCTATATGAATGATAATTTCTGTCTTTAATAATGCTTTCAGTCTATTTAGACTGAACAGACTTTGAATTAAAAACCTGAAATTTCCAGGATAATCCAACAGTTCCCTTTGTAAAATATTTCATAAGATTTGCAGTCTCCTTACAGGAATATCTTAAGGGTCTGATATATCTGATATATATCCTATATTTTATCCTATTTTACACCCTATATTTTAAAATATGCATACTGTCAGCAGTTTCATTTTTGAATTCTTTAAGATACCATTTGGTAAAGTTATTTATCAATTTCTAGTCTGTTAATAAGATGTAGGTATTCATTTCTCCCTTCAGCTCATTAGATTCCCTTCCCAAAAATAACACTTCAGAAACAGTATGTGTGCACTGTATATTTTCTATAGTGAAATGAAATATTTCATTTCTCTGTAATCTCCTTAGTCTCTTCTGTGCAAACTGCTCACTTATACGTAGCCAATTTCTCAGGCTCTATTTCATTGTTGGTCCAAGCCATATGGTCTTCAGTATCTTTTTACTGAACCTCTTATTCTCTATATAAGTTTACTTTGTGTAAGTTTATATTTAATTATTTCTGCATTATTTAGATCATATTTCATTTTCAATGTTTTTTTTAAAACTCCTGAATAGCTTTCTTGACATCCTTATTAAGCCCATCAATAGTTTCTTTGACTTGATGGATGTCTCTTTTCTTGTAATATATTGTTTAACTGAAACCTCCCAATATAGATACTCCTTTGTCATTTGTTAGATGAATTTTGCCTCATTTTACGACTTTGGCGTGAACAATATTTTGCCTTTTTGATTTCATAATCCATGTTATGGGATTTATTTTGGGGAAAATAATTTTGCAGTCTTTGAGCACAGCTGAGGAGTATACAGCTCAAACACTTTTTAAAATATCTCCATTAAGTATGTGCTTCACTGTATGTTCTTTGTTATCTGAAAAATGTGGGCTCATTTGTAAAATATAAACTCTTGTTTCACAGCATGGATTCTGAAGCCCAGACAACTACTTTGAAGGAATTGATCAGGAAATTGGAGCCTGAAGGAACCCAACTCAAATGGTGAGGAATGAGGATGGGATAAAGGCAACAGCTTATCTCTCCCACGGTGACTCTTAAATTGGATTGATGGATGAGAGCATAAGTCTATGCCACCTCCTCTGAATTATACAAAAAAATATGAGTGAATTAGAAGAGAAGGTCAAATGAAAACCATTTAATCCTATGGGCCAATATTCTGTCATTGTTGAGTAAATGAACTGCTACTGACTCAGTACTTTATATGCAAACAGAATAGGTTTTACATCTTTTTTTTTTAAAATGGGTTAAATGTTCTGCAGCAAACCTGTTGTGGAAGACACAAGAAAGACATTGTTTTAAGTCTCCCGGAGATTTAAGAAACAACATATAAATAGCCTAGCTGAAGTGTTCAGAAACATTCTAAAGATATAAGGAACTATATAGAAATGTCACTAACAGTGCTTTTCCTTTATGCTAAACAAAAGATAAGGAGGTGAATTTTGGCAGCCTTTTGCAACAACCGTACAACTGTAAAAGGCTGAGAAAACCAAGAATTAGCAACTATATCAAGACACTTTTGAAAAATCTAGGTTCCAGACTTCAGTCAGGAATTCTGAAGGCCTAATTTCTCTCCTAAGATATTCTACATATCACAGAGACCCATTCAGCTTAGAAAAGAGTTTGGCATGCAAGGAAAACAGAGAAAGGGCTGTGCTAGTGCGCCATTACTAATTATGCTTGTTAAAAGCACTGCTGTACTTTCGAGTGTGACATTTTTTGTCTTTATTCAGCTTTTTCTCTTGCAGTGCATTCATACTTCTAAAGAAAAATGATGTTACTGTACTCCTAATAATATTCTCTTTCTTTTTAATCCTAAGAAATTCCCCTCATACATAAAGCATATAGATAGGATATGAATATCTCAGATACTTCCATTCTCTTGTTCTCTCGTTTGTATTATGAATAAACATGGTAGAAATAAAGGAATAACATTTGTAAAAATAAAAAAGGTATGGAGAGATAATGAATGGCATTGGTATAATTTAGAGCAGGGGTGTCAAACTCGCAACATCACGTGACATGTTGTGACGTATCGTGACTTTTTTTCCATTGCCGGCAATGGGGTGGGCGTGGTTTCGCCATGACGCATCCAGCCCGTGGGCCGGCAGTTTGACACCCCTGAATTAGAGGAAGCTATATATCCTTTTCTGATCTCAGACTTTTGATTGCTGTGGCTTACTATTTTTTTTCCTTCTTTAATGCTGCTTATCCTGAAAGAGAACAGTGCGATAGATAATAATGTCATTTAATTAATATCATTACCTTATAAATTATGAGTATGTTTATCTTTGTTCCAAAATGCCACAAATGGCTCTAGGGATACTTTATTTTATCAAGATCTTATGCTGAAGTTGTGCCTTTTAAAATAGAGTAAAGCAAACTTATTTAGCTGACTGAGTTATTGCAATGTTTCAGGAGAAGCGTGATGTCTCATTTGCTTTTAAATATTCAGTATTAAAAGACTTGTCTTGTAGTCTAGACTAGTTCTTTGATCAATTAGAATCCACTGGATTACCTTGTCAAATTGTTCTTGTTTATCTTCTCCATTAATCATACAACTTTAATCACAAATATAAAATAGCAGTGATATCTAAGAATAATATAAGAGAGCCAGTATGGTCTAGTGATTAAGGCACTAGACTGGAAACCAGGAGATGATGAGTTCAAGTCCTGTCTTGGCCATTAAGCTAGGTGACTTTGGCCAGTCATCCTCTCTCAATCCAACCCGCTCATAGAGTTATTGTCAGGAAAATAGGGTGAGGAAGGCGTGTTGAATACATTTGCCATCTTGAGTTATTTACTATACTAAAAGCAGGACATAAATGTATATTATTATATTATATTATTATATTATATTATTATATTAAATAACTTTTAGCATAGGGCACACATGACACCTATTTATTTATTGTATTATATATAAAACACCTCTCCTCTCATACATACACATATGAGTGAGATAAATATTTATTATTACTGTAATGTTCTACATCTGGATGTCATGCAATAGATTCCTGCACTGATACAGAGCACATTTTCATCATGACTGTACAGTGATTTTTAGTAATTTTTCAGTTTTATAATGAAGAGTCAACTACAACATCTTTCAAAGTCCAAATTTCTATTTCAGTGTAACAATTCTGGACCCTGAATTAAAACAGCCATTTTTGGTAGATATTGCCATCTGTCTATGAAGATTTTCAATCAACCAATTCATGGTTGTCCCAAAGGTGCTTTTCCAAAAGGCAACTGGTTTCTCTTGGTTTTTTTTTCTTTGAAAACATTTCATTTCTTATCCAAGAAGCTTCTTCACATCTAAAGAAGTTTCTTGGATGAGAAGCAAAACAAGAAAGCCCAGTTGCCTTTTGAAAAAGCACTTTTCAGATATTGCAATCTGCTTATTATATTTGGGTTATGTGATGTTTAGTACATTTATGGATTATGTATGTCATACAAATATGGATTATTAGATATGTCCAGATATCTAAATGGCTTTAGGTGATTTGTCCTCCTAGGTCTTTGTATCTGGTATTTAATCTACAACTTCCAATTGAAATATAATAAAAAGTACTAGGGAATAAAAGCTGTTTCCAAGCTAAAAAGTATATATACTTAATTCACATGTAATTTGCACATCTTTGGTTCTTACGTGTAGTACAAATGTTCATGTTCCATAACTACATGCCTCGCACTGTTGGATGACATCATCAAAGCTTCTAATGAACAGTATTTCTTCTCACTAAAGTATCTTTTGTGGGAAAATATATTTCCAACCAATGCCTGTTTGTATAATACAGCAGGAATTATATATATATATAAAAATAAACTGACCACCCCTGTGTAAGTCATGGAACTTATTCTACATAATAATGGTTGCACGTAGAACTTTCTATGGATATAGAAATAAATCATATATCTCTAACCAATTTTATTATTTCTAGCTCATGGCAATTTTTCAGCTTTGTTCTGGTTTCAGCAAAGAAGGTTTTTTCATTATAGGACAGATAGCAAATATTGTTTTATTTCATAGTTCATCTAGTTTGTAATAAGTTCATCAATGGTGAGGAGTTATAGAAACAACTCATTAGCACTAACCAGAAGGATTGCTTCATGACATCAAAACAATGGCTACATGAACTCATTGTCTAGTATCAGCAGGGGGATACCACACTGTCACCCTGCCATGTTACAACAGTTTATTTGTCATTGGTTTCCCACTAAGACTTTCAGATTGAGCAATAGTTTAAAAACACTGGCATGTTCCATTTGTTAGTAAGTTAAAGAAGACCAGCTGTTTATTATTTAGTCTGTGATCAGAGTCTAATATACATATCATGAATGTGTTTCCTATCTCTAGATTCTTGAGATCAGCGTCTTGAACTAGAAATGCGTTAGACAACAGAAAATGGCCAATTTCTAATAATTATATCAGACTTTGCAGAACAGACTCTGTGTCTGCCAAATGCAAAGGCAAATGACCTACATCTTTCTGCTATTCTTTAGAGTCTTACCTTTAGAATCCGTCCACAGTGTCTCTGTTCAGCAACATATATCTAGGGGATTCTTCAGTCAACCGAGGGAAGATGACACATATTAGGTCTCTTTTCTAATATGAATGTATTAGAATGTATTTTGAATGTATTCATACATATAATCAAGGCTTTTTTTCTCATAGAACGCTCAGAACGGAGTTCCGGCACCTTTTTTGGATGGAACCTTGTAAGGTAGGCAAGGCGGGTTGTATAACGTGTGTGAGTTCCAGCACCTTTTTTTTTTTTTTTTTTTTTACAAAAAAAGCACTGCATATAATAATTATAGGAAGGTAGAATTTTAGTGAGATGAAAAAAAGAAAAAGAAAATTCCTAAGCTCAAGAACTGTTTGACAGTGTGGAACCAATATCAATTATCTACAGCAATCAAGATCTCCTTCATTAAACAAGTTTAAGAAGAGGCTGGGCAGCTGTTGAGGAAACTTCAATTTGATTCCTGATTTGGAAAAGAGATTGGATTTGACAGTTTAAATGGAACTGACTTCCCTTCTTCTTTCACTTTCAGCTTCCAACTTCCGCAGAGCGTGACATTATCATGAATATACAAAGAAAGCAAAAACCTGTATCACTGGAAACTGCTAAATGCAACAATTTTGTAGCCCTGCAAGTGTACAATTTATAATAGACCCGGAAAGATATTAAAACTTAATCCCCTTTGATTTTAGGTGGATATTTATGACTTATGACTCCACTAATACATTGTATGGATGAATGGATAAACCTGCTGATTCTGAATTCAAATTTTAGGAGTGCTGATGGACACAATACCCGCAGAGTTTCCTGAAGGTCTTGTTCCTTTTCTCAGTGAGTGTTAGCACTCATCTCTCCTACTTTTGGCACCACTTGTTGTTTGGCCAGACAGAATCAATCAGCAGATGCATGTTAATAGCCTCTTCTTATGATATAGGTTTCTCCTATTTTTTTTTCCTGGTTGGAGTAGAAGATTGGTGAGCAAACTAGTAAGTAAGAAAGAAGAGTACCAGTTCTAATGGAACATTGGTCTTAGTAGATGCCTAATCATACTGAATTCCTATATCAGACTATTCGTGCTAATTACATGAGCCAGAAGACCTACAGTATATCATGAGCAAATTTAACCAGAAATAAATTTCAACTTAGTTCCTTAAGGAGACTTGTTAGGATTGCACTTGTAAGGCTGGTACCAAGAGAACACAAGAACCATCAAATGGATTTCAGATAGAATGTAATTGTCACATTGTTCTATGTCTTAAGATGATTAATCTATCAAACCTCCAATATATATCATATTATCTAAATTTTGAGGGACACACTCCATATCCACAAATGAGTTTGAATATTGACTTTACCAATATTGGGATTTTTCTTTTTGCTAAATATATACCAGAAGTTAAAATAATGAAAGTTTTAAGTTTTAAATTAAAGTAAAAGAACATGGTGGGTGGAGATGACTGGTAGACACTATGTGAAAACTGTAGCTTTGCACAATTTTGCCACCATTTGTCATACTTTAAAACAAAAAGACCCACATGCCATTGCTATATTTTCCTGTATCCAGCAGTTATCATATTGCTATGAATTTCTCTGGGAAATCATGAAATCACAGTTTGATTTGCTGCAGTAGAAAGCTACTACTTATTGCCTTTCTTCAGTCTTGGGGAAATATATAACTCACTCTGAGAAGGAAAGAGCCCCATGAGCAAATTCGTAACATATTTGAACAAGTACAGGCAAACAGAAAAATAACCTGAACCACTATGGATTCTCGTTTTTCACAGTCTCAAATCAGTTAAAATAATATTTTCACACATAAATGATTAAAATATATTTGAATTTTAAAGTAAACCTATTAATTTAAATAGGTGAGTAGGTATGTGTAAGATCAATAAAGTCCTGTTCAGGAATTCAATCTCAGTGGATATCTTGAAATTTCCTAGCTTAGCCTTCATTGATGACCACATTATAATTAAAATTATAACCTATATATAATTATAATTATACTTAAACCTAATTTGTTCTTTTGCTTCTGCTACCTGGAATTTTGGAAACAAAAATAACCATCTTCAGTTTGAAATGATCGTCAACCAAGAAGATGAACAATGTATAGAGGCAGCCTACCCTTGCACCTTTATACATTCCTGCTTTCCTTTTACATATTCACATTAACCTCACGGTATGTTTGTCAGTCCCACTAGGAACAACAGGAAGTTAGCTCTATAGGAAGGCTAGACTACTTTTATTGAAATTGTCTATAATAATAGAATCTTGCATGTTGGATTGTGCTGCTCTTCCTCCTCTTCTTCCTCCTTGCACTTCAATGAAATTAGGGAGAAATATATCTGATCTACTTCTGAGTTTTATTGTAATGGAATGTGGAAGGACCTTGGAGAAAGAGGGTAAGAGGAATGGAGGAATGGCTAGTGCAGATTTTCCAAGGAAATAGATAAATTAACTTCTTTGATTAGAGAAAAGACATTTATCTGCATTTATGGATGATGGGAAGGCTCTTATGGACTTTTTGTGACTGAACTCCTGGCTATGGGCAGAGTCAGCCTGCAATACTGCCTTCTAACCACTGTGCCACCACAGCATATATGAAGATTCTTCACTGTACTCCTGAAAGCCAGCTTTTTAGATAAGCAACCAAATTCACTTAAGAAGAGAAGGAATGATGTCAATGCTATCACTTTAATAAAGATGATTAGGGGTATGGTAAGAATTATTACAGTATATTAATGTAGAATTTAGAACTTTCTTTATGGGTAACTACATTTATTTTTCTTCATTTTTTTAGTACAATATTTTCAAGCTAGGTGTCAATCTAGAAAACATTTTTTGCTATTAGCAGACAATGGAGATTTCCTTTTTTTTAAAAAAAAAAGTAGCCATGAGAAAGCAACGATTCTGATTAAGTAAATTCTACTGAACTCTTTCTAGTAAGCATTATTCAAGTCATGAATGCTAATTTGTCCTGCAGGGGGCTGTGGGTAATTACCCAGAAAAACTATCAGCTTTATTGTGTTGCTACAAAATATATTACTAAATGGTGTGCACTTTGCAGAGAGACAACTTTGATGTGTGAAAGACTATGAAAAGAGAGGCTTAAAAGAAAAAAAAATTAAAGATCTCATGAGGCAGACCTGAATGAAAATAAGTGACCTTTAACTTCACAAAAAGAAAAAAAGAGAACAAAATATTCCAGGAGAGTTTTATTTAATAGTCAAATAACATTTGCATGCAAAATTATGCCTCACAGAAGTGCCACTGTGTCACCTACAGCAACTGTAGTTTCTGCATATTTAAACTTGTGTGGAATCCGAACCATCTTTGGGAAAAATGAAGCAAATGTGCCATCTTGGCTTCATGCCAACAATCACATCGAACTACTGACATTTAAAAGAAAAATCTAGATAATTTAATCTCATATTGGAATCCATACCACAATTATATTATTGTCCCAGTTCTGACACAACCTTGATTTTGCACTTTTTTTAAGCCTAGGTTTTTCTTCTTCTTCTTCTTCTTTAAATCATTTAAATTCCATTCACCAATAGAGCAATTTGCATTCACGAGCATATTCTTGGCTAAGTAAGATGGAGGAATGGAAGAGGAAGGAAGAGAGAGCAAAGGAGAAGAATGTGTCATGGTAGGACGTAAGGAAGTAAAGGTTTGTTATGTGATCTGGGTCTCTTTTGAGTTGATTACAAGAATACAAATGTTGCGCTGGAGCCATTTGTGCATCTGTTTTTAATTGATGTCAAACATTCTTATACGAGGACTAAAAAAAGAACACCCCACATTCTCCTCTCTTTAAACAACATTTTATAGGACCTCTGTACAATGCACATAAGATACCTTAATATTCTACGAGGAAAAATAAGAGTTTATAATCATTCTGTATTATATATCACTCAGAAAGGATTCAAAAGCCCATGTTCACCTGCATGAAACAGAAACCAGAAGCGATTAGTCTACAGCAGGAATAAAAAAGAGTAAGAAAGGAAGAGGGCCCCCTTAGGAACGGCAGCTGTTGACAATTCTCACTTTTGTTGGAATCATTGCTTTAATGACCTGGGTTTCAAACAAATGTTATCCATCATGTAATTACCTGAAATGCACACTATAACTCTCTATCCAAAAATCCCTCCATCCTAATCATACTAGACAATGGCCAAGTGTAAAATTGGTACTTTCGTTAGCGGGCTTGCTGATCAGTGAGAAAACTGCATAGACATTAGAACTGTGATGACAAACCAGGTTTCAGTTAGGTTATAACTGGTCACTTAACTGGTAGTGCAATGGTTAGAATGCAGTATTGCAGGCAAACTCTGCCTAAAGCCTGGAGTTCAATTCTGATAGGGCTCAAAGTTGACTCAGCCTTTCATCCTTCCGTGTTACAGTGTTAGGCTATATTTGTGATTCATGCCTAAATAAGTATAAGTTAAATTAAGTACATAGTGCACGAATGAGCATAAATTACTTTCACTTGCAAGATCCAATCTGAGTCGGTGACCGGAACCAAAGGTTTTGTCTTCCCAGCTTTTGGACTTGTGCTGGAGCCCATCTTCAAGGAAGTTCTCACTTTCACTTGCTTTGCAGTTTGGGAGTACCAATATAAGAACACAACACGAAACCTAAATCTGCAGCATTAGAACCAAACACTAACTAAATACATCAAAACAGAAACAGTGTGTGTGTGTGTGTGTGTGTTACCTGGTAGTATACTAGGAAAAACACTGGTACCGGATCACAATAGCCATTCCTTCTGCTTCTCCCAGTGCTCATTTTATCCCACTCATGTTCGCTTGCTAAGTAGTAGCAAAGATCATGTGACCTTTTGGCTAGGGTCACATGGTAAGGTGATTTTTTTGGGGGGGAGGGTTGGGTTAGCAAACTGTATTGGACCAACTCTTGTGGTTTCTGAGCTATAGATTATGGCATATTGCATTGTGGGAATGCCACCAGCTGTGGCTTGTTCAGTTAACCATGAGTGAACAAACCAAGGCATGGAGCAATTTATTTTCTTTTTAGAAGTTTATATAATGAATTTGGGCATGCTAAGAAAGAAGTTACAGTTGTGCCTCACATCTTAATTCCCCAGAGTGCCTCTGAGGCAGAGTTATTTTTGAATAGACGTGTACATTATTATATTATAAAGCTATGTAAAGCTTCATTGGACTTCTGAGAATCATTTTTTAGCCTTCCCTACAACCAAATGTACTTTGCCATTCTATCAGTTTCTTTATAAGGCTGGAAAGTATAATTATATTAAACCAGAAGTCTGAAAGGAAACCAGCATTAAGTATATTTCTTTGTGAAATCTTGAGTGGGGAAAGAAATCTTTAATATGCAATTGGCTTCAATTTTTTTTATATATAGTATAAGAGAATTTTTTTTAAAAAAAAAAGCTCTAAAAAAATTCAAACCATGATAATAATTTAAATTAATTTGAAGAGCTGTTTCTTTTATATCTTCCTTGGTGAGAAATTCTGACCACTATGTAACACTTGGATTTATTAAAATCATGGGGAAATAATATATTTTTTTAAAATGAGAATTTGTGATTATGTGTGTTTGGGAATATCATATTCCCGTTCCTAATAAACACATTTTTGCTAATCAAACTAACTCTAATGGTAACACTATATCCTCACTTCTTTAGAAATGAATGAGGCAGCCTGCTAATATTCAGATTTTACTACTCTATCCTGCTGGTATGTGCCAAACTTAATTTAGATCTCTCAAAGATCAGTGGAGCTAACAAACAAATCCACAGCCAAACCACAGAACAAACAGCATGATAAATGGATGAGTTCAATTTCACTTTGTTCAGCCAGCTAAATTTAAGAATTTGCTCAAAGAATTTCACTATTTTCTCTCTCTCTCTCTCTCTCTGCTTAATGAAAAATTAGTTTTTTATCCTTTCAATATCTGGATGCAGCTGATTAAAATATGGGTCTTGATTTAGTGCATTACGGAAAAGATAAATACGCAAGTCATAACAAATAAGATAAACAATACGCAATATGCAAGACTAAATCTATCTTCATAGCAGATCATCCTGCTGGACTATGATGTACCAATTAATTAAAACGAACCAGCCCTTTCCAAGTCATATTCAGCTGTTCTCAAACAACTGGGAAAAGTGATCAAATTTCTCAGCATACATATTTCTAAAATGACAGAAAAAAGGAACTTATGATCACATAATTAATGACATCTCTTAGTTTCACTTTTCAGGTCCGCTAAAATCTAATTTTTCATTTTCAATCAATATGAAATATGAAAAAATTGTTTTCTTCATGGTGGAAAGTAAAGAGAAAATTAGTAACATATGTATGGGCAGCAGACTTTTTCTAGGAAATGTGTGAATGAAATTCACATGTGTGATTCTAATACGAATGACATTTTTCAGCACTTTAGCCTATTGTAAATGTCATGAGGTGCTCTTGACTCCACTAATGATAAAAAATCATAATTAATATATATTCAAGTGTCTGTGTTAAGATGAAAAAGAGCATGTTGCTAGGATGCATGAAATTTAAGAAAATTAATGTCGATCTACTTTGTTTATTCTAGCAGAAACAGGAACACGACACAACTGCCCCCTTACATAGACTTTGTAAAGTACACTGGTAATTTTTTTATACAGCTGCTGTTTCCTTCAATCTATGATAAGTTCAAAATAGCTTCCCAGTAATCAAAACAATTAAAAGAATCTTTCCATGTGATTTTTGTAAATTCCTTATGTACCTTCCCAGAAGTCTGGACTATCTGAATTAATTTGCCCTGTTGAAATAAGCATAACTGTCGAGGTTTTGGAGGCAAGTTAGTCCAACTAATTAAAACAAAAGATCCCTTTACCCAAGATAGTAATTCTTTTGCAGTAAGTGTATATATTATGTGTCCTTTATTTAAAGAAAGAATACAATTGTATAATGAGATTAAAATATTTAGAATAGGGAAGAAGGCCACTGTAAGGCTTGGTATTGTTAGTGATAGAGTTAGGAGCAAGAGAGCAGAATAAGATGCCAGATGGAGCTGTTTATATCTCTTGATATTCCCAGTGCATTCTTGGTGCTTCCTTTCCAGGTGGAGATAATTCATATTTCTGGCTATAGAATTCGGATAAATAAATAAATAAAAGAAAGCAGTTCTCAGAGGAAGTGAAGTGAAAACAGGTCATGTCCAAATATGCGAAACCAAGATGATCATTAGTACTTCAGATTCTTAAAAATATATTAATATTGCTCTTTGCCGAAGCTGCTTCTGTTAATAGTAGAATAATCAAATAATGATTATGCTATGTCTACTTCAAATATTCAATTGAACATGCAAAATGCTTCAAAGTAGCTAATGGATTATGCAATGAATTGAATTAGATGTGTTCTTATAAATGGGTTGTTCAGAAAAGTCAGTATATGATTTTAGTTTTATGAGATGGAAAATATGATTCCCTACTCATATTTGGTTGCTAATGTCCTGTTGTACACATAGAACCAAAGCTGGTTGCAAAGTTGGAAAGCCTACTTATTAACTCAATTTATCTGAATAGTTTGCACATTATCCAGCACAAGTGAACAGTCTGAAATGATAGTTGAACACCACGAGTAGCCTCGGAATAGTTCATTGAAAAGAATTCTCCATGTGCAAAGAAGCATTTTATTTGGTTAGGATTCCTTTTGTGTAAAAACTGTCAGTAGCTGCATCTGACACTTCCTGATAAAAGTCAAATGGGCATCCATTAAAGTGGTCAATGGCTTACTCATATCGCAGTCCCCATGCATTTGTACAAATGAAAGGAGCCTAGATTATCCCAAATTAGACACACAATTTGTCTTGTCTATTCGGTTAAGTTTCCATTTTTGTATCTACAGTCCTTATACTTGTTTTTTTCTACTAAAAAAAAAAGCCTTTCCTCATATAAAGAATGTGAGTTTATTCTGCTTAAATTAGCAGCAACAAAAGTTACACAAGATTTATTCTACTGAAAGTCAGGCTAAGAAAAGAAGGGGATCCTGCTGATGTATGAACTGTTCGAAGATATGTATTTAAGTAGGAATCACTTCTGTGGAGGCTGGAGTGAAACAAAGCTCTTGCAGAAGATTAAAAGTCCCTGGGTCTGATTCCATTTGCACCAGCAGAGATCAGGATTAACACCACAGGATCCAATAGTGTGTGTGACACATTAAGCAGGCTAAACTTGCTCCTACTGAGCATTGGATTAATGTTTTCCATGATCACAGTTTAAGTGAATATTTCACCTTTGAAAGGTTGTGTCAATAGCAGAAGTACAAAACAAGTGTTGCAACCAGCCAACAGGATTGGTCTTAATTTCCCTGTCTGATAGAGGAGATAATACTAAAATAGAAATACCTGTCTTTGAAAAAACCATTTTGTTATTCCATATAATACAGTTTCCTGGCTTTCTTTGTACATTTCAGTGTTTTTTAAGAGAGAGGAGGTCATAACAATTTTAAACCGATACAGAAGGTTAGACGCCTATTGATTTACAGCCTCGACAATTATTGAAAAAAAACAAAAACAAAGCTGAGGTGTGAATCTCTCAATAATAAGCCCACTTTTATAAATACAATTTAAATAAATAAAATATGTTTCTGCTGGTTCGCTTTCAGCAAATGTAAAATAACCTATTCTTTCTGGGTGCTAATTCAGATCCAACTTTCCCAGAACACATCAATTTCAACAAATGCAGCCACATTCAATTGTTCCCACTGGCTGTAAATTGAGGAGAATCTGATTTTGAACCCTAAAATTGTGCTGACACATTTTGTCAAGTTACCATCATGACCCCTCTGACGGATTTACACTGAAAGTTTTAGTTTGTACTACTGAGGAGGCATTGCATCAAATGGCACATTATTTCATGTCGAGCTTTTTCTTTACAAAAGATTGTATGGGTTCTTTTAAAAATATAACCAATATTATTTTAGAATATTGCTCCAATGATCACTGCTAAGCTTGCCATTAATATATAAGAAGTGGTGATTAAACACGTCCTTTAAGCACCTAGATAAAGTTTATAAATACCTGTTTTAGAGGATTAGTCTGTTCTTAAAAAAATTGTTAGATATGATCAATCCAATGGAAACTGAATTCTCAATTTGGGAGCTGCTATCTGTGTACCATAGTTCCCTTGTGTTCTTTAGCAAAGGACTCTACTGTTTACATTCACTTAGAAGAAAATAACTATTACATGTTTGTATTCTGTGTATTAACTTACTGAATTTGGGAAGGTTTCTCTTTTTTATTTGCTTTTTCTTTTTTTTAAACTAAATTATATGAAAAATAATAATGTGGCTTCTACTCCACTATTTGCTGCTGTTTTATCTAAAAAAGATTTAATACTCTTGAATATAAAATTGTGCACAGTTAGTTGGGAGTTCGAACGAAGTTTGTAAATGTTTAAATCTTCATATCTCATTTTTTTATATAACTGAAGGGAATCCTGAAGGTAAAAATAATGTATGAGCAAAGGAAGCTACTGCTCATAAATAGCCCAGCAGTATGTATTTTTGAATTGTCAAATAAAAAAGGGGGCTTAGAAACAATAAGATCCATAAAACCAGATGAGCGTTTTTCAAACTATGTTTCACAGAACCTTACAGCTTCATAAGAATTTGGTGGGGCTTAATGAGATATACAACTAATTTCCTAGCTTTGTCTCTTGATCAGGGGTTATGGGAATTTATTTTTTTTAAATGAACAGGTTCTGTGGCCTGAAAAAAAAAATGAAACCCTTGCCTTATATCCTTATGAAACATATAATTGAATGCATACCTTAGAAGGACATGTTTGTTGATTCGATATCCTGTAGTATAGTAGTTATATTTTGCAAGAAAAGCTTAAAGATATTGCATGCCCACAAGTAGGAAATGTTTATTCTCCATGATTTATTTTGCAACCTACAAAATACCTAACAAGCTATATGGAACATATGCGTATCACTTCATTTGTGCTTTGATTAAAGAAGACAAAGTTAAAAGTATTCCAACAGAAATCTATAACTTGTTATTCAAATAATATGCAGGGCTTACATTGAAGAAAAAGAACTTAAATTATAATTCTTTATTTCATGTACAATGAAGTCAGCAATCCCAATTCTTAATAATTTGCTCATGTGATTGGTAGTTTTTACATTACTTTAATGATTCATTTATATGTAAATAGGGAGTCATATTACAGTGATTTTATAGGAAAGGACTGTCAGCATCTCCAGAGAGCTGAATGAATGACTTTTGAAGACACTTTCTTTTTAACTCAACGATTCTATTTTCTTCCCTCATATGTATTGTCAGCCTAAGAAAGAGAAAAGCCTCCAGTTTAAAAAGGGATACAGTGATCCACTAAATGAGCTTTTCTTGCTCAACCATTTCAGAATAACTGAACAATATCAATAAAAATACCTACAGAATGTCAGGAGGAAAAACCCACATCTCAGTATTTGGATATCTCAAGGCTTATCTCTTTATATATGTTCATCTCAGTGTGTTTCAATCATCATCTGGAGCACAACTTTAGATCTCCTGACCTTGTGAAATTAGGTGTCTAGTTCACCGTGTCTACTAATTGGAAATTGGAAAAGGAGAAATACTGCATCTTCTCCCTTCTCGCCTTCTAGTTGATTCTACACAGGGAGTTGGGTGTATATTGCTGCTGTGTATTTTATATATATATTACATTTTATTGTTTTGTATTTTTCTGTATAGTTTTGGTGGATGAAAACTTCAACCATGCAGATGTTTCCTAGATTTTATATTTGATGCACTCATTAAATATATAACATCTAGGAAACATCTGCATTTCTCTGAATATCTAAATTGGGTTGATGTTATTTTTTATTATAAAAAATATCTTGCATTTAATGCCCTAAACAGCAGCATTTAAAATGCATATAGTTCATTCTGATGGGGGAATTTTCTATCCAGCATTTCTACATTATAGCACAAAATGTCACAAATGTCAGTTTTTAAGAAGAGACCGGACAGCCATTTGTCTGAAATGGTATAGGGTTTCCTGCCTGACCAGAGGGTTGGACTAGATGACTTCCAAGGTCCCTTCCAACTTTATTATTATTATTATTATTATTATTGTTGTTGTTGTTATTGTTATTGTTGTTATTATTATTATTATTATTATTATTATTATTATTATTATTATTATTATTATTATTATTACCTCAGTAGCTGGGAGAGTGATAGGTAATAGTGGTTCATTGGACTATTGAATATAAATACTAATAATACACCTCTCTAAACTACAACATATTGCTATTGATTGTTTCCTTTACTGAAGGAAATATAAAATAAGTTTCAGGTTTAATGGCCTTACAAAATTAGGAAGTAGCAAGTATCCTTATTATCCATTGCAATGGATATACAACTATAAATCAAAGAAATGATTGCTACCAAGCTTTTGGTGATTTCCAAAGTTAAATCAAACCTAACCTGCAGCTATTTCTGCACAGAACAGCTGGACAAAATTATTATATTTCCTGAGTTGACCATTTTTATGTAAGGCTGCAGCTATTATTTTGTTGCTTATTGACAGGAAATGGGGGATTTATAAAGTCTGGCTCAATGCAAATATTTAGAGATTTGTTTTTTCTCCCCCAAACTCCATTCAAAACCCTTCCTTCTGAGCTTCTGAACAGTGAAAATCAAACTTTTGATAAGGTTGTTTTCATTTGAAAACTGGAATTCATGGCTTTCTTCCAAAGGGAAACTCTATCGGTCACAGACAATTTATGAAGAATAGCTTGCTTGTTAGTGAAGCAAATATATGTAATCTTATGAAATTATTAATGTCATAATGTTAACTCTTGTCACATAAATACAGTTAGGAGAGCTGACACAGCAACTGCATCCAAATGATTGGGTCTTTGTTTATGCACTCAATCTGTCAGTACAATATGACAATGAACAAAAGAGATACACACTCTTTTTTAAAAATTAAAACTTGATGAGAGATTAAACAATTTCAAGCACTTGGCTAGACTCTGCAGACATAACTTTCCTTCCTTCCTTCCTTCCTTCCTTCCTTCCTTCCTTCCTTCCTTCCTTCCTTCCTTCCTTCCTTCCTTCCTTCCTTCCTTCCTTCCTTCCCTTATAGAAGCTTTATTACAAGATAAATGATAACATTTGTGAAATTACTCTGTCCAAACTGTATGTTAATGAGTAAGATGCCAATCGCACAAAAGTATACAAAACTTCATGAGTCTTGCATTCATTTCATTGTAAACTGTAAAGGGACATTTGTTTTCTTCCTGCCTTCATAAGATATTTATTTACTGCTTTATGAGATCAAATCAACATTAAAACATATATAACAGTTAAAATGCATGCATAGAATTTTAGATAAAACCAAGGCAATTAAAACTGTGAAGAAAGTATCAGTTGTTTGTATAAATTAAAGCATGGATAGATAGAAAGAACCAAACCTTGGGTCAGAGACAATAAAACCCCTGACTTTATTGTGCTTGCCATTCTTTTCTTTCTTTTTTTAATATGTTATTGATTTTATTGATTTTTTTTTTATTGTTGTGACTCACTCAGAGTCAGTGAGAGTCAGAAAAACAGGTGACAACAAGATCTGACAATGGATAACAGCAACAACATTGAAGAAAGAGACAGTGGGTTTAATTCTGGCTGCACTTTGGAACAAATGCATACAAAGCCAGAAAAGAGAAGACAGCAACAAACAGCAAATGCTGCTTCTGCAAAGAAGCTGAAGAAACAAAACATCTGGTAAACTGCTGCAATAAGATCTCACAGATTGATTAGAAACAATGACATGACGAAATATCAGCTATGATGAACTGGAAGATCTGTAAGAAATATCATTTGCCTGAAAGCAAGAACTGAGGGGAACCACAAAGTAGTTCCAGGCACATCTGGAATGTTAAGAGTATGGTTTTAACAGACTCAGAAAATGGTTGCCATTGTGGTCATGGCCAATCACACAAAACTAATTTACCAGAAAGGAAATGGGTACATTTTTTTCTACCTGTCTACCCCAAAACTTAGACCAGACTACAAACCAAAACCATAGAGGTGAGGACTACTTTTATTGTAACTGCAATAGTGACACATCTTTCAGGCGTAAATGTGCTTCTACCTCCCTCACATTATCTTCGTGTGAATAGGGAGGGGTCTGAAAAGTTATTTTCAAATTATTTTTCTTGGCCAAGGCTCAAGCCCCTCTTATTTACTTTGATAGCAACCCTTCCTCCTGTCCTTCAAGGCCATTCCTTATATTCTCTACACTATCACTTCTCTCAAGACTTCCAAGATGGCCACAATTGTCTCAACTTATAATAGGCTGAAGATATCTTTTTTTTTTTAAGAATGCCTCTAGGTTCTGTAGATCCTATTTGCACTCTTGGTTATATAGTATAGATTATGCTCCAAAGCCTATTTCTAAAAGAGAAATAAGGCCAAGAACTTGAGAAATCTTAAAGAAGAGAATGCTTATGGATCATGTTTAGAATATTTTTGCTCCACTGTGGGATGATTAATTGTTACAAAGTTGGGGACATTTTTCTAGGTCAGTGTTATTTCCAGGAAAGGGCCTAAATCTCTTCTCTTGGAAATCTTGCAAAGATTCCATTTGTGATCTCTAGGGATGGGTTTAACAAATTTTAAATGGAAATAAACAAAATCTCAAAACAAAAGTGATAGGCTGTTCTCTTAACTTATGTTCAGGCATTATGAGGAGACTCAAAGGTGTGCCACCAATATTCTGGAGAACTGGTTCCTCTTGCATGCCACATGACATCAGTTTCCCTGAAGGCATCTGCATTTTTTCAGTTAATATCTGCAGGAGATAAGCTGCAGCAACCTGGCAAAACCACATGCCACAGGATGCGTGTAAGCTATTTTCCCACAGGTGTTTCCATTGAGCTTGTGACTGCATCAGGAGGCAGGACTTAATTGTTAATGAAATATTCTGGTTTAGGTAGTGCTTGAAATGGGTTGTTTCTTTATAGCCATTTTAAAAATTGTTTTTTTGTTAAGGCATGCAAATTAGCTAAACACAGATAAAAGAGGACTTCATAAACTACATTTCTATTTCTCTTTGAATCCAATAATACAAACCATTCTAGTACAATGCACTTAAAGGTATTATTGTCGGATGCAGAATTGAGCAACTCTGGGTTCCTTATGGGCACATTATTTCCACAGACCAAAATAAAACTATTCCTCTGTTAACTTTATACAACATTCTGAATGTTTTCTGTATTTAAATTGAACTACAGTAGTTACGGTATATAGAAATCTAATAGCAAACCAGATTTTGGAATTACTGGTGCAGTTTTCAAACCAACTTTAATAAATTGTGCTCCTTTTGGCCTTGGGTCCACGTTAGCTTTGCACCTGAGCAATGATGTCCTGTCAGAAGGTCAACAACCATGTGGGTGCTAAATTTTCAGATGCTGTGATTTTGACAGGGCTGGCAACAGCTGCAGTCACAAAGCATACTGTGAATCTGAAAAACATGAAGTGTTTCCCCGTTACTAAGCTATGTAAAAACCCTGGTTCTGACAAACGCCATATCTGAATCTACATCACTTTTCCATGAATCTAGATGTTTGTTGGAAATGCTTTCACAATGCTCATATTGTCATAGATATATATTGGATCATCCCATCCCTAGCTTTTGTACCTTACTAAAGGGCTGTTCCACTTCATCACTGATAAATTGATAAACTTTATCAAATAAACACGCCTGGTGACAGGAGATTCCTTAGCACTAATTGAAGTGATTGAGAAAGGATCTATAATTGCATATTACCAGCCAGTATTTATCACATTACTGTCCTATAACATCCTGGAGTCAGGAAGTTCAAGTGATCTAGACTGAATGCTTACCATGAAAATTTGACAATATTCCAAATGACATAGGAACTCCAAGTTCAAGACAGTCAAATTATAATAATTAAGTGTTAATTTACCTGTAGATGCTTGAAAGCATTACTTATCCATTTTACTTATAAATCCTACTTACTTTTTTTAATCTGTTTGGGAAAAATGTCAACATTTTTATCTAGAAACTCTGAATTTATGCCAATGCTTTTCATAGACATTTATAAAAGCTGCATTAACTTGTTTCTAATGCTGTGAGATACAATGATAGATAATCCCACTCTAAAGAAATTACTTTCTGAAATCGTGAGTTTTGCATATACAGGGACACTGCTTTAGATTCATTTCTTTTCATTTTCTCCGTTATTCTAAAAATATACTTACTTAATCTATTGAAAATTCAATCACAAAATATTCAGATATTCATTGTTGCGAGGCTATCTACTTAGCCTTATTTAAATATGACATACATACATTTACCTGACTGAACAAAATGTCACTATTAGTTCCATGTTTAATGTAACCCAACTGAACCATTTACATTAAATATTTTTGTTTTCCTTGAAGCTAAATTCTGTTGGCTGAATCCAGAATGATATGTTAAACAAAGTAATGCAGGTAATCTCTTTGCAAAATTATTATTTGATTATTTTTACCTGACCCTTTTGTGTTGTCAGTGTTATGGGATCTATTCTGATGAAAACACAATCCAGTAAATACTTAAACTAAAGAAAAGCATCTTAACCACAAAGAAGTTCTGTTGAAATCTTACAACATCTGGCTTGAATTAAGATTTCAAGGTGAGGGCTCCACAACTTCATCTACAGGATGAAAAAAAGTGTTTGATTGCTTACACATTATTTTGAGGTAGATAGGACGACTTAAGTGCTAAGCTTGTTATGGGCACTATTTGTGTTCCCTCAGACAAAAGTATGCAAGATGAATTCTAGCTTTAGATTTAACAAAACAAAGCAGAAACCCTACTTTCCTCAGTCTCCATGATGAAACCAAGATTCATCACACTCACTTTTTGAATGGGAATTGCAAAACCTCTTTGTTGTTTTTAAAATTAGCTTTGAACTGTTGCATTCCGATCATGATAGATGGCTATTTACATCCTATCCATATGTATAATCTTTCTTTTCAGCTATAGCCTCAAATATCCTCATTTGTTGTGTGGAAAAATACATGTCCTGTGTTTAAAGTGGGTCTTGTTTTATTTTTCAAGAAATGACTCCAAAAGCTTCCCTTTTCAAAAGAGGACAGAATAGGTGGCTGCTAGGTGAATTCATATCCTTGAAGGGATTCAGAACGCAGAACAATTGTCATCTCTTTTCTTGGTGACAGAAACTGTAATTAATGGTTTCTCCTGTTGTGGCTAAGGAGAAAGGAAAAGGATGGAGTTGACAGGCATTTTATTAATAGCTTCTACCACCTTATTATACATAAAACGGCTTTCTTACTGGCTCTGATACTTCATTGAAAGATTTTTTTTCCAGAGAGGAAATGTTTGAGGATGGATAAAAAATGAAGGCAATCTATCCAAGACTGCTGAATGTTGGGTCTTCAATAATAAAATTAAAGCCATTGTGACAGTTCCTATTGTGCCATTTAACCATCTGCCTCCTACTGGCACAATCAATAATGACATCTGTGGGCATGTTGTCACCCTCACCTAGTTCTTCTGTATGTGACAACAAAACCTGTCAATATTGTGTCTCATGGCTGCTTTACCAAGAAGATTTATCATTCAACTAGGTGTGGTATAGATTTGAGTGACTGCTCCCCTATTGTTATAGTGGGAACCTACAGGGAATAGATATTCAACACGAGGCACAAGAAATTAGACATGCATCAACCAGAAGTGACAATGAGTTGCCCCACTAATCCATGGGGTGCAGAGGAGTGGAAGTTTACTTGGAGGACTTGGCTATGCTTGGGAAATTAAAGTGACAGAAAGGGAATGCAGAATTCAACAGTACATTGCTCCGTTAGCCATTGCACAAATGCCAGCAAATCATCTAATCCTAACAATGGTACGTGTAGCTCCATATCCGCTAATAAAGAAAGAATGGAAAAGTATTTCTGAATGAACTAGGCTTATGACAGAATAGGAAGTGATGACCACATCATTGGTAGGGGGCAAAGTCATTAGAATATTCATGTCTGCTCAGACACCATACAGGAGGGAAAATGTCATCCTTGGAGAATGGCAAAAAAAAGCATTTACATGCCTATTAAAGTGAAGACCGTATTTCCATAGCCTGTTGGGAGAGGACGGGAAACTCTAATAGCAGGTGTCATAGCATTCTCCCATCTCATAGACAATGGAAAAACCTTGCTGCTCCATCTTCCGAACAAAGGTATTTGTATTTTAGTGTGCCTGTTCAATTTGAGTTCATGTGGAAGAAACAGAAATCATGAGCAATGTTAGAGGAGTGCCAGGGTTAACAGTGGACCACTGCAAGATGGAATCAAAGTCCCGTAAAACTTCCTGCAGATGGACTTCTCTTTTTCTTATGAACCTGATGAACTATGTTCAGATGTCTCGGAGGAAATACTTCACTTGGCAGCTCTTAACTAGGAAGTTATGTGTGACCAAACCATTGCAACTAAATGCTATTAACGGAATGCAGCTGAATACAAATACTGATTAAAAGGAATCGGTTTTCATATTAAGCTGGGAATTCCTCAGAACTTGGCATGTAAGGGGAAGTCTATTGTTTGCATGGGTAAAGTGCCCCATCTTTCCCCATGTTGACATCACATTTTCATGGCACTGAAACATACCATCTAGCATTTCCCATAATCCTGCCTTCTATGCAGAAAAGCAAACATTTAGCCTTGAATGTTTTACGTTGTCACTGGTGGTAGGGTGAGTTCAATGTTGTTGGGGTTTTTTTTGTTTTTTTTAATAAGTGTTTTACCACATGGATTCACAATAGTGTAATCAGGGGGAAAAATAGTCCACTGCAACTCACATAATCGTCTATTTAAAAGCAAACAAGATATTCAATAGCAAAGGTCTCCGTGTTTTATTGGGAGCACTGCTAAGATTTCCCTTCCAACAAGGCACCTTTGCTACTGAGCCCTGTTGTGTCACAACTGGAAATCCTGACAGATTTATGTCCTTTAGTTCATTAACCAAACACCCTTAACCCCCTCCTGCTTAGGAGTTCTGAGATGGATTTATTTATTTTTTTATTTTACCACATCCTGAAGCCACTAGCTTCGAAGGCAGCTGGAAGTGTGCTGTTTCCACATTGATCTTCCAGCAACCATTCATTTTCCCTAGATTTTTTTTTTTAAATGTAAGCTTCCTTGTTGGGAATATGCTAATGACATCTGCCATGATTAGTGATTTTCTTTGAATCGCTATTCCTCTGTGGGCAAAGTAATCAGAAAGGGAGAAGAGGAGATTTACTTCTTCCTTGTATGCCTTCCTTCAGCCATCTGGTCTAGCTTAATTCATTTGAATAAGATCTGCAGTTTGAGGTTCTTTACTGTGGCATTCAGAGGCATTTTAAAGCTTAAAAAGGAGTTAATGGAGATCTGTCTCTGTCAGCGGCATGGCCCTGTGATGGCTCGCCTTCTGATGGCTTAGAGGGCCAGATTAATTTTATTAAAATGAAGAAAAGAGGTGAGGGGAAATAAATTTCAATGCTCCTTAACAGCTTCATTATTTTAGATGCCTTTTGTGAGGGCAGTTATTATCTGGAACATAAATGCCAGAAGATAAAAGAATGCATTTTAGAAAGCAACAGTTTAAAAAAAAAACCTGGCATCGTTAATCTAAAATTACCTGGATGGAGAAGAGAACAAAAACGATGATGGAAGAATTATGCTGTTAAAATAAGGGCAAGAAACAGTTCCTCACTTGTGAAATATAGAAAGAGAAAGACAGTAAGCAGAAGAAAGAGAGCGGAAGAATAATGGAAGCTGGGAAGAAAAGGTTAGAAAAGAAAAATACTATTATTGTAATGGGTGTGACCTGCCTATATCTTAATTCCAGTTAATTTTTCTCTCATTTAAAAATATGCCTGTCGCAGGGAGATCCAGATCAAGTTTGTAATATTGAATAATTATGGACAAAATACTTCGAGGCTGACAACATCAAGCACACTGAAGTCAAGAAAGTTACTATTGAATGCATCATGAGAGTGAAGAAGATCCTAAAGTTCAAACTTTGTGGATGAAATACATCAAAGTAATTAACACCTGGGCAGTTCCAATCATTAGACACTTCCTGGAAAGGAAGATCAGAAAAATGATGACAGATCATGCCCTTCATCCATAATGTTGACAGACTCTACTTACATGGAAAATATGAGCTAGCAGTGTGCTGCAGCTGCCAAAAAAGCCAACACAGTGCTAGGCTGCATTAACAGAGGGATAGAATCAAGATCATGTGAAGTGTTAATACCACTTTACAATGCCTTGGTAAGGCCACACTTGGAATACTGCATCCAGTTTTGGTCACCACGATGTAAAAAAGATGTTGAGACTCTAGAAAGAGTACAGAGAAGAGCAACAAAGATGATCAGGGGACTGGAGGCTAAAACATATAAGGAACAGTTGCTGGAATTGGGTATGTCTAGTTTAATGAAGAGAAGAATGAGGGGGGACATGATAGCAGTGTTCCAATATCTCAGGGGCTGCCACAAAGAAGAGGGAGTCAAGCTATTCTCCAAAGCAAGGCAAGACAAGAAGCAATGGGTGAAAACTAACCAAAGAGAAAAGCAACCTAGAACTAAGGAGAAATTTCCTGACAGTTAGAACAATTAATCAGTGGAACAGCCTGCCTCCAGAAGCTGTGAATGCTCCAACCCTGGAAGTTTTTAAGAGGAGACCAGGCAGCCATTTGTTTGAAATGGTATAGGGTTTCCTGCCTGAGCAGGGGGTTGGACTAGATGACCTCCAAGGTCTTTTCCAACATTGTTGTTGTTGTTGTTGTTGTCTTTTCCAACATTGTTGTTGTTGTTGTTAATAATAATAATAATAATAATAATAATAATAATAATAATAATAATAATAATAATAATAATAATAATAATAATAATAATAATAATAATAATAATAATAATAATAATAATAATAATGAGTGTGGAATGTTGCAAGTACACCAGACACTATCTGAAGGATAGTGAATGAGATGCACTGAAGCTAATATACCAGAAAGGGTTACTGTGCACTGAAGGGACCAAACTGGCCTACAACAAAGTCCAAAGGAAGAATAGAAAAGAAACATGGCAAGACAAAGTATTACATGGCCAGCACATTAAAAAAAATAACAAGACCTGGCAATGGATAACAGCAGGAAAATTGAAGAAAGAGACACGGGCTAATTCTGGCTGCACAAGACCAAACCTTAAGAACAAATGCACATAAAGCCAGAATTGAGAAGACAGCAACATTCAGCAAATGCCCTCTCTGCAAAGAAACAGCGATAAGCAGTGAAACATTTCAAATCAGAAAGAAAAGAAGTCTAATTGACATGACTCAATTTCCAGCGGACCACCTACTTAGCTGCTGCAAGAAGATGGCACAGACTGAGTACAAACAACGGCAGGACAAAATAGCAACAATGGTGGATTTCAATATCTGCAAGAAGTAGCATTTGCCTGCAAGCAAGAACTGGTGGGACCACAAAATAGACAAAGTAACAGAAAATGAAAAAGCTAAAGTACTCTGGGATTTTAGAATTCAAATCGACAAGCATCTCTCATTCAAAATCCCAGACTTAACAACTGTTGATAAGAAAGACAAAAAGATCTGGATAGAGAACATTGTAATACTTCGAAGACAGCAGAATAGAAGAGAAAGAACTGAAGAAAATCACAAAACATACCAGCTTCCAAATAGATGTAAAACGGCAAAAGAAAGCAAATATTGTACCAATAGTAATAGGTACTTTGGACGCAATTCCAAAACCTCTGGAGCACCACTTGAACACAATCAGCATTGACAAAAATCACCGTCAGTCAATTGCAAAGGCAGTTTTACTTAGAAGAGCTTATATCCTGCAATAATATCTTTAATATTATTAAATAACAATATCTGCCTATCCATGGTCCTTAGGAAGGACTTGATAGGTGGACAAAATGCCAACTCCAGTCTAAACGTCTGGCTGACTGTGCAACCCACAATAATTTATTAATATTCTATGCTGCCTAACTCTCAACAACTCTGAAGACTGACTGAAAAATTCTGAACAGAAAGTAATAAATATTGATACCAGATTTTACCTACTTGAAATGAACATTTGCTGTGTTTCTCATTAAACCATTATGAATTGGTTGAATAATAGTGGTTGGTTCACTGAAATTAAAAACACAGCTTTTCAGCGTTCTGTTCAAAGTCACTAATTCTTAAAGTACTTACATTTAATGTTTGTTACTTAGCATCAAGTTTTACTTGCCAAGAACCTGAGCTATAACAGTATTCAGCGTACAAATTGTAAGTGGAAATTTATTTTAAAAGTGGGCTACAGTCTATTTTGTCTGAACAGCAGTCATCTACAGTTTTTCTCTAAAGCAGGCAGAAGTCGGATGTCAAATCAGTTATGTTTCATGCCTCCTGTAATGACTTTAGACTGAGCAGAGAACTTTTTCTTACTTCCTTATGTTTCATATGGGCTGTTGGCTTCATTTCCTTTCTCCCATGTGTCTTTAATATTTTTATATTGCACAGTTTGCTTAACAACAACCATAACAAAATAAAATAAAATAATAAAATAAATAAAATAATAAAAATGCTGTGCAAAATAGGAAGTGGGACTTTTATGATTTAAAGGAAAGTTCCAACGTATTAGCACTGTGCTGAAGTCTCCTATGAGGTAGAGACACCTGGCCTTGGTAATAAGTATTGGGTAAATATGTTGAAATTCAAAAGATCAAATGCTCGCATTGCTGACCTTGAAAAGTGTCATGGGTACTCAAGATACTTTGGCCTGTCAAATGCTAATAACTGGGTAAGAATAGATATATTATATTGAAACTATTGAATTTTTTTCAACTTGTATACCAGAGAAACGAATTTTTCTATGTGAAGATGATTAACCCCCTACCCTCATCCCTCAAAAACCTGCATTGTAAACTGGATTCAATTGGCTTTTGCATGCATACCATTTTCTGCTATCCACAGCTGAAGTAAAGAAAATAACATTTCCTTCCCATTATTGGAACTATTTAATGTATATGAGAGAGTTTTCTAAAATGAAAAGAAGAGTAACTCAGTGTTCTCATGTCTCTTCTGAGGTCTCAGAGTATGTGTGTATGTGTGTGTGTCTGTATGTGCATGCTTTGTTTAGTTTTTGTTTAGTAAAACTGAGCATTTTGGTACATAGGATATTGGAAGCTGAATGGTGACATTTTATTTCAGAAGCTGCTATTGTGTCAGTACCTACGATGACATGCTGCATATCCTACCTTCCCAATTCTAATAAATTATGATAAGTACGCACACACACACACATACCATAAGCACACATCTCTTTATTTGTCTCTCATCTGTTGAAAAAAAAGAAAATAATCAAAGTGCATCGTTGTGGTGTTAAACGTTGTAAGAAATGAAAATGGAGTTACTTGAATTGTCATAGCTGATGGTGTAAAATTTATTTATTTGTTAAATTTATTTGCTGCTTATCTCACCATGGAGCTACTCTAGATGACTTACAAAGATAAAAAGGAAGAAATGAAAAGAGTGCAAACAAAACAGGAGTCAAATAATGGGGCAATAGAATGAAAAATGAAAAATAAAACAAGAATACATCAATATGATAAAAAAGATGGATGGATGAAGAGCAGAGAGCAAGGGTGGGGGGGGGGAGGTAGAATCTGCCATCAATCCAGCAGCCACGTCCAGTGTGGAATTCCCCCATTTCATCTTGGCAGAACCAAGTCTTCATGCTTCTGCAGAATAATAGGAGGGTGGGGGGAGATCTTACCTTAAAGCAGGGGTAGGGAACTATGGGCCTTTTATGACTTGTGGACTTCAGCTCCCAGAATTCCTAAGCCAGACATGTTCATAGTCCAGAAAAGCAGATTTTAATAAAGCCATGTTGAAATCCACAAGTCATAAAGGGGCTATAGTTCCCCACCTCTGCCTTAGAGGGTAGAATGCTCTAAAGCAGGGATGTCAAACTGCCGGCCTGTGGGCCAGTTGCATCATACAGAGACCGCACCCATCCCAGCTCTGGCAATGCAAAAAACAACGCGATACATCATGTGACATGTCGAGTTTGACATCTATGCTCTAAAGCAGGCATGTCAAACTGCTGGGCCGCTGGCCGCATGCGTCTCACCGAAACTGCGCCCACCCCATTGCCGGCAATGGGGAAAAAGTCCCGATAATTCGCACGACATCACGTGACATCGCAAGTTTGACATGCCTGCTCTAAAGGGCAAGCACTGTGTCAGAAAAGGCTCTTCTTCTGGATCCCAAAAGTCGGAGTTCTGACAGATCCATAGTAGGCCCTCTTTGCCACCACAAATAGGACTGGCTTGTTAAAATACATTGCTATATTCTGTAAACAGTTTATAATCAATAGAAATGAAGGTTTTGAGGTTTTTTTCTCTCTTCCGGGAATAAATGGTGCACATTAAATGTTCTTCCATGTAATGCTTGCTTAACATTTCTTCCACTCTGGCTTCACAAGGGAAACACTAACCCTTTCTTGTGAATCTCATTTCCTTAGTGATTCCTAATTACTTGGTTCTAAGCAACTATATTTTTTTTTCCTGCCTGGCTCTTTTCTTTCTTCCTACCTTCACTTCTCAGAATCAGATGTCACAGTTCAAGCTGTTTTACAACCCTCAGCATAGCAGCCCTCCCCCCTTTTCAACCCCCAGACATGCTGATAGGCAGACAGTTGAACCTTGCTGGGAGTAATAGCCAGGCTGTTTTCAGTCTTTATGTCCAGTCAGAGGCTTACTAATTACATAATTTATCATACAATGACACGTACAGCCTATATAAAGATATAGCATTCACATGCCAATAAAATTTTATCCACAAAGTATTTCTTCGGCAAAACTGAATTTGGATCTAGATTTTAAAATATGGGAATAGTCACATTGATGCAATTTTAGAGCCATTACTTTGGCTACATCTATTCTTGGTATGATTAGACATCAGTAAACTCTACTATGCCTAAGTATAAATATAAATGTTATTTCAGATGGTGTAGTCATATGCGATGAAGTATTTTTGTTGCAACATTAATTTATTTTGCAATATAAATATTATTATTATTGTTAGTAATAATAGTGATGATGATGATGATGATGATGATGAAGAAGAAGAAGTTGGAAGGGACCTTGGAGGTCATCTAGTCCAACCCCCTGCTCAGGCAGGAAACCCTAAACCATTTCAGACAAATGGCTGTCCAGTCTCTTCTTAAAAACTTTCAGTGTTGGAGCATTCACAGCTTCTCGAGGCAGGCTGTTCCACTGATTAATTGTTCTAACTGTCAGGAAATTTCTCCTTAGTTCTAGGTTGCTTTTCTCTTTGGTTAGTTTCCATCCGTTGCTTCTTGTCCTGTCTTCAGGCACTTTGGAGAATAGCTTGACTCCCTCTTCCTTGTGGCAACCCCTGAGATATTGGAACACTGCTATCATGTCACCCTTAAATCTTATACACAACTTTTTTGCCAGGAAAAGATGGTCTGCCTGAATTAAATATTCTTCCAGCTATTTCCTTCTGGATATATTGGAATTTAATTCCCATGGCCCTTTACTGGAAAGGATAGAAAGACCTTCACATCTCAACACATCTGGAGGGGATGAACTGGCCTATTTCTGCTTATAAACAACTCTGCAAGGAAAGCTAAGTTTGCAGGATGAACACAAATGACAAACTTCACAGCAGTTTTATTCTGCAATAAAACTCAGTCTACACTTAGTCATCTTGCACAGTACAAATGCTTAACAGGCAACAGTAAAATGAGCAAAAATCTTAAATTTACCTGCATGCTTTCACTACAACTGTTGTCAAAGGATAATGAAGAGCCAACTTGCCTTTTATGGCTCAAAACTCAGGAGTGGCTCAAAGAGTTGCTGGTCTTATTCAGCAGTAAAGAGAAACAAACTTGCAAGGGCCATTTACACAGTACTAAATCCTTGTAAAATTAGATTAAAACAAGCCTGCTATGTGACCCAACCTTTAGGCCTACTTAAACACCTGTGGATTTATGGAGTCCAGAGGTCTGCAAGGTCTCTGTTAACGTTCATTTTCAAAACTAGACCACAAGTGACATCCTTTGCTGGGGTAGTTAATTTCAATTTGCTTCTAGCTTGAAAGGTGATCATATTAAGATATATGAGCAACACTTATCTTTATGCCAAAACTGCAACCTGAACAGGAGATAAATTCTGAATGCTACAGAATTTGTTTCCAGAGGGCTTGCTAAACAATATATTTCATTGAGTTTAATTTCCCAGTACTTTCTGCACACAGCAGCTTACAATGTCAACAGATATTCAAGCAAAAAGTTTGCCTGGCTTTAATGAACATGATTTCTTTTCTCAAAAAAGCATAGCAGCATAGAGAAACTTTCTAAAGATCATAAGGTTCTGAAAATAGAGATGCTTAATAAATATTTAAAGTTTATAACAGAGGCAAAGGACTTAACGCTGGTCTCCTTAACCTGTTAATCCTCCAGCTATAGTGGGAATATAATTTAAGAGGGCTAGAATACTTTATTGGCCAAGTATGACTGCCAAAATTCCTAGCCCGCGTGCCATGCCATGCTGCCTAGGAATTTTGGGAATTGTATAATTATGGCACAAGAATTCTGGGAATTGTACAATGTTTGGAAAGTAAATGTCTTAGCTTATAAAAGTTTATTAAAATAGCAATAAATAAATAAAAAGTTTACTTGAGAATACACAGAACTCTGCAAGTCACAGTAGATAAAATTAGTTGGGATGAAAAAACTTAATTAACTTAAATTAAGTTTTAATTTCATTAAAACTTAATTTAAAGAAGCTTTCAGTACTTCTAGCTCCTGAACCACACATGCATGCAGAGATTGCATCTTTTCCTATTGAGTGGCCCCAGTTATTTTCTCATTCTTGGAAGCAGCGATAAGCAAGAGAAGATCATCCTTTCTTCATGCAGATCAAACCATGGCAGTTGCAATACATCTGAAGTTTGTCTTGAGGTTTGAAAATGTGAACATAAAATGCCACCCCCCCAGAGGCATCTTAAAACCATCACAGTCATATCTGCTCACAAAAAATGTTAAACTACTTGGACAAATTATTGTTTCCTCCTAAGTGCTAAGTAAACATTTTTGGGAGTTCTGAACTTTCATTAAGATGTTAGATTAGGACTAAAAAAACCCACAGGATTCAAATCTACCTTTAGTCATGGACACTTGCTGGGTGACTTTGGGCAACCACCCAAAGTCACCCAAGAAGTGTCCATGACTAAGGATAGATGACTTTAACTCTTTCTCATCCGCTATGTTGTGGCTGCTATTTTAATTGGAATTAATCCTGGATGGTAAACCAAGGTTCTACAAGGTTTTTGGCTCACTGAAGCTTATGAGAATTATACTTCAAAAACATTAGGTAGGTACTAAGGCAGGGGTGTCAAACTCGCAACGTCACATGACGTGTCGCGACGTATCGTGACTTTTTTTCCATTGCCGGCAATGGACTAGGCGCGGTTTTGGCATGATGCATCCGGCCCACGGGCCAGCAGTTTGACACCCCTGTACTAAGGTGCTTATTCTTGCTTTATTGCATGAAATTTTTTAAAAAAGGAGTTGCAAAGAAGGATCCAAGCTGATCAGATAAATATTTTGTGTGTTGATTCATCCCTCAAATACATTAGCCTTGCAAATAGCTCTGGTTAAAATACGGAAATGAACCTATACAGAAGACCACATAGTGGAACTTCAGAGAAAAGACTTCTTTCTACTTTGTGTTATCCTGCTTTATGTAAAACAATCGGTACAGCCTCTAGTGAGTTTGTTCTACCAGTGCCATATAAATACTCCATCTTCCAAAAAAAAAAAATATTATAATGATAAAAACCAGATGCAATTCAACAAAGATTTAATAGATATAGTTTTGTAGGGTCCTGGTTATTTGCTTTACCAAGGTTTAGGCGCTCTTATAGAAATAGAAATATTTTCAATGGGTTTTTTTTTTTCCTGTTAAAGAAAGACCAGAACTACGGAAACGCATAAATGAGCAGGCTGTGCTGAGCAAGGATTGCAGTGTTAGTAGCCTCTGTCAGTCTTTCTAACCACGATTGGAAAGTTACTCTGGAACGTCTTAGCAATTGCAGGCTTATTCATGGATTACTCTAGTGCACTTTGTCCACATAAGCATTCACCGCATGGGAAAATTGTCCCACCTCCCAACTACATTAGAAGCCTCCTCCTGCACAGTGGGAATAATGGAAATGATATTGTCATTAGCTCACAGTTGCAGCTTCTTTATGAACTGCGGGTCCTCCCCAAACCACTTTATTTCCCCCCAGCATCCATTTTATTTGAATCACTTCAGTGATGATAAGGGTTTTGTTTGAAAATGCAATTGTTGTGATATTTTTTCCCCTCCTTTCTTTTAAAAACCAACAAATGTAAACCTCTTTTAGTTTGATCATTCCTATTTATATTATCTTTAGAGGGCAGAATATTTACACGAACCTTTCATTTTAAAGAGGAAAAGACACATGATTAATGTGTCTTAGCCAATTTATATTCCAATCCATATGGCTTCTCAAACAGATAGGTGTGTGTGCAATAAAGTGATATCAAGTCTCATCTCTTGCTGATCTATCTAAATTTGCATGCAGCTAAATCTTTTTTTATTGCACCTGACAATATGTTGTTCCATACTTTTATATCTTAACTTACACCATTTATAGGATGGGCTTATTTTTTACAAGGCTGAATTGCTTTAAAAAGTACTGTATATGTATATGTTTCTCTGGATCATATACATTTTAATGTTCATCAGCTTTCTTGGTGTTTTTTTTTTTACTTTATACTGGTTGTTTTTTTTTAATCCATATAAAAATACCTATTTGCCACTACAGGTAGTTCTTGTTTAATTACCACAATTGAGACCAACAACTCACTGTCATTAAGCAAAGTGGTTGTTAAATCAAACCACAACTATACTTATGATCATTCTTCAACTTTCCTTTTCTTTACAGATCTGCAAAAGCCTTTAAAGTCATAAACATGAGGATTGGTCACAAAGTTACTTCTATATCATATTTCTAAGTATGAACAGTCGCTAAACGAGGCAGTCCCTAAACAAAGGCTACTTGTATTGCATGACCTATAATCCAGTAGGTTCTTTATTTTTGGCCAGAGAGTTTGACCATTTTTTTTTTTAGTTAAATAAATATTTTTTCTCACTTCTCTAATGAGAAGGCAGTATTTGCAATGGGAAAATAAATAAATATTTCCAATATTGCAAGTTTCATTCATAGAAATCACATTTTCTGTTTACATGGGAAAAGCAAAAGAAAAAAAACACAAACCATCTAGGGCAGGGGTCCCCAACCCCTGGTCCGTGCACCAGTACCAGGCCGCGGCATGCCAGCAACTGGTCTGCACAAACAAGCAAAGCCCCATCTGCGGGATGCAGGCAGCACACAAAACCATGCACCCTCCGGTCTGCGGAAAAACCTCTCTCCATGGAACTAGTCCCTGGTACCCAAAAGATTGGGGACCTCTGATCTAGGATATTATTGCTTTTAAACCATACATGTTATTTCTAATTCATATAGTCAGGATATGGAAGGACACAGTTTTCTGCTAAAATACAAGATATGTCCACTGACTTAATCCCTAATAAGGATGTAAAGAATTCCACCAGAGTTTCATTTTTGAGGGGGAGAGGGAAGAAATAGGGACTGTGGTCATCCTTTTTCCACTGGACTTCATAGCCAATCAGATTGAACCTAAATATTTTCATTTCTTCCATCAAACAAATCTGAACAACAAAAAGGATGAACATGAACTAATGGTATACTAATATGGTCAAAGATGGAGACATGACTCATTTACTCCTTTTTGCAACTCTAACTCTAAGTACTTTGTAGAAGTACATGTACTTTTTACTTTGGCCATGTTACGCATGCAAATTCATTGGAGAAGGCGATGATGCTAGGAATGGTTAGTGGACAAAGATCAAGGGTCAAGCAAAGAACCCGCTGGCTTGAGAAATCAAATCTGATGTAAAGTTGAACATACAGCAATTGAAAGAAGCTGTGCTTGACAGGGTAGCATGGAGAGTACTTGCCTACAAAATCACCAAGAGTCGAACATGACTAAATAGTTAAAAACAAACAAACAAAAACTCCAAGTAGAGCTAATAATGGTTCTGGTATGAAGTCTCGGAAAGATGCAGTCAAACAGTTCTGACCTAGATAAGTAGTGGTCATATCGAATGTAAGAAAGCCTCCTGCTTTTCTATTGATCAGCATGTGACAGTACTGATCTCCTATTTGGAAAAATAAATAGATGGATTCCTCATACCTTGTGGCTGGCAACATATCTGGTTATTCTATTGAAGATTAAGCCAGCCTACTGCCCATACTTAGACAAAACAGAAGCACATGGGCTGTGTAAGCAAGCAAAAGAATATAGATCAAGAGAAGATTCTTCTAATACAATCCTACACTCACTTTACCTGAGCCTAAATTCTGATGAATTGAATTTTGTATAAAATATTTAGAATCCATTGTTACCCTTGCTATAATTCATCTCCAAAGTTGGGAAGGTTAAGATGTGATAGTGTTGCCAGAGTCTAATAGTGGTTTGATCTATAAATATAACTATTTTTGTATGGATTTGTATACCTGCTGACTTTCATACCAGGAGTAAAATGCACATAAGTTCAAAGGTTTTTTCTGAGGTCTTTGACTAAAAGTGCTGCAGTGTTATGTCTCCAAAGACACTCTTAGGAAGTTCTGAAGTTTTCCTTTCATAAGAATAAACAGTTTAAATCGCCTTCCTTGTGTTTCAAATAGTATGGTCAATAAAAATGGGAAAAGTTACAAAGAATAAAAATAGGCAAAATTATGATAGATGGATAAAATATTGTCTTTTCCCAGGGCAGCCAGTATGATGTTTGTTTGTTTTGATATTGATTCACTTTAGTTAACGTCGGCTTTATGAGGTGGACCAGATGAATATCCTGACACCACTGGAAGACTGGAACCATACATCATTGAAATAGGCTATAATAATTACCCGGGTCTTCCCTATGTTATGTTTCCCTCCATCTTATACCCCAAGAAATTAGGGGAAGGGGTCTACTCTGAGCCTTTTTGTGGACCTTCACTCTACTTCTTCTACCTTCACTCATATTGTTCTATCAGCTTTTGGTCATTTCCCCAGCGCTTTAGAGTTAAATGGGTTCTGTCCTGAGTCCTGTAAGTATGAAGGTCAAAACATGTTTTCTTTGGTTCCAGAGTGTAAGATCTAATAGGTTTAAAATATAGAACTGAACATTTGGGGGTGGGGGGGAAAACAACCTTGTTTGGATAATGAAATGTCTGCAAGAAAACATCTACAAGAAAACAACCAACCTCAGAGAGCACCAAGAACCTTAGATTAGGATGCTTTCATTTGGATTCCTGTACTGACCCAGGAGTTGGGTTATATGTCTTGGGTTATATGACCTCTTCATCTCTGTTTTGATGAACAGCATTGTTTGAGCAACTACTTTCTTTTCTTCTTCTTCTTCTCCACAGCCATTCAGTGAAAATCTCCATTGAGGGAAATTAACTTTGTTGCAACGTGAAGTCATTATTATGAAAGTATCATTTCCAAATTTTCTGAATTACTGCTTTGGTTTAACCAACAGTAGCAGGATAAAGTTCCCAGGGGAAGGCATCAGTCCACTTTCCTTTGAACTCTGTTTCTGCATTAGGTTTCGGAGCAATTACATTTCCTTTTTTCACTTTCCTCTGACAATTAATTTTCCTTCTGTGAGAGTTTCCTGCTCTGTGACAAATGCTGAAATACACTGGAAAAGGCCTTCATCAGAAAGCTAAAGGGTAGCTATTTTTAGTTTTCCGTTTTTCGCACGAATGTGCCTGCACACACACGCACACACACACACAGATACAATTTTGCACGCTGTCCTGAATTTTAATGAACAGCTCCAGTGATAATCAGTGAGCATCTATATTTATAGAATCATCATAAACGTGGAACTATATTTTTATGTATGCCAGAGTGCTCCATATGTTTAAATTTGTGTGTTAATTTTTTTTATAGCAAATGAAATATGAGAATATCTATTCCCTCCTGACCCTTCCCAGTGAATTTAGACACCGGCTTGAGTATTTACACAAATATACTTTTTTTTTCTGTTATGTACACTGAAAGGTTCTTAAAAATCCATTCATCCTATGAATTATGGTCATATACCATAGATGATATTTAATAATAAACAGAACAAGAATAGCAGATCAGTCCTATCTCTAGGTGGACAGAAATACTCTTGAGTTTTAATGGGAGAAGGGCAGGGACGTTGCATAGGCATGTACTTCTTTACAGATTAATACATTGGACACTGTTTAGACAAAGTCTTCTTTCCACTTTCCTTTGTCACCATCTCCTTTCCCATCCAGTTGGCAGCTGGACTGCAGACAAATCACCCTTTTCAGGAGCCTGAAGTCATTAATTGAAAAGTCGGGTTGCATTGGTTAAGTCTATGTCTTATAGCAGTGATGGCGAACCTTTTAGAGACTGAGTGCCCAAACCGCAACCCAAAACCCACTTATTTATCGCAAAGTGCTAGGGCCACATCAGCATTGTGGTGCCCTCAGGGGGGGCCCAGGGAGGCGCCTCTGAATGCCGCCTCTGGCATGCAAAACCCGGGGGCGCAAAAATGGGCTACTGTGCTGCAAGGCACAAAACTGGCCACCGCCACGCCACGGAGTACAGATACAAGGCGCTGCACCATGCAAGAACGGAGCAGGGCTAGTGAGTATCACACAGGCACTAGCCCCGCCCCATTTGCAGCACGTGCATGCTTGCGGCCCCATGCACACATGCATGCATGTAAAATGCTTCCCCCTCCCTTTTCTTCCAGTCTACCAATCGACAATGGTTGGTGAGCTCTGCTCTACCACCTCTACTCGAGCTTGCTACTCGGCCGCTTCGCCTCCTTTGTGCTGGGCAGGGCTCCTGCTCCGGGCAGCGGTAGCGGCCTGATGGACCTGCTGCTGGCAGCGGTGGCGCGCGTGCCAACAGAGAGGGCTCTGAGTGCCGCCTCTGGCATGCGTGCCATAGATTCGCCACCACTGTCTTATAGCAATGAGGGGCATATGCTTCTTGTGCATGTTTTCAACTATCTGTACCACATAACTGTCTATGGCAATCCAGAGCATCCATATAGGCAAGAGCTTTGTTAAGTATGCTAATGCAGGGGTCCCCAACCCCCGGTCCGTGGACCGGTACAGGGCCGCGGCATGTCAGCAACCGGGCCGCACAAACAAGCAAAGCCCCATCCGTGGGATGCAGGCAGCACACAAAACCACGCACTCTCCGGTCCACGGAAAAACATTTCTCCACAGAACCGGTCCCTGGTGCCCAAAAGGTTGGGGACTTCTGCGCTAATGTTTTATCAAATCCTTGCAACCTTTCTAGCTTCTAAGAACTATTCATCAAGTTAGAAGCCATGGGAAAAAAATGGCATTGGAAAGAGAAAAAATAAAAATCTGGTTTATCTTTTGCTGGTGTTATATGCAGGATTCTCCCGTGTTCCGTTCAATTTAGGGCTTATCTAATGACTTACTTACTTACTTACTTACTTACTTACTTACTTACTTACTTACTTACTTATTTATTATTTATTTATTTATTTATTTATTTATTTATTTATTTATTTATTTATTTATTTATTTATTTATTTATTTATTTATTTATTTATTTATTTATTTATTTATTTATATGCCACCTATCTGACTGTCCAAGACAACTCTGTATTTTTTACAATATAGTAAAAAATAGGGATGTAGGGATGTACAAAAACAACAGAAACTGATTTTGATGATTAGAATATAAAGGTTTATTTTTTTTTTATAAATGCATACATATGTATGTATGTTTCTATAGATATACACACAGGCTACATTACATAGATGTTTATGATTTTTCATTTATGCCATTCTGTATCTGCATCCTTGGTGTTAATTTGGTGATATTTAAATGTAAAAGCCAATTATTTTTAATTATTTAAAAAGCACTTAAAGTGGGAAGGAGACAGGAGACTGGCTACAACGAATTTTCTTGGAATCACAGTAAAAATATAAAACATTATAGTAAAATGAGAAATATGGCCCAAAGGATAGAGTCACTTTAGAAAACAGTACAAAAGGGATAATTTGTGAACTCTTTCAGCTATAAACCTATAAATTAAAAAAAAAGAAAGAGAAAAAAAAATCATCCCAGTATTTGTTAGTTGAAGTTCTGATATTTAAAATTGAAGATCTAATTTTAGATATGATGTATCTCTATGTTCAAGATAATGCATTTGTAGACCTAAAAAAATAAGATACTGTGTTAACCTTAGTCCTGATTAACCTGGAATGCTTAAACAAATGGAAGGCAGCACTGGGACTATACTCCTGCACAATGCAAATTATATACCTATTAAATATGGTGCATGTCATTTCACACATTATGTGAATCCCACTGCTATGTTTGTCCTTTGCACAAAACTTGCTACAGAATCATAAAGAGGAAGAAAAAAACTTCTGAAGTTGCTCCTTAGACTTAGCATCTGGACTAATTGAGCAGGCATATAAAACATTTTACTATAATGCTCTCACACACGCACACATATACACACACACTTATTTTGCATCAGTGAATATGGAATTTTTTTTTTATATAAACATGTGTTTCATTTTCTGCTCTTTTCCATTTTTGGCAATGCATTTTTTCCCCTCTCAGTCAGCCACTCCACCAAGCAACGTTTCCTGGAAATGTGTGAATGCTATCTATACCTTAGCAAACATATACAGGCCATGACATTTTCTACTGTATGTGTATTTATGACACTCCACTATCCAATGCAATGCCCATCAATATGTTCATGATAAAGCATATCAAACTATTATGGAGTCATTTTTCATTCTTCCTGTTTTTGTTTACCTCATTATACCAAAAATATCATTTGCTTCCACAGGAAATATCAATTACCTGATGGAACTTTGCTACAAGATTCTGATGCTTCAGCAATAATAAAAAAAATATCTCTGAATTTTTTTTTTTTTTAAAAAAAGATCTCAGAGCTGCAAAAATGGGTTTGCATTACAAATCTAATACATATATTGGATTTTCTAGGAGGTACCATTCAGTTGAGCTATTATTTTTTAACGCATACTTTTGTTATTTAATTAGATTATTATTATTATTTGAAATAAAATGCTAAGATATTGTTATTAGGAATAAAATAATTTTAATGAGAAACATTGTATCTTTATCCTTAATAGAGCAGTACCAAAATCCAATACTCAAGTAATTCCTCATGGAGATGAGGAATAATGAATTATAATTTCCTCTCATAAAAGATTGTATTTTGAGAACAATAAAATAAAGTTAACATTGAGATCTGATGAATCTTCCTTAAAAAAAAAATAGGCCGAGCAAAAGAATGAATTTTAATCAGCACAGATTACTTCTAGATGCATCTCTCCCAACCAGTTTTTGCACTTAGAATAATAGTAAGAATATCAATACCAAAAGGAAGGTTAAAAAAAAAAACCACCCAAAAATCAAAGCCGGAAGGATTGTTGCATCTAATTTGGCTAATTAGGAATTGCCTAAGGCACAACACAAGAGAGATGAAGAAAACTATTCTTAAAAAAAACCCAATTTCTTTTCCAAAAGCAAGACTACATTGTCAATAAAAGCTCCAGCTGTAGAGGGGGGAGGGGACAAATTGAGGTGGGTATCAGCCTCTTGTCAGCTGGATGACACATAGCTAAAAGTGATTAAGTGCTAATTAGGGGCTCATGAGCAGAAACTTTCAATGAAAACTCATTGAAAGTCTTTATCTACATCTCGGCAAGTCTTCTCTTATCTCCCCCTACAGAGTCCCAAAGGGCACTATGTATATAAAAAAAGAAGAATAAAAAAGTATATAGTGGAAACCCATGTATCTTTAAAAGTGACTTTTGACTCATTCGTGATTCCCACTGTTGACTTCTGGAATCACTGTAAAATCATAGTGTATCATATATTAGTGCTAATGCAGAGTAATCCTTTGTCTGCAGAAAGAAAAGCTTTCAAAAATTGAACATCAAGCAAAGAGGTTGAGTTGTGATGATCAAAAGAAAGAAAAGTCAAAGAAGGATCCATCTCCACAAGGCCTCTTAGGACATGCTTACATAACATTCTAGATGAAGGTGATCATTATTGTCATTTATTTTCTCAAAATGCTACATTATGATGTTGCCCTGAATCTCACTCCCTGCCCCCTCCCTAGGACCTTGGGACTATAATCCTGGGAATAAGAAACAGTGGGGAAGAATAAATATTGTGCTGTCAATTCTCAATTGTTATGTTATCCATATATATATATTCAGTTGCCATTTCTGACCTAAATTTAGGCAGAAATACCATAGCAACCAAGCATTAATATATACTGATTTAGCCTAGTGATGTGATGCTTTAATAATTTAAAAGGGGATTAGTTAAGTTCAAGATCTATCTAGGTTTGTTGCTCTTGAAGACTCAATCTTACTGTCTAGTTGGAGGCAAGATACCCAAATATCCATAGTGATAGTGTTGATAGTACTTAGGGCTGCAAGAGAAAAAAAATGTTGGATTAAAATGGGCCTTGAGGAAATCCCTACGTTCTATTTTTATATCTTCATTAATACTCATATTTTTAACTAACACGTGTTTCTGATAACATTATAACATGAAATCCTTAACAGAGACAGAAATCACTTCTTGTACGCTGTTGTAAGGGGTAGGTATTGTTGACCGGAGGACTACAACATGGGTATGGAATGGACTACTCAGATAGAACTATCATTTTAATTTATATTGCCATGCTTTGACACATCAAATTAATCATGGGAATGATTTCCTGACCAATGTTATTTTGAATGTTGTTATAATGATATCATTTATTATATTCAGATTATTTACTTTGTGGTGCTTCCATGTCATATTTTTCCCAAATCTTTTGGAGTTGAAGACACAAAGGTCAATGATCAAAATCTGGGTACTTGGCAACTGGCATATATTAATGACAATTGCACTGTCCCAGGATCATGTGATCATCATTTTTAACCTTCCCAGCTGGCTTCTGACAAGCAAAGTCAATGGGGGATGCCAGATTCATTTAACAACCGCATGATTCACTGAACTGCTATAATGATTTGCTTAACATCTGTATCAAAAATTGTCATAAAATGAGGCACAACTCACTTTAACATCTGCCTCACTTAGCAACAGAAATTTTGGGCTCAATTGTGGTCATAACTTTGAGGACACCTGTACTAAAGTGATTTTAGAGTTAGCTTATCAGTTTGTCATCCATCACCTTTAAGACAAACTTCCATTTACTGACAATGTTACAGTAACTCTGGTTCTGTGTTTTTCCTCAGTTAATCTGAGTATATTAAAATCCTAAATGTATGAATTACGGACCTCTGTGTGTCAATTGAAAGAGGAAAAATGCTAGCTTGATGAAAACTTGGCATAAATTAGTCCCAACACATTCAGAAATGCTGTCTTATCGCTGAACAACACAGAGGATCTGCATAAAAATCGGGTGTAGTAATTGTTTCATCTAAAGAGTATTTGATTTACTCTCCCCTATTTTAAATAATGCAACATAATAAAATATGAAATCTGTTTTTCAGCATATCTGCAATTTTATTCAAAGTAATACCCTTTCCATATGTTTTTCTACCTACTTGGCAGTCTTGGTAGAGACTAATTGTTATGTCTGAACAATATCAACAACAAATCTTTTGAGAATATTAGAAAAACCATCCATCCATTTCTCCTCTGTTCTGTGATTACATTTGTATAATTCTGCATTATCTTAAGAGCTTTGATACTAAGCGAGTTTAAATTGTCAAGTATGGTATAATAAACTCATAACCTCTGTTTAATACAAAAGTAGTATATTATGAATAAGTCACTTTTGCCAGCTTTGGAGGCTATTGCTTCCATATTAACTGAGTATACATAATGGAAAATATTAGATAATTACTATTCAGAAACTGAATTTGCCATCATAATTGTTACCCCATACAGCCATTTCTTTCCAGCTATAAAGAACTTTCAATGCATTTTCCCATTGTTTGATAACAGACACCCTTTTGAAATTCATTTTTTGATTGATACAATTATTGAGAAATTGGAAACCAGCAATTCTATATGAAGCAAAGAAAGACACAACAGGAAGTCATAAGAACATGTACCACTATTTAATTACTTAAATTAAGATCCAAAATTTGTTGAAAGTCAACTTTCATATGTGAATAATCATCACTGGAATATAAACCTATGATATATGTTGAATGGAATATATTTGTCAATATTTTTTTTGGTGGTGAGCATTTGCAACATTTATTTGGGATGTTTCATATTTACTGTAATTTACTTTATGTAATTTACATTATGCAATATAATACATATTGAAAAGCTTCACTGGGCATTGTGTTCAATAGATGTAGTAACAAGAGCTCCTATATCGTCTGTTCTCTATCCACTTGGTAGCGGAAAGCGGTCGGATTATAAAGGAATGAATGGATAACAATTAACACTATAAAACTGTGTGAACGAAAAGAGACCTGAGTAACTTCCACGATTCCAATTTTCATTTATTCTTTTTCACCATTTAAAAACAAAAGCGGAGGGCTTTGAAAAATAAATGAAAATTGATTGCTCTTCAACAACATAAATTACACTTTTTGTTTGAATCCAGCCTTCGCGAGGTGGAAGCGCAAACTTGCATTTGAATTCCTAATGATTCTTCTCATTGTCTCCTTGCCGCTAGAACCTGCCACTCAGCAATGAAAGGTACTAATCACTACCAGAAAATTCCAGTGTGGTAGACAAAAGTACCAGCCGGGGCATAAATAAATAAATAAATAGAACCAATTGGTCATGGATGGAAAGGAAATTTTGCTTGGGAAACGAACTGCACAATGGAATTGATTAAGTCTAGCTTCCCTCGCATCCAAAGGCTAAGACTTAAATTTCAGTCAGGCAAACCTCACCAAGTTAACTTACATTCGTTATCTGTGCTCTGTCTGAACCGCTGTGAAATCTCATAGCTGTGACGAGTGTTTTTTGGCTTCAGCAGTAGTGGAAGCAGTCATTGTCCTTTTATTTATTTATTTTCTTTTTTTCTTCTATATTATGGAAGTAGATATAGTCAGAGGTAGTGCTCAGAAATCCTTTAATTAGCTCAATGCTCTTTTGCAGGCCTTTCCAAGCTGATTCTCCCTCTCTCTTTTTAAAGATCTTACTAATTGTATACGTTTATTAGGACATCTCACACTTAATACTCCCTATCACGGCAGGGGCCCTTCAGCGACAAGCCATAATGGCTTGCAAAAGCCAGACATACAGAGAAGAGCTATACAACGCACTGTTACTTCAGGACCCAGGGATATAAAAGCAACCACTGGATTTTTGTGTAGAAATTATGAAAAAGAATATAGCAAATCTTATATCCTTCACATCTAAGCTACTGTATCTTAAAAAAAAAGCATATACACACACATACACACACACAGAGAAACACATACTTCTTTTCAGAACACAAGCAAGGTGGTTTCACTGCTTAACATTTTACAATTAAACTTCAGAATTCAATTTTCTTGGGTAACTCACAGCAAAAATGCTTTTTTTCCATAACTGAAAGGGGAAAAAAAAAACACTGAGGTATTTTCATTACATTTTGTTGCTTTAATTATGTGTTTGTGCAGTGATGCGGTCAGGCAATGTTTGTCTTAGATATATCTTTAGATGGTAATATATATTACTTTCCCTACCTCAAAAAGTAATAATCCAGTTTGGATTTATTTGAGGAAAGGAGTTATTATATTGCCTTTAACATATATATTTTCCTACATGCTCATGTATAGAAAGAGTTGCTTTTAGAGGACTTTATTATAACCTACTTGTCAGTTCCAAATATTACTGGTAAGAACAAGGCAAGGAGAAGATAGTATATATTAATCGAAGCAAAGTCTCAGATTGCCCATGAAACCTCCAGGCTATTTTTTAACCATCCTCCACCCTCTGGGGAGATAGAGCAGGGGGAACAGTTCAAGAAACTACAAAAAAAAGTGATGGTGGGAGTAATCCTAATATGTGTATTTTCTATGTAGTCATTAGAATGACAGAAAATTGGGTCTATGTGTCTGTGTGTTTGCAGTCCCCAAAAAGCACTTCTAAGGTTCTTCAATAGACATGTTTATACGTGATTGTGGGGATAGTAGGAGCCTTAAAATGGGGGGCCCTTGAACTTATGCAATACTGTGATCCCCTAAAATGACCCATGAATATATAATTTGTGAATAAAATTATTTAACAAACAAACAAGCAGCGGAACTACTACAATTGGGGGATAGTTTTGACGGGTGATAAGCCATCTCCCCAAATTAGTATTTAGTATAACTGTTCAGTCTGCTCAAGCAAGCCCCAGTTAAGGCTTGTTCAGACAAAATGAAAACTTGTTTTAACAATGCTCTCACTTTTCTGCACAAGCCTAATCAACTTTAAAAAAAAAAAAACCTTTTGTGACCATCTCTAAATGATTTATGACCTCCTGGGGAGTCACAACTCATACCTTAATAACTTTTGCTTCCCCCCCCCCCTTTGATATGTATTATAAACTGTTTCAGTCTTAGGCTTCTTATACAGAAATATCCAGAAATAAGTGATTGGCAATTGTGATAGGACAGAAGTACATCTGGATGGGCGTTCTTTGTTAACAACTCTCTGTATTTTACCACTGGATTGATGATAGAAGCATCATGACTGATTTTGGAAAATTACTTCCTTATGTCTCTAAGCCATGCCACATTGATGATAGTTCAAACTCAAAATTATAGGAGTACCATCTGATAAAGCCTTTCTTCCTATCGAGTGCTAATTACTGATTTCTTCATAAAAAGGAACCCTGCACTCAATAATACATAGAACTGAATAGTAGAATATTGATAATTCTCAACCATATCAAAGTCAGGATAGCAGGACCCAAATGGTTAAATAGAGTTTAGCATTCTTACGTGCCCAGTTCAATGCCCAGATGGTCATCTGGATTTTCAAGAATTCTTGATTCACGGATGCTGTTGTAGTCTGGCACATTTTATATTTGCCCTGTTTGAATCCTGTTACTGACTATCATGAAGGGCAAAAGTATTCCTTGGTTACATATACGTATGCCAACAAAACACTTTAGACTACTCAGTACTTCATATTTATGGGCAAGCATCCTGTGTGAGCATGAAAGGTGAAGTGCTGGGATCCTTTTATTTTCAAAGCTGCATTCAACCCCTTTCAAATAGTGCCCTGCCTTTCTAACTGAGATGCTAGGTGGGACAACTTTCTGGCGAATACCCATGAAGCAAATGAAAGCCAGTTTGGTCTAGTAGTTAAGGCATTAGGCAAAAAACCAGGAGACTGTGAGTTCTAGTCCTGTCTTATCCCTGAAAGCCAGATGACTATCATTGAGTCAGTCACCCTCTCTCAGCCCAAGCAATTCTGGATAAGGAGAGAGAAAGGGAGGGAGGGAGGGAGGGAGAGAGAGAGAGAGAGAGACACAGAGAGAGAGAGACAGAGAGAGAGAGAGATCAAATTTGTTTCACAATAATTTCATCCACAATGCCATCTAGTCCTTAAGCATCTTTCCTAAGCCTTAAAAACAACAACAATTATTTTTAAAATAATATTCAGAGCTGCTTGCCATGCAGTAGGAAATTGAAATTACTTTCCTGGATAGATTTGCCAACAAGCATTGACCCAAAAGAAACCTACAACCTTTACTATCACTTTAGATTCAGCTGCTGTAATTCAGAACATTATCAAATGGATGTTAGCTCCATTAAATCATAAAGCAGCATACTGAATGTCCAAAGAACTGCTTTATAAATAACCTATTCTAATACAACAGCGTGTTCATGCTTCTCAAAAAAGAAAGAAATCCTTCCCTTCTTTGTCACTTCATTGTACAGCCAAAACCTAAATGGGTTTAAAAAAAAAAAAAAAATCTTTAAATTTTGGAATTTAATTTCATGTAAGTGCAAAAGATTTCTGCAGGCTCCGTTAAATCCTACTACTGTAAAAATAAATAAAACAAAATAGTAGCTAAATTAAAGTAGGCATTAAAAATAGTCTTCAATTATATTTGAACAAGGGCGATGGTAAAAGGAGAACAATGAATTGCAATGTACTACGGAGTTGAAACAGTTTAGTAATTATCAGATAACAGAATTTTAATGTCAGTAGTGTAGTTTGAGAGATATTTATTATTCTATAAAGGTAACATTTTAGTCTGCTTCTAAAGGACAATTAGATGTACCCTTTAGCCATTGCATATAAAACATATAATAATTTCAAAATCTTCTACTATAATTCCTGGGTAACTTCCTAACCATCAACACCAATAAAGTAATTTCTTTTATTCATAAAGGCGAATTTCAACATGCAGCACTTACTGTGCAATATAGGAAATAAACAAATATCACTTTTTAGAATCTCAGGATTCATTTCAGAGCAATGATAATACTAGAGCGCAGTATGAAACAAATGTAACATGCATTCAACAGTTGACTTTGTTGAGACAGGTATCTTATTTAGAGTCTTGGAAAGCTTTTATCAACAACCTTGATCTAAATGTGAATATTTTCAGCAATTCCAACCATAGCACTGATGGTGTTACCTGGCTTGGGCAATTAAACATCTGCAAGAAAACAATCACACTCAGAGAGCCCCAAGGATCCCTCATTTCAACCTTGAGCTACAAATATTCTTCTTTATTTATTCCAACCATTTGTGCTATTTTCCCATCCTGATTTTTAATAATGATAAGTCAGTTTCTGCCATCTTATTCCAAAATATGAGTGCCAGCTCAAAACAATTTGCCACTTGAAGTAAAAGTAGGTTGGTACCCATTCCGTACTCCAGACATAAATATCTGCTACACTTGCAGCTATATTTCATATCATGTCCGTTATTCTCATCATTTAAAGCTGAGATGGAATGTTGTCCAGATTCTCTAAAGGGAAGGAATGAATTCCAGAAGAGCAAGAGATCACAAAGTTCACATAATTTGTGTGATAGAAAGAGGGCAAAGATGGCTCCTCCCTATTAGTTCCAAGAGTATACGTTTTATGGGGCAGGTAGTCTGCTTTAGTTTGGCAAGATTCTGTATATAAGTGAGGAGCAATAGAGCAGCGGTCTTCAAACTTGGCCCTTTTATGACTTGTGGACTTCAACTCCCAGAATTCCTCAGCCAGGCATGCTGGCTGAAGAATTCTGGGAGTTGAAGTCCACAAGTCATAAAAGGGCCAAGTTTGAAGACCCCTGCAACAGAGAAATCTGCTCAGAAGAATTGCAGTGTGTCTTTCTTGGTTTTTAAAGCCTTACAAAGGCAGAAGGCTAGTTTTGGTAGTCCAGAAAGACAAAAAAGAAAACTATGGATTCCAAACAAAATAATGAAAAGCTATCATTGTTTTCCTTCTCTTACCTGCTGCTTGAGAAGACTCTTTTTTGCACAGTGATAGGACCAATTCCATCAACCAATTCAGGAAGCCTATGAAGAATTGTCAATCTATTTTTAAAAGGTTCTCCAGTAGCTCACTGCATTACACCACAATAGATGAACAGTGCTAAACTTTATAATCATTTTGTGGTGCTGGCTGTAGAGTAAATGGTTATTCAGTGAGGAGACCCTCTCCTAAAAAAACACATAGGAACAAGAGGATTTTGATCTATGGACAACATAAAACAGTGATGCAATTAATACACAAATCCTATTCATTAGCCAAAGTATCAGTGGTGGGATTCAGCCAGTTCGCACCAGTTCGGTAGAACTGGTAGCTAATGTTTTGTTGCCCAGGCCCAGAACGGACTTCCAGAAGTGGCATCCACACAGAGAACCGGTTGTTCATATATATGAATCCCACCACTGCAAAGTATCCCAATCTCAGTGGGGCCAAAGCTCCTTATATGCAAAACATTGATCAGTGAAAACATGAGACAGAATTTCCAGAGAGAGAGAGAGAGACAGAGACAGAGAAAATGAGTGAGACAGACAAATAAAAACAAGCTGTTGGTTGGCAGGGAAGACATTTTGACAGGGAGATGTTTGCTTCTCTATTTACTTCTAGGGCATTTTTAAAAGTGAGATTGAAATTCAGGCCATGGGTAAGTCAGACAGCTGAGTGGATTTAGGATTCATCAGCTTCTTAACTCCTTTAGCTCAGTCCCTAGCCCCTGGCATAACCTGTTTCATTGTCTGAATTTTCCAGTCTCAGACAGAGTTGGCTCAGCCATGGGAGGTGAAATTCAGGGTAAGATCCCCCCTGTGTGCTTGAAGACTCTTCTCCATTCTAGCAAGGGAAAATGTTCTAACAAGAAGACTGTCTTATAAAATGTACAACTTTCTTATAACTTTCTGATGTAGGGAGCTTTTCAGTGAACTATAAACAGGGACTTAGGTGCAACTTGAAGTCTTGCCTCCATTATTAAAAACCCAAGTTGCTCGAATCCAGATAATGAAGCCTGCAGTCCCACCATAGATTCCCAGTTTGCATTTTTCATTTTACCTTCATGGGAAATGCAAAACCAAAGGAATCACAGCTTTGTTCAACGAGGTCATCAGGTAATCACTTGGATCCCACAGGAAACAGAAAAAAAATACATTCTTGCATTATTGTTTTCTTTTTAACAAAGGTAAAAATTTGAATAATGATGCCTTTAATTGATTCTCTGAATGAAACTATATGCAGCTACAGATCAGTTATTACAGAACTTTTGAAACTTTGATGCTGAAAAATTATTCAATTTTCTTCTTTTTCTAAGTATAACATATGGATAAATAATAAGGAAGTTACGGAAAAATTGGTTCAAACCCCACACAAATTGGTTGTTGAAAGTTAAATTCTATTTGCTTAAGTTAGACATTAATTTTCTATTTATGTAACCTGTGATGTAAATTGCAATTACATATCTTCATATGTTTTAATACATAGAAATATAGTTTGGTATAGATTTTTAAAAATTCTGTAGAAGACAGTAAAGTGAATTTTTAGGACTTATTCAAGAACTGCAGTGTTAACCACTGTGCTGTTCCTAAAATGTTCAAAATGTAGCAAGTGTATCCATTTTCAGATTGTGAGAAGGCAGCTTATTTTATCAAAGATGGACATTAATCATTTGATGCTAAATAAATAACACACTATCTCTCATTTTCCCTACAGGAGGATCCCACAGAAGTTAATGCAGGATTCTGGAATAAGATTTCAGCCCCAAATGTGTAAGACTGAATATTCTATGAGGATTTCATTTTATAGAGCTTTTTGTGCAGTCAAATCTGCTTACTGTTTTTCAGTATGAACACGGAAAGAAAAGAGTTTAGGAAAACTTTTGAAATGATAATATTTAACGGTGAATATAAATAAGTATAATATTAATAACTAAAAGTATTTTAAAGTAATGCCAAAATGAAGGAAGGAAGGAAGGAAGGAAGGAAGGAAGGAAGGAAGGAAGGAAGGAAGGAAGGAAGGAAGGAAGGAAGGAAGGAAGGAAGACAATTTCTTACAGATATAATTTATATCATAGGTGTTAACTTTGGGTTGTGCTTATTAAATACAGAAGAAAATTCAAAATCATAATTGTAATTTCTTAAAAGAATCAGTCACAACAATGCAGTCATAAGAGCATGAGAATAAGCCTAGTCACCCATCTCAAACCTGTTCCAGCAATTTTGCACCCTAGTGTGTCTGCTCCATAGTTCCACTCAGCCACAATGGTCCTTTGAGTCAACCAATGGCGATGACTGCAATAACCGCATTCAGTTACAATCTTTGCTCTTTCTGTACCACACAGAATGAGGTAAAATCAATGGAAGCTCCACTCAAGCCAATGAACAAAGGATGCAGCAACTCTTCTCCCTCCCCTCCCCAAGTGATTAGGAAAGATGGTAGCAAGATGTTATGGCACCTTGACTGCCAAAGGGGCGAGGGGGGGGGAGAAATCTTTAAAATCAGCAGATGGGTAGAGGGATTTCTAATGAAATATCTGCCCAGAGAGGACACTGTAAAGTTATCCTCTGGTGTTTTCTCTGGAGAAAATAAGCAATCAGCTCAAATTCCCAAGACTTACAGCACTGTGGTATCCAGGGCCCAGCATTAACCTCTGATCAGTGCAGGCTTGTGCAACAATGAGCCCCCACCCTTTTAAATTCCCCTACAGTCATGCAATTTCCTATATCACATAACAATGATCATTGGCTCCCAGCCCAACATACCAAACCTGATTGTTGGTGCTTGGGAGGGAAAACTGTATACTCTGCCTCTGAATTTCTGGAGAAAAAGCAGATATCAGCAAAATGAATAAATAGCAAACCCATAATACATTTAGCTACAGCACATGAAAGAAACTGCATTCACAGATAGACCTGGAAACAAATCAGCTTTAAAGCCAAGAGCCTGGGTGAATAAAAGGGTACAGCCTAATGAAAGAAGGATAGTGCAGATGGCATTATCCTGGACAAGGAGTTTCTAAACCTGGAGCGACCATGTAAATGTCTGCTAATTGGTCCTCTGATGATAATGGCAGAGAAAAGGCTGTTTCTAAATATTGCATAAGAAAATGTGAGGATCAAGTTATAAGGCTTTTGGCATCCGTAACCTGAATTCCCTTCAAAAGTGTAGATGTCCAAAGCAATTTTCCTGTTCTTTACGTTTGGTAGATGCTATAAAATGGATATGTATGAAAACCAGACAGCTATTACTGATACCAAAGACAAATAAATTATTGGAGCCAATTCTAAGGTTAAGATAAAGTCGTCTTCAAGTTGAGCTCAACCCTTGCTAACTTCAGGGTTGATTGCTGTTTTTTTGGCAACTGGACAGAAATGTCTTGCAGTTATTTGTGATTAGGGTGGGTGGGGAAACTTTCTCAACTAACTACAGTCTTGGCAGTCTTTAATATTCCCCAAATAATGTACTAGCCAGGCTCATTCTGCTTAGCCAGAAAACACCAGTTTGATGCTATAACGTGTTACATTCTATGTCCGTGTTTCTCAACTTTAGCAACTTTAGGATGTGTAGACTTCAACTGCCCGAATTTCCTAGCCATCATGGGAATTGAAGTCCACATGTCTTAAAATTGCCAAGGTTGAGAAACACTGACATGGAACATAACATGTTGTAGCACCAAACTGGTGTTTTCTGGCTAAGTGCTATTAAGATTTATATATATATAAAATTCCTATTTCCAGAGATGAGTTGGTCACATGCTTCTTATCTCCATCTTCATGTTTCTCTCTCTCTCTCTCCCTCTCTCTCCCTCCCTCCCTCTCTCTCCCTCTCTCTTCTCTCTTGTCAAAAGCTTTATTTTGTGTTTTGCTTTGATATTATTTTATCAAGTCACATTTTAGGAGATAAAAAACCAACCTTTCTTCTTTGCCTTCTTATGTCTTCTTTGGATTTTGCAGGTGTATATAAAATGCCAGCTAACCACAAAAACTAAAAATGCAAGCAACTATCTGACCATAAATGCTGTTATTTTCTCCAAGAATCCTTTCTCGGTCTAACTCGCCCTCCAAGAGACCCACAAAGTTCTAAGGAAGAGTTTCTAGACTCTGAAAAGACGTTTTGACACATGGAAACAGTTTAACATCAGACAAACAGAAAGAAAGCCTTTAGAGACATTTCTACCATGCCCTGATTTTTAAGTCCCTCCTCCTTTTTCCCTATTCTCTGAAGATTTATGCATCTTGTAACCGTTTAGTAAATCACAAGTTAAAAAAAAATGAAAACAGGTCTGATTCTTAGTCCTCAGGCATATGCTTTACTTGAAAACATAAAGTGGTATAATCCAAATGTTTGGGGCATGACCATACCCAATGGAGTAAGAGAATCTAAATGAATGCTTCAGATATTCCTGGAGGTACAGTCAACTGACAGCCCCAGATAGGTAAATGTTAGAAAACCCAGTGGGATGTTGCTAGAATACAAGGTTGACTGACAACCATGCTCCACAAACCTAGTAAATATAGAATACTTGCAAGGGGTCTGAGATTGATGAACCCACATTGAGTTGTGTAACCCTAGACAATGTATAGATACACCTTGAGCCTCATTAAATTTGTTACACAATATTTCAAAAAGTCATTGCTGGGGAATTTGACAAAGCTTGAAAACCAGAAGACCAAGGGATCAAGAGAAGAGAGACAGCACCATGGAGCGTTTAAAGTAGCTACATCTTTCCCATAAAATAAAAGGAGTAAATTGGCCCCCAACTGACTGGCACTTAATCATTTTCCAAGCCAATTAAAAAACAAACAAAAACAAATGCACCACCTCTTCGGCCAGCTCTTTAAGGAACTTTTGTGCCCTTATCTGCCTGTGAACCTCTTGAAGTCTTGCTTTCACTGCGAGAAAGAAAGAAAGAAAGAAAGAAAGAAAGAAAGAAAGAAAGAAAGAAAGAAAGAAAGAAAGAAAGAAAGAAAGAAAGAAAGAAAGAAAGAAAGAAAGAAAGAAAAAGAAAGAAAGAAAGATAGAAAGAAAGAAGGGGGACATTATTTATCAAACAACAATTACAATCCCACCTCTAATGTGAAAATATAAACGAACGGGGAAACATGCACAAAAAGACCAGTTCCATTGTATTTAAAGCACTCATTGTAAATGCTGCCCAGCCACACAAAATGCCTTATAGACTTCTCCTGCAGGAACTGTATCAATTAAAATCTCTAAAAGCCCTAACATGGATGGGCTCTGCACACAACGTGTCTGCCAATGTTTTATTATCAAGTCCATTATGATGAGTTCTTGTCCCAGACAAAGGAAGAATTGAAAAAGAATTCAGGCTGACAAATTAGACTTGAAATCTGTTTCATTTACATAACGACTGGAAGTTCATTAATAACAGAGTTTTAATTATTCATGCTCTTGTTTCAGTAGATACAGCATTTTTTTCCCCCTGCTGTGCTAGATGTCTGGATTAGCTAAAATGAATTGTGGCAAATGGATAGACTGTTCAGGTTTTGCGATTCCTTGGGCATTTGGCACCGTAAAAGAGAGGGCAGAAAAGAGATGTAATAGGGGTTTCTGTATGTGTATGTGTGCCGCTGTGCAAGTGTGTACAGCACTGTTTCATTCATGCAACTTTCAAGCGTTCTTCTGCTTGTTAAAGAAATGTTTGTACTGGGAAGAAGCTTCCATTTGAATTGGAAAGCAGTCTCATGAATTGTTATAAAGTGAGATCTTCAGGTTTTGCATATATTTGTCACTCAGTAATTTTTGCATAATGAACTTTCTGAAAGAGCCTTGAGAGTTGTCACTTTATAATATGTTTTCTTCCAAAAGCTTGTTGAACTTATGCAGCTACCTTGGACATAATTCAGCTATGAGCAGATAGCATAGGGTTCCAAAGCTGTAATCTTTCAGGAGCTAGGTGCAATTCAATTGTTTCCTACATAATTTTAAATTAAGAAGCTACAAATATGCCTCTGAGCATATGCAAAATATCATGCTCTTTCAGAGATTTCCTGATTTTCTGAGTCAGGGCTCAGAAGTTAAGTCAAGAAACCTAATTTACTCTTGGTTTATTCCCAGATGTATAAAAGAGTTAGGCCTAGAAATGAGGATTGTATAGCAATAAAGCCAAACAGCTGCATTCTCTGTGGATTATCACAATATGTTTGCAGACATACAGAACATACAGAACAATGGTTGTGTGTGCTTGCAAAATTTGAAGAGGAAAGGAATGTACAGAAAGCCAGCATCTACTTTCAAATTTGAATCACTTTTCTCAGATAAGACTGCAGTTAAGATGGCAGAAGTGAAGCAGAAAAAGAAGCAAACTTTCTGGAAATTCACCTACGGAGGTGTTGACCTGGATTAGCTCCTCAACCTGTCTTATGAGCAGATGATGCTGTAATATAACACCTGCCAGTGCTGGAAGCTAAATTGTGGTTTGCACTGCAAATTATTCAACCATCTCCACAAGGCCAGAAAGGAGGCACCTCCCAAGGAAAAGCCAGAAGTAATGAAGACCCACTTGCATGACACGATCATTCTTCCAGAGATGATGGGCAGCATGCTGGGTGTGTACAACGGGAAGACCTTCCACCATGTGGAGATCAAGCCTGAAATAATTGGCCACTATTGGGAGAATTTTCCATCACATACAAGCCTGTGAAACATGGTTGACCTGGGATCGGAATCACCCACTCATCTCAGTTCATTCCTCTTAAATGAGAGTGTTTGGGGGAAGAACATTTTTATGTATAAATAAAGGCAGTTCCCAAACAAACAAACAAAATTGAATCATTGGAAAATCCACACAAAGTAATGATCAGAAATAATAAAGGAAGTTTTCGATCCTCTTGCCATACAGAACACAAAAGATTTTGCATTACCATCTATGGCTCAGTGAAATTTTACAGAATATCTGCAGCTCTAATTTCTATTTGAATGAGAAGAAATAGTGGTTCATTTTATTGAATGATCTCATTAGGCAAAAGAATTGACACTTGATGCTTCCAAAAATGTGAAGCGCTATATGTCTTATTAACATTAACAGAGCCTGCTACTTCCACTTCCTTTTGTTTCCCCTAACAAGCTTCAGAAAATGAAGAAACAAAAACAACAACAACCCAGCAATCATTCCCTTCCTTTGTTTTGCAAAACAGGATTGCACAGGCACAGGTTGTGTTCCAAAACCTTTAGCTAATCCATTATGTAGAACATGAACTGCAGTGCTACTGAAATATTCCTACTGCTGAAAAAGATGTTGGATTCCGCAAGTAGAATTACACTACATTCAGGCAAGAAAAAGTATTGGTCCAACTACAAATATAAGCGACATAAAGAGAGAAGTGCCTTATCTAAGAACAATTTGAGCACTACTATTTATAAAGACTATTTGTGCTTCATTTGTCTTCATTTGTCAGAAGAGAAACTAGGGAAGCCAAGTGAAAAAAAAATGTCCAAGACTTCAGATGGAATGAAGTGAAAAGGTTAACCCTTCCAATGATGGTAATTTGCCTCCTAAATTTCAGACTTCATTACCTAAAAGAAATTCTTTGTTTCCCACTCCTTTTTCTTCTAATGCATTTCTCATGTGTATCAATTTATTTCCTTCCACTAGACTCATGGAAAGATGGTTTCTGTCTCTAATAGAAGAATTGGTGCAGAGGATTCTTTACTTTCATTATTTGCTCCAGGTATATAATATTCCTGGACCAAAGGAAAAATAAAATATTGAAAAAAGAAAATCTATTGAGAACAAAACAATGTAGGAGACATCTGGATAACGTTTGATCTGGCAGTGCTGCTCCGAATTCTCTCTCAGTTTGCCTCTGTGTTCAGACCTGAGGGTTTCCCCCCTCCTTCCCCTAGTTACATTTGATGTCCAGGTGCAGGTGTGCTCTCATGTAAATCCTCTCCAGATGTTGATGCACATCTGTATAAATCTCCAGCTTTCATTTTTATGAGCCAAACACATCATGTTCACCTAACTCATGCCTATTATGGGATTCCTAAGCACTCTAGCCTTCAGGATTCCCCATAAAAATCACAGTCCTATTAAAAGACAAAAGGGATAGTGAAAATGCCCCCTTTTAGCTTTCAAAATTAAAACATTTAAGGTTCTCTATAGAAAAATACAATTACAGCTTTTATAGCAGGGCATTTCAGAGTTTTTCAAAAGTGGATTGCTTTATCCATGTCTTCACTCTGTCACAATTGGCTTGGTTTGGCCATAAGCAGACTGGTGGAACATATTTTACTGCTGCCCCATTCTTAATAAGGTGCTTATTCTAACTGAATTTGATGTGATTTGTAATCAGTAAAAATAAACAGGATGAAAGGAAGAAAATCACTAAATCCTTGATTTATGGTAGTAGGTTACAGAAGTGCCTGGAGGTAAAATGTTCATTTGAGCACCAACATCATTTTTTTAATTACTTCCTATGTCAATATAATTTTTCTTGATTTCTTCACTGAAGTCAATTTCCCAAGGAGATGAGACGATGGGGGAATCCAAAAATATTAAATAATTATTGGGGTTATATTTTAACTGATGAATCCATTAAATGAAAAGTGTTTAAACCTTTTACATGAAAAATAGCAAAACATCTGATCATTTTAACTGCTGATCCATACTCTGGATGCAACCTGTCAACCCCCTCTAACTCTTCAAGTTACTTGAACAATTTTGACACGTAAAAGATGTTCTGATGAAAAGTGACCGTATGCAGGTTAAGGCATTCAGGAACAATCAAGGGAGAGTTAATGAGTCATAAACAGGTGCATTGGTGAAACTTTTATGTACTCTGAAGTACTTCTTCTCAATCACGTCGAAAGCATAGCCAAGCTCTATTCAGAACTTGGAGTATAATGATTTAGCAAAAAAACAGAACTAAATATTTATTCAAGAATTATGGTAGTAGTTTCATGGACTAAAATCCCTACATAATCATCACAAACAACCAAGATATCTAAGTTCAGAGGCTGGAGAAGCTGATTTTCTCCTTTGTAGTATCTTACAAACTGGGTCTTTTCTGAAGGAAAAAAAAAAGCATTATAGACAAGGAGGCCAAGAGATCACTAATATCTGAGGCAGAGTTTCTCAACCTTGGCAACTTAAAGATGGGTGGTCTTCAACTCCTAGAATCCCCCAGCCAGTCTCTGAAAAAGGACCATTCAGGGTAAGGCATGTAGATCTGATATGCCAATAAGCAATAAAGAGGCTGAAGCAGCCACCTGCCCTGCTGTCCTCTATCATTCTGGAGAACCAATTGTCTCTTAGCAATGTACAGTAGAGTCTTGGATTTTCACCCCAACCATTCAATCCCAAGCCTAACAGAAGAAAAAAGAAGTTGCATTAAGTGTATCTAGTAAAAATAAAAACAGGAGTTCTCACCACTTTTACAATATTATCGTACATATGCCTACTCCTTTTCAATTTTTGTTGTTCAGTCACTAAGTCATGTCCAACTCTTCAAGACCCATGGACCATAGCATGCCAGCCCCTCCCTTTCCTCCACTGTCTCCCTGAGTCTGCCCAAACTCATGCCCACTATGCCGATGACACTATCTAACCACCTCATCCTCTGTCATCACCTTTTGCCTTCTCAAAAATAAGCAATAGTAAAGTTAGGTAGACCTTTTGCTCAGGGAAAGAAACATAGAATTACAATCATAGGTTCTTCAATAATTTGCCTTCAATTTGTACCTAGGTTGCCTTCAAGGCTGTGCCTTTATCCATTTTGACAGACTTTCATTCATCCTGAAACAAGAGACAGAAGATTACAGAGCCTCCTACTTGGTTCTGGGACAACCAGAAGTACAGGTAGTCCTCAACTTACAGCAGTTCATTTAGTGACCATTCAAAGTTATCACAGCACTGAAAAAAAAAGTGGCTAGTGACCGTTTTTCACACCTGCAATCATTGCAGCATCCCCAGGGTCACACGATCAAAATTCAGATGCTGGGCAACTGACTCATATTGATGACAGTTCCAGGGTCATGTGATCACTTTTTGTGATCTTCTGACAAGTCAGTGAGGAAGCCAGATTCACTTAAAAACTGTATTACTAACTTAACAACTGCAATGATCCACTTAACATCTGTGGCAAGAAAAGTTGTAAAATGGGGCAAAACTCACTTAACAACTGTTGCTTAGCCATAGAAATGTTGGCTCAATTGTGGGTTGTAAATCAACAACTCTCAAAGCACCTGTTAGACCAAAGTATTTGTTTTGTACAGGTTAAAGTGTCTGCCTGTAAAAGTGCTATAGTTACTTTCCTTTCCTTTCCTCACTTTTCAATTCACTGTTATTGGGAGATCTATCAAATGCTTTTAGTGTCACATTCCAGGGACTGACCTTTGTTGTGCATATAAATAAATTGAAACTGAAAACAGCCTTGTGATTTTTTTGAGTCTAAAATGGAAAAAAAAAATCTGCGTAACCATAAAATGAGAGGAGGGCTAGAGTTCTCTTTATCTCTTTGCTGTCATCTGTGGTCATCAGGATTTTTGTACTTTAGAACTGGGAAGCCTACATGGGCATGAACATTGTAATGGTGAAAGTGCAAGCAAGCAGTGCATCTGTTAAAAAGCATTTAACATTTTTAAGGGGACATAATGTGTGCATTTAGTCTTTTAAAAAATTATGAATTAATAAGAACATACTGAGTATTCAAATTCATGCTTTCTTAACTACTCCCGGACCTGATCAAGTTTATAAGCCTTTGAGTCATTTGATTTATTATTTGCTTATTTATATCCCATCCTGGAAAGCTGGATGGTATTTGTGAGGTTCACAAGTGGTTTTCAGTGCAAGTAATCAGATCCAGACCAGTTTAATTTCAACAAGATGGCTGCGTCCTCTTGTCTTTAGATGAGAGTAGACAACTCACGATCCATTTGGCCATCCTTTCAATGATATTTCCTCACCTAAACAGGAAACACCGTGACCGTGGGCAGATGGCTATTGTTTTGGTTTTAAAATTAAAGAAAACATTTTATTAAAGAAGAGAGATGGGTAGCAAGACAAATATAAATGCTTTCCCTATAATAGAGAATGTTTTGGATGAAAATGTGTTTAATCTGCCATTCTTTAATACTGTAATGTTTCAACTTCTATTTCCTCAGCGTAAATAGACATGTAGCTGACCAATGTTTATCTTTGCTACAATGTGTTTTTTGAGTTCTTCCATGATCTCCTGAATTCCATTGCAAAACCTTGGAAGATCTAAGTTGCTTGATGAAATGATGGGAGAGTCTGTCTTTAATTCCTGTTTATGTGGTGACAATCCAGAGAGTTCAATCAATCAATCAATCAATGTTGATCAATCAATCAAGGAATTCTGTTGGAAAATGAATAGCGTTAGCTCCTTCACTGACAGCATTTAAGGAACAATATTCTTTCATCATTCCAGGGAAATGGTCAGTGCATGTGGAATTGATTTTTATCATCATTTCATTGAGAGGAACCAAGATATAGTTTTTGAAGAACAGTTCTGTAAGATTGTCAAATGCTGGGTAGGTGAAATCTATACATTCTTCCATAATTCTTATAGGCAAAACCACATCTTCAGGTAATTCTATTTCCTCATTTTGATTTTTCTGAATTTGGTGTTCTTTCTTATGGTATCTCCACCATAAGAACTTAAAATATTTTCCTTCTTTCTCACTCAACTTCATGTTTCTATTCAATTGTAACTTGGCAAAGCTTCTCCATAATTATGATTTTTTGATGCATAAATTCTTTACACCATCATCATTTCATCTTTCTACAACTGGTAGAAGCTGACAGAAATTTCCCAAAATATCTCATTCTTGCCACATATATCAAGTAGAGTCCAGTCTATGGCTTCAAAGCTATCCTTCCTAATCATGCTCTCATTCCAGACAATAAATCTTGCATGTTGAAGCAAATTTGCAGTATTGGAGGTTTTTTCGTGTTACAAAGAGCATTTAAATTCACTTTGAGGGGTATCTTGAATCTTGAATGTGCTGTCCTACCAGCAGGCCTCAATGTTGCTGCAGTACTGGATGATGCTAAAGCAACAGGAACACCTCCATCTCCCCAGCTTTAGCGTGGATCAAGATAATAACAAGGACAATAACAAATGTCTTTCCTATTCAATGAAAATTATTCAATAGGGACTCATTGTATAATATAAATTATTGCTGTTTTTCTCTGTTGTTTTGTGGTTCATGCAGTAATTCCTGATTACGACCATTTTAATTAATTGTACCATTTTTTTCGTTTCGGTAAGTTATATTCTTCAAGTCTTTTTCTGAATGTCTCATTTTTTTTGGGAAATATAGAAGAGCTTGTTTATGGTATCTCTTATCAGTCATGATTTTAGGATTATTGATCACTTGATTTGGAGCATACAATTGTTAATGATGGTTAGTTCAATATTTGTTAGCAAGATGACAAACAAATCTCTCATTGCTCTGAGGATTCTTTTCTTGAGGTACCTTGGTTCAAAAATTGTCACCTTATGATGTATCATTTTATCCAGATAAAGATTACAAGTATTTTAGTAATATATAGATGCAGGCAACTTGCAACAAACTCCCTTCGCTTCCAGACCATGCACCTAACAGACAATGATGATGGTAATGTATATCCAGCAATATTTAGTATAGCTCAATTTACCGATCTTGGTTGGAAATAAAACTCTGCTCCTGCCATTGTTGCAATATGTACTTATATATCCAAAAAAAATGACTACCACCTCACTTTTGCTACCAAAATCCTATTACAATTGACATTTGATTATAGAAAGTTTACTCTTTCATTCAGTTAATCCATTAATTGTATTAGATATGTGTATATTACAGTTTGTGTTAAAATAGGAGTCATACTTCCATTTTAGACACAAGCAAGTATAATTTCATCCACTGTGACCATGTGCACCCAAGTCGATGACAGAGGAGGGTAAGTGATGTTTTTTAAAATGGCTTTGGGGATCTGGCATTTTTAGAAGGGATTGAAACAACATACCCCCCCTTTCTTCCTTCCTCCCTTTCTTCCCTGCCTGATTAATCAGAAATGCTGCTGTACAACAACTCTTATTATTTCTCATCCCCAGTTAAGGTAGCTGAAGCAGCTAGATAGCATTTTAAATAATCAAACAAATCAAATAATCTATCAAATTAATGAATAAAATGTTGCAACCTTAATTCTTTTCCATAAAACTTCTTTGCCACCCCAAAATCATTTGCAGGAATAGATCTGGCTGTTATGTAGGTGCCCAACTTCAGTTGTTTTAATCATGCTGGCTTTATCTCAAGATGTATTTCTCATGATCTGGGCTGCTGGAGTTAAAATGATGTGCCTCTGATTCCCTAGAACATGGGTGTCAAACTGCCGGCCCGTGGGCCGGATGCGTCATGGTGAAACTGCGCCCACCCCATTGCCAGCAATGGAAAAAAAGTCACGATATGTCGCAACACGTCACGTGACGTTGCAAGTTTAACACCCCTGCCTTAGAAGGAGTTCAGTGTGCTGGTCTGCATTGTTTTTAGCCTCCCACTGCTCCCACTAGGCATGCAGAGGAAACCTGCAAAACATACGGAATATTGGTTCCAACAGTAGCAGCTTAGAAGTGGATCACCCTTCTAATGTCTCAGGATTTCCAACTAGTTGCCATCAGTGCCTGTGTATCCATTGGATAAACAGAAAACAAATCATACACAAACACAAAACCTGACACATTTAATGTCTATGGAGATTCTCAGTCACCCAGGTCATAGTTATCCCAAAGATGCTTTTTCATGAGGCAACTGGACTTTCTTGTTTTTCTTTGAAGATGTTTCACTTCTCATCTAAGAAGCTTCTTCAGCTCTGAGGAAGCTTCTTGGTTGAGAAGCAAAACGTCTTCAAAGAAAAACAAGAAACTCCACTTGCTTCGTGAAAAAGCATCTTTGGGCTGAGACATTTGAGGTAGTCTTCTCCAAATTGAACCTCCTGATACAGTGAGATTATACATTTCAAATTTTCTGTGATTATATCTGTATTGACTAACTGTCCAGGGCTTGCATTACCAACATATTTGTATGACCCCAATTTTTTGAATGCCTACACGAAGAGGTCCAAGCTATCTGAGAAATCAGCTCATCCCAATGGGAGCACTCCACCCCACCCTTACTGGCAGAAGGTACATGCTGCAGACCCTGTTAGACAAGGAATTCCAGCTAGCTGCATCCAGGAAAAGTGCCTTTTCTGCGATGACTCCCGCCCTCCAGAACATTTTGCCCTGAGGTCAGATTCACTTCCACTCTTTGGGCCTTCCGAAAGGCCTTGAAGCATGGCTGCGCCAACTAGCCTGGAGTCCCATTGAGTTACCTGCTCTACTCCATTACCCACTTTGGAGGTGGGTAATGGAGTAGATCATCTCATCTCCTCCTAGTGCCCACTTTGCTCCCTCCATCTCCATCCTGTTTAGTTGTATTTTAATGAATTTTAAATTTAAGATCCTTATTTATTGTTTTCACGTTTTATGGCCCATTTTATTCAATGTCTGTAAAGCTGCCTTTGGTGAGATGAGCAGCATATGAGGTCGATAAATAAATGCAAGTTTGACTAGTAATTTCAGGTTGGCCATGTCATTCAAGGAATGAGCTGCCAAATCAGAAAAAAAACACCAAGATGGGCCTTTGAAGTCACGATAGGCCCTTGTAAATGTTGGGATCAGGCAAAATGGTTCTATATACACTTGCTAAATCAGGAGCACAACAGGATATCAATCTATATGAACAATGCATTTAAACCTCAAAATGGATGCTTAGACAGACTGTCTTTTGTCTGACAGCAGATTTATATTCATTTTATGGTTATAGAGAGTAAAATGATTTAGGACTGAAAGACACTGATAATCCAGGGTTTCAAAGTCAGTTGCCAAAAGCAGCTTGATTTTAATGATTCAAAATTCAACTATCTGGGTTTTTTGTGTGTCTTGTGTATCTTAAACCAGGTAATTTTCAGTTGAATACTCAATTTTTCCCCTTTAGTTCCAATGAACAAATCTCCAGGTAGGTTTAGTGCAAAAGATTAAGACCACATTAAGATTAAGTCTGAAATGTTCTACTACCAATTAGCCCTCTAGTATTTCTGTAAGCCTTGAATTTTTGATGCGATCAATGACACCAAGTGGAGCCATCTTCAGTGGAGAGGTTATTAAAGATACAAAAAACAATGCAAAGATGATACTTGGAAATCCATATCACGAGATAATGAATCACCATGAGAGCCAACTAAGAAGGAATGTCAGCAAAGCAAACAGAAGGTTTGTGCATAAGAAAGTATTTGATGCCAGAAGAATTTAAGCTAAATTTTGCATGAGACAGAAATCTTCAGGCAACACTTATGATACATTTACATGGCAACATTTTAATGAGATGACACAAGCCAAACGAAGCACAAAAATTTTGTATATGTGCATTAGAAGAATCTATGGCTACATGGGGGAAAGGAACAAGAATTATCTCAATATCTCAGTACAAAGCAGAAATCTGGTCTGCTTTCTTCCATAAGAACATATATTTATTTAATTAGTTGTAAATTCACTTGCATTTTGCATGCATACTCCTAATAGTTATGCGTATGCCAATGCATAGCCCATTCCATGTTTTCCTCTGTTAAATAAGAAACATTTGTCTTTATATGAACTCAGTCAACTATTTTCCAAATTCTCCAAAGCTCCACCCAATTTGCAGACTCCCCTTCCTAAGTAGAGAATCTGATGACCTTTATATGACAATATTCAGCTTGGTTGATGTCAAAAATATTTATCAGAGATAGAATGCCTAGTATTTGATGATGGAAAACCATGAAGGCTGTAAATCAGACTAGATTTTCTTTTTTTTAAAGTCTCATAAGAAACAAATGGTACCATTTTCATATTATTGTCCATGTGAGTATATGCTGGATCTTTACTTTTTTTACCATATACCTGCATCTATTTTAAAATTAGGGATGTGTAATAAATCTGATTATTAGTCTGCTTTATTTCATAGGGACCAGTATCTCCAGAAACTGGCATGCATAATTTTGGATTACATAATTTTTGGATTACTGAAGAAATCCAGTGTGGGTTTATTATGAGGTTGAATTCATGTAACACTAATGCAAAAATAAAAAGACCTCATAAATTATCCCTCAATGCAATGTTTGTATTGCATTTCATTGCATTGGGACATCTTTGAACTCTACAAGATATTAAAACAGAGGTCTTCCCTTTCACCTTCTATAACCACATGACACCTTAAAATTAACTCAAATAATATCTGGTACTGAAGTCAATACAGTTCCCCGAGTACTTCATGTTGTGATTATCAGTAAAAGCTATCTTTCCTCTTAAAGGGACTTTCTCTAAAGTTGAGTTACCCATGCTTGAATAGGTAGAAAACTACTCCAGCGTGATTTCTTTGTCCCCATGGCTGTTCCTTTTCCTACAATACTGACTCTCTTTCAAGTCCCTGTCAGTCATCTAACTTATTTCCTAGACAATGGGAGATAAAGCCTAACAGACCTAAATCCTGACCCACCTTGAGGCTGTTCTTGGATGATGATGAAATAAGACAGAAAACACAACTATAACACTGATGCCATTAAGGATAATGGCTGAGGATGAGATGAAGGCATCTTCCTTGGGACAGGGCAGGGAAAAAAATGTTGCCAAGGCATGGTTGTTCAGTGGTATAGTATAAGTAGGTAAATCTCTTCAGCAGTGTTCCACAACCTGATGCCTGCCTGGGTTCATTTGGCTATTGGGAAGAAGAAAGAGAGAAAAAGTCACCACTATTACTTTCCTGTCAGAACGATCTCTGGAGCACATATGATTAAGGCCAGAGAATTGTTAACTTGACTTTCATGGAGAAAAATGGCACTGAAAGTGTTTGATGTTTTGTGTAATCCTTGTTCAATTTCTTCTAAATGAAAAAAAATGTTTGTTCTTTAACTGCACGTAGTAAATGGAGCTACATCCTTGAGATCCATAGGAATATTCCAAATTTAATTTGAACTGGGGATTGATTCAGATGCCTTTAAAGCAGGGGTCTTCAAACTTGGCTCTTTTATGACTTGTGGACTTCAACTCCCAGAATTCCTCAGCCACGCATGCCTGACTGAGGAATTCTGGGAGTTGAAGTCCACAAGTCATAAAAGAGCCAAGTTTGAAGACCCCTGCTTTAAAGTCAAGTTTCTTTCTCTTCCAAATTGAGCTACTGCATAAGGCAGCAAGCTCCTTTCAGTTTTAGCACTGACACAGTTGTCTCTGACATTATCAACATTTATAGTATGTTTGGCCTTGCATAATAATAACACCTGGTTTTTTTTTAAGAAATAGCAGGCGCTAGGCAATCTAATAGTTTCTCTTGTCACACTCTGAAAAGAGTGCAACTGTCAAACTAAAGGGATCTGTGAAGGAATTCTTATTTAACCACCCAATCTTCATTTACATATGCAGTGAAATCTTTGATCCCTGTAAAATCTTATAACTTATCACCTCCAGAAGCAATTCCATGAACAGACACATCGACATATAACCAGCCTACAAATCCCTGAGAATTCAAAAGAACCGCACAACCAACCAGTGATGGCACCGACCCTCAACCAATGCACACAACCCTCGCCCCAACCATCACATCACCTCCTGATGACCTTCATCTGACGTGACCTCCTCATCATAAGACCCACCGCAAGACCTCTCCTGACCCATCACTAGATCCATCACAAGACCCTCTCCTGACATGACCCTCCCATCACAAGACCACACAAAGTCCTTATAAGCAGAAAACCACCAATACTGACATTCTCTAAACTTTGCTGAAGATATTACTTTGACTGGTCACAAAATATTTGAAAACCAACCTACAAGCTTGGAGAACGAACTTACACTCTCAGCCCACATCTGAGCTATAGATATTCACCACTATCCCACGCAATGTTCTGTGTTCTATCAAATATGTGTGTGTATACTCATGTGTGTTTATGTATATTTATGTGTGCATTGTCATATACGTGGATTCTCTGAGAGATGATGCCTACACAGGGCAAGCTGGTTTGATGGACCAGGAAGGAGGGAGCACATTCCAGAAAATTGGGGGCCAGAAAGAGGCAGCCCAGCCTAGAGCTGGATACGAGACAGAGGAAGAGAGAAAGAATAACCATACCTTGGAATCTCCCAGGAAATATCCATTAGGCTGAAAGTATTCAGGGTTTAGTCTGGCAAGCTTCTGCCTGTTGTGTGTAAGCAAATAAAGAACTGAACTCTGGCTGACTTGTTGTACATTGTTCTTGGGTTTAGCCTGACAGATCCCAAATTCTCTGAGTGAGCTACAGGTTGGGTCCAGTCATGAACATTTCCTTGTTTCCTTATAATTTCTACAGAGATTTTCCCCCAACAGCATTGGAGTTGCACAATAAAGAGAACCCACATTTATTCCATTGTGTTTGAAATCTATTCTAGATTTCAGCAATACAGATTCAGGAAAAGATAAAAGATTTGGATTAGTATTGCCTTACCAGGTTTTGTTCTTTGATTATTCATTGGCTCTGTTTTATCTTTTGGGTATATATTTGTGTATTGTTAATGTGAATTGCTACCCTTTTAATGTGTTACTGTTATACTTCTGGGATAATAGAAAGGGAATTCTCTTCACAGAATCTCTAGAAGTTAATATTCTGAATAGCTAACTCCCTCCATTTTATCTTTAGTTTTCATACTGCCGACTATTGCCAATCATACATCTGCATGTAAGAAGATTATAAAAAGTTGTAGAATGGGTTGAAATATCAATCTTGTATTCCTATGGATTAGTTATGCACAGACAATACTTTTGCTTTCCTGTAAAAACAAAGCAAAACAAAAACAAAAGAAAAGAATTTATATTATTCCTTTTCTCTTTTCATAATTGTTCAGTTCTGTATGATTGGCATCAGGATTCTTTGGTTTTATAGTTCATTGTGGCCAAGAACCTAAAATGCTTTTTCTCTTGGATATAAAACATTGCAGCTGCCAAGAATCAACAGCCAGAAATAATCTCAGTCTCTTGTTCTTTTTAACAAATTAACTGCAAGGCACAATTTCTGGTTAATCAGTAACTGGCTGTTGATTTTTAAACAGAGGCAACATCCTAGGTTTTCTTTGGTGTTCTGTAAATTATTAGAACAAAGCAGGAAATGATGTAACCAAATATACTGATTATATAAATTATGTGAACAGTACAGTCTGGAAATCATGAAGCTTTCTAACTTTGTAACTACTCGTGTACACACAAGGTCAAATTCTTGCAAACTGCTGTTTTTCCTTAGTGCAGCATTTCCCAGAGTTATATTGTGCAAAAGTGTTGGATTACACCTGCCAACATTCCCATAGCCATTCTGACTATTGCTGAGGGGGTAACTAGAGTTGATGGGAGTTGCCATCTAATACATGTTTGGGGTATCACATTGGATTGAAATTCTCTATATCAGCACTGGACTTTAATTTCTATACATCAGGCAGAAATAGTAAAAAATTATTTATGTTTATAGGCCAACTAAGAAGATTACACTCAGTGATCAGGTAATATAACACATGGAGGGTCTTAAAAGGAGAAAGTAAAAAGAATCATAGAATCATAGAGCTGTAAGGGACTTTGAAGGACTTCTAGTCCAACGCCTAAGGCAGGAGACCTTATTCCATCCTAGATAAATGTTCTCCAGTAATTGAGCAAAACCATTGTATGGGACGCATCAACTGCATTGTCAAATTGTACCAAATGGATTTTGATAAAATGGGAAACTTCAGAAAGCATGTGTCCTGACCCCTTTTATTCTCCAAATTATATTGTAATGTGCTATAAATGGCATAGAAAACCATGTACTCTGAATTTTTAGGCAGATTTATATATTAAGTATATCTCGAATTTATAGGCAGATTTCAACATATTTGCAGACTGAAATAAATGCCTCTTTGGAATATATTAATCATTGCACTATTAGCCCACTTTTCCCATAATTTAGCTGGACTCGGGTCACACATCCAAAAGAATGGCATTAGGAAATTTTGGGGGGGAAATGTGTGATCATTCCAGATGTTTCATCTCCATTTACTGGTGAAATGAGCTACAGATTTCCCCCACGTTAAACTAAAGAGCATGTTTTGGCTCTGGAGAGAAAGTCATGTCTGTAGATCATTTCTCATTTCTGAAACTCTTCCAAGGGTTTGAAAGCAATGCTCTTATTTCTTAAGAGGCCATTCATTCTCTGGTACTTATTTGTTTGTTTGTTATTAATCTTTTAAAAACACAAGCACAGCTTTGGCACACCTGTGGAATGGTAACTAGTCAGCTCCATTTTGATTTCATACTTTCCCTTTTTCTCTTACTTCCTTAAAAGTTTTGAAGGTAAACCAACAATCACTGCAAAATAAAGAGAATTAGCATAGCTGGAAATGACACCAGCTTTTTGCCAGCAGCTTGTCTTCCACAATGTATAATCTCTTTGCTGCAGTTTAAAAACCTTGCAAGTTCTCAGTTGTTCTGACTCTTTTTATTGTGTCTTTTAAATGGAAATATTTCAGAGTTTTTGCTACATAAATAAAAAACAACACTGTCATTTTGTTACAGGATTCGGGTCTGTTAAAGTCTCCAGTATTGATTTTTAAAATATTTTTATTGCTTTTAAAATAATAAAAGAAAAAAACCCAAGGGGGAACAAAACATAAAGATATATATAGATTATTAAAAAAAATTACAAGTGGTTAAAAATAAATGAAAACAAATTACTGTTGTAATAACATATTATATCCTGTATTTTAATTTTTTTTTCTCTTCTATTTTTCTTCACAAAGCCTCCATCTGGGTAAACTTAAAGATATGTACAGGGTTTTTTTTTTTTTTACTATTCTAAGTTGTGCCCCATTCCTGATCGGTTCTATCGGTCTTAAGATTCTGCTAAAATAATTTCCTTTTAAGTCCTCAGAAAAAAAATTCAGTACAAAAGGACTGAGCTGAAGAGGTCTGCCAAGTATTTATTAAATAAGAGTGTGAAATTGAACCTCCATTTCTAGGGGCAATTATACCTCTAATTAATACATGATTGAATGCAAGGGATAAGGGATATTCCTTTCTGAAACCCTGATCTGACCACTTCAGCAAAAGGATACTTGATGAAACATGGTTTAACTCAGCCAAGTGCAAAGTATTGTGAGGTTAATCTAATATCATTTTGAATTAATAGCAAAAGACACAGGCTGAATGATATCTGTCTGCAGTGTGGCATAAAGGGAGCTTCCCTGTATTTTATGATGATCTACTAAAAGGGAGAGATTAATCACTGCCTTAATCCTCCTGCATCAAGAGTCTTTCCAAGATACTTGAATTATGATTCCTATAAGCCCAAATGTGGAGGCACAGAGATGACATATGTTGTCAGCTAAAAAAATACTTTTGGGCAGGAAAAGGAGTCTGGCTGTCCATCCTTCTCTGTCCATCCTTCTCTGGACATTTCATAGGAAATATCTGAGCTGACCAGAGAAAATATAAGAAAATATAAGAAAATATATTTCTTGTTTGATAGCAAGCTTAGTTTGTTTGTTTATAGTGCTCATCAATCATATTTCTGCCAATTACCCCTCACTGTCTCACCTCTATGATGGTAGGGGAGGAGGATCCCGTCAGCCAAGGAATTTCAGCTGACAGGGTCCAGGAGAAGAGCCTTCTCTGGCATGGTCCGAGCCCTTTGGAAAATCTTGCCCTCCAGGGTGAGATTGGCTCCCACCGTCCTGACTTTCCATAAGAGCCTGGAGACCTAGCTCTACCAGTTGGCTTGGGGTCCTGATGGGAGCATTTCACACTGGAGGTGGTTGATCAATTAATAGCAGTTCCCCCACACCCCACCCATATATTCCCCTCCCTTCTTCCCCATCTTTAGTCATAATTTGTATTTTACTGTGATTTTATATCTATCTACTGACAGTTTAAACATTATCATTTGATGGCAACTTTGGAAGGGCTGCAGAGGATCAAACGGAAAGATGGCCACAGGGGCTTATGTGAGCTTGATTTAAAACCTGAGCATTCACAAAGTATCTTATGTGGTCAGTCTACTCTAGAATCAGAAATATTGAACTTATAATGGTTTACTAATTTAATGACAACCTTTCTAGTACAATTCATTCCCTCCCTCCCTCCCTCCCTCCCTTTCTCACTCACTCACTCACTCACTCACTCACTCACTCACTCACTTATTTATTTATTTATTTATTTATTTATTTATTTATTTATTTATTTATTTATTTATTTATTTATTTATTTATTTATTTATTTATTTAGGGGTTTCTGATTATAAATCTGTAGTTAAGCTGTAGCTTGTTCAAAGGTGGTTTTTCAAAAGGAATACCCATCTTTTGAACAACTGAATTCTAGGCCTGGAACATGGAAGCCACTTGGGTTGGATCAAACAACCCACATTTTGTCTAACTCAGTCAACGTGCCTCTCTGGAATTTGAAAAGTTCTTAACTTACCCTGCCTATAGACACGGAGTTAAACCAGCATTATTTCTGCATGCAAAGCATGATTTAGATGTTTAAGGAAGTGGATATGGCTAATATCTATTTGTATATATATTTAAAAGCATGAAAATAGTTCGTGAGTTAAAAGGAAATAAACTGCTAGGAAATAAACTAACTAAGGATCATCATTAACTGACCAACAGCCACCGGGCAGACGAAAATGGACCATCTGGAAAAATCCATATTTTGCTGCTTCTTGTGGGAAAGCATCTGAACTGTTTTTTGCTGAGATGTCTAGAATTACTTCCTGAAAAACACACTGATTGTACTCCACTGCCTGCATCGTGTTCAATTTGTTTCGCTGAAACAATGATGTGGCTTGGGAGCCACCTGTTCCAGCTATTGATAAATTTTCTTTACTTTCTACAAAAAAAAAATAATTCTCAAAAAAAATTAAAGTAGCCTGTTGTTTAACAGAAATCTTAATCAGCCATAAAAGTCCAGCTGGGTCCATTTAAAAATACAGTTCAGTATTAGCCTGGATGATCTTGTAAAAAGGTTTTAAAGTGTAGTGGTTTTTATTACTGGCACGATCAGCACAGATTCTTATTTTTCTTCTTCCCATCCTTCTTCAGGGTGGCATAATTGGAAGGGTTTGTTTTTTTTGCACAGTCAAGAAATATTATGACTTTGTATATCAATTATAATCCTCTTCCCATATCATCCTTTTGTTCTTTTCATGGTTTTTCCTTTCACAGATTAGAAATAAAAGTTAAGGAAAACCACAGTAGCTTCCCAGTATATTTAGATTGGTAGTGCTGGCAATCATCCAAGTGAAAGTACTTTGGATTTGTCTGGAAAGGCACAAATTTAAATATCTACTGAGAAGTAATACAACCAGTTAATTTACATCAGCGTTGTTTCACTTGTGAAGCACATAAGTAATATTATTCCACTGCCATCCCATGCTTTGTAACTTTTCTAAATGCCAAATACAGAAAACAAACAGACCAAATTCAGTTTGCCAACTCTGATCAAACATAAATATTGTGAGCATATGTTGTTTCACAGTTTTAAGCTTACTTGAATCATGACATCATCATTACTAACAAAACAACATGGAGATTGCTTCTGCTGCCTTAATGTTAGATGCATTTCCTCGAGGGGGGGGAAAGCAGTTTTGTTGGGAGAAAAGTATAATGTGTTTTATAGCAAAAAAGAAAATGAGCATCTGAATCCATGTCACCAGTGATGGTTTCATCTAGTTTCTCCCTATTAGTAAATCTTACATATTTAAGCGAGTGTATATGAATCAAGAAGGAACTGATTATTGAGGGGTTCTTATCTATTTATATAAGTAACTTAGATTGTGAACTATAATGTACCATGCATCTTAAGTGGCAGTCTTAACTAATTGGTGACCCACCAAACTGAATGCCACATACCTGAAAGCATCCTATAAGATGCTTAATGACATGTATTCCAAGTCTTTTGTAGGTAGTAAAGACAGGAGCTTTATCAAGATCCTGTTGGATTATGGCACATAGCCTTTAAGATGTGCTTGGCTGGGTTGATCCCATATGAAGTCTGGTGAATAACCACATAAAGAAAGCTCATATCAAATGGACACAATATGGGTAATATAGCCTATCATTCATAAACCTTTGGAAACATGCATCTATGGATCTTTTCAATATATGCATGCCAGTCTTTATAGGCTTGGGCTACAAAGTTTTCATAACTTGTGGATCACTCCCATGTTTAAGTTCAGCCTTTGCCAACCAGGTGCTCTTCAAATATGTTAAGCTAACACCCCCAAAATTCTGCAGAGAGTTTGGGTGCTGGTGACCTTGGCTGGGAATTAATGTCTTCCCTTATAACTAAATGGCACGGGTTGGAAGAAAATCGCTGTAGATCAACCAGCCCTTGTTTAGTGTGTTAATGTTATTCATATTTCTTATAACAGAATAAAATCAAGTCTTGCAGACTTCATGGGCACACTTATGTATTTCTTAGCAACAGTACAAAAGTCATTTAGCATTGTATACTCTTAAAAGGTATTTTTGACGTCTCAATCCAGCCCACGGTCTTGGTATTTTGGGGGTCTCCCATTCGGGTATGAAACATGTACAATCCTGCTTGGCTTTTTAATCAGTTAGGTGTTGCCACCTAGCTGAGCCCTTTTATAGAAAATAATAGAATAGAATAGAGCTGGAAGGGACCTTGCAGATCTTCTAGTCCAGCCCCCTGCTCGAGCAGGAAAACCTATACCATTTCAGACAAGTGACTGTCTAGTGTCTTCTTAAAAACCTCCAATGATGGAACGCCCACAATTTCTGAAGGAAAGCTGTTCTTCTGGTTAATTGTCCTCACTGTCAGGAAGTTTCTCCTTAATTCCAGGTCGCTTCTCTCTTTGATCAGTTTCCAGCCATTGTTTCTTGTCCTGCCCTCTGGTGCTTTGGAGAATAATTTGACCCTCTCTTCTTTTGGCTGCCTCTCAAATACTGGAATTACTGCTATCATGTCTCCCCTATTTCTTCTTTTCTTCAGACTAGCCAAACCCAAGTCCTGCAGCAGTTCTTCATATGTTTTAGTCTCCAAGCCTTTGATCATCTTAGTTGTTCTTCTCTGTACTTTTTCCAAGGTCTCAACATCTTTTTTATAAATATGGTGACCAAAATTGATTGCAGTATTCCAGGTGTGGTCTCACTAGGGTTTTATAAAGCGGTACAAATACCTCGCATGATCTTGATTCTATGCCTCTGTTTATACAACCCAGGATTGTATTAGCTTTTTTGGCTGCTGCTGCACATTGCTGGCTCATAGTCAAGTGATCGTCCACTAGGACTCCAAGGTCCCTCTCACAGTTACTGTTTTTGAGTCAGATCTCACCTAATCAGTACTTATATATTTGATTTTTTTCTGCCTAAATGTAAAACTTTGCTTTTCTCCACATTAAAACTCATTTTGTTGGATAGGGCCCATTGTTCAAGTTTGTCGAGATCTTTTTGAATCCTGAGTTTGTCTTCTGGGATGTTGGCTACTCCTGCCAGTTTAGTTTAAAAGAGGGAATAAAATGTTGTTGAACCTGGACTTTGGACTCTTCTTCCCCATAAACATTTTTTTTCTGTTTATCTCTAGAATATTTCCATATAAATGAATAACACTATGTACAGCATAAACAAAGTGTCCGGTAAGTGTACCAGATTCACATCAGGGGTCAAATTAGAAGAACGAAGCCATAATCCCAGGTGGAGCTGATTATTTCTTTGAGAACCAAATAACCATCTTTTCTGGCCTCTAACTAATACTTGAATCCCACTAAGGCTCCTTGGATCTGTTTATAAAAGAACAAATCTTTCTTCAGGAGAAAGAATTCTTATCTGAATTCCATAAGACTCCCATCAAGCTTTGTGCTTTCATACTCACTCTAGCTACATGATAAACAGCCTTGGTTTCTCAAGCTTATTGTTTTCTTCTTTCTTTGTTATGTCTCATAACTAGAAGACAAACAGAATCAAAGCTGTGGGAAAGGAGCTCTGTTCAATAGGCCACCCTGCTGATCTTCTAAAATAATTGTTTTATCTCTGTCGCAGTACCATCGGGTTTTATTATTATATCTTGTTTTACCAGCAAGCATAATTATAAATGACAGTGGCTTTCTACAGACCACATGAAAAGACCAAGGGAGAGCAGGGGGGAAAACCAGCCCAATAAAATACAAAATCTGAAATTCTGGGGGGAAAAATCTGAGCATTGGATCAGGTCTTCCTCTCAAACTGAACTGCAGCCTTTTCTAAATCTTGGGAAATTGTCTGGTTGGTTTTCTGGCAAATAAACCACATTACAGTAAATTTGGCTTCTTGTTCATTTCAGGATTGAAAATATCTATGCTAGAGAATATGGTTAGCAATAACCTGAAGGTTAGAAAATGAAACATTTTAGGGTGCTGCATTAATAAATGAGAAATAGTGAAATATATTCAGCTGTAGGAGTAGGAGACAGGATATTGGTTGGCTTATTTGACCTGACACTTTTCTCTTTCATGAGCAGGATAACCTTGAATTGTTTGGTGAACTTGGATAAGGCAGTATTATTCCCAGGCATAAGTTTCCTTTGTTTAGATCAACATTCGAGGAAAAAGACATTGATAAAGAAACCTTATGTTCCACTGTTTGAACTTCAGCTTGGTCACCAAGATATCTTGAGTTACAACCTCTGAACAACCCCAATTTAGCAGTATCTGACGAGAATTTTTTTTTTTCCCCTCAGATCTCCCCAGGCAACTTTTCCCCTGGCTGGCTCTGCCCCATCTCTTTCTCTCAGGCTTTTCTTCCTATTTCTGTCACTTCTCCAAATCCTGCTCTTTGATTCAGTTCTGCTTCAGAAAGGCTATTAATTGTTTATGCCCATGTTCACTTTGAGGCTCAGTTTCTTTCATTAGTATGTGGTATTTTGGTCACTGGACATGCAATCAAACTGAGGGAAAAATACATATGGGGTAATGGTGTACCTCCAGAATAAAAGAGATTTATGATGTTTCTCTCTAATATATAGGTAGTTATTAGAGGAAGAGGAATTCGAGAACTCACTCCAAAAAATGTGTTAAAGGTTTCCCAAATATTCTTCCTCTGAATACTCAATTTCCATCTAATAACTGCTGCCTAAATTTTCAGATGGTAATAGCTGTTGTCTATACCACTGATCTAGGATGTTATTATATAAGAGCCAATTACTCCAATAGAAAAAGATCTTCCAGAGTAAAAGTTTATGCCAGCATTCATAAATTAGAAAACCCAGATTGTTCATTTTATTCGTATCATACACCTTCCAGCTTTATTAGTCATTGAATACTTCTGAAACTTGGATAAAAATGAGTGTCACAGTAAACCAAGAAATATTTGCAGTACATAAATGCTTGTTAGATTCAAGCACATCTATTCCATAAGATATAGAATACACTTATTTAGAAATGTTTGTAACTCTTTTCTATCAAGGATAGAGAGCTTTACTGACTGCTGGGCTATTCTCTTATTTTTCATATTATTTTCATATACATATATATGAAAATATACAATCACATACACACCTAGAAACAAGTCAGAATGTTTTGCATACACACCCGCGGCTTGCAGTAGTATTTCTCAAGTGGCAAAATACTGGGACATTTTATAAATTTAAATTTGATCTATGCAAAACTCTTTTCCTGTTCTTTACATTTATAATAATCTAATTGAGCCTTGCCATTTAAAGTGACTTGAGAAACCTGGAAATCTCATAGCAAAACCATATATCTTGTTTCCTTCATCCCGAAATAAGGATGAAGGATTTTAACTTTACATTTCCATGTCAAAAAATTAGAGGGATTTTTATAAAGAGGCAGACTTTATAATCAAGTGAAATTGCCTGGTGTTTTCAAGATAATTTGGACTAACGTGATGCCTGCCAGTTGTTTTGGATAACAGTTTCCATAACATTTAGCCATATTAGCACAAGATATACTCCAAACCAACTGTGTGATAATTTATGGATGTAAAAGTTGCTGCGGAGTGGACTGAAGACTGCCACTTGAATGTTGATGCTAGAGAAGGCTCTCTCTCTCTTTTTTTTGATAGCCAAGAAAGCAAAGAAATCATAGAACAAATCAATCTAGCATTCTCACTGAAGGCACAAGTCTCCAAAACTCAAATTATTTAGATACATTATGTACACACATGGCTTTCTCCTCTCTCTTGAGAAGTCTATAATCCTGGGAAAGATGAAAGAAAGGGAAGAAAAAGAGGACCAGAGGCAAGATGGATGTAATGGAATATGTGGATGACCTTGGGGAATGACGATAAGAAATGCTGCCTACGAATCAGGCAACAGTAGCAGGAGACCTCAAAGGTTTAACAGAGAAAGAAACCTAGGAAGGACCTGCTATAATGGGTCAAGAAGTTAAAAGTGGCAGTAGGAAGTTTGTACTTTCAGAGTTGCAAGATTCTGTTAATGTAGCTTTGCAATAAAGTAGAATTAATTCATCTAGTTGCGTTTCTGTCTGGTTTATCTGGGAGGATTGACAGTGGAGAAATTGATTACAGCATTGATGGGTGCACTATTAGGAGATTTTGAAGAGCCAAGGTAGGAACAGATCATCTGTGAAAAAAAATCTACCTATGTAGTTGCTAAAAGTTAACACTGAACTTCATGGGACATAATTCTGGTCAGCTAAATACAAGAACCACTCTTCCTGCGACTGAATTTTTCTTCTTTGGTGACATTTCTAAAAAACATCCCAAAGGTGCTTTTTCAAAAGGCAACTGGGCTTTCTTTCTTTTTCCTTGAAGATGTTTCACTTCTCATCCAAGAAGCTTCTTCAGTTCTGAATGAATGGTGGAGAATGAATGGTTCTCCACCATTCATTCAAAACTGAAGAAGCTTCTTGGATGAGAAGCAAAACATCTTCAAGCAAAAACAAAGCCCGATTGCCTTTTGAAAAAGCACCTTTGGGACAACCAAGACCTGGATGACAGAATCTCCACAGACATTTCTAAAAAGTGTTTCTCTTCCATCAAATGAATAAGAATGAATGGAAATGGTTTTCAGAATAAACAGAAGATACTTTTAGCATATCAAAGCTACCAAATAAAGTTAAGGTGGGGAAGCAAACTGAACAGAGCAATAAATAGTTTATTTTTTTTTTAATAGTCTATTTTGTCCACAGTTTCATGCATATAATACTTAGAATAAAAACATGTAATAAGAGGAATGAAGTAAGAATATATTTACTAACTCACAGGTTAAACACACAGGAACTTTCAGAGCAGTGAATCTACAGAATTTTTTTATCGGCTTTCAAAAATGCAACTGCATTTTTTTACAAGTTTGAATAAGACATATGAATGACCTCTGTTATTCCTGATCCAAAGGAAACTTTCTTTATAGTAGTATCTTTTTAATCTTTGAAAATGTCAAAATATTGTGCATGAAATTTAGTAGGAATAAAAAAACCAGAAAAGAAGCAAGTTACAACATGCTTTTTATTTTAAAAAGATTTTCCTTCCTTCCTTCCTTCCTTCCTTCCTTCCTTCCTTCCTTCCTTCCTTCCTTCCTTCCTTCCTTCCTTCCTTCCTTCCTTCCTTCCTTCCCTTTTGCATCCAACAAGCAGAAATCTACTTCTGTCAAAAGCCTGGACATCTGCAGCTTACAAATAGCTGCTTTTCAGACATGTAAAGATTAAACTGTCATTTATTCTGCTCAAGAAATTGCTACCTGAAACCCTCCCCTTTGAAGTGATTTAGGTAAGCAGTGTAATGGCTTTCCAACATAAACAAAAAGAAAATGATGCTTGTCTTTTTCTAAAAAAAAAAAAAAATCTTGAGAACTCTAAGTACTCTTCAGACAGAGATGATTTAGACTCGTCCCTCCCAAAAAAAACATTTTTGTACTGTGGATCAGCTAATAAAATCCAAGGCCAAGATAGTTGGGTTTTTCTTGGTTCATATTGTACATCTACAGTATGATATTGCCTTAGGCAGGCCAAAACCTGTGCTCTGCTGCTAGGCACAAGGTAAATCCCTTCTGTACTGTCTCCAAGAAAACTGCTTGGCATATCCATGAAGTCATCAGGACCACCAAGATTATTACCACTGTAAAAGTAATAATCACAAGTCCAGACAGGAAGCTATAGCAAAAGGTGCCAAAACCATGTATGTAAAGCCCAGGAACTTCTGTCTTGCTATGTTCCACAGAGGCAGATCTGGATAATAACCACACCAAAGGCTCTTTTTTCAGTATTCAACCTTCAAAGGCTTTCTGCCTTCTTAGCTTCTTTTTAGGAATATTGATGATTCACACACCTTGATACATTTTAGTGCCATGCCAAGGCTGAAACAAGCCCGAACAACTCTCTAGCTTCCCCAACCATCCTTTCTTTTCTTTTTCTGACAAATGTCTAGAAGGACATTGTTGGTGTTTAGATTAAATTTCAAGGAATGCTGGCTTCTGGCTGCTTAGTATCAGAAGTTATGTTTTATTAATCAACAAGCCAGGTTCCCAAAGCATGCTTTGAAGCTGGTTTGTCTAGAAAGGGATTGCCTGCAGTTTGTGAATATTTTTTTTTAAAAAGGGCAGCTTTGTTGAAAATGAAAACTCAAAGCCAGCTGTGGGGGGAAGAATATGTAAAACATGCAAACTAGATTTTGCATACTTGTTGCACTTTATGCAACTTGCATTCAACCAGAATATGAATATGAAAACTGAGCATGTTCGATTGGCTAGGTACCAGTCAGATTTAGCTATGAACATTTAACATCTCTGAGGGAAGATGTTATTCATATTTATGATGACTGGTCCCATTAGCTTTGTATTTCAAGCTAGACTTTTGATCTGTTTCTCTTTTTTCTTCTTAAAAATCTTAAATGAGAGGAGGATCTCATCTCTGGGAAAAGAAAGACTTTCAAACTTGAGCAGTGGAATTGTATTTACTTCAGTTAGTTATTTTTGAGCCAGTTTGGTCTAGTGGTTATGGGCAGGCACCAGGCTAGAAAGAGGGAGACCGTGAGTTCCAGTCCCACCTTAAACATGAAAGTCATCTGGATGACTTTGGCCCAGTCACTCTCTCTCAGCCCAAGGGAGAGCCCAACAATCACAGGATTGTTGTTGTGGGGAAAATAAGAGGAGGAAGGTATGTTAGATATGCACATTGGATATATTAGCTGCCTTGAGTTATTTCTAAAAATAATAAAAGGCAGGATACAAACAAACACTTTCTAAGAAATTATTTGATTAATCAGGAATTCCAAAGGAAAGCAAAAATCTCAACACTATGCTAGTGAATCCAATGCTGCTTCTGGGTGTGTGGATGTTGGCTTGGTCCAGGTTATCTACATGATTGTTAGTGTTGGTATTGATCTTAATTCCTGCAGGAAAAGCAGTTTTTCCTCTGCTTGGGATTGTTGTGCTGTTGCTTCCCTCTGGTGAGAAATGAAAAACAGTGTGGCTTGATTTCACTATTTGGGGGATATCCAAAGGAAAAGTCGCCTTGGGGCATGATTATTTATTCTGAGGAAGGAAGGGAAGGGAAAGAAGAAAGACCTGGGAAGAGATGGGGTTGTTTTGGTGAGTAAGGCAATATTCTGAATTGTGAATGCTAAATTTGCAAGATAGCAGAACACAGTATTTAACCTCTAATAGGGTAGAAGGAACATGCAGTCTTCCTGTAAATCCTTGTTTTTCATGCTGAAGTTATGTAAGGGTGAGAGAGAAAGGATAAAACTGACAAAAATGCACTCCGTAAAAAGCAATGAGCAAAGACTCTAGGAAGAAGTTTCTGACATAGTCATACCATGAGAATAATAGGTTTCCAGGCCAGGAAGTCCATTTGTATCCTGGAATTTATGATCTAAACGTGGGTCACTAACAGTAGCAGCCAAATATTGTCTATTCTGTATGCCTTAATAGTGCTTCTGTTTGATCTCACATGCGCGGGATGTCAAGGAAACAAAGGAATGGATTTCCCCCCCCCCCCACTGTATCCTTTTCTTTTAACATTTATTTTCATTTTCCTCTCCAGTGAAAAGCTTTTAGTAGCTGAGCGTAGGTCTGATTTCGCCAGATTAGAATCTGAGAAAGGCCTTGCTGCTCAGATAGTTCTAAGTTTGGGAAGCTTTTTCAATCTGAATCAGTCACCCAGTATTACTAGTTATCCCAGTCAAGCACAGGAGAAGCCATCAATCTCTCCTCCAGAAAGTGAAAAGAGAACAGGTCATCCACTTTTCCCAGAAGATGGTGATACATGTCCCTATCTGTGTCCGTGTTCAGAGCACATGTCACTGATTGTAGCCCCTTCTTAAGTGTGCATGTTTTATCTCTGTGTGTCTCTGTCCATCCATCCATCATCAATATCTATCTATCTATCTATCTATCTATCTATCTATCTATCTATCTATCTATCTATCTATCTATCTATCTATCTATCTATCTATCTATCTATCTATCTATCTATCTATCATCCACACACACTCGCCATATATACAGACACACACACACTACAAATATGTGCAGACATATTCGCTATCTCACACTGAGAGTTTTAAAGAGGATGTTTATGACACCTCCAGATCTATTTGTCCTTTTGTATCCAGAGATACATCTAGATAAACAAATTCAGATTTACCATTTTTATTGTTCACATATTGAAATATGCTGCCTAAACCAAAATCTAACTAGCTGTATTGTATGCAATGGCTCAAAATTGTTGTAGTTCCCATAAATTTCCAACAAGCAAATTCCACTCTGGCATTTTTCTCACACCTGTTGGATTTTTTTCCACCTGAGTACCATTGGCTCAGATGGGAAATATCTGTTGCTTTGTGTGAGGATTGTCCTCCTCCTCCTCCTCCTCGCTCCTCCTCCTCTTCCTCCTCCTTTCCCCTTATGTAGGCCAAAATGTTTCAGAAAAAAAGTCTTTCTGCTTCTATGCCCAGCTTTAAGTAGGATTTATGCACTCTGTTTTTCATACATTCAGTGTAGGACAAAATTGACCTACACAGAATGTAAGTCTACCCAGCCAAAGAAATCACTGGGTAATTTTGGGGTCAGCATACTTTCTCAGCTCAAGCCCAAAGGAAAAATGTAAGGAAGAGAGCACTAAGTTAACCTCATGAGTTTTTGAAGAAAAGAGGAGATAAAAATAAACTTTAAAAAAAAACTATTTGTAATAAGAAGCATACTTATTTCCTATGTGTGACATATATAAGAGGTGTTATTTGTAAATATGTATATGTCTGCATTAATTATATAGGGGCCTAATTAATTATCCAGAGTCACACAGTCTCAAATATGTAAAGTATATAAGAATCAATTGAATCAAGAGAAGAGGTGATTTTTAATGTCAGTTAGGTAACTAGAGGAACTGAACCCCAGTAACCCCAGTGTCTTTTATGTTATTGCAGAGAATGAAGATGGAAACAAAATTAGATCAGCTGGCATATTTCAACTCACCGTCTTTTCTTTTGAGCTTTGGGAGCCTTGTCTAGGCAGGAGAATTAGAAAAGGTCCATAGATGAATTAACTAATAACTGCCTCAGGCATGCCATACCAAAATATTTTGAGTTCTCGAAGCAGCCTTAGACTAGATTTGGAGTCAGGGAAAGCCTGTTGATACAATTTTGACAATTTTTGGATTCCCATAAGCAGACATGGATAATAATCCGGTTGCCATATGAATAGAAAAGGCCTCCTTGTTTCCAGATTAAAATCTCAATCTCATGCCAGTTATTTGAATCCTATAAAGACACGAGTCTTGTAGACTTGAAGTACATTGTGTCTTCTAGACTTGAACTACATTAATCTTCATAGTTACAATAATTTTCCTCACTGAATGTTCTTACATCTCGATATTACTGAATAAACCATGATAATTCAGAGTGAGTCCAATGGATCCAACAGAAAACAACACCTTCTTAGCTATAAAGAAGCAGGACTTTCTTCAAATACTATGCACTGAGTTATATAAGTAAAGATTATACATGGGTGGGAATCTATTATTTATTTATTTATATGCCCACCTTATCAGATCAAGTATGTTAATTTTAATTATTATTAATTATCCTTCTGAGACTCTCAGGGTTGATGTTCTAACCAACCTCATGATCAGAAATGCACGAGGGATATTTGTGCCATGCTTGTGTTCCCACTCCTTACTACCAGTTGGAGAGGGACATTTACAGAAAGAAATGCAGCTATGCTTCTGCAAATTACTGGTATAATGTAAAATCCTGAAGAATCAAAGTTTTAAATCATCCAGAGCATAATTTTACAGGTCCATTAGATTAGCAAGAGAATAGGCACCACTCCATGTTTTTGTCTTACTTTTTCCTTTACCAACTGGGGGATTTAAAGACCCAACTAAATTTAAGTGTTCCTTTACTCACAAGCCTTCTTGATTAATTTTATCCCACTGTTCAATCTTACATATATAAAGTTTGCCTTTCTTTTAAAGAATCTGAGCCATTTGTTGGAATAGAGATATTACCCATAAACCCACATACCCCCCCCCCAAAAGCAAGAAGTTAAATCTCTCATCCTGCAATCATGAATGTACAGGTGGTCCACAGCTTAAGAATGCCTGACACAGGCAACTAATATCAATGGACTGCCTGTTACTAAAAATGGTGTATTTCTGTATTTGCATGTTAAGGCAACATGCTCCTTCCTAAATCCAACAAAATGCTGAAGTTTCGCAATGTTTTCATGAACCACTGAAGCTGCGTGGTTTTAATATACAGCTTGTTTTCAGTGATTTTCAGTGTTTCATGAACAGTTTGCACGACTTCAGTGGTTTAGCGGCTTGAAGAATGCTCGCCTTCCACAATGTTTAGTAATAGGCAGCCTGTTTGTAAATATGAGTTCTAATTTACATATAAAATCAAGTTAAAGACAGATTTAGGAATGGATCCTGTTCTTAAGCTGGGGACTGCCGATACTGCAATAATAAAAGCCAGTTTGGTCTAGTGGCTAAGGCACCAGGCTAGAAAATGGCAGGCTGTGCCCTCTAGCCGTGCCTTAGGCACAAAGGCATCTAAGCCAGTCATTCTCCCTCAGCCCTAGGAAGAAGGCAATGCCAAATCACTTCTGAAATCTTGCCATGAAAACTGCAGGAACTTCTCCAGACAGTCACCAGGAGTCCAAAACTGGCTTGAAGACAAAAAGAAAGAAAGAAAGAAAGAAAGAAAGAAAGAAAGAAAGAAAGAAAGAAAGAAAGAAAGAAAGAAAGAAAGAAAGAAAGAAAGAAAGAAAGAAAGAAAGAAAGAAAGAAAGAAAGAAAGACTGCAGTGATATGGGGAGTGCCCTAGGGATATTCTGTATTTGCATGCTTTTATTTTCCCACAAGAACTAAAGAGAAAATTCCAGATGACTTTGCAAACACAGACCTTCCCTTAAATCAAGAGTAACCATTTCTTTTAAACTGTAAATAGAGAGAAGTAATTGATAGGGCATTTAGTTCACTGATCCTACATAACGATATAATTGCAATTAGACACTCAGGAACTTCAGTAATAGGAAAAAAAAACAAGAAAACCCAACCAAGAACTTCAAAGGAAGGATTTTAAGGGCTTTGGAGGAAATACATGGGTTCAATTGGCTGGAGTGGATAAATGTTCCAAACAGCAGTGAAGTGAAATAGTGCATAAAACTTTCTAAGGTTGCAATTGCACTTACAGTTTGAATAAATTGTGATCAAACGTTCACAAATATCCAGTTCTATAATTGTAGAGCATCCTGGCCCTTGAGAGAAGAGAATGACTTTAGCATGTGCAAAGTGCCTCCTTTTCACTCTTCAGCAGGTAACAATAAGATTTATAGTTTCTACAATTTGAAACAGTGATGCAGTATAAAATAGAAGAATAGCTCCACTAAGGCCCATCAGTCTAACATTTTGCTTTTCACAGTGATCAATTGGTTATTTTGGGGATACGCACAAGCATGAAATGAAAACCTATCCCACTCCTCCTACCTATTTTCTCCCTATAACTTAGATTTGGAGGATCCAGAGGTAACATTGAGTCTTCAGCAGCTAAAGTCTTTCAAAGGCCATAAATTTATCTTATCTGCTTTTAAAGGCCAAGTATTTCATACAAGTAACCGTTTTCAGAAAACTTTAAAATAAATCATATTGATAAGCTTCTTTCTCAATAATATGTCATCCCTATAAACTGTATAACAATATAATAATTATTTCTTCAGGAGTGCCAAATACTCCTTTTTTGCAGCTGACCATGCTACTTTTGCCATTAAAAGTATCTTATTGTGCTGGAATCAGGAAGTGATCTTTCCATAGAATTTAAAAAAAAAACTTCCCATGCAGAAAACACAAGTTCTCTTTCAGGTTCTTGATAGCACAGCATGCTTCCAGGGGGAGCTGCACTAAAGCTCCCTGCTTCTTACAATATGGACTTACGCTATTTCAAAAACATCTGGAGCAAAGGAACTCAGAAGTTGACCAACTCTTGATCATATGGCATCATCCCAATGCTACGTTAAAAAAAAAATCACCTACTAAATTTGTGTCTGTAACCATGTTTTCAGTTATGTTCTTTAAAAAAAAACACCTTAATTTGCTTCTAAGTACTGACTCACAGTCAAACAAACAAACAAACAAACAAAACAACGGGGAGGGATGGAAACCTTTGAAAATACTGATGAGAATTTGATTTTTCTGGACACACTTGTGTGTGTCTGTATCTGTGTCTCTATATGTCTCTGTGTGTCTGTGTGTTTGGTGTGGAGTCAGGGTATTTTTTTTTTTGGAGGCGGGGGGGAGGAAGTTCCAGGAGACTGTCTGGACAAATCCCTGAAGTTTTCTTGCCAAGGTTTTGCAGAAGTGGTTTGCCATTGCTGTTTTCTAGGAATGAGAGAGAGTGATTGGCCCAAGGTCACCCAGCTAGCTGGCTTTGTGCCCAAGGCAGAACTAAAACTTAAGACCCCAGCTTTCTAGCCTGGTGCTTTAACCTCTCCACCAAACTGGCTCTCTAGATTTTTGTATTTACTGTACTATTATTTATTGTTTGTAACATTACAAGTGCCCAGAATCTTAGGGAGCTGAATGGTCTCTAAATCACATTTAAAATAAAACAAACAAACAAACAAACCAATCAATCAATCTATTTAATGTTTGATCAGGCCTCTGATTATATTTACTTTAAAAAGGTGCAATACCATTTTTCTGTTTTATAATAAAAGTGTCCCCTTCCTATGATATACTCCTCTCACCCCAGTCCTTTGTTAAAAGTCTTATACGTTGAACTGCATAGTTGCAGATAAATTATCCAGAATTGTTGGATGCTTTTCATAATTTATAACTGGGCACATTATTATTGCTTCCAAAGTCTGACCTTGCCCTTCATATTGCTCTCATGTACATATCAATGACTATATTTATAGAAACTGACCAAAATGGTTTCATTTATAAAATTGCTGCAATGCAATACATTTTTAGAAATGATATAGAGGCTGCAGAAGTGACACAAGATTCATAGGATTTCTCCAGGTTGGTGAAAAATGCGGCTTTCAAAAAGTTGAGATTCTGACTCTCTAAGCAACTCAGGCAATGACACTTAATGATGGGAATTGTAGTCCAGCATCTGGATGGTATTTCTAGTTTATCCAAAGAGTTTCATTGTCTCCAGACTCCTACGTGATGCAGAATACTTTCAAACTTTCATACCTGAAATTATCTAAATCTAAAATCTAAATCTAAAACTTTCTTTGTTTTTTTTAATAAATAGTGTGGCCATGGGTTTTGGATTTCTTTTCCCACATGATCAACACTATCACAATACCAGAATACACCCTAGTCATATTCAGATCTAGTTTTACTAGCTGTTGTTTTCTTACCTGCTTATTCTTATACCAATACAATCTGATGCCAAGTTTATATTCTGTATGCTCTATTGCAGCTAAATCAGCCTTCCTAATCTATGTACTGAATTATTTGAAAGCACCAGGACTGGAGAAGGCTGCACTAAATTCAAGTAAATTCAAGTAACAAGATCAGCAATTAAAACAACAAGCAAGGCCTACCAAGAGACAGAGACATTTCTCTGTCTCTGTTTTTCCCAAAAAGTCTTTACCGTCTCTCACTATTAAACAGGCTAAAAGTTGTAATTTAGCAACTGCCAGAGGTCCATCCCCCAACTCCCAAGCCAAAGTTTTATTGTTTCCTTGGGTACCCAGAAATCTGCCTGGGTAAGGGGTTGTTTTAATATATGGGTCAGTGGAAATTGTGAATCAGAAACAACTCTGATTGGATGGAGGCATCCCTTTGGGACGCCATTTTTATCATTCCCTTGAACATGGTAATTTAAGCACTTTTCTTGAATATACAAAAGTAAGAGTGAAAGCTAATTCTATGTCAAACAGAGATGGATTCACCGTTAAAGGCATGTAATTGAACTCCTATTCAAAGGCCAGGGATTGAGAAGTACTTTTATGATGGGGCTGTGTCTTTGGGAGAGATTAATATGGTTCAGAGTAATCACGAGGATTTGTTCAATGGTTATCATTCTATTAAGCTCGGTGGATGCTAAATCAGATCTGTAGAAAGCTTTCTGGGAAAACTGAAGACTTGACAGCTGTCAGGTGAAGTAACAATCCACTGTGAAATTCTTAATGGCAGGTTTTCTTTTTTGACCCTAGAAACTAGTTCTTTTTATTGCACAGAAGCAACCAAACGCTCCTTTGAGCTGTTGAGTCACATTGGTTTCACACTGCATTGACATTATGGAACCTTTGTTTCAGAAAAACTTGTTCCCAGATCCCAGATAGGTACTGTGTAAATGAACCAGATTTCCTGGAAGGAATAATCGGTGATTGGTTCACAGATGGAACTGGGCGTATCAGTGAAAAAGAGCAGGTGTATTTTTAGAGTACAGGGACCAGATTATTCATTGATGAAAGCTTGAAGGCTGTTCCATATTATGCTTAGCTTGTTGTGGCCCTAGGCAGTCATTGCAACTTCTGGGATAAAACATATGTTGCAATGTTCCATTCCAGTGTTGCTTTTTATCTAACTGCATCTCCAAAATTGTGTTGCAGCTATTGTGCAAGTTAAGTATTTCCACGTAGCCTGTTAAATTGGCTTTTACCTCTCCATCCAAAACTCAGCTCAATAGTCTGCAATCCATAATAAATTGTTTTGGTTTTATAACATCCTTCATGTATGTATATGTGGCAAATAGGTTTCCTATTGTTATTGAGCCATTCTGTAGAAAAATATTCAGCAAATGAAACTGTACTCTGAAGTACTACTAAATATGTCATTCAGTCTACTTTAGAAACTGATCATTTAGCTGCTCTATGCATGGAAATTCATTGTAGATTTATCTGGGGGATTTCTTTTCTTGTTCATTTGTTATTTTCAAAGAAAAGGACAAAAACTTAAACAAGCCTGTTATGAGAAGTTTATGCCTCTTTTATATGGTGATGAAACAGCTACCCAACAATCCCTAATTATAATAACTGGCCTAAACTTCTCCAACCTTTTGTATACAGATGTATATCCATGGCTCTTATTAATTATGTCTCTGGCAAAAAGAATTACAGAATGTCAGCACTGATGTTGATATAAACCCATACTTTGGATCATTTTCAATTGCTTATAGCAGCCAGTAACCAGCATTATATTAGCCATATTTCAGTCCACGAACAGAATGGGCTCAAATAGTTAGCTCTGTACTGATGTATTGCTAATAGATACTGTTTTCATTCCAACCAGCACAGATGTGGGTATGGGCAAGAAATCAGAAATCTATCCAAAATGAGTTTTTTCGCTGCAGGCGAATTCCACTCAATGGGATGTGGATTCAGACACAATCAAAAAGTCTAAAGAATTGCTAAAAATGAAATGAAGTAAGCCAGGGACTGGAACCAGCTATCTTTAAAAAAAAATGTAATTATGCACTGAGTCACAGAAAAGCAATCCAGAGTCAGGTTAATTGGCACTATGCAAGAAACTTCGGACTATTTCTTAATTCATGTCTATACTGTGGTTGAGGTTCTTCAGCAAGAAGGCATTAATGTACATCTGAGTGTTTTCTCGTGAGCAAACACTGTGCCATTAGATTCCTGCTCAAAGACAAGCCAATGTGTTCACAGGTATTTGCACAAATGTTTCCTTGCTTACCTGGCTGTACAGATGTCTACTGAAAAGCAATATCACAAGTGCAACAAGTTGTGAGCTAAAAGGTCTAATTCTCTCCTGGCTCACATTATGGTGTATGCTTGGAATAATGCCCGAAGAAGGCTAGAAGTAGTAGAAGTATGAAACATGGATCCGCATGTCCCCAGCATTGATTTATACATAAATTTATATTGACAGTCATGAGGTTTGGTAATGTAGGACAAAATGCGAACACTAACATGCAGCATAGGAATCCAAAATAGTTTTTTCCTCTCTCTCTACTTTTCAATTATGTGGCAAAAGCTGCTGATCCTAAAACTAGATCTTAGCCTTTAAAATCTACATGTCTTATAAAACTTATAAGGAAATTGTTACAAGTTCTCCCAATCAAGTTTTCTACCACAGCAGGGATGTTAGATAAGAAAAAGTCAATTCAGAATACCTCAGGTTTTTAAAGTAAGAAGAGCTACAGCTAACCATAATCTGGCATCACAGCCCCTGTCAAAAACTAGGATATTGTTCTTATACCAAGATTCCCATTGGTACATGGGGAGAAATGCCTGCAAAAATCAGGGAAAAGAACAAAACAGATTCAATATTTGACTGTCCACTTGTCCTTTTAGGACTAAAGCAGACTTTCCTTATACATACTAGGCTTCTGTTGCTGTTCATGGGAAAAGAACATGTAAAGGGATAAACAGCCAACCAGAACTAACAAGCAAGTCTTACTTATTATCAGAGCAGATGGAGAACCCTAGTTCAATGTGCAAAGCTTTGTTAAACATTACTTGGAATTAATACCTCCACCCTAAAGACCAGGCAACACCCTGCTTTCCACAGCTCTAAATAACTGGTCGTCTCATTTAAGTACAAAGTTTCATTACACAATCAGGAACATAAATGTTGGAGAAGTCATGAAGGCACTCCACCCTCAACAGGATATTCAGCAATGACACCATCAATTAATACAGGGTTTGCATCATAAGACCAAATTGCAATAACTAATAATTGGGTTCCCTTGATGCCACTGAGAAATTTCATTCACCACACCTAAGGAAGGAAGACACAGATCTAGAGCACTAATCAGGTTGCTGAAATAAAAGTTGCATTACAAGTAGAAAGTGAGCTAATGAAAGAAAACAAAATGAGGAAGATTGGTTTGAAACCATGACCTGAAAGCTAAGATTACCAAGAATACATCAATTTGGAAAGTGACCATGGTGCTGCTGGTGGGGATGTTCCACTGGAGCTCTATCTGCTTCCTATTAAATGGGAGAGATCCAGTACACAGGCTGGCCAAGCATCTCTTTAATTGTAGACAATACTTTTTCCATAATATGCCTCAGTACCAATATAGCAAGCAAATGGGATGGTGTACTAAGGGACATATGTTCTCCAGACCAATAGTTAACAGAATATTTGGGCATTCTCAAATGTTGGGATTTCCACAGGATACCCAATAGACACATTCTGCTTGGCAGCCACCATTGATTCCTGCTCAACCTATTTTTTAAAGCATTCTTTTGAAAATGGGAACTTAGCAGGCTGCACATCAGGCAACCATCTTGAAGCATAATCTGGATTATCATCAATGCCAATGAGTCCCACATGTACTCAATAAGCCTTCTTATAAAACAGGCTTTTTTCTTCTTCTGTGGAATATGTTCACCTACCCACTGTAAAAGACAAAGAGGAGCTGAGGTGGCAGAGTGCATGTTGGGAGTCTAGAAAGATAAGCAATCTTGCCATTTGCCTGATGGTAAATGGATAGTTTGCTATTGGTCTTATCTTCTTTGGCAGCCATCTTGTGAGTCATTTTGCTAGTAGAACAATCAAGAGGTTCTACTAGGCCCCAAAAGTTGTGGTCTTTACAGACGGGAATTTTGTCAGAGAACAAAATCCAACCCTGTAAAAAAAATTTTTTTGCCTTAATTATGTCTTTTTTTCTATCCTCAACAATATTGGTTTGAAAGCCAAGGGCCTTTATTTGTTTTTATATCTGTTTTTCTGTTTGCACATTTTTCCCACAGTGTTGAACTGTTATTATTTGACTGTGAACAAGAAAGATTTTCCTTTTTTCCCTTTACCGTGTTAAGCTTTAGACAAGGTTATTGTTATATATTATTAATCAGGGCTCCACCAAGGTTATCCATGGAGATCCAGATAGATGTAAATGAGAGAGTATATTTTCCTTTGCCCTCCCAAATGCCATTTTGGTGGATATCTCCTATTAATATTAAGAGTGGAAATGTGAGCTGACAGGGCATAACAAATATCTATGCCAGTGGTGGCGAACCTATGGCACGGGTGCCAGAGGCGGCACTCAGAGCCCTCTCTGTGGGCACGCCTGCCATGCCCCAGAGATGGCAACCGTCCCTCTTCAACCAGCCACCCGCTAACTCGCCGAGGTCCCACGTGGCCGGATGCATCCCAGCACCCATGCGCTCGCTGGCCTCTGTGTGTGGGGGCTGATGGTGTCAGGCAGCAGCTGCCCTGGCCCCTGCCTTGCCTTGCCTTGCCCTGTGACAATGGCACCCCCACCGTATCTCACCTTGACTCGCCTCATTCTGCAGGATGAACCTCCTGCCTACCGCCCCACCTGCCAGAGACCCCCTGGATCTCTGCCCAACCCTGCCCGGCCCCCACAGGTGTCCCCACGAACAACATCGAGGTGATCACGCCTACCTTGACCACACCCACTTAGTCTGCCATGACCACCACAGCCATGCCCATCCAGTGGGCCATGCCCACCTGGCACCCGGTGATAAATAAGTGGGTTTTGGGTTGCAGTTTGGGCACTCGGTCTCTTAAAGGTTCGCCATCACTGGTCTATGCAGTTGTCTAACTAAACTCTATGGCTTCCTCTCTTAGTTTTTTTCTCTTAACTTTTTTTTACTGGAAACTCTCCATGTGGAAACCTGAAATAGATATTTCAAATTTACAAAAAAATAATAATAGATAAATAATTTCCCCCCTTTTTCTCATTCTTTACTGAAAATAATAACAATACTATTACAGCAGTTAGACATCTTTCAGTTGCCTTTGTTTTTCTTGAGTGGATAAATGCATTGAAATCTTCATTTGCAATTGAAAGCAGTCTTTGTAGCCTCCAGTTTTGATCACAGATGCAATTTGGTGACTACTTCTATGTACAAACAAAAACCTTGAATGGAAATGCCCTTCCTCCAAATCACATCCAGTTTAGTAATTTGGGTTGCCTCATTTCAACAAAATCCAATAATCTACATTCTTGGGGGGGGGGGAGAAAAACAGTAAAATAAGCCTGGAAATATTGCATTCTTGTTAAGGTGTCTGCTTTTTAAGCCTTTATAATAGACCTAACAGGTATTTCACATCTGGAAAATGGAATGTCTGATCCTGTCTCTACTTTATAAATTTCATATATTGTACGGAAGACAGAAAGACACAAGACAAGCTGAGTGTGCAGTCGGAATATAATTATACTGTTTCATGCAATTGGAAACCTTGCACCATGCCAGTGCAAAACTGGCATTAGTTTTATTAAAAAGAGAGAAAGAGATGTATTTTGATGTGAGACTAATGCATATAATCTGCCTTATAGGACTTATAGGTTTATAAGAAATACAGTTTGGTAGCACAAAATTCATGTAAATTGTCTTCTAGGTATTTTTTTTTAATAACCAGGTCGATGCAGAGCTAGAAGTAAAACAGTAAATGGCGTATTGTTAATAATAATAATAATAATAATAATAATAATAATAATAATAATAATAATAATAATAATAATAATAATAATAATAATAATAATAATAATAAATAATAATAAATAATAATAATAATAATAATAATAATAATAATAATAATAATAATAATAATAATAATAATAATAATAATAATAATAATAATAATAATGTTGGAAGGGACCTTGGAGGTCATCTAGTTCTAGTCCAACCCCCTGCTCAGGCAGGAAACCCTATACCATTTCAGACAAATGGCTGTCCAGTCTCTTCTTAAAAACTTCCAGTGTTGGAGCATTCACCGCTTCTGGAGGCAGGTTGTTCCACTGGTTAATTGTTCTAACAGTCAGGAAGTTTCTCCTTATTCTAGGTTGCTCTCTCCTTGTTAGTTTCCGTCCGTTGCTCTTGTCCTGCCCCTTCAGGCGCCTGGAAAATAGCTTCACTCCCTCTTCTTTGTGGCAAGCCCCTGAGATATTGGACCATGCTATCATGCCCCCGCCCTCGTACCTTCTCTTCATTAAACTCGATAATAACCCAATTCCAGCAGCCATTCCTTATAGGCTTTTAGCCTCCAGTGCCCCTAATCATCTTTGTTTCTCTTTCTCTGTACTCTTTCTAGAGTCTCAACGTCTTTTTACATCGTGGTACCAAAATGGATACAGTATTCCAAGTGTGGCCTTACCAAGGCATTGTAAAGTGGTATTAATATTTCACGTGATCTTGATTCTATCCCTCTGTTAATGCAGCCTAGCACTGTGTTGGCCTTTTTTGGCAGCTGCAGCACACTGCTGGCTCTATTAAGTGATTGTCCACTAGGACTCCGAGGTCCCTCTCACAGTTACTACTATTGAGCAAGGTACCCCCTATACTATACCTGTACATTTGGTTTTTCTTGCCTAAATGTAGAACCTTACTTTTTTCACCATTGAATTTCATTTTGTTAGATAGTGCCCAGTGTTCAAGTCTGTCCAGATCATCAGTGTTCAAGTCTGTCCACATCATCCCAATTAAAGAAACATTGTATTGTATCCTAGCTCAGTCTTTCTCAACCTAGATCAGCGGTGTCAAACTGCTGGCCCGCGGGCCGGACACGTCACGAGGAAACCGCGCCCACCTCATTGCCAGCAATGGGGGAAAAGTTCCGATACGTTGCGCGACGTCCGATGACATTGTGAATTTGACATGTCTGACCTAGATGTTCTCCATATGTGCAGATTTCAGTTTCCAGAATTATAGATATAAGTAGTCCTTGACTTAGGACCACAATTGAGCCCAAAATTTCTGTTGCTAAGCAAGAGTTGTTAAGTGAATTTTGCCTCATTTTATGACCTTTCTTGCCACAGTCATTAAGTGAATCACTATAGTTGTTAAGTTAGTAACATGGTTTATTAAGTGAATCTGGCTTCCCCATTGAGTTTGCTTGTCAGAAGGTCGCAAAAGTTGATCAATGGAGCCATCATCAAGACATGCCAGTTGCCGAGCATCCAAATTTTGACTATATATGACCATGGGGAGGCTGCAATAGTTATAAGTGTGAAAAATGTCACTTTTTCAGTGACATTGTAACTTCAAACGGTCACTAAACGAATGATCGTAAGTTGACAACTACCTGCAGTACTTGACTTACTATTGTAATTGAGTCCAGAATTACGGCTATACTAGTAAGTTGAGCCTATACTAGTAACCAGACCCAATTTTTTGACATTTGTTTTGTGTGGCATGTGTCAAGTGAATGCCACATTTATTAAGAGAATCCATTTTCCCCCGTGGATGTTTTATACCAGAATCCAGAAGTAAAAACCAGAAACCGGCAAAAAATGACGCAAATCACAGTTAGATGACCATAGGGTTCTGCAAATGGCCATAAAGATGAGCTGGTTACCAAGTGCCCAAAATGTGATTGCATACCACAGGATGGTATGTGCGGCCATTATAACTTTGAAAATGGGTTGTAGGTAGTTCTGGGAAGGTATTGTGGATGGGAAAATAGGAGGAGGAAAGTGTGTTAGATATGTTTGCTGCCTCGAGTTATTTGTAAAAATAATGAAGGTAGGAAACAAACGAACAAACAAACATAACTTTGAACGGCTATGGCTGCGGGACTCAGAGGAACATCTATTGCGCAAGTCACTTACAATAAAGGAGAATATTTGTAGCTCAGGGTTGAAATGAGGAGTCCTTGGTGTTGGCTGTTTTCTTGCAGACGTTTCATTACCCTAACTAGGTAACATCATCAGTCCTAGTAAGGAGTGGGGTTTGCTCTGAGTTTATATTCTAGTGGCTTGCCTTGTCAGTGTTGGTGAGGGTGGTCTTAAAGGTTCTTTGGTGCACTGATGATGTTCCCTAGTTTGGTTAATGAAACATCTGCAAGAAAACAACCAAGCTCAGACAGCTCCAAAGACTTCTCAAGTCACTTACAACCTCATACAATGACTAATGACACCAAGTGACTAACTTTAATGTCCAAAAAACATCATGAGACTGGATTGCTCATGAAAGACCTCTCTCTTTCTCTCTCTCTCTCTGTTTTGGCAAGTCTCTTTCTTTCTTCTACACCCATCCTGTATATTTTTACTGAGCTAAATTACTCTAATTGTGCATCATCATTTTGGAAGTGACTCTTACGAGTGAGTTGGACCAGCTGAAATCTACTCTCTGCTGATGAGTAGTGAGGAAAGAAAAGGAAGTCTGTCCTTCAGCAATGTTTCTCACATTAGAAGGACACCTTTATATTCTGTTTCAGAAGCATGCCATTCGTCTAGGTAGGAGAACTTGGGAGAATTTTGATTGCTGCATAATTACCTCAAGTAGCTCCTAAACAAGTATATCCTGTTTTGCTTCCTGTATGCTCACTAGGGCAACTCATCTGAATGCTTGACAGTCTTCTAGCTTCAGGAAGAAAATATTCAGGTTCATTTCTAATGGCAGTTTTAAATCTATAGTTCCTCAGCAGCAGGACTCTTTAGTCCCCAACTATCACCAGACAATTGTCCCATTGTTTACTTGTTAATCAGAAGCCATGTTTTTTTCACTCCATAGGGCATTTATAATCCTAATAGCTTTATAAGCCTCAATATGTTTCCCAGAGGACTCAAATCTTTGCTAAATAGATTAACATCACCAAGGCCTGATGCTATTTGTGACAGAGTTTCTGCTGTCATTTGCATTTTTTTAAAAGAAAAATAAGTTGTCAATGCTTACATTGCTCCAGATAAATAACATTTCAAATGCAGATGCCTTATTATCATTATAAGGTGAAAAATAGGCTGCTGATGGATAATTCAGGAACACTGTGTTAGCATCACTTCATCTCATTACACATTACAGTATTTTTTTTTAAAAAAAAACCAATATTATTATTAATGGAAAGAAAAAGAAGAGGCAGGGGACGGAGAGGTTTAGTTGAAGATGGGTAAATCAGGTGACTTCACAAACGTTCAAGGAACACACATGCCACTACAAATTAACCATTAGCAATGCACAGCATTCATCTTTTCTGTCACACACTGTGGGAAACATGCCTTATTAGCATGGCACTGTAGAATAATGGCATCTCCGACTTAACACGCTGGAGAAAAAAGGAGAGCAAAGGCAGACAAGCAGAGACCCAGGCACCCCGGCTGTCCTAGCATTTGACTACTTCCTAACGCCCCCCCCCCCTTCCCCGGTTCTTACTCCTCCTTCTCGTCCAGATTGCGATTTAAGAAGGCCAAAATACAATAATCCTGCAACCTAAAATGTGTGAGCTGGACTTTGCATCGCACTGTGGAGTTTGCATTTTTAATCAGCTTTAAGAATAAAGCAGACAATGAACCCCGTTGCTGCTGCCGTTTCTCCCCATCCCGTTCCCTCACTGCTGTTTCTCATTGCCTTTGAATTTGAATAATACATGGCACACTGGGGCCCTTCAGGGAACCCAGATGTCAAATTATAGGCTCTGTCCTATTGTGATTTTGTCCCCTCCCCATAGCAGTGAGGTTCATTTGTTAATTCTCCACCCACTTGAGGTTCAAATCTTAGCAAAGGAATCTCCAAGTTTTATTTGATTGTGAATCAGGTTTGTATTCTCTTCCCCTACACAAGCAAAAACCAACTCAGTTTCCTTTTGAATGTTGCATTTATGCTCTTAAAAAGTAGCATTTTCAACACATCCTTGCAAAAAAGACTGCGCTTACCAGAGGCTGCTCACATATGATTCCTGGGCAGTCTATAAAAAAGTCACGGAAAGAGACCATTTCTTCTTACCTGCCCCTCCCTCCTTCCAGGCTACTTTATTTAAAAAATCAGGAGTCTACTTCACAAACCCTTGGCCAAATAAAAAGCAAACTTTTACAACACAAAAGTGCCTTTCAAGGGGAGGGAAAACCTATGGGTTGTTTCGCTGGCTTCTTTTAGAATAAACTTGTAAAAATAAGAGATCTCTAAATGCCATCCAATTTAGTAAAAGCTAATGTAGCGGCAAACTAGAGCCTCCCACTGAGCTAAAAGCAGAGTTGGTATTTTAAATGTTATACTGCTGTAACCTAAGAGCTAGAGGTAGAAGGGTGGGGGGAATTCATGACACAGTGTAACCCTACACAGTAGATTTCCTCAGCATAAACAAAATCAAACAAGAAGATGGGGAAGTTTGATCTAGTACCAACTCGAGTTTCAAAATAATTGCAGATTTCTGCTTGTAACTGAGAAACACACTTAACATAGAATAACGGATAAATCAAGAGTTACATGAAGCCAAAATAGACCAGGGCTGGTCTCAGAATGTAAGCAGAAAGTCTGAACTTAATAGTCAAGAGAACGGATTAATGATAGGAGAGCAATATCTTCTCTAAGGTGGCCCAGCAAGTTGTACTCAGCTAGGATAAGGCCTAGTAGCCAGCTTTGCTTAGAAATGAAGTGAAAGGCCAGGATTTTAATTACTGGAAGTTCATATCAGTATTGCACAACCATTTGAATACCATGAAGTGATGAGAAACTGAAACTTTATCAACGGAAGAAATTCTACTTTTATGTCTTCGATGAAGATCTAGTATTAATGCTATCCTCCTTTAAAACTCCGTTTTTAAGTTTTCTTCCTGTTTGAAAGCGTTTTCTATTAGTCTTCTACATTTTCAGGATGCTTTAGGATAGAGTTCTCCAACTTTGGCAACTTTAAGACTTGTGGACTGGCTGAGGAATTCTGGGAATTGAAGTCCACAAGTCTTAAAGTTGCCAAGGTTGGAGAACCCTGCTTTAGAATTTCTTTTCAATTTCTTTTAGTGGTGCTTTTGAGCTCCCCTTACTGGTACATGTTGCATTTTGACATTTGCCTTCGTAACTCTGGTGCAGCCTCCCTGGCTGCTTGCCTCCGTTTCCTAGCTAGAAAATGTCCCATGGGAAAATTCCTTTCCTTTTTCAGCATCCTAGTTAGATGGAGAGAAGGATACCCAACGAAAGAAGGCTCATACATAGAGTCCTCAGCCACTTTCTATCTGAGGGAACATCACTATTTCTTTTCTTTGACAAAATAGTATTTTTTTAAAATCAAACTGAATTAGGAAGAGTTCAGAATCAGAGAATCAGAGAATCAGGCACCAGAGTGCTAGCTAAAATACAATGACCTGGGTTGTCAGCACTGGGGGAAGGACTGCTTTTTCCTCTTCCCCCCACCCCCACAAGCACTGAAATGTAAAAAAAAAAAAAAGGTCACACTAGGGAAAAAAATCTTCAGTCAATCAATACTCATATGTCTTGCCCATTTTGTGTTATAATCAGAGCTGGCAGGTCTTCCTGGTGTTTGCTACCAAAAGTAAGTGCCTTACCATGTGCTCATTTTCATAGTAACTCACAAATCCTGTCCAACTGCAGAGGATGCACCCAAAATACAGTAGATATTGTGGTCTATATAACCTCTATTCACAGTGAGGAACTTCTATCCCACTATTTTTCTCAGCCTGAAACAGCAACAGCTGCAGTTACAAGCTGCTGCGTATCTCACCTTTGTTTTTGCTCCTACGTTTCAGCTCTCCCATTGTGCTTTACACATATTAAATATATTAGTTAAAAAAGAGGAGGGACAAGAACTAACACACAGCTTTCATTATTTAAAACTGGACTAATTATATTTAAGAGAGAGAGAGAGAGAGAGGAAGGCTGGCTCTAAGGAAGAAAAGCTCCTTCTATTTAGCCAGCTGCTTCTATGTAACGCAAAGATTGGGGAAAAAAACCTGGTTAAATATTTTTTTTATTCTCCCTTTTAAATGCAGAGTTTAATTTTTGTTATTGAAAGGCTAATTCTCAACCCTCTACCCATATGAAACAAACAGTCCACAATGAAAAGATACTTAAAAGTGGATTTCAAAAAGGAAAGATGATGTTAATATTGATAAATGCTAAGTTAGGCTCTTAAGGGATTTTGTTATATATAAAGCGAACTCCTGTATCCTGTACTGAATAGAAACAAAAATCCCTTTTTTCCCAGTTTAGTCCAGCTAAACTGAAACTGGACTGAAACTCCAACAGTTCCTGGCACTAACCATGGTTGGGACAAATAGGTATTGGAGCCTATAGTTTTTTGAAGGACACAGTTTACCCATCTGGATGAAATCTTTTCCTAGCCTGTTCTTAGTTCTCTGATGCAAAAGAAAACTTACCAGTGCAATACTTAATGTCTGCTTGATTTCTTCAGCGAAGTTCAAAATAGTTTCTTAGGAGTGCAAATAGTATGACACGGTGGACTGTTTTTCTCCAGCATTAGAGCTGACTAAACAATTAACCTTGGTTCCATATAAGACATTAGGACCATGATATTGATTAGCATGAAACAATGGTTTTGTGCCAACTTAGGCCATTTAAGTACTCTGAAAAGCAATTAGGCAAGAAAAGCTGGTGGGGATGCAATAACAGACAAAAAAACCCTAGTTACTATGAAGAGTAAATATGCTTAGTTTCTTTCAAATACTTGAAAAAGAGGTTGACTATGGAGTCCCAAACATGTCAACTCAAACTAAATGTGATTAAGAAATTAAAAGAAGAGTATAGTTACCGGCAGATTGAATTGTAGTAGAACTTCATTTTATAAATATGCCATTGTTATGACAACATTACTGCAGGACATAATCCTGGTTTTATGATATCAAAATTGGGCATGCGCTAAAGCAAAACGAAGCTGCCATGTTCAGTGGAAAAGCAATTTATTTTTATTATGTTTATATTTCTCTGGTTCTGTGGGAGCTCAAGATGGTGTACATGAAAAGAGGTGCTCCCTAAATTTTATTCCTCCGAAACTTTGAGGTGAGTTGACCTGGAAGGGAACAACTTGCCCAAAGTCACCCAAAGAATTATATGCTTGGGTGGGCACTTGAACCTAGCCTCTGTGTACAAGGCTAAATCAGAGCACTACTACAGCTTTCAAGTTCTACCAGCAATGTTTTCTTTTCTTTGCTATTTCACATCTGTCTTTCATTAACAGGAAAGAGACTCCCTTTTGGTGTCCCACTTTTTGTGGGGGAAATATCTACAAGACAGGAAGCTTTAGACTTTTCTTTGTCCAGAGTAGAAGATTTTTGGTGCTATACCAGAGGCTGAAAAGTCCATAATGAACTAAGTAGCTGTTACCTTTCAGTCTTCTGCATAGGCAGTTCATTTCTTCCAATTATAAGGTATGGGTAGTCCTCGTCTTACAACAGTTCATTTAGTGACCATTCAAAGTTACAACAGCACTGAAAAAAAAGTGACTTACGACCATTTTTCACAGTTACCTCTGTGGCATCCCCATGATCATGTGATCAAAATTCAGATGCTAGGCAATTGGTTCATATTTATGACCTTTGCTGTGTCCCAAATTCACATGATCACCTTTTGCAACCTTCTGGCAAGCAAAGTCAATGGGGAAGCCAGAGTCCCTTAAGAAGTGTTACTAACTTAACAAGTGCAGTGATTCACTTAACAACTGTGGCAAGAAAGGTTGTAAAATGGGGCAAAACTCACTTAACAAATGTCTCGCTTAACAACATAAATTTTGGGCTCAGTTGTGGTCGTAAGTCAAGGACTAACTGTACAACCAATACTGGGGTGAGATATGTGCTGTTTTTGTATATAATGTATTGAACACTCATTATATTTCCTCAAATTATTCATGTCTCTCCAGGAACTAGCTTGGAACCCTTTTTTTTTTTTTTGTACAATGTAGAATACAAGAAAAAAAATGAAGCGATTATCTTAATATTTTTTATAAAATATGCAGAATGAACACCCATGCCTTCATGCTGGTGGCTACAATTCAAGAACAGTACTGTTGTGTCAAGGTAAATAAATGTCCGGTGAATAAAAATGTTTTTCCACATGCCTACTGTAATTACTAAAAGTAGATTCATAGCAAGGAGAGCAGGGGATGAACTAATATACTTTCCTGCTTCTTTATTAAGAGTTTTGCATTGATGGTTTAGTCCATAGGGTTGTGTGGGACATACACACACACATAGGAAGAGAGAGGGAGAATGAGGTGGGGGGGAGTAAATGGGAAGCTTTTCCAATTCTTCAAAGCAGATTTGACTTTGACCTCCCAATCACTCTACCATCCTTGTCTCTTGTGGTGTGACCCAACCAGGCAGCAGCCTCTCTTATGAGAAGCTGCATCATAAACAGGAGAGCCAGATGGCAGCTTTGTAGATTTAGGATGGTGGGAGGAGAGAAGAGCTAGGTTAAAGGGAGAATAATCTGTTCCGCCTGAAGATAATAGCAATGTGTGTGGTGTGTCCCTCTTGCTCTGTGTACGAATGCGATAAATACGGGACATGTCTCTGTCTGTGGGTGTACGGAACGTTGCATGTACCCTTGAAGCCAAATGGGTTCGTGATTATTAAATGAAGAGTTTTGCCAAGTGCCAAAAACAGTCCGCGGCCCTCTCAGAATTACAACCTTCTTCAAAGCAAACCTCTTCTAGAGGGTTTATTTTCCAAGAGTAGATGATAGAGAGAGAGAGAGAGAGAGAGAAAGATCACACACACAACCCAGACACATAAGTTACTTTCATTTAGTAAGAATATCTCTCTGAGGGCAACCCATAAGCAGCCATAAGCACTCATCCAAGACTAACCATGGGTATTAGGAATTCCTAGCTGCCACTTTTACACCGTGCTGTCGTTTATTATTTGCTCTAAATCAAAGCTGAATACCACTGTGTCTGTTAGAAAATCATTACGGTGCCATTAGAGCTGGAGTCACAGGCTTTGAGAACAAGATGTATGCCGTCTGTGTGTCTCTTTGTCTCTGTGTGTGTATGTGCGTGCGTGTATGTGTGTGTCTGTTCTGCCTCCCCTGATTATCTGCACTAGTTCTGGTCAAGAGATACAGCTGTCATGAAACACTCAACAGATGGCAGTTGCCAGGTGATGCCTCATCCATATTTGGATGCTCTGGTGACATCTGAGCTTGTGCCTTCATAAACGCTCTCAAGCAGTCACTTTTATTCCCATAATGCAAAGCTACACAATGCAGTGACAACATTCATCTTCCTGAGGAATGGAGATAAATTGAACCACCCTATGAAAAGCACTGTGTAAAATGCTCAAATTTATTGTCCTTTAAAACTTTAACTGGTATAGAGAATGGCAGCTGGAAAAAAAATGGAGAGGCTGACAAATTAGGAGATGGATCCCTTTGTTATGGAGGCAAGAACAGTAGTAAACACCTGTTTTACCTCTTAAAAGGCTCTTTAAAGATTGATTTAACTCACCACCACCACCACCACCCCAAAAAAAATCCTCACAGCAATTTTTCGCCAGATGCAGGAAACTGCTCGGAATCCAAGAGCTTTGGGAAGCAATTGTACTGATCCATTTCTTTAAAAAGAAAATTAAAACAACCAAAACAATTCATGGTTTCCTGGGGCCTCTTAGGGACTGAGAGTTGCTTAGTAGTTTCAGTTTAAATTAAGTTTAAAGTTAATTCATATTGGATTCTGGATGCTCTTCCAGCTGATGGTTTGTGGTAAGAAAGGAAATGGTTTCCAAGGGCTTCCAACGCATTGTTTTCTAGAACTGTATGAACATTTACAGTTAAACCGGACTGAGTGTTAGTAAACTTCATATGGACATCTGACTGTGGCTAATGTAAATATTTTATAGTCACATGTCTGAAATGGTTTTGGATCTCCTGCTTGAGCAGGGGGCTGGACTAGAAGATATCCAAGGTCCCTTCCAGCTCTATTCCGATTGATTGATTGATTTTAATTGCCTAAAAAGGTTTTTGAGAACATAGGCATGCACTTTCTGTTCAAGGGCCTAGTAACTTGGGTAATTTTCCAGCTCTTTTCAAAACTATATCAAATCCATCTACAGTTCTATTGCTATAATTTTCAAGATCCATCATAGTGCTTTAAAAATAAAAGTGCTACCTTATCAGAGTTCAAACCTTAAAGGACAAGAAAAAAAACTAACTGCATCTGTATTCTTTCTTAAGCCAGGATTGTAGAAAGGAACTGAAATTTGAGCCTGGGTGATTGTTTTAGCTTATTCCTTCTATAGAGTAGTTTGCAAATCTGCAAAGGTTAACCCTTGGGTAGGCCTGTACAGCCAGGCTAAGGTAGGAATTCAAGAATGCAGTTGTTGAAGTAGGTGTTTTGCTTGTTTTGTTTTGTTTTTGACTCTGGGGTGGTTCTGTGTTTCGTTCCACTATTTCTAGAACAACCTGATCTGAAGGAGTGGTTTTTTTAGAAACAAATTGCTACACGGTACTTTCCTCCTGCATTTTCTGGAGGAACATGATCGAAAAGAATCATTTCCACAAGTAATTGAACCGCCCTATGAAAAGGACTGTGTGAAATGCTCAAATTTATTCTCCTTTAAAACTGTAACTGATATAGAGTTGCAGCTGGGAAAAAAACAACGAATAGACTGACCAATTCTTCCAAAAGGTGGGGAAAACAATGAGTCATAATGACATTTCCATTAATTGGTCTGTGACCAGAAAAGTAGAGCTATCAGATCTGGGCTACATAAGCTATCTTTTCTTTTAGTGATGCACCTTTGCTAAGGAGTCCCTGCTTGGATTAAAGCTTCCTTCTCTGTTCTACATCAATGAAGTTAATAGCACCCCAAAATCAATTTTTCAATTGATCTGAAGTGCAATCAAGTATGCTGATCATTTCAAATATTTTTACCGTATAATGTAGAATGAAACTAAAAATCAATAGGTTTAAAAAAACCCAAAAAAACCCAACCCCCCCCCAAGTTTCACAAGAATATTTCACCAAACTGTGGCAGCACCTGGCTGACCATACCTAAAGTTAGAAGCTAAGGAGCATGAAGCCCAGAGATTACCATTATTACAGAAAGGAAATAAAAATAAATACATAAATAAAAATATTTTAGAAGTAGCAAATCTATCTGTAGGAGTGAGAATGAGAAACACAACTTGCAGTCTGCTCTTTCTTACTTGCATGCAATGTTGCAAGCCAGAAATGTTTGACACCAATTTATCGTTTGGGACATCGTTCTGGATGATCTAGGTCCTAGGAAGAGGGCCTATGAGAAGATGGCTGTGTCAAACCCCATTTTGTAGCATTGTCAGGAAAACTACGAGAATAAAACGATCAGGAGTTAAGTTCAAGTTTGTGGAGATTATTTACGTGTTTATTATTGTTAAAAAGCTGGAAGGAAAGTGTAGCATTTGCTTAACAGAGTTGGATAAGTCCAGAAAAGAGAAAATAAAGGACTATTGCTCTTAGGTCTATGCAAGGGTACCTTATAAAAAACAAAACATAACAAAACCAATGAACATTCAACGTAACCAGGTGGGAAGCTAGACACAAATATCACACAATAAAAGAGTCTTTTGTCTTACCTGTCTATTAGTTAGATATTGGCTGCTTTCTGCTTAGTCACTTACGGACTCCCAGATTACATTCATTCAGGTTGTTGGTGTGACTTTACCTTTTTATTCTGTTACTATTTTACCATATGAAATCTAAAGCAATAGCAAAAGACCAACGTGGCTGATTTCAAGAGGACCACGGTTGTTTTAACTTGGCAAATGTTTAATACTTTTAGCATTGAATACAATTCATGTTGTATGTTCAAACACAAACAGCAGCTGTTAAGGATGCAGTAATATTGAACATCCAACTGAAGTAAAAAATATTTTTTAATTCTCTTTACCCACGTACTCATGGGTGTTTCATTTATGCTTTCTCAACATGAAAAAAGAGAAGACCGAAAACATTTCACCAACTGAATTATGCCCGAATAAAACTTCAACACAATTTATTTATGTTGGAAAGTCATGTTTCTCAAAGTTGGCAAGAAAACAATTCCTTTTTTTTCTTATTATAAAAATGAAAATAATTCATTTTGACAATTAGTTAATGCATATGGGAAATAACATTGAATCAAGATCAATTGTAATGTCATTCAAAAACCACCTCACATTTCACTTAATTCGCATTTTGAATTAATGGAAAGGCTTCTTTTGACTACTAATTGAAAAAAGAGAAAACTTCAGAAAATATTTTTGCCTTACATAACAATCTTTATTGTTTGTGGGTTCTTTTTCTTTTCAGTTACTTTTCATCAAATCATTGTAGGGGAATAGTAAGTTGATAGCAAAAGCAAAAATACAATAAATAGAAATATTATCAATTAAGTTGCTTTCAAATTCCTGTAACCCCCTGCTCTGCCACACCCTCAAAGGCTTTCTTAATGCAATAATCTTTTGTTTTCATTTTGTGCTAGTCAAGCTCTAGCAGAAAGTAGATTAAAACAAACTGCATGTACTTTAATTTCTAACAACATCTGTACAAAGAAGTAGATTATATGAACTTTCATTAAAATTACAGTGCCAGAGAACAACTATTGCCTGGTTACAATTACAACTAATCTCTGGATGGTCTAGCAGAGATCAAAGTTATTTTTCCTTTAAAACATTGTATTCATTTAAAAAAAAAACATACTGCGGAGGGATTCCCACAAAAAAGGATCCAAGCAGTTGAAAAGTAAGCAAGTGGATGATGTCCCTGTCATGTAGTCTGGTCAACTTTTCTGCTGTGATCAAAATCACCGCAACTGTGATGTGCCTTAAATGGTGCATCTAAAAGATTCTTGAAAAAAAGTAATTAAGAAGAAGAATCAACTTTGTTCTAATCCATAATGTTTCTTTCAAGGTAGTAGGGTAAGGACACATAGTTTGCATATACTTCTAAATCTCCTTCTGCCACACAAACACACACACACAAAGTCATCAAATTTTAGTATTAGTGCAGAGAGCTGCCACATTTCTGCAGTGAAGAATGAAGTGCAGGAATAAAGCTGTTTCTTCCACTTTTGTGCTGAGTCAGCTACTGTATTTTCTGACCCACTTACTACTTCTACCAAATCAACCATAAAAATTGCTTACAATATCCCAAATATTACAAGCCCAACTGGATCAAAGTGCTATAGGGTTACCACCACCCTATGCTGACTTCTACAGACCTTTTTGCTTATTCTTTTCCCCAATTCTTTTCCTAGTTCCTGAAGCTGCTAAGACCACCAAGGTCCCTTCAGAAAGTCCTTGACCTTCTCTGTTCTTCTACTGATGCTTTCTCTGTCTCTCTCTTTCTCCCACAATTTTTCCAATCTACATAGCAATAGCAATAGCACTTAGACTTATATACCGCTTCATAATGCTTAACAGCCCTCTCTAAGCAATTTACAGAGTCAGCATATTGCCCCCAACAATCTGGATCCTCATTTTACCGACCTCGGAAGGAAGGCTGAGTCAACCTTGAGCCGGTCAGGATCGAACTCCTGGCAGTGAATAGTGAATTAGCCCGCAATACTGCATTCTAACCACTGCACCACTGCACCTTTGTTTGCTCTTTTCTCCATCATACCTTCCTACCTCAGTTAAGGAAGCCAGAGCATCCACTAGTGCACAAGCTGGTTTTCATAGTCAGAGGGCTGGATAATCATTTAGCCAGACAGTACGTAATGATTTCAAAGGAGAGTCCCAGTTGGTATTTTCTTTGGCACAGGGAAACAGTAAAAAAAAATAAGAGTTAAAAAAAAAAAAAAAAGCCTGGCAGCAATTTATTATTTTAAATGTGAGTGTGGATAGATTAGTTTAAATTATCTAAAAGGTTACATATGGGTGTGTGTGTAGTGGGGTACATTTAATTAAAATTATTAATGGGAGTTTTTTCTTTTAAAAACCAGTCTGTGCTAAAAGTTTAGAGGGGGTACGTAAGATGGAAATCATGGTTCATTTTTTGTAACGTAGACATTTTCCTTCCCACTCCATCAGAACTGCCCTCCCCCCCAAAAAAGAAATTCAGGGATAGAGCAGATGAAATCTATGATATGCGAAGTACGCATTCAAATATAGATGGTCTTTGAATTATGACTGTAATTCAGTCCAACATTTCCGTTGTTAAGCAAGGCAGTTATTAAGGGAGCTGTGCCTCATTTTAGAACATTTTTGCCACCGTTAAATGAATTATGCAGTCATTAAGTGAATCTGATTTCCTTTAGCTTATCAGAAGCTGGCTGGGAAGGTTACAAATGGTGAGTACATGACCTGGGACAGGGCAATTATTATAAATACATGACCAGATGCCAAGCACCCACATTTTGACCATGGGGATGTGCAACACGTGTAAGTGTGAAAACCAGTCCTAAGTCACTTTTTTCAGTGCCATTGTAGTTTGAATGGTCACTAAATGAATGCTTGTGCAGCTAGCAAGGTCCTTCTTTAACTGAAATGTTTCTCTCTGTAGACTCTAGAGTAAGCAGGTGGAAAGGTTAAGTTGCAAAAGAAGGATGATCACTTCTTAGACTCTTTTTTCACTTTCATGAGAAACTGCCGTGGCGAAATTAGTCCTCTGCTCAGTGATCAACTTTTGCTTAGGGCAGAGATCCCCAACCTTTTGGGCACCAGGGACCGGTACCATGGAGAAAGGTTTTTCTGTGGGCCAGAAGTGGTGTAGTTTTGAATACTGCCTGCATCCCGAGGATGGAGCTTTGCTTGTTTGTGTGGCCTGCTTGCTGGCATGCTGCGGACCGGTGCGGGTTCATGGACCAGTGGTTGGGGACTCCTGGCTTAGGGCATCCCCTTCTTGAAATGCATCATTCAGCTGTAAACTTCAGGGTGAGAGAACCTCTTGTTAATGCCACATGGTGACTGTTGGCAATTTCACCTGGCAAGTCATGTTACCAGCTGTTCTGGTCTATTTAATGATTATTAATAATCCCATCCCTCTGTAAAATGTATGTCTGAATTTCTACAGAGTGCTTTCCCAACAAATGTCAGGTTTTTTTTATCCACCCCCTAGAAAATGTTCTGTATCCCATCATCACAAAATTTGAAACTGATTTATGGGTAGAAACCAATGCAATAAAACAAAGTAAATATTTTTTTGTTGTTGTGATGGGTTCTTGTTCAACTATTGCTATTTTGAGTGAACTGCAATGTCTTCCACGTTTCTGTTTCTTTGAGCTTCTTTTATACCAAATAAATAATAAGACTGTGATAGGCAGAATGTTTAGTATTGATTTAAGGCTCAGGAATGTAGCTTACAGCCTGAAGAAAAGTAGCTAGACAATTTAGAAGATAGTATCTGATGGAAATCTTAAAAAAACAAAACAGAACAAACAAAATGCTTTACAAAGGCTCCACAGTTCCCACTTCATTAGATCAGATTACATATTGAGCTATCAGTTCAATTAAAACACACCTAAGATGATTGGTCAAAGAGAGTAAATAGTTATTGCTAGGTTAATGAGCAGCATTGCCTTCATATTAATTGTGCAATACCTTTGCCTATTGTTCTTGTTATTAACTGGATGGTATCTATGTGGGTGGGAAAAGTTACTCATGAATGTCAGACAAACAGTAATCATAAAGTGACAGGTGAAACCAAATGTAAAAGGACCAAAGCTCAGTTGGCTGCTGTTAGCCAATACGACCTGAATTTCACCACAAAGGATGCAACCCACAGACTGCTTAATGATGCATATTTGGAAATAAATTGGCTGGTACTACTGGTGTCGATCAAAGAGCAAGCAGATGCATGCAACAGTATTGATTTCTCTAGCTTGATCACTTGGTGGGACTATTTCAGTGCAGAAATTAAGACAGGGAATTGGAACCATATCCAGATCATCTTACACAAGTCCAATCATCATTTTTTAAATCTTTTTTTCTAAAGAGATGCTTTGTTTTACAAATGACTTTCTGGAAAGAAATAATTAAGTATCTATGTTTAAAATGCATTTGTGTCTATTATTAAGATTATACATTGCTTGTGTACACAGATAAATAGATATTATTATTGTTGTTGTTGTTGTTGTCATTGTCGTTGCTGTTGTTAATCGCACAGTCAGCCAGATGTTCAGACTGGATTTGGCATTTTTGTCTACCTATCAAGTCCTTACCAAGGACCTGGGATAGGCAGATGTGGTTGTTTGAATTGATGGTATTACAGATATCGTTGCGGGATGGAAGCTGTTCCTAGTAAGACCACCTTTTGCAATTGACTGATGGCGAATTTGTCAATCCCAATGGTGTCCAAGTGGTGCTCCAAGGCGCTTATTACTATTGGTACTACCCTTGCTTGCCTTTACCACAGTCACTCTATTTCTATTTGTAGGTCTTTGTATTTTGTTATCTTCTCCAGTTCTTTCTCTTCTATTTGCTTATTATTATTATTATTGTTATTGTTATTATTATTATTATTATTATTATTATTATTATTATTATTATTATTATTATTATTATTATTATTATTATTATTATTATTATTATTATTGGTTGTTGTTGTTGTTGTTGTTGTTTTATCTTGCCTTTTTAAAATATAGCTCAAGGTGGCAAACATATCAGATACTCCTACACCTATTTTCCCCAGAAAAACAGCCCTGTGAGATAGATTGGGCTGAGAGAGAGTGACTGATCCAAAGTCACCAACCGGCTTTTATGCCTTAAGGAAGGGAGACCTAGCACTCAGTCATCTTTGTGACTCATCTAGATCAGCACTTTAATCACTACCCCAAACTGGTTCTCGCATACAAATAAACAGATGTAACTACGGGTAGTATCCGACTTATGATCACAATTGAATCCAATGTTTCTGTTTCTAAGCAAGACAGTTGTTAACCGAGTTTTGCCCCATTTTATAACCTTTCTTGCCACCATTCAGTGAATCACTGCAGTTGTTAAGTAGAGTAACATAACTGTTAAGTGAATCTCGCTTCCCCAATGTCTTTGCTTGTCAGAAGGTCACAAAGAGTGATCCAATGACTCCGGGACACTGCAACCATCATAAATATGAGCCAGTTGCCAAGTGTCCAAATTTTGATCATGTGACTATGGGGATGCTGCAATAGTCGTAAGTATGAAAAACGGCCATAAGTCACTTTTCTAATGCTGTTGTAATTTCGAATGTTCGTCAAATGAATGGTTGTAAATCTAGGAGTACCTGTCTATAGTATATTTTCTTAATTTTCTTATACTATGTTTCTACAAATTACTCAATGCTTTGTCTGCTGTAACAAAAAGCAAAAGAGTCAACCATACTCAGAAGGCACAAACCTTTAATATGCGGTGAAGAGTACACTTTGGATTAATTCACTTGTAATACAGGAATTTTTACATGCCCTGTGTCTACAGCTCTAGTGTTGGAAAAATACCCATAAACCACACTCTTGAAATTTCTTCTACTGCAGTAGGTTACCTGGTGGTGCAATGCTGAAGTGCAGCTGGAAAATGCCACTGAATTTTTTTCATATCTCAAAGATTGCATTGCTCCGGAGTCTTTTAAGATTCTCCCACAGGCTGTTCTCAAATCCTGGCATTATTGTTATTGTTTCCGCTGCTGCTGCTGCTGTTATATTCCTCCTCTTCCTCTTCCTCTATCAAGTAATTGCAGTGACCATACTCAGTGACCTGGGTTCCCAAATTCCTCCTGAGAATATTGAAATATTGGTAAAGTCACAAGAGTTATGATTAATACAGTTCTGTGTGCTGGTGGGTTGCCACTCATAATGCTTCTTGAAATGGAATCCGACCCAGAGAGACAAGAATCAGTTACATTCCTTGTGTGATTTCAATAATGTAAAAAATATGTCAGAGAAGGAAGACCAGGCAAGAAACAAGGCATGGAAAACTCATTCCCATTACAACAAAACTATCTTACCCTAAGAAAACATCTAGGAACTGTTATATGTTTTCTCTCCTAAAAGACGAAAAGGCAAGAAGTCTTAATTCTATGATCTTGGGTTGGTTTCTAAAACAAGTTTAGCAAATCATAATTCACATTCACACATTCATTAACATTCTACGTTCCTGTGAATTTATTCTCCTTCATTTTTCCTTTCGGAAGGATTGAAAAACTAACCCCCATAATTTCAGCTTGATCACATTGTTTATATTCCTAGTCCTGCCCTGTGTTAATCCTGCCCTGCTTACCTTCTTTCGATATTTGACAAGTGCTCTCCTGTTTGGGCTTATCATCTAGACAGGCAGTCTCCAGGTCCCTAATAATTGATTTTGTTTTTCTTTGAACTCTCAGCAATGTGCCAATAGATTCCAGGCAATTGGGTGTCTTGAACTGATAACAATATCCACCATAGGGTTGCGTCAATAAAATGCACAGGTACGTAAATCTCTGATGTCAAAAAAAATGGGGCGGTTGTTGTAACACTGCATATTATTTTGCTATGCAGAGTAGGACACAAAGTAGCCTTTCCCACTTAAACTGTGCAGGGGATACGATGGAACCTTTGTCTGCTAGAGATATGTCCTATCTTAACCTTAATCAGAATAGAGCTGGAAAGGACCTTGGAGGTCTTCTAGTCCAACCCCTGCTCAAGCAGGAGACCCTAAACCATTTCAGACAGGTGGCTGTTCAATCTTTTCTTGAAAACCTCCAGTGATGAAGCACCCACAACTTCTGAAGCTGCTTCACCAGTTAATTTTCTCTAGGAAGTTTCTCCTTAATTCCAGGTTGCTTCTCTCCTTGATTAGTTTCCCTCCATTGTTTCTTGTCTTGCCCTCTGGTGCTTTGGAAAATAAGTTGACCCTCTCTTTTTTGTGGTGGCCCCTCAAATACTGGAATACTGCTATTATGTCACCCCTAGTCCTTCTTCTCTCTAAACTAGCCATACCCAATTCCTGCAACTGTTCTTCATATGTTTTAGTCTCCAGGCCTTTAGTTGCTTTTCTCTGCACTTTTTCCGAAGTCTCAACATCTTTTTTATAATGTGGTGATCAAAACTGGATGCAGTTTTCCAGGTGTGGTCTTATTAAGGATTTATAAAGTAAATAAAGTACATATAGTGTAAAGTAATTCTGAAGACTTCTAACTTACCTGGGAAGAAACATGGAATACCACTTGAGCATCTGCCACAGACACAGGCAACAAACTCAGACTGTATTTTATTGTTACCTCTAAACTTATTCATCTCTTAATAAACTAGTGTCAAACATTTCTTCTGCCTTCAGTGAAACATGTACACACCCCATACACATATTTTTCAGATAGATTTTTAGCAGGGGGCAGAAAATATCAGGCTGGTGTTCCATCACATTGATGCTGTGATTGCTAATGTCTTGATAAAAATCCCTAGTGTTAAGCACTTGCTATGTTTCTATGAATATAGTATGATACAACTGAGATTAAACATAAAAATGAATTTTGTGTAATACTTTCAATGAAGTATTTCTAGAGTCTGATTTTATAAATAGCAGTTAAATTTCTTTCTTCTTATTGAATCCTTAGTGTCAGATAACTACTTTTTCACAATTCTTTATTTATATCTAAAAGAATGCTATGTTAAGATAAGACCCTGCATGGGATGTTCCATTGACAGATAGCTGAGGTGGCAAACATTGGAAAATTCTACCAGTGTCTGGAAAAGGCTGGACTAAAAGATGGTACTGAGGCACTGATCATAGCTGCATAAGAACAGGCACTAAGCACCAGTACCATAGAAGTAGAGATCTATCATGTTAGACAAGATCCAAGGTGCAGACTATTGGATTGAGGCCTCAGAGGCAGTCCAACACATATGCAGGCAGGAATAACATACATGGAATGGCACAACCAAGTGGCTGGCATTATACAGGAACATCTTCATAGTGTACAAGACTCCCAAGTCTCCTGATAGGAGATCTCATAGAAGGTTGTGAAAATAAGAGGATTAAAATCCTGTGGGATTTCCAGATCCAAACAGACAGAGAGATATTAGCCAATAAACCAATCACTGTGATATTAGGCAGGGACCAGAAGATAGCTGTGGTGATAGAGGTAGCAAGGTTGAGTACAGCAACATCAGGAAGGAGCATGAGAAGCTGGAGAAGAACCAGGGTCTGAAAGAGGAACTAGAGAAGGTATGGAAAATAAAGATTGAAGTGGTCCCAGAGATGGAGGAGAATTTGGGGCTGTGATTCCTAAACTGAGAGAGTGGCTCCAGCAGATCCAGGAACAACATCAGAGCTCTTTGTCCAGAAGAGTGCAGTGCTAGGAATAGTTAAAATCCTACACAGAATAGGAATAGCATTTAGACTTATATACCACTTCACAGTGCTTTACAGCCCTCTCTAAGTGGTTTACAGTGTTAGCATATTGCCACCAATAATCTGGGTCCTCATTTTATTGACCTCAGAAGGATGAAAGGCTGAGTCAACCTTGAGCCACTCAGAATTGAACTCCTGGAGTGAGCAGTGAGTTAGCCTGCAGTACTGCATTCTAACCACAGCGCCACCAAAGAATCCTCAAACTCCCAGGCCTCTGATAGAAGACCAGCAATTGAAGAAAACACAGACCACCCATCGAGTGAGAAGGTGTGTGTGTGTGTGTGTGTGTGTGTGTGTGTGTGTGTGTAAAATGAAATGTATTCACACAGAACCTAGCTGTTCTGCCCAAGCCACTTTTTCAGTTGGGAGAAATAAGACTTATTGAACAAGATGAGTAAGCAGATAATTGGAATCCCAAAGGTGCTTTTTCAGGAGGCAACTGGGCTTTCTTGTTTTTCTTTGAAGACGTTTCGCTTCTCATCCAAGAAGCTTCTTCAGCTCTGACTGGATGGTGGGGAATGGAAGGATTTATATTCAATGACAGCACAGTCCTTTCAGCAGTTCCAAGAAGGTTCCACAACCATTTGCACCACTGAGGTGACCCTGAGGACACAGATAAACCTCCAAGTGGCCTCAACGACTCTCTAAAAGAAGGCAAATGACCAACTGTCTGCAAGGAATATAAATCCTTCCATTCCCTACCATCCAGTCAGAGCTGAAGAAGCTTCTTGGATGAGAAGCAAAACGTCTTCAAAGAAAAACAAGAAAGTCCAGTTGCCTCATGAAAAAGCACCTTTGGGATAACTATGACCTAGATGACTGAGAATCTCCATAGACAGATAATTGGAAAACTTCCAAATGCAGGATTATTTAAATCACAGGTAAAGCAGGCAGACATATTCATTTTCTTGGAAGCCATAGAGCTAAGTAATGAGAGGAAATAAATAAAGGTTGCCTGGACCATGAGCATTATATAATATGGTGACACATAAACGTGACATATGATAAAGAAAACTAATAAAAATAGATGTATTTTCAGTTTTAAAGTATCATATAGGAATGTTTCACTTAGAGTTTTGATTCTTTTTGTATATGTAGCTCTGATGATCATAATAGCTAAACTACTATACTATGGGTCATCTCTTCTAAATTAGAGAATTGCTGTTTGTGGGAGAGAAATTTAGCTATATAATCTTCCATTTGTGGTTGATATAGTGTTGCCTTGGAGATATTGCAATGTTTTAAATGGATCATTGGACAGTAACAACAAGAAAAAGGAAGAGATTGACAGTTTGATTTTTTATGACTATAGAACAGACAGATTCATTCAGAGAGAGAGAGAGAAATACTTTCTCAATTGTAAACAATTTTAATGAAAAGTATGGATAACAATTAGAAGTTCTCACTTACCAGAACTCATTTCATCTCACAGGTTACAAGCCATTTAGCAAAATCTATATGGCGTTCATTCTACTTGCAAAGTTTTACTAGGAAAATATAACAACCATATATAAGTGATAATTACCCAATGTGCAATTCATAATTGGGGGTATAAAGAGAAAAGACCTATACAGTGGAGAACTACTGAGTAACTGAGCTTGAGAGATTTTAAGGCAACATGGCTTATGTGTTTAAACAATTTGCCTTGGTCCTAGATGCCTAAATTTAAGGATCAAAAAGTTTAGTTTAGGCAAGACCGCTTCTAATCCTTTGTAGTCATCCATTCAGAAAAATATACTGATCCAGCTGTGGATTTTATTAAGCACATTGCTTACTGTACTCTTGAAATTTTTCAAAATACAATTTGCAAACAATGACCATACTATCCACAAGCTTATGATGAACATGCTATCCACAAGATTAGAGGGATATTAAGAGTTTCTGAAAGTAAATTCAACTTTCAAAACATTCCCAAAAGGCATTATGATTGTCTATTCAGACATTCTCTGTAGTAAATCTTCAGTGAAAAATAACTGCCTGGCTGAGACTAATCGCTGTAAGCATATTTCTATGAAACTTTCTGACTGAAAAGACACAAAATAGGTTCTTTGATTCCAGATTTGTCCTTAATAAGGCATAACATCCTGACATATAGGAGAAGCCATGTCTCAGATATGTTGGGCCTATTTTTTTCCTAGAAATGTCCAGTTCTAGATTTATGTGAATATAAATCTGTTGTCCAAAGTCAAACTACTGATCTAACTAACTCTTCCTAGACCTAGAACCACACCAACCTATTTTAAAGCATCTAAATCTTCTTAATGATCTTCAAATATTTTAATGTTCTAAAGCCAGACAGGCTTTAATATGGTGCTGGTCCAATCAACCATAGTCAATTCATCTGGGAGAAGAAGTCCTGGAAAGCTGACGCCCAAATCCGATTTTTAAAGTCACCTTGAAAAGCCTTTATTAATGTTGGGAATGAGAGAGAAATAAATGGAGGAATAGGGGGTAGAGAGTTTAGGGGCAGTTGAACAATACATAAAGTGCAGAAACGTCCCTGGTGAGTCCTCAGGATTTCATTCTGACCATACAACATATCTTTTAGACTAGTTTGGGAACTGAACCAGAAGAGCAAAAACTTCTGTATAATGAGAAATCACACAGGCTTGCAGGATGGTAAATATATTATGCATTTAACCTTTCTATAATGGTATGAAGTTTGGGATAGTACAGTTTGGGGAGAGAGTGGATTAGAAACATATGCAACATTTTACTGTTGATTTCTTTACAAAGATATCCAGTATGCAAGAACAACCAGGATGCTTTCCAGAACCCAGAAAAATGGCTATCCTGTGGCAGAGTCTCAAAAGAAAAGCACAGGATACCCATCTCTCACCTTATGTTTGCTTCCGGTTTAGATAAACTCCAGTTTAAAACTTCTAAATCTCTGTCTCATTCCCTTTCTCCCTGCTGTAACATTTCAACAGGATTCTTTATCTGCCAACTCTTATTAGCTGAAGGGTGTCATGTTCCAAAAGCAGGGACAGAGTTTCCAGTCATTAACTCTCATTCAGAGTATATCAGCCAACTGACTAGGAAGCAATTAGCTCAAGGATAGATGGTTGTCCAGCTGCTTTAGCATAGTACGGCCAAGAAATAAAACCTGGATACATTGATTCATATGAATAGGCAAGGCTATATTGTTGGGACAGAATTACTTGATTGCTAATAACCTAGAGCACCGTGTAGAAAAATGTCTTAGTTTACACTCACAATGGAATTCCTTGCAGGATCTGTTTATTTGGGGCTATTTATGTATATGTATTACTGAAGTAGGGTTTCATAAATACGTAAATAGGTGAGTTGCTGATATACGGAGGGCAAATATCAATCAAAGGGATCTTGCAGAATGCTTCTGACAAAGCAACTCTGTGTTTCCCAACCTTGGCAAATTTCAGATAAATGCACTTCAATTTTCAGAATTCTCAGCAATGGCCATGATGGTTGGGGAACTTTAGGGACTGAAGGCCAAATATCTGGAAATCGCCAAAAGAAATTTACAGTCTTTTTTTTTCCCCCTTTTCCAAAATGATCTTCCAGTATGGAGTCTTTCCCAGCCCAGCCATCAGTAATGTAACAGTATTTTTTTTTTAACGAGAAACTATATAAAAAAGAAGTATACCTTACATTACATTAAAAAATGAGTGAATATTACCAGATGTCACATGCAGAACAATTCACATTCAGCCTAGTTGTGTTCGAAATTGCATGCAGTATACTGAGAAAATTGGACATAAAACTGTACTTCTTCTGTACACTAAGAAATGCAGAGTTTTCTTTTCCTTATTTATAAAATAAGTTGCAGCAAATCTAACAGAGCAAGATAATAAATGAATACAGATGACACTGAGTTGTACTGGATTTAGACTAAGCCACGTATCTCTCACCAATAGAAGTGGCATCTCTAGCAGTCCTCATGAGAAAAAAGAAGAAAAAAAACCCTACCTAAATATAAGTACTCTATTGAAGAGTACTGTTACTATCTAATAAATACCCTGTGTCAAAAACAACTGCAACACCGTTTTTTATAATTTCTGAATCTTAAGCTACTTCTACAGCATCTGAACCTTGTCATAAGGCAAATCATTATCCAAACAGTTGGAATTATATTTAAAGGCTTTTTAAAGATATTGCTTTTTGTCTAATTCTAGGAAGCACCTTTTTCTATTCCTTGCCTGCCCCACAGGGTGTAGTTGTTCAACTTATCCTGTTGTCTCTCAAATGGAGATTATTCCTTTTTCGCACTCTGCTTCTTGATAAACTCTGTGGTGTCATGGCAAAAACAATCACAAGTGACAGTGACTGAACTGTACAAACATTCAGACAACTGATTAAACAAAAATAAAACAAGAATCAAATAGCTCTTCTGCATAATTCCTAATTTGCATGCATAAACAACAAGGTGGCAAGACTCCAGGATTCCGTGTATTTCCTAGAGCACTTTGAATAATTTTGTTGTCTAAGCTCCTTCACTGACAGGAATTTCAGATTTATTTCTTTCCACTCAAGTCCCAGGTAGGAAAAATATTACCGTATATCGATCTCAAGAAACTAGTCTTTTCCCTATTGTAGCAAGAAGGCAGTTTGCATAGCTATTTATTCTTTCACACATTGGGGACCAAAACATGCAGGAAGGAGCATATGGAAAAGAAACATGTATGGAAAACAGCCATCAGTTTTCTGGTCATGTAAAGATTATGACCTAGTTTTGTATCCAGGGATCCTCCCAGACTTATATCTAAATGAAATATAAAGATGCTCTGGTAACAACTTTTTTCTGCCATGTTCCTTTGATGTCATCTTCACTGCATACCCAGTCCATGAGCTATACATAATTGTAAGGGTGTTACAGTGTTGTTCCCTTACCTGTAAATCAACAACAACCAAGACCAGCCACCAATTGGGTAAAATCAGTTATGCTTTGCTACCCATTATATTAGAGGTAAAGTCAAGAGATAGTAGTGCATGGATATGAGCAATGCTTAATGGCTTTTTAAGTTGATGAAGGCCCACACCTTCCCTTTTGATTTAGGTAGGGTCTACCACCATCTGCCACTGTCTCCCTAAAGAGTTAGACATAAGCGCACTGTGCCAATGGTTTATTAGAATGGAGCAATAGTATTAGACTGCTCAGCCAGAAATACTGTACATATTTTCACTCTCTTTTCCTTACCGTTCTTGTGCAAGGCTGAAAAAATATTACAACAAGTATAACAGTATAATATAGGAGTGAAGTAGTGTAGCCATGAAAGATTGTAACAGGGGCAGTGGCCATTTCTGCAACTTAACAGCACCTTTGGAACATCATTTCATCTTTCTTGAAGTGATAAAAGCCTGATTTCATCATCATTATGCTATAAATCTCTGGAGAAAGATAGCCAATGTGGGACAGGCTGAAATAGCACAGCACCAAAATGATTAGATCAGTGCAAAGCCCATTGGCTCTGGAACTGAACATAGTGAACTTTTGGGGCCTTTATAAAGAAAGGAAAGGAAAGGGAGAGAACTTCCAAGTAAAAATACTTTTGTGACTAAGCTCTTGTGATTCGATATTTTGTTTGTTGCTTACCATTTTTCAGTTTTGATAATAATAAAAGGAAAATAGGGCTAGAAAGAATTCTGGAGGACTCTAGAATTCTAGAGTCCTTTCTAGAACTGATCACTATGAACACACATGTGGCTATCAGCATTGGGCAATGATATGCAATACAAGAGAGGCAGGATAGGGCCTGGCAACAGGGACAGTAAATATTATGCCATTACAATATTTTCCTAAGTTAAGGATAGGTTGTCATTGTTGTCAGCCATTCATTGTGCCCAACCCTCAACCACTCTGTGGACCGGCAGTCTCCATACCCCTCTGTCTTGCACTATCTCCTTCAGATCCACCATGCTCATATAGGTGTCATCCTTTATAGTGTCCAGCCAGCAGGTATTAGGGAGCCCCTTCTCCTTTTTCCACTGATCATAACCTTGAGCAAGTCAGCTCGCATGACATGACCAAAGTATAAGAGTCTCTGTTTGGCAATGAAGTGATATTTTTGGTGAAGATCTGTCTAGGACTTGCTTGTTTGTTATTTTTGTTTATTTTTGCAGTCCATGGGATGCATAATAGTCATCTCCAGCACCACAGTTCAAAGGTGTCCCCCCTTCTCCTATCTATTGAGTCCAAGTTTCACAGGCACAAGTAACAATTGGAAAAATTATTGGATAGGTAAATGGCATTAATTTAGTCCCAGGGAAAGGCTTTGGGCTTCTGTTACATAATGGCCCCATGGAAACTATGACTTTCTGGTGATGTTAGAAATTCTTTGAATATATACATCAGATTATACAACAGCATTCTATACTAACTATCTTCTTACATCCTCCTATTCCATTATCGGATGGTACCAATTTATATAATTGCACCGAAAACATAATTAAAAAGATCAGCATGACACAAGTAGAATGGGTGTCAGCTGCCGCCTCACGCTTGTGCTTCACAACCATTCAGTATCAGCGGCCACGGACTCTAGGAGGGCTGGATGGGAGGGAGGATGCTTCAAGGAAATGAAGCTTCACTGTATCTCTCCAAGATGGGCTTCAAGGACAACCGACTGGCAACAGAATACAGCTGCATACCAAATCTATGCCTGAAGTGACTGTTCTAAAAACATCTTGTTTGAATTTGATTGGACATGCGGGCCCAGTGATGGGAGGCAACTAAGGGAGGGAAAAGTTAGACTTTGGGATTTTGGCATGCGCTTTTTCCATTCTGGCTATGCATTACTGTAATTCACTCGACTTCTAGTAAACTATGCCTTTCTCAGTAAATGGAGTTAAGGATCGTTCTTAATTAGAGATTCAAGCTGAGGCAGGTCTGACAATCTGTGGCACAGTGCAACTTTAGAAAGCCAACTGGCAAATGATGTTTGAGTATTCTCCAACTTACAAACAAATGAATGTAAAGATGCTGCCTTACATAAATCATACCAATGACCATTTAACTAATACTTTGTTGGGCATCAAGTCAGAGTTTTCCACTTCTGTTGGGGGAAACTTTGACCCTGGGGCTTTTTCTCCAAGAAAAGTTTCTCTTCTGCCCTGAATGACGATTCTAAGTAAAAACTTGCACAGTTTTATATTCAGGGCATTGTTCTCTGGGATGTTCTGAAGCATCTGTCACCATTCATCTGCTTCCTCAATAACTACAGAAGGGGTCCTAAGACCCAGCAATCCAGCAACAAAATAGTGCTATTTGATTCAGTTTTCCTGGAGACAGAAGCTGCATTGGATCACAAAAGTGTATTCTTATCTAAGTATGCCATTAGAAACCAGTGGAAACCCAAATAGCCTTATCTTCTGCACACTGTGCTGTAAGATTAAGAGCAGTTTATATTGTTAGCATATCCCAGCTTTGCTAAAGAACCGTACCGACAGATATGCAAAATCAGACTCTTATAAATCTAAATCAGCCGCTGAGGACAGACACTCCAAATGATGTTACATGATAGAGAAATTAATGTTCCCCTAAATTAACATATCACAGTGGAGTGATTTAGTGATTTGTCATTATGAAACCTGCCAACACCAAAGGAAAAGAAAAGTGGCATTAACCTTGTTAAATAAGAGGTTTCGTGTGCAATGGCTATGAAGCCCATATATACTCTTTCAGATACTGTATGTCTGGAGTTGCAATAACAATATACCAAGGCACAAAAAGTAAAATTAAGGGATTGGCAAGCACACTATCACAGGTAAAAGCGTAGGAAGCATGAAACCAACTGAGTGAAGAAGTTTGTAGAAACTGAGCATTTTTCTGTCACAATCTTCTCCCACCCTTTTTGGTAACTTACACTTTGTGACATGTGGATACCATGGGTTCCTTAAGGCAGGTCTGCAGAGAATTTAAAATAAATTCCATATGTATCTTGAAATACAGGATTATTAAAAGCTTGGGGGGGCGGTTGGAATCTTTTAATCTAACCAAGATTGTCTGGCTAACTGGTATATCTGAAAACTATTTACAATAGAGAAATCATAACAAAGTTCAAAGTCAGTCTGCAGTTGTGATTCTTTGGCCATACCAGACATAGTTGCTAGTGCTGGCTATTCATTAATTTCTTCCTTCCTTTCAATACACATGTGAAAGTCATTACTTTTTTTTACATTAACATATTGCATCCCCAGAATTTCTAGTCCTGGCAAAGGTCCTAGTATGGACAATCTGACAACAGTTTTGCAGTTAACTGGTCAATGACTAACAGAATTCAGGCAAATGAACAGGCATTCTGAGCAGGAGAAAAAAATTACCTCTTGGGAAACTGTGATCTGCTCGCTCATTGAAATAGTTAACTTCTTTTGTTAAAAAACAAACAAAAAAACCCAGATGTGTACAAACACTTGCCTGGCAACACACTTGGAGTAAATGAAACAGAACAGAGGAAGGATACCAATCCACTTATATATAATCAAATTGTGGATTATGGATCTATTTTATAAGGTAATGTATCCAAATATTAAAGGGAGGAGGAGGAAGAATAAGTGATTAAAGATGTTTCTTATTTGATAGAAACTAGTTTGAATAGACAGGTTCAAAAAATGAAGAATCAGAAAATACATTAAGAAGTTCAAACTGCATTATAAGCTTAGTTCAGTAATAATTTCTTACTCAGACATCCTGTTGTAAATACTTTATTCCGAATTGTGGTGCTATCTATTAGGGTGACAACTGATAGATACACAAGCTTCCTATATGAAAGCGGAACTTGTTTCTGTTCAGGTTTGTAGATAGAATCTTTCTCACATGAATTATTGACGTATCAATTGTACACCTAATGGGATCAAGTTTAATACTTCAAATTCTTAATAACTCTGATTGCCATTGTGACTGGGCAGTTGTTACCCTTCTCCTGGGTGAGTACTCTTTAAGAAGGATGCAGAGTTCCTCTCTCTCACACACACATACATACACACACATATCTCTCTCTCATCTATTTTATATATATAAATCATATCTATCTATCTATTTATCATCTCTCTCACACACATACATCATCTCTCTCTCATCTCTCTCTATATATATCTTCATCATCTCTATCATCTATCATCTGTCTGTCTGTCTGTCTGTCTGTCTGTCTATCTATCTATCTATCTATCTATCTATCTATCTATCTATCTATCTATCTATCTATCATCTCTCTCACACACATACATCATCTCTCTCTCATCTCTCTCTCATCTATATCTCTATCGTATCTATCATCTATCGTCTGTCTGTCTGTCTGTCTGTCTGTCTGTCTGTCTGTCTGTCTGTCTGTCTGTCTGTCTGTCTGTCTATCTATCTATCTATCTATCTATCTATCTATCTATCTATCTATCTATCTATCTATCTATCTATCGCTAGCTACCCAGCTATCATCTATCAATTTAAAAATTGCCCATCTCCCTCACAGAGGGTCTCATGAGCAAACTCTGTCAAACAACCTATAGCTGTTAGAAACCGTCTAATTCCTCTCTCGTGCTATTAACTGTTACTGTGTTTCCCCGAGAATAAGACTGGGTCTTATATTATTTTTTGCTCCAAAATATGCATTAAGGCTTATTATCCAGTTAGGTCTTATTTTCAGGGAAATATGGTACTAAATGCATCTATCAAGCTGACAATCTTAACTGGGGCTTATTTTTTGGGGTAGGCATCCTGAAAAATCATGCTAGGGTTTATTTTCTAGTTGGGTCTTATTTTCGGGCAAACACGGTAGCTGCTACAGGTAGTTCTTGACTTACAACCATAAAAGAACGAGTCATCATGTGCCAAATTTAACAACCCTTTTTGCAGGTTTTGTTAAACTAATGTCACAATCATTAAGAGAATGGCACAGTCATTAAGTAACTCCATTGCATCCAATGGGCATTTTTTGGCAGAAACCAGATATAAACACCATAAACCAGCAAAAAAAAAAAAAACCACCATTGAAAATAGTGGTCATGTGGTTGCGGGACATGTAGAATGGCTATAAAGGTGAGCCAGTTACCAAGCAGTCAAAAGTGACTGCAGGGAGATAATGCAGTCAACTTTGAAATCAGATCATAAGTACCGTTTTTTTTGGGGGGGGGAGAGGATCTGTCGTAACTGTAAATTGTCTCTAAGCACCCTGTAATTGCTTTAGGATTTTCTTTCAATTTTAGCATTTCTTTTTATAGTTAAGGTATTGTAGGCTGGTCTTTTATTGTGTTTGGTCTTGGAGTGTAAATAAATTTTGATTGATTGAGCAATCACAGTACCATGAAAGAATGTGCAAGCTTTCAGTTTTTCCAAAACTTTTCTGCATGCTGCATGACACAGCACATAAGGGATGGCAGAAGTCCAAGACAAAGCCATACGCGATTTCCATGAGGTATGCAAGTTTGAAGACGGAGAGTCAGACTAAAGAGTTAGTAGAATTTACAGGTATCAGATCTACTATTTTGGAATAAAAGAAGCAATGACTGACTGCCATAGTTAATATTAAAGTTATATGTGACAGATCTTTCTTTCTGATGGGCAAAACACAGAAATAGTTAGGTAAGGAACAGAAATAATAGGCAAATATCATAAGTTTTGTATTGGCAAAATTGGAGATTAATCACAGATGCTGCACTAGACATAAGAATTAAATGAAGAAGCTGGACTTTCAAACTCTGAAACACCTTACAGGTGACAGAAAACTGTCTTCATATTTTCTGACCTAAATAAATTTCCTCCAATGAAAACATCCTCTCCTTACCAGGTAAATACCAAAAATTATGCTGATTCTTGTGAGGGCAAATTCATTATAAAAGAGCACCATGGATTAAAGCACCTCTTATTACTTTTTGTCATGATGTTTATTTATTCTGCAATATATATGCTAGCTAGTCAGATTGCTAAATATAACACAGTAATCATTGCCTTTCGGCTAAGGGATAACACGTGTACAAGATAAGAAAATCTATTCTTCTTCTTACTGTATTTTGTTGAAAGCCTTCGTATTTAATTAATATTGGACATGTCTACATGCACACTGTCAGTTTTGACAAATGCATGTAAATGTATTATACTGCATCCTATAGCTATCACATATACTTCTTGAATTATTAAAAAAAAAATAAGCCTGAAGACAATTTACAGTAATCAAGACACTCAGCTCCCAAACAAAAATAACATAAAGCACCCACATTTTAAAACTGATATATCAAGCCTACTCTAAATATTAAAATTCAGCAATATTTAATACCTATGATTCTTCCGTTCAGAAACTCAGTGTTATAAAGAGGAAGCTACCAAAGCCAAAATAAAGTCCTTATACATTCCAAGAACTCTGTCTCCCATAATTTATACATCTGAAGTCCTTTCTGTCCCCACCATGCATTCTATTCATTTTTAGACCCGATATGAGAGGGATGCTATAGATCAGGGCTTTTCAACCAGTGGTACGGGTACCACCTGTGTTACATTGGCACCTGGCAGGTGGTACGCGACCATCCTAGAAAAGTGTAGCGGGGGAGGGGAATGAGCTGAACCGGTGGCAGCACTGCACAAGCCTGAGCGAGAGACGGCTGGAGCTGCAAGGCTGTCAGGGCTCAGCGGAAGCGCCAGGATCAGTGCCGCTTTCCAGCTGTTCGGCGCTTCTTCGGGGCTGTCAGGGCTCAGTGGAAGTGCCAGGATCAGCGCCAGGTTCCAGCTGGAAAGCAGCACTGATCCTGGCGCTTCTGCTGAGCCCAGAAGAAGTGCCGATCAGCTGGAATGTTGCAGCATCTCCAGGGTCTTGTGATTTACATTCAGATGCTTGGCAACTGATTCATATTTATGATGGTCACAGTGTCCCAGGGTCATGTGAAGTGACCAAAACCTGCTGCAACCACCCAGCAGATGGGGGGAATAAAAACCAAACACCCCCCACCCTACCCCCACTGCCGATCCTCAACAGAAATGCTCACAACAATGAAAACCTTGGACAGGAGGAAGAGCGCCACTGGGTGGGCAGGCAGGTGTCTTGCTCGGCTGTGCTTGGGGGGCACTTTTTTCAGTGCCATTGTAACTTCGAACAGTCACTAAGCGAACTGTTGTAAGTCGAGGACTACTTGTACTTTATCACTTTTTTCCTTTTTTTTTGGTCATCAAGTTTTTGACACCTTGCTAGGCGACTGGTGGTACTCCGATGTTGCCATATCCTAAAAGTGGTACAATGGGTGAAAAGGTTGAAAAGCCCTGCTGTAGATGACCTTAGAATGGAAACAGGCTATAGCGCTGAATGATTATTATTCCACTAGTTTGGTCTTCAAATGTTTCACTTTTTAAGAGTTACGTCTAGCACTAAAAAAAAGGTCCTGGTTTCTGTAAAATTACCAAACTAGAAGAGTTCACTTAGACTCTGAGTTCAATTCTGTCCTATGCGGGAATCTAAAGTATAGATAGTCCTTGACCTATGACCGCAATTGAGCTCAAAATTTCCACTCCTGAGCAAGGCAGATGGTAAGTGAGTTGTTTCCCATTTTACAACCTTTTTATCACAGTTGTGAAGTGTATCGCTCCAGTCGTTAAGGGAATCATGTGGATGCTAAACAAACCTGGCTTCCCCCATTGACTTTGCTTTTCGGAAGCCAGCGGGAAAGTTACAAATGGCGATCGCATGACCCCAGGACAGTGCAACTGTCATAAATACATGCCAGTTGCCAAGCACCCAGTTGCCAACATTAGTCAGTTGCCAGTTTTGATCACATAACCTTGGGGGATGTTGCAGCAGATGTGTGAAAACTGGTCGTGTCACTTTTTCAGTGCTGTTCAAATGGTCACTAAATGAATAGGTTGTAAGCCCAGGCTTCAACAAGTATGTACCAAGCTTTTAAGCACATCCAGTAAAATGTATTGTTCCCCAGAGTATCAAATCCTTACTATTAGAATGCTTTTCCTAATACACTACCGGGAAGTGTCTTTTATAACCTGACCAAAAAAAATCATTATTCTGTGTCCTACATTCAGAAAGAAGAGATTATTTTTCTGTGTCATGGTTTCCCTTGTCATCCTTCAGGTATTTGACAAGCTACTGTATCCTCTTTCAGCTGTCTTTTCTCAGACCTGCCTCAGTATTTACTCAGGGAACTTATTTTCTAGATCACGCCCTGTCTAAATCTTTCTTAGAGTCTACTTCCCAGAACTGGCCACAGTTTCCTCCTTGAAGCAGGAGCTGACCTGTGCAAAATTGAATCATTTAATCTAGCCGAAAAGTGTTTTTGCTTTTTGCCCAGCCATGCCACAGTACTGAATCATATTTAACTGCAATTGTTAAAAGAGAAGAAATATTTTTTTCGAAGTACCTTTGCATTGATTTATTTAGATTACGTAACAGATTTTGGATGTGCATGCTTTTTTTCCCTACTTTTCTACTTTGAACAGCAATCATTGGGCAATCTAAGCAAAACATTAATAAGATATTTGAAAATTCATACACTGTTAAGAGTTCAAATGTGCTCTACTCTATAATATAGTGCTTGATTTCTTTTCTAAAGAAGGGTTTTGCCGATGTCTCTTAAATTTCATTCTGTCAAGAGCATTCTACATTTTGTTTCTATTCTTTAGAGCAAGGCTACACAAACACCTAAGGAATCACAAAAGCAATTTGGTCTAGTGGTTAAACACCAGATTAGAAACCAGGTGACTGAGTTCTAGTCCTGATTTAGGTCCAAAAGCCGGCTGGGTGAGTTTGGACCAGTCACTCTCTCATCCTAGCCCACCTCACAGTATTGTAATTGTAGGGAAAATAGGAAAATAAAAGAATATTAGGTATGTTTGCCACCTTGGGTTATTTATAAAAACAATAAAGTTGGGATATAAATATATAAAAGAAACAATAAATAAAATAAAATTGAGGGTAGTTTGCTGGATTGTTTTGACTTGAACTAGCTGCCAGCTAATAAGAATGGGCACATTTCTGTTTTGTCTGGATAAGTCAGCTGTTTGGCAGTGGTTCAGTTGTGTAAATACACACCAGGCTTGCACAAGGCTGGACTATTGTTAAGAATTCTCCCCAGTTTTCCATACAGCTGGGGAGATGGATCACAGAGATTTATTTATTACATTAGGGGGTCCATGGCACTACAAAGCTTGACTCCCTGCTTTACAATATTAACTATCCCACCAAAATTTTTGTGCATGCAAATCTCATAAGATCTTTCTCCCCTACTTCATCCAAGTTATTTATAAAAACATTGACATGTTAACCAATCCAATCAGTTAACCCAGAGGTCCCCAACCTTTTGGGCACCAGGGACCGGTTCCGTGGAGAAAGGTTCTTCCACGGACCGGAGAGTGCGTGGTTCTGTGTGCTGCCTGCATCCCACAAATGGGGCTTTGCTTGTTTGTGCGGACCGGTTGCTGGCATGCCATGGCCCGGTACTGGTCCATGGACTGGGGGTTGGGGACCCCTGAGTTAACCTATTTAATATTTCATTTGAGTTTTGGGGGGAACTACTGGTGAGTATTTCCTCAGTGCTTTTCAATCCAGGTGCTTACTACTCTGAATATCATAGGATATGCATATTGGTGGTATATCTTGTAGATGAGCCAGTTTGATGTAGTGGTTAAGGCATCAGGTTAGAACCTGATATGCTATGAGTTCTAATGCAGCTGGGTGACCTTGGGCCAGTCCCTCTCTCTCAACCCTAGGAAGGAGGCATTGGCAAACTACTTCTGAAATCTTGCTAGGAAATTTCAGGGATTGTCCAGGCAGCCACCAGGAATCAACACTGATTGGAAGGCACATACACATATAAATAGCCAAGCTGTTAAAGCATTAAGCTAGAAACTGTGAGGCAGTGATTTCTAGTTCTGCCATAGGCACAAAGCCACTTGGGTGACCTTGGGACAGTCCCTCTGTCTTAGCCTTAGAAAGAAAGCAGGGCAAGTATATTTCAGAAACAGCTACCAAGAAAACTCAGGGACTTATTCAGATAGTCACCAGGAGTCAAAGAAGACTTGAAAAAAAAACCCTGTACATTATAGTTACAATATTTACAATATTTAAACTTAAACATTCATTGTTATACATTTCTATTTGTTTTCTTTCTTTCTTTCTTTTTTAGTGAAGTTTGATTTTCCTTTATCTCTTGTGATATTAGGCTTTCAAGTGTGAGGGAGAGGGGAAAAGGTCTGATACCTCTGATCAAGTGGTTCAGTGTTATGTAACCAAGAGATTGTGCCATAGCTATATCATTATCATTATTTAATATTTACTATTTTACTCACTAGAAAAGAAATATTGTCTGGGACTCCTATTTAACTCACTCTAGAATTAGGGGCTAAGATGGACTTTTGGAAGATAATTAGTGGAAATGGAAACTGCAGGAACTAGTCAGACAATTGCGAAGAATGAAAACTGACTTGAAGGCATAAAACAAAAACAGAAACACGCCACAATATAAATGTCAGCAAAATTAACATTATCTTCCCAGTAGCAAGTTATCATATCTTCTAGACTCATTCAGTGTCAGACATGAAAGGTCAAGTCCATATGTGAAGGTCCAATTAAACTAATGTATTGTTACTCGTGCCTATGCATAGGGATATTCTCAATTAACAGTTAGCATCTGCTAGGAATTAAATAAGGGTCAACAGAATTCAAAGGGGGTTGAACTTAGTCAGCTTGTGGCTGTGTAGAGATTCTAGGCTGATCCCTTTTTTAACTCTTCCCCCAGCTTCTGCCACTTTTTCCCTCACATCCAACCATTTTTGTGCCTGCTTAACTACTTACACTGTTTTCAATGATAATCCCATGGTGAGCAAATTACAGTAGACAGCTTGATTATCATTAGGTGCAGATAACTAAAATAGAGGCAGGTTGCCTTGCCCAAACAGGGCTAGAGCTGAGCAGCTGTAGTCAATCCTAGCTAACAATTTGTCAAATGTATATATGTTACCAGCAATGTGTGAAAAGCTGGCATTGTATAGAATGTCTGGGAAATCTATAGAATGTGTGATGTTTCTAGGCAAGGTATGAAATGCCTGTGTTATTTTAATATGCTATATACTTTCCCTAGGCATTGTATGTAATATCTAGGCATTACACAAAATGACAAGAATATTTATTATGAAAAGTATGAAAGTATGAAAAGACACACATTAGGGTTAAGGTTAGGGTTAACCCTATTGAAAAGACCTATATGAAAATGAAAGAAAAAAAATGCAAAATATAGCTCAAGACTTTCTTACTGGAAAAAAGAAAGAAAGAAAAAGACTTACTAGTATTGATCTATAATGGCATTTTATTGGGAGTATTTTATACTTTGCCAGTTTGCCTTTTGGCATTGTATAGAATGCCTAGCAAATATGTGAAATATTAAGCATTTCATACCTTGACATCCTATTTTTGGCATTCTGTAGATTTCCTAGGCATTCTACAAAATGCCCAATTTCACACATTGATGGTAACAGATATACCACCAACATAGATCTATATATTGAATCACTGCCACTATTTACATGAAGTTGTGCTGTGGCAGGCTACATTTTTATAGGCAGCATCCAGCCTGCACTCCCATTGGCTAAATAAATAGATACAATTAAACACACATCTAAGGAATATTGCTTCTTAGATTTCATGGCTACCTGTACATACTTGGGTCTGATTACAAATTCTGATATTTTTGTAATATTTTTGTAATTAGCATAAAATACTTTCTGACTCCAGTTTCATTTTCTCTAAATATGCAAATGATCTTTGAGAATATTTCTAATGGCCAAGTAAATAGGACTGATATAAACCAAAGAACAATTGCTATATACTGTATACTATACCCCTATGTCTGTGTGTGTTTACATATGTACTGAATGTATATGCGTGGGTGTATACATACACACACACACGCACACATTTTACAGAGGGAGAAATTATAATGATTTTCTTCTGAGTGAAGAAAAATATATATTTCAGAATGTGTTTTATTCCTGTGGATAACACATTTATTAAACAGAAAAATCAGTGAATATCAGACATTGGAAATTCAGAAAAAATATTGTCATGCTCTGTTTATACACATATAAAATTATATAGTAAATATGGAATATTCAAGGTTGTAAGAAAAGCACATTTCACTTTGATTAGTTGGCCAAATCCTTTTAATCTGTTGTTGCATCTATTTAAGTTGACTAGAATATATAATCTGTAGTGTCATTTTCAGCTTGACCTATCACATACACATATACTCTGATTAGAATTGGGTAATTCTGGAACAAATTACTGAATGTTAGTGGTAACTTTTTTATGCTGTCCGTATTTTTGCCAGAATTACAGATGGCTTTCTGTTATATTGAATGTCCTTGGAAAATGTGAAAAAAGTATATACTCAAGCCTGCAATATTGTTGCAAGCAGGTATGACATATCCTGAACTGAATTCCTTTTCTTTTACTTTTTTTAAAATAAAAACACTCAACAGCTTTGTTTATATAATCGCCTAAACTTCTTTCCCCCAAATTGGGGTAGAGTAAACCTTATGGAAGTGGTTGTAAAACAAATCACAAAGTTCCTTAATCTGTAGGACGATACGTTAGTTCCAGAAGTGAAACCGAGAGCTGAAATTAAAAAATATATAGAAGACATATTAAAAATCACCTACCTAGACTGGATTCATTCAATTATACCATTACGTGGGGAAGGGAAATTCCAGCGGAGGGTAAACAGCATCAACGTTGTGGGTAAAATCAAGATGATCAAAATCCTGCCCCTTTTTAGGTTTATGCGATGTAAAGTACAACATAAAGAAGTGGGGCTCCAATTGCAGGTTCCCACCGGTCATTTTGACACCCCCTCTTAGAGACTCTGCATATTGATTTACAAAACAAGCCTTTACAATAGGTTGTGAATCTGGACTCGATACCATCCTATATCTCTATTCTAATTCATCACTGCAAACTATAATCTCTATTCCGCACTCAAGGTACAGTCTCACTGAAGTAAAGTTAATGACTCTGCATTTGCCCTCTCAGGCCTTCTAAACGAAACCAGCATTAGTTCATTTTGTACACTTGCCAACACATAGGTTGTCCTTTGTGCCATTTAGGAATTATGAGAAGGCTTCATGGATAGATAAAGAGCAGAGGAACAGGTATGATCCTGATCAACCTCTATGGTGCATTCACTCCACACGCCATTTTATATACAATGTTACTATTGTAAAGCATTTAACCAATGTTTCAGATTTAGACACCCATGTCTATGTTTACCTTGTGTTGTTTAATTTGGATTCCCCACTCTTAGAAAGCCATAGATACATGTGATTGTGTCTCAGTGAATTAACAGGATGCATACACTTCAATGGCATTTTTTATCTTTCAAGATAAGAATAAGTTTCTAATGAAATCAATGTATAGGACCTAAAAGCAAGTACATATTTTGGTTCCTTCAGATCAACAAAATCTGGTGGAAGAGGATATATAGAATGGAGAAACTGGGAAAGGGTTAAGGGAGGTGGTTTGGGAATCCGATACATTAAATTTTCATATGAACAAATACTTTTACTTTCTGGATTAATAAGTATACAGTATTGGAATTTAGCTTTTCATTAGATATTGCATTCCTCTGGTTATTGAAAGACAGTTTTCAGCTAAAACACAGCTGTTCTGCACTACCCAAAGTCACCTCCAGAGAGATGGGCAATTGTATAAATTTGATTAATAAATAAATAAAAAGTCAACTATAAAATCTAATGTATTATGACATTACACATTTACTATATTAAAATGCATATACAATGCATAATTGAACAATTTTCCCCCAAATCTTTGATCAATCAAGAAAGCACTAAATGACTTATACAAAAATGATTTATAGGAAAATAATCTGATTTTTCCATTCATGTTCCATTCATGCTGATGAGCAAATTTGACCTCCCTTTAAGAAAACAACCAGTGGCAATTCAAAATAAGCATAGTTTCCTGATTTATAGTGTATTGTTCAGTGGATTATTTTCATTTGCTATCACTGGACATATAGTGAGGATGTTAGTGATCATGTGCAAAATGGATTGTTTTGTACACAGAAATCTTTTCTTAGCAAAACATAAATAGATGTTACAAGTAAGATAATGATATCCTTTGGTTCCATGTCTTGTTATCAATTATCCAGCAAGAAGGACATAAACACCCATATTTCAATTATGAAATGATAATTATGTGCTTTGTAATCTTTACCTTTCCACTTATTTTACTCATATTTAAAGAAACAGAGAATATTGACTTACATGTACATATGTTTCAAAACTGATAGCAGATACCAGTCAGTAGTCATTATATTACAGCCAGTGTCATGTAGTCCTTACATTGTTGGCTAGGACTAAGAATCCAGATTAAAGAGTTATAAACATGCTCAATAAGTAAATGTTATTTAGTTGAAAACCTATCATGAAAAAGGGAAAGTAAGCCTGAAGCAATTATTAGTGGGAGGAAAACACCAATGAACTTCTATAAACTTGTATATTACAGAAATTTTTCAACCTTCTTGAAGTTTTCTGGAAATTGATCACATTTTTAAAAAGAGTAATAAGTTGTTGATCATAACAGCAGTTATTTTTTTTGGTGGTGTTATGAGTTTTGTTCACCATTGAATGTACAACAGGCACTTTAGTAGTAACATGAGATACAGTTTCTATAGTACCTTGATATCAGAATATGGACAAGTATGGTTTTCATAAGGAAAGCTGGTATATCTTCCTGATGTCATCCTAATGGACAATACATCAATTCAAACAGGTGAAAAGTCTCTGGCACGACATGTATAAAATGTTGAAAATAATATCTTGGAATTGTCCAGCAGACGGAGAATTTGAGCTGTAGAGAATATAGAGATCTCTGACTCTATCAGTTTGAAAATTTTGATCTCAAATCCTCTGTTTAAATTCGGGCATTATTTTTTTTAAAAAATCAAACCAGATCACAATTAATTTGTTTTCTTGGGGAAGAAACAAGCCTATCTACAAGGGAAGATGGATCAAGGATTTGTTTCAACCAGAACCTAACTTGAGCAATTCTTAAATGAACCCAAACGAAGATGCAACCTAATTCCAGCTGAATAAGTGTGCTAAAACTTGAATGAAAGATAAGTTTTATAGCTTCCAGGAATTTTGACTAAATAGCTTCTAAGTTTGAGGTGTTGTCATAGATGCACAACTGAGTACCATTTAACATCAAATTCAGAATTTTGGCTTCATAATTTAATTGCTGCTGGGACATAATTGTTACTGTACTTGCTTACGCATTTAATGATCACAAGGGATGCTCTTAGATTAAGGTCACTCCTTGGTAGGTCCAGCAGGTAGTGAATTGAAAATGGAGACCTAAATACTAAAGGTTTTGATCTGTGCAATAAGTCTTCCACTGATCTTCTAACTAATTGGAAACTTAAAACACTCTCTTGAGAAAACTAAAAACCTTGCTTTAGAGTAATTAATGTTGAGGTATTCCCTACAGCAGTAAGACAGAAGAGCTTTAAGGCATTTATACATACCCATGTAGGTTATGGCTGCATCGTCAGCATATAGAATAGAAATGTGTATTGGGTAAGAAATGAATGACGGAATTCTGTCTTAGCAAAAAAAAGAAAAAAAGAATGAGAGTGTTAACATAAACATAGAACAGTAGTGTTTAATTTTTTTTTAGTATGGAGGTAGGTTCAGTCAGGACACCCAGTTTGGTGTAGATATTAAGTTACTAGGTTAGAAACTGGCAGGTCATTAGTTCTAGTCCCACATTAGATACAAGATAGCTGAATGACCACTTGGACCACTTACACTCTCCCAGTCATAGGAGGCAGGCAATAACAAACCATCTCCAAAATCTTGCTAAGAAAACTGCAGGGACCTGTCCAGGAACTCACCAGGAGTCAATAGTGACTCAAAACCACACAGGCACAAGTTCAGTTAAATTGTCACTTCAATTTTATTTAATATGTGTGGTAATACCAATATGCAATACTATTGCCAATTTAAGGAGATGGCGATTGATTGATGTAGTGGCTGTTTTCCATCTGTCACTTATTATTGAGTCAAAGGCCATGATTTAATCGGGAAAAGACAAGAGTGACTATTTCTCAGTTAGGTGATGTTAAATTTTGCATTGATCCTGAATCAGGCCTGCTAACACCTAATTCACCATTTGTGGTATAAGAATCTAGCATGTGCATAGCTAAAGCCATGGTGGTGCAGTGGTTAGAATGCAGTATTGCAGGTTAATTCTGCCGACTGCCAGCAGTTTGATCCTGACCGTCTCAAAGTTGACTCAGCCTTCCATCCTTCTGAGGTCGGTAAAATGATCATCCAGATTGTTGGGGGCAATATGCTGACTCTGTAAACCACTTAGAGAAGACTGTAAAGCACTCTGAAGCAGCATGTAAGTCTAAGGTGCTTTTTCAAAAGGCAACTGGACATTGTTCTTCCTTGAAAGTGTTTTGCTTCTCACCCAAGAAGCTTCTTCAGTTTTGTACAGTTTTGTGGAATAGGAATTTAGCATATCGTTTTCCGATTATTTGTATCCCATCTTTATTATTTTTTTACAAACAATTCAAACATATCCAACGCACTTTCATCCTCCTATTTTCCCCACAACAACAGCCTTGTGAGGCTGGCCCAAAGTCACCCAGCTGGCTTTCATGCTTAAAGCAGAACTTGAACTCACAGTCTTCTGATTTCTAGCCTGGGATCTTAATCACTAGACTAAACACACTCTGAAATTATAGGAAGATGATTAATTGGTTGATAGTTGGGTTGCATTTATATCTTTTGTATGTGAAGCTAGTATTTTGGGATATCAAAAGAATTATTTATAGCAATAAAAAGAAGGGTGAATAATGTTGGATGGCATGCAAATAAAAAGAATAGGAGATCTTAGCTTAGCCAAGGAAGTAACAACTGGCTTAAGGCACTGCTAAAAAAAAGTCACTCTTTATAATATGCATCATATTCATTGATTTAAAGAAATTTTGGGGTTGATAAATAAATTAAACACAAGCTCTATAGGCATGTGGTCATTTTGTCCCTTGTTTCTGATGTCACGTTCTAATGTTAAGTATCTAACCGGCTCAAGGTTGACTCAGCCTTCTATCATTCCCAGATCAGTAAAATGAGGACCCAGATTGTTGGGGGCAATATGCTGACTCTGTAAACCACTCACAGGAATATAAATCTAAGTGCTATTGCTATACTTCCTCACAATGTGTTCCCATAGTTATCTCTTTGCAACTCAGATAATTTTTCCGCATCTTGTAATCATTATCGCACTTAGGAGAAAAAGGAGGGGGCCAAAGGACACAGTTTCAAAATGTATTTTTGCCCAGTTCACTTCGACTCTTTTTAGAGACCAATGCAAAGCTTTATTGAGCATGTCCTTCTTTAGCCATTCATCACAACTGAGCTGAAATATGAACAGCAACAACATGGCTCAGGATGGATTAGCTAAACCATCTCACTTGTCATCTCTTGCGTTGGCTCTGAAGCTTTCTTAGTCATTGTTGTGCATTATCCTGTTGTGCAGGTATTCTTAAACCCATTTTATTGTCAGTGTCAAGCCTGGAAACACCTCATCACTTCCTTAAAATCTCCCCGGAGAATAGATTTGGAAGCAGCATAGTTTGAAATGATGGTCCTGTAGAAGAAATCATGGTCAGTGTTTTTCTTCCTCGGCCATGCTAAATATCTCTAATATAAATATATTTGATTCAATATGGCACTGCCAAAGAAGCATACCACTACAGCATTCCTTCCTATGCCATGGTCAAGATCTTGAGTTAGAGGCCTTCGTTTTGTCTGAGAAGACAATAAAGCCCATACACCATCACGAAAAGAAAAGAAGTTGTGGGTATCCCATTTGCCCTCTTCTGGTCTAGTGGTTTAGGCAGCAGGCCAGAAATCTGGAGACTGTGAGTTCTAGTCCTGTCTGAGGCATGAAAACCTGGTGGGCGACCTTGAGCTAGTCATTCTCTCTATCAGCCCAATTCACCGCATAGGGATGTTGTTGTAGGGAAAATAAGAGGAAAATTAGGTATTGTCACCACCTTGAATTCAAAAATAAAGGTGGCATATAAATAAACTGTGGAGTCTTCTACAATTCTGCAGGCATTGCCTCCTGCAACTGCAAATGATTGAAGCTTATAGGAAATCAAGCGTCCCGACACACAAATACTTGGCAAGAATGTTTTCTGTATAGTTTTTTTTTCTTTCCATTTTCAGACCAGCAAAGCACCGGACCTCTGAAATGTACAACCTGAAAATAGAAAATGAAAATCCTATGGAGGATGTTGCTTGCAACAACAGGAACTGTTGTTGCCTCTGTCCAACCTCTCCCTTGCTAAATACTTGATTTTGCAGAGTTCTGTATCAATTTCCCCATGCCTTCCAAAAGGAGAAGACCCAGCATGTACAATTTCCTTAATCCCAGTAAGCCACTGAAATGGGTAAATTCTGTAAATTCTGGCAGCACATACTTTTCTCTTCCTGATGCAAAGTCTCTATGCTATAAAAAGACTTTATAAAGTCTCAACCTATTTTCCCTAAGAGGGGAGGGGAACCTTGTGAGCTCTTGCAGCCAAAAAGTACTGGCACAGCTTCATAATATCACTAGTTTCTCCAGGCTGATGTGGAGATGAAAGGGGGGGGGGGAGAAAAAGGGAAAGAAAACTGGCAGGGCTCCAAATCCCAATTCTCTCTCTCTCTCTCTCTCTCTCTCTCTCTCTCTCACACACACACACACACACACACACACACTACATAGCCCAATCAGTCAGGATGCCCGTCTTTGCTTATATCCTCCTTTCCAGAAATCTCCTCCAACCCTTGTGAGGTAGAAGCACACCCAGAACTATTAGCTCTAATTTAATTTAAGGTTACATTCAAAGAATCTTGCAAATCTGAAAGTACTTCTCTCCCAACTTGGATTTACAGTCTAGGAACCAGGAAGGGTCCTTTCTGAGATGTTTGCTATGCCCACATTTCTTCTGTAAACTCAGCTGCCACTTATCTGACCTTTGTCTCGTCTGCAGATCTTCTGTCTGTTTTCCAAGGTCATTCTCACAGACTATTATACTCCCTATATCCCGAGGATACAAGATAAGATAGGATTCCAGAAGGAGGAACTGGAAATTCCCATCACCCAAAGAGTCATGGCACTCCTACATCCCCCAAATGCCTCCTGGAAAGAACAAGGTGCCTACACTCCTTGCAAGGAAAATGATATATTTAATGACAGACAAAAACAAGGAGATAGTTGATCCCAACTACAAGGGACAGAAGGCATCCTAGGAAGGAAAGATAAGAAATAAAGCTCGCACAAGGAATCAAGAGTTTATCCCTGACATCCAGGACAGGCAGGCCCTGGAAAATAATCAGCCCCCATCATCCTTGTGCCTAATCTCAAAAAATGTTCACAATATCCCATCTGTTTCAAATGCAATTAACACCCCACATACTTTTGAGGAGCATTGTTTATGTGCCATCATCTATGCTGACCACATAAACAATGCTCCTCAGAAGTATGTGGGACGTTAATTGCATTTGGAAACAGATGGGATATTGTGAATATTTTCTGAAATTAGGCACAAGGGATTTCTCTGACAGTTCCCCTGACCCATTTTGACCCATATTGGATAATTAATGCTTGCCTGAAAAATGTTTGCATGTGGCCAACAAGCATCACGGAAGCTTGTTCAGTACAAGTACCAAGTTCCTAACCGGGAGTCTGAATTTTCCAAGCACCTCTAACTCTTTCTGGAACAAGAACTAGTAATGAATGAACGAAACTAGGCAACTCTCTATGTTTTATTGGGCTATGGTGACCATAATACTGCGGTAGTTTTGGTTAAAACAACTTAACTCCACTCCCACAACTACCTAGGTTTTAGAGTTCATATTACAGATCCTTCCCATGACTCATGACATTTTTTTCTACCAGATGCTTATAGTATCTTTTTGGCATCACCCAGCCATTGTTAAAATGATATCAAGCCTATCTCCATTACCGTTGTTTTGATCCAACAATAGGTGAATGACTTAGAAGATGTTACAAGTCACTAGGATGGAAAGGAAAGCACCGAGTATGCTGTGCAAAGGCAGTCATAAAACGGCACATGCAGATGCTGCAGGACTTCCTATGGTTTCTTTACACTTCTTCCTCTGGAGGAAGCTATGGCAGAAGAGCAGATTGAGCAGAACCACTCTTGCAGAGTTTTCACTTGTACCTACAAACACAGCTGTGCTCTTTGACTGACCACACATTCCAGAGGGGAGAAAGCATGAGAAGGCTCTAATTGCTCTGTCCAGGGTGATGTGGAGTGGGGGCTGCTAGATTTGAGCTGGAAAAATGTAGATGGCCACTACTTAGAGCAAAGAGGTACACAAAAGCCTAACTTTTGTTGCTGTCTAGTGATCAGCTAGATCAGTGGGCCCCAAAGACCGGAAGAGGCATAGTTTTGCATGCTCCCTGCATCCCATGGATGGGGCTTCGCTTATTTGTGCACCCCACAATGGGGACCATTGATCTAGATTGTTGGTTGCCCAGATTAAGTATCCCTAATGCAGAGTGCACTGGATCTATGCTTAAATCTGAATGAATAAAAGTGTTCCATGCAGACAACATGGTAAGCAATGCAGGGAACACTAGAGATAAGGGCAGTGGTGGGATTCAGCCAGTTCGCACCACTTCGGCAGAATCAGTAGCTAATTTTTTGTTGCCCAGGCCCAGAATGGACTTCTGGAAGCGGCATCCACACAGAGAACCAGTTGTTCACATATCTGAATCCCATCACTGGATAAAGGCAAGGTCTTTACTCAACAATAGAGACTTCCTGTCATCTCTTAATCATCATATCACTAACTGTAGATAGGGGGCTGGATTCATATTTTGGACCAGATCCAATCTTCCATTCCCCCCCCCTTTAAAATGCATATTGAAGCCTATCCAAAATAAACATGCACTCTGGATGGCAGATTGGAAAGTTCAGACTGCCAGCCTCCCTATCCTATCACCTGCAGCAAGAAATCTCTCTGATTTTGAAAATGAGTAAGCATCTTCTGGCAGCTCCCAAATTCATGAGATTATTTATTCATGCAAAAAAGCATGTTCTTCTTTTTTTTTTTTTACTGCTGTAAAATTTGCAAGTGGATGGAGAGGGTAAGATCTTCTTAATAGCCTTAAATGCTTTTTTTTAAAAAAATTAAAGATCCCCAAACATCTTCACAATGGGGGAATCTCACCAGCTGCCAACTGTTTCTTCTGAGAATAATTTCCAGACCACATGACACTATGTTGTTAGTGGGCCCTTAAAAAAAACACAGCAACCAACTACTATACTAGAAGGAACAACCCACATACTGGCTACATATTAAGCATACATGTTCAAGTACCTTTTATAAAATAAAATAAGACAACCCGCGCTGGACACCTCGAAACTAAAATGGCCTCTCAATTTCTCCATGGCCCCCCTTAAAACTCATCCCCCTCCAAACTTTCAAGAACAGAAATATTTAAATGTTAACCATTTTGAGTAACTCTACTCACACCAAGTGAGTCATCTTTAAATGCCACTCATCTGACAGTCCCGCTTCTCAATCAAACTCAGAACAATGAGGCATTCTTTCCCTCTAGAAACCTATAACAATCCTGGGCCTCCTTGTTAATCAATCTGAGAATGACAGCCTTTGTGCTTGGCAAGCAGGCTATTAACCAATGGTCAAATGAACTGCCACCATAGGAATGTGAGTGAAGCACTAAGAGAGAGGCAAATTAGAAAATCATCTTTTTTTTCCCCTCCCCTCTTGTTGTCAATTCTTTAGTCAAACCATTATCCAATACAGCAAACAGAAATCAAATCTACAATCCAGGTCACCACCTTCATTCAAGTTCATGCAATAGGAGTCTTCTTATTCAGGGTTGGCAAGGCACTGCCATAAGGTCAAATTCTGATCACCAAATGGAAACCAAAAGCCCACGAAGACAACAAATTTTAAAAAACTAAGAGTCAGACAAGAAATTTTGCAAGATCTCATGGGATCCCATTAAGAGTTAGCACTATTATTATAGTAGAAGCAACTAGCCAAAAAAGATTACCCACCACAATAATACAGGATTGTTTACGTAGTAGCAATACTAGCATGTTGTGGCATAATTATTGTAATTATTATATTGTAATTATTTATTAAATTTATTTGCTGTCCATCTCGTTTCAAAGTGACTCTGAGTGGCTGCTATTATTATTATTATTATTATTATTATTATTATTTATTATTATTATTATTATTGTTATTATTATTATTATTATTATTATTATTATTATTATTATTATTATTATTATTATTATTATTATTATATTGGGGCATAATAGTAGTGTCATAGTGTTTTTTTCTTCTGTCTAAATTACTTCTAAAGCATAGCACAGTAACGTTGACATTTTTATAATTTAGTTTTTGGATTACACTTATTTCTGGAGTAAAAACAGCAATAACTGTTTTAACCTCTGCCAGATTTTTCTGGAACCTTCCAGATTCTTTTATTTTTGTGCTTTTTTTAAAAAAAAAAAACCACTTTGGCAACAATGGAGAAATACTGAAAAAAAAAGATTAAAATGCTATTTAAATTAAAATTGGAGATTGTGCTGATTGCTGGTGCATGATGAGTCTCGTAATAGATTTCCATAATCATAATACATTTTCCTAACAAGAGAAAGACAGATAGCTGTCAGGTTTGCTCATTACACATATACTTTTGATCATTTTACTTGTTTTATTTCACTTTGCATTTCCCCACCTGAATAGATTTATGAGTGATGGCCCATTGGTTTATAGGTTTTATTTTAGAAACCACAGTTATATTTTCTCGGCAAAAATCTGTGTAATGCAGTTCTGAGTATATCTGTAATGAGAAATCAGTAATGTATGCCTGATAAAGATTACAGCCACTTATAAAGATAACAGCTTTACATTTCTTCTGAATGAGATGTGAACCCATCATAATAGGTTAAGAGAAATTCAGTTATCGCTTCCATTTTGGTGTGTATGTCTTGGGCCCTTGCCATCTTGGGACAGAAAAGCAAAAAAGAAATGGCCTGTGTTGACATGATATGCAGTTGAAAGTTGGAAGGAAAATCAGGCCAAGTCTGGGTTTACATTTCTACTCATTGCAATGCCTCCTTGTCTAAGAATGTAACTCTATTACTGCTTAAGATCATGTTGAAAGTTCAAGCCCATTCTTTTCCCATATCCATGCTACCCTTTCCTATCTCTACGCTGTCAAGATTTCCTGGTCACACAGCAGGATTGGTACCAGACTATGTTTTCTGGCTATTGTGGTATACACATTCTCTAGAGTCTAGAATGTGCACCTTACTTTAATCTTACTTTCATTACTGACATCATGGGAATTTATTCCTCCTCTGTCTGAAAGGGACCGGCATGCCTTGATTTGAAAATAAGAAAGTTAAGTTGTAAGGAACCTTAGAGGTTCTGAATAAAAACACTATTTTCCACTTGTTCTGCCACGCTTCCCCCCCTCCCCTTTAAGATTGGTAAGATAATGATGTGGAGCTAGAGGTTGCTTCCAGCCATAACAGCTTTTCCACAAAACTGACGCCATGTGTTTGAATCATGACTCCTTTCCACAGTCCCTAATGTGCTCATTTGAGTTTTTGTCATGACTGCTGGTTGTTTACCAAGGTGATAAATGTGAAGGAGGAAAGCCACCTTTGATAGATACTCAATTGGCCACGCCAGTAAGCAAGTCTTTCATAAGTAACCCACTAATATTAGGAGCAATAGCTGTAGGCTCTTGTTGTGATTTTGTTCACTGCAAACCAGTAATAGCTATTCCCCCAAATCTAACCAGAAAGCACTAGAGTGTTCAGAATTAATCAAGGCACATTTAAAACTATGACTGATGCCTTGAAAGAGGCTTACTTGAGGAATGCTTTACTTAGGCAGAATAGGAAATAAGAAATAGCCCAGAAAAAGTCAGATTCTGAAGAAAAGATCTTGTTCTATCAAGAAATTCAGAGTTTGAATGGAAGAGGTCATTAGAGAGCCAAAGAATAACTGGATCTACTATTTTCATTTAGTCTTTCACCATCCCTAAAATACTTCCAACAATTTCACTGCATTTGCCTAGCCTGACAATTCTAAAGTGTATTTGGGTCCCAGAAACAACCTTTTGTAATACAAATGTTGCCAAGTGACTGCGGAACAATACACCTGTCTCCTTCTCCTTGAAGCCAATGATTTATAGACTCAAAGTGGATCAGTCTCTCGTAGCTGTAATTCCTACTTCTTTGCAGGAGAGCACGGTTATTTTCTCCTTTTAAGGAGCTACGATTGTTAGTGGAAATTACTTCAAATCTCTATTTTTAAAAGATTTTCTTCTAGGAATGTGCTGGAGAGACAATGTGAAAATGTTCAGTGTAACAAAATGAGTGATTTTTGCAAGGAAACCAACTTACAGTCCATTAGTCTAGCTTTGTTATTGTGTATTGGGGGGGGGGGCAGGAAGCATATAGCTCTTTGGCCCTATCATACTAGAAATCCAATGAAGAAATATTCATTACTGAATTTTCATCATTTCTACATGAAACTATAAAAAAAGAGAAAGGTAGGTTTACACTTTCCTTATTGGTGCTACATGAAAAATGAAGAGGCCAAACACTATAATAAATACTATGTATTTCATCTGAAGGCCTTGAACTCAGTGGTTCTGATTTTTGGACATTGTCTTGTTCACAACTAATATTTGTGAGTCTTGTTTAATACTTGACTCCTAAATGCTGCCAAAGATTTTATCCAACACATCTGTTTGTTTCTATGCATCTCTGAAATTGGAGCTCCAGGCCAATTCACAATGGAAAAATATTAAAGTAATGATGAGGCAAAATTTGATGTTTGAGGATTGATTTTTTTTAAAACCATGTATATCAATAGGGTTTGGGTTTCCTATGTGTGTACACTTCTTAGAGCTGATGGAAGAAAGGTTAATAAATGCACATTGATGAAGAACGCCAAAGAAATGCCAGAAATTCATCCCATATACATCATTCACCTATCTTATATGCTGATCACTATTTCGGTCAGCATTGCAGTAATGCTGAATCCTACTTGAAGTTTTAAAAAGAAGAAGCATAAATCCAAATAAATAAAGAAGGGTAGGATCCATAAGAAAAAAATATCTGAAGTAAAAGGCTTTTGGAAATAAAAATGGCATAAATCATTCAATTGTAAAGCTACATCTGGTGCTTTAAAAAAAGCATTATTAAAGCCAAAGTTAGTACATACTAGAAACTAGGATTTGCTATGAAACACCAATTTATTATAAATAATTCTTTGTGATTTCTGGAGGGATTTAATCAAAGCTTTATCAGCCAAGCTTTGTTAGAATTAATTGGATCTTCTGGAATTTGGAGGTAATGTTGGTGCAAACAGATGAGAGGAAGGAAGGAAGGAAGGAAGGAAGGAAGGAAGGAAGGAAGGAAGGAAGGAAGGAAGGCTTTAAAGTTATAACTGGATGGCCAATACAAGAACTTACTTATACACAGCCCAAATAATTTGAGACTTAATGATAGAATAGCTGCCTATATCAATTTGATGAGTAAAATTCAAATTCTTTGAAGACAATAACTGTCTCTAATATTTCAGATAGTAGCCGAGACCCAGATATATAGCGCCATTTTGTTTACCTAGATTGTCTAGGGGCTTTGGCTGAAGAACTGTCAAAAACTGGCTACACAGAAGTATCCTTCCGACCCTGATTTAACTGTTATTAGCCTGAAAAATGGAGATGTTATAAAGCCTTTTCAGTAATTTCCTGGTTCAGTGGCCCATAAGGTACCAGATGCTTCTTACAGAAAGAGGGTGGAAACTCTTTATTTCCAAAATAGCAATGTTTAAACCAGTTTGCGTGCCTTATGTGCTGCCATAAGGAGATTTGACTGGATTAGTGAATGTTTGGAGAACAAGGCTATTATCTATATCTTGTAGTTGTGCTCATAATCATGTCAATCAGCTGTTTCTCTGTATCTCCTCCAATAGTCTTCTCAACCTAACACTCTTCGGATGGGACTATGGCTCCCATTTGGGATTTGACTTGTAGCCTCAATATATCTGGAGAAACAATCAACGTAGGTTTCCTTCATCCTCATTACTGAAATATAGATGAAGCGAGCAAATTCACCCGGGTCTTTAAAATGGAGAGTTTAAACGCAGAAATTATAGAAAGGCTTGGATGACATTGTGTAATTACTTTGAATGTACTACATTTGGAGATACTTTGGCTGAGAGCATTTTAGTTCCTGGAATTTACTAAGAAGAAGCAATGCTTCACAGGTCAATTTAAACTAGTGCTGCAAGAGGCAAAGATTCACCAGCTTTGGTTGTTCAACCAAGTGATGCATGGTTGTATTAACCATGTGACTATAGCCTTCTACTAACCCAAGAGCTAACAAATAAACATAAAAATCAGACTCTAGTACATCTGACTGTTGGAAAAGCTATTCTGTACAACTTAAGTAATAAAATACTTGTGTTCCTGCAAAATGCTTTCATGAAGATGTACTGATCAATTTTTTACTTTATTGAACTTACTTACACTCTGAAAGTTTGCATTTCTTTCTCACTCTTTCCCAGCTTTCTTTTTCTCTTATATTTGGATTGCCCTCTGGTTCTTTCTCAGTCCTGCCAAGCCACTGGTAATCAAACAGCTATGAACCTATAATTAAGTATATCCTGCAAGGACTTTTCTAAATAATTGAAGACCTAACACTTCCTATGGAAGTTTGCGCAAATAGTACATTAGTGGTAATAAACACTGACCTCATGAAACTGATCTACTCTTAAGAGGTCTTTACAAATTTCTCAGCACAGCAAAAGTGTTCCACTCTTTTGGGTCTATCTTTCTTAAGACATGCATTCTCAAAGTGGTATTAATGATTGACATTCTACAACATTCACAAAACATCTGGAAAGGATGAACACATAGAAATATATACAAAAATATACATTTCTGAACTTGGTTTAAGTTTTAAAAGCTCATGTGATATATTGTGTATGACCTGGATCTAATATTGAAATGTACGCTTTAAAATGTGGCTACTCTGAGAGAATTATGCGTGTTTTACTTTTTATTGAGGCTCTGCAAAGCATTTGAAGGAGTTACCCATACCTCAGAAAGTATGCTGGTGTGACCTTCCTCAAAACACTGAGATAGCTGCATCTCTAGAAAGCTTGGCATGGCTGCCTTGGGGACTTTCCCAAGTTTTGTGTTTGTGGTCTGTGCATGTGTGTATTTTGTTGTTTATAAAGTCATTACATTGGCAGAGCTAGCAAATTTCTTATTTGTGGACACACATGTAGGCAAAAACAATTGTGTTGAGCCTTCTTAAACATATAGCAACCTCAAAAGTGTTAAAGAGCAGCATTTCACTCATGCTTCACCCATACTCTGTGTGTCAATGCACCTCTGTGGAAGGTCAAGGTGACTACTAGCTACCTATCTTACTTTGACCTGTTAAAGAATGATAGTATAATACTATCTGATCATCCCTCTTAAATTATAACTCCAATTTGTCTCAATGTTTACACAAAGTGAATACCATAGTCAAGCAAATAAGTCAACAAGATTGATTGCAGGGAACACTTCTGTTGTGCGGTAAAACTGATAGCCTTATGTGCTAAAATGAATCTGGCAGGCATGTCTAGTTGGGAACAGTCGGAAGAAAAATGAGGTGCTTCACTGGTCTTTTCCTTGACCTTTTATGGACAGTTATACAGGAAATAAAAATGATTTTAACATGAATCCAAGTTGGCCTTTCCAAACTAAAATTGGGAGTCACCTGCCTCAGTTCTTCCCATTACATTATTAATTACTGGTTCTTCATAAAAAAAAGGGCAGGTGTAGCAAAAGGGTATCTACATAAGATAATATTGCCACAGATACAAAGTCTTGCAGAGCTGTTCCATTTTTAAGACCAGCAGGTATCTGGTTTTGGATGCCTTCTTCCTTGGGAATTCTGTTAATCAGAAGGAGTCTGGAAAACTTATTCAGGGCCATCATCTTTTCTCCAATTTCTTTGTTCAGGCCAGGAGAAAACTCAGCTTAGTCACCTGGCTCATTTCCCCCCCTTTTTTTGTCTTTTTATGACTCTTTTTATTAGCCTTAATAAAATTATTCCCACTTTTTCTTAGTTAGAATGATGAGGACTAGCAATACTTTTGCCTAAGGCAGAAATCTCCTTCAACTAGTTCTCTTTTCCTCCCCATATAGCTAAAGTTATTCATGAGAACAACAGGCTTTGAGGTTTCCTTTCTACCTGCTAATATTTTAATTTAGTTTAATATCCTGGAAATAGATCACTTTGAACCTTATAAAGAGAAACCTGTTTCATAAACTAGACTTGAATCCAGCCAGTGGAACTCTTCAGTCTTCCACTGAATTAGACTTGCAATACATGTACTCCTCAACTAAGACCACAATTGAGCCAACATTTCTGCTAAGTGAGACATTTGTTAAGTGAGTTTTGCCGCATTTTATGACCCTTCTTGCCTTAGTTGTTAAGTGAATCATTGTAGTTGATAAGCTAGTAGCCCAGTTGTTAAGTGAACCTGGCTTCCCCATTGACTTTGCTTGTCAGAAGGTCGCAAAAGGGGATCACATGACCTTGGGACACTGCAACCCTCATAAATATGAACCAGTTGCCAAACATCTGAATTTTGATCACATGATCATGGGGATGTTGCAAAGGTCATAACTGTGGAGAACGGTCAGAAGTCACTTTTTTCAGTGCGGTTGTAACTTTGAAAGGTCACTGAATGAACTGTTGTAAATCAAGGAGACTGTTGGGTATTACAGGTTTTGAACAATCCTGCCTCCCTCCCCTCACCAATAAATAGCCAATTGGTAACCCAACCCCGAAGCAGCCTTTCTTAGTTGATTGTCCCCATCTAGAATAGTGAGCTGGCTTCACCTAGATCAGCTGGATCCAAAATCAGACACAAGGTACAAAATCAATTCAAAGTATCTATTCTTTGAACTGGACTGAATTGCAAAAAGCCAAGATGTATACTAAGCAGATCCAGACAAAGAACATTGGCAAATAGATATTAATAGAAACCTAGTATCTTTTTTCTTCTGAGATTCATTTGACATGTATATAAATAGCAAAGGAAAGTGATTATTTTTCCTTCTCTCTCTCTCTCTCTCTCTCTCTCTCTCTCTCTCTCTCTCTCTTTTCAGTTCAAAAATATTTGCTTTTGTTTGCCATTTCTAAGTGAAGGGCTACCAATACAAAAAGTGCTCCTATTTAGGAAATAGGTGCACATGAGTGAGTGTGTGAATCTTGCACATTTCTCTCCCTCTTTGTAATACATTCTATTGAACAGTGATTAAATTATAGTGAGCTGGAACTAGGAAGGTGAGTGACAGCCTCCTTTGCGGCAGCTTGAAGCAATAATGGAATGAACACTGAATAGCAGCTTCAGCCATCCTGCATTATGTGATTCTGGACCATGAAGTTGGGTTTATTGACCAGAGGATAATGGTTGGGTCACTCCTGTTATACTAACATAGCCTAATACCTGCCACTGTGAGTATATTGCAATGTATATCAAATAACAGAGGAAATATTTAAGCAATGATTCCTTACTTGAAGATGTTCAATTTAGCCTTACTTTGGTCAATACTATAATATCACTGATAACTACTATTGTTACATGTTATAAATAATTGCAATGGAGAACTAGTTTCTTTCCAGATGTTGCTGAATTGCAACTCCCTGATTCTTCTCCCCATGTTTTCTGTGGATCCTAGGAAATGTGATCGGGTGATCTGCAGGCCATAGATTTTTTAGCTTTTGTGCATTTTGTCCTCTAAGAATATGTAAGAGTTTCTATCACGTTTTCTGATTTAGTTCTAAGCTTTCTAAAACTTCAGACACAAAGAAAAATAATGTTCTTGTCAGACACAAGACTTCATACCTTCTCAGCTAGTTAGAGGGGCACAGCTGGATGCAAACAAAATGTTAGTTTGCTTCCAAGGTCAGCAGTATGCGAATCCTTGAAAAATATAAACTCGGTGACTGACAAAACTGTGAGTAATGATAAGGAAATGAAAGAGAAATTAATCTCTCTTGATGTAATAAATCAGATCCAACAAGGTGGAGAAAATGAAGCATCTTGATAAATGGAGACAGAGAGAGGATACTGTTGTTTGAGATGAAGGGATCAGCCTGAGAGAAAGCATAGAGGAAGAGAGAAATAAAAATGACAGAATAATACAAAAAATATGTAGCGTGTAAGAGGAGAAATATAATACAGAACAAGGAAAAATTGTAATCTAAGGTAGAGGGATAACAGCATGCTATTAGGATTTCTAGATAATGACCACTTTTCAAATTCATCAAATATGTTCCGAAATAAAGATTAAGGCTTCTGGAGGCTCTTTGGGCACACAGATTGGACTATGAAATAACATCATCTTTCTTTTGCTTCAAATAGCAAATGCAGCCTGCCTTGCCCTCCATTCTGTTCCTGGAAATACTGTAATTCAACAGTAGAGTACTGGGGACAGTTAATTTAGCTGTAATAAGCTAGAAGGTCTTCTGAGAAGGTCTGAAATGGCATAGGGTTTCCTGCTTAAGCAGAGGGTAGAACTAGAAGACCTCCAAAGTCCCTTCCAACTCTGTTATTCTATTAAGACGATAGCACTCTCTTCTTCAGCTTTGGAAAGACAAGTCAGGAAGAGAGTTCAAGCAAACAAAATATAAAGATGTAGGAATATAGGAGACATGTGTTGGTTCCTTCCTTCCTTCCTTCCTTCCTTCCTTCCTTTTTTAAAAAAAGATGTCAGGGTGAGCTGTATGCCCTGTCCCCAATGTAAAGGACCTTCAGCATTTTTCTACAGGAGGGAGCCTTGACATTCTGAAGTGAGACATACAAATATATATATAACAAGAAAAGTGACCTTGACAGAAATATGCAAGAATTGTTACCTAGACAAAAGTGGATGAAACATTTTTTACAATAAGTTAATATTTGGAAGCACTTTAAGCAGATACCTCCCTGATTCACTGGAGTATAAGAATGTTGGGGAGGGGGTTTGAATATTGCAGTCAGATTTGCAATATTATGTTGTTATAGGTCAGGGGTCTTCAAACTTGGCCCTTTTGTGACTTGTGGACTTCAGCTCCCAGAATTCCTCAGCCAGCGTGCCTGGCTGAGGAATTCTAGGAGTTGAATTTCACAAGTCATAAGAGGGCCAAGCTTGAAGGCCCCTGTTATAGGCAATCTCAATAACATTATTTTTGCCTTCTGTGAAGTTTATTTCCTGACCTGGTCTACTTAGTAGGGCTGACTATGGCCCATAGGTTCCCATCTTTGGATGGCTATTCTTTGTAAGGAAATATTTTCTATAATAACTTCTTTCTAAAGAATATTCAGCCAAAATGGAAGATAAGTCTATGTGTTACTTTTATCGTCTTCTATAAAGGAAACTACTGCAGGCCACTTGACTGCCCTACAGATGTATGGGGACTGTCATATTTGAAGAAACGGTATGACTCAGGAGCCTCAACAAAAACAAAAGAAAAGGATATCTTTGAGCCCATGACACTGACAATATTCATTGACTCTGCTCCCTGGGATGGGAAGCATGATATGAATTGTTCCACTTTGGAATTGGTAGGAGTTGCTAGGAGGTCCAACACTGACCTCTCACTGAAATGATTTGGTTGAAAATGCTGGGATTGGAACCCAGTTATTAGAATTTAGGAGAAATGTGGCAGAGCCAGCCCATTGCTGTGGTGTGGATCTCATGATCATGTTCTACAGGGATATGTTTCTACTGGTTTCCTGATATGAGCCTTGAAGATCATGTGTGAGAAGCATGACACACTGGTCTTTTGGAGATACTAGAATTGCTTAAAGCTAGACATGCCACAATCTGTTCTAAGAGATGTATGTTAGTTTGGGCATTCTCTTTTGTATAGGTTCCCTGGGCAAATTGTCCTGGATAACATGTTTCACATCCCCTAAATGTAATGGGTTGGTTGTGATGAAAGGACCACATGTCCGTACCTTTAGGTATAGCCTCTGAGAGCTTCCATTTGAGGGACATTCCCGCCTTCCTCAGGATTTGCCAGGTATCTTCTTTTATTTTTTATTCATTGAAGTTTTTAATAAACATAGTAAAAAACTAATACAAACTAAACTCAAAATAAAAAAAAGAAAAAGAAAAAAGTAGAAGAGAAAAGAAAAAAGCAACAAAAACAATAATAAAGAATTGGCTTCCAACCTTCAACACACTGAACATAAGCTAACTAACTTTTTACCTTTTCTAAAGTTACAAATAACCCTTCCTCTTGTCCCCATGACTTTTAAGAGGCTGGTAGAACATATGAGATGCCATATAGTTGATGTCTGAGAGCTAGTTTGGTTTAGTCCCACCTTAGGCACAAAGCCAGCTGAGGGACCTGGGGCCGGTCATTCTCTCTCACTTCTAGGAAGCAGGCAATGGCAAACCACTTGTAAATCTTGCCAAGAAAACTGCAGGGATTTGTCTAGGCACTTGCCAGGAATCAAGACTGACTTGAAGGCGCACATGCGCGCAAACACACACACACACACACAGTTTGATGGCCAACCAGCTTTGCCTCTTGCTTTTTTCTCCATTGTTCGAAAACTCTGAAAAATCCTCAGATACATGATACTCCATGGTGGTGCAGTGGTTAGAATGCAGTACTGCAGGCTACTTCTGCTGACTGCCCACTGCCAGCAGTTTGGCAGTTCGAGTCTCACCGGCTCAAGATTGACTCAGCCTTCCATCCTTTCGAGGTCAGTAAAATGAGGACCCAGATGATTGGGGTCAATATGCTGACTCTGTAAACCATTTAGAGAGGGCTGTAAAGCACTGTGAAGAGGTATATAAGTGCTATTGCTATTGCTGTACTCTGCCAGATTTCTGGTCACTGGTCACTGGCTCCCCTCCTACCTAAAAAGGCAAAACAATTAAGAAAAGTGCAAGAAAAAAAGAGGGTGGGCTCTACTCAAGTGGCCTATATGGATGGAGATCACAGATCCATGTGTGGATAAGGCAGGTCTGGAACTGGGGAAGAGAGATCTCCTCACGTGGGAAACAAAGTAAAAAAAAAGTATTCCCCCCCCCGGCCCTGTCTCCAGGGCAAGTGGGAGGGAGATAACCACTTTAGAAGTCCCTGGCCCTACTGTTAGAAAACAAAGAAATCACAATTTAAAAGTCAGAGCCAGCGCCCGCAAGCACAGGGGAAGTGGCCTTCACAGTTAATAAAACACAACAGTATTACTTAACCTACAGAGAGTTCCATAAAAAAAAGGCTGATATCATTTAGAGTCTTCCATGGGCTTTTGTCGAGAAGCATTGCTGAAAAGATCAATTTTAAATGGCTCTGACTGTAAACAAGACATCCACCTTTATTTTTCCAAGGGGGGGGGGAAATCCCTCCTTGCATATTGTCATTTTTCCAAGGCTCCAGCAAACAGGTAGCTTAAAAATATATCAATGTTCAGTCCTAAAAGGCAGGTTGCAAATGCAATAACATTTTTATTTGAAAATGATTGCACTCACTCCAGCTACTTCACCACACAATATGCCTCCATGAATGATCTTACTAGTAAGATCTCTCTCAGCAATAAAATACATTAACACATTAGCTTCGGAAAGAAAATTAAGGTTATTTTTCTTTTAATAGCAACACACAGGGACCAGGGTACCAAAAATAACTCCAAAACGGCAACTTTGCTCTGATTTAATAGTTTCAGCTTCCGTATAAGTTTTGCCACTTCCCCTTCTTTCAAATTCTGGTAGTGTGCCAAAAGATAATTTCCACAACGCCAGTTGCGTTCCATTAAAAAAAATGATAGAAATCAATTGGAGTCACATATTCTTGAACAGCACCTAAATATATGGAACCATTATTAAGTTAAAAGTTATTTTGTTGTTTCTGGCATGTCTCTTTCAAATTGTGTCCAATCCACTTTGTGTTTCGGGCAGAATAAAGGAAACTCTGTGTTTTCTTTCTCCTGGCAGGTTAAGGGAGAACTAATACAAAGAGGAATTGCCATGTACACTAAGAAGTGCAGTGGAAGCTGCCTAGTTGATGACATCACCCCATCATGAAGTTTTAGGCTCTGGAAATCAGAACAAGCCGCTGTCTGTTCATGGGTGTCAATCAAAGGAAAGGTATATAGTGCTGAAAAAGTTAGAGAAAAAGCTCCACCTATGAGATTTTATATGTACGTACTCTTCAAGTAGATTAATTCAGAAACCATCATGTCCTGCTGAAGAATCATGCCCTACCATTTCAGTGTTTCTCAACCTTGGCAACTTTAGAATGCATGGATTTCAGATCCCGGAGTTCCCCAGCATGCTGGCTCGACATTTTCAGGTTTTGCTAATGATATAGTTGTAGTCCAGGTGAGACTGCTGTATTCTCTTGGTAATTCAATATTGAGAATATTTTGTATGAGGGCTATAGTAGCCTGCTCTACTCCCAGAGATGTCTTCTCAGTTGAAACCCTGATTTTTTAAAAGATTATTTGCCAATTTTTTGGGGGGTGAAAATCTGTCTTATTCAAGGTCCTTACTATTGCATTTGCGGAAAAGATTAATGAAAAGATAACAATAATTATAATAACATTGGCATTGACAAGCTCACCATCAGTCAATTGCAAAAGGCAGATTTACTTGAAATTACATCCTATGACAATACCTTTGACACCATCAAACAGCAACGTATGTCTATCCCAGATTCTTGGGAAGAACTCAATAGGTGGGTAAAAATGCTAAATGTAGTCTAAACATCTGGCTGACTGTGATTAACTGTAATAATAATAATATAACACCAAAGCACCCTATTGCTTAACCCCCCTACTAGTTGATGCTTTATCTGAGAGATGACCTGGTAGGATACATCTCATTCTTCAGCTAGTATTTATGAAGTTCATATAATTGGATGAGTAATCATCTCCCGATTTTAGTTGCTAACGTTTGTTCCAAAGAATTTCTGCAGAGATGGAATCAAAGGCCTACTTAAAAGCTACAAAGAGGCAGAAAGTGCTCCCTTGGGCATATAATTCATTATATTCCCCTGAAGTCTGTTATTTTGTTTACCCTGCTCCCACCTACATTCCTAATTTAGCTTCCTCTCTCCCACATCATAATGCCAACCCTCAAGTTATAATCCTTGGATAAAGTCCTTTACCTACATTCAGTGTCTGTCTCCTCAGTCCTTCCCTTCATAAATGAATTCCTTCTTCAATGTGAAGAAACACAGTCTGTAATGACTATATTTAAAAACTCGAGTGACATATCAAACTGTGGTCAGTGCATTGACTTTGAACCCCAGTTTCTGATTCCAGTTTGCTGGCAGGCTACAAAGTCAAGGTGTCAGTTCAGACCTTATTATAAAACATGCTTTAGCTTTCCCATGGTCTGGTGGTGATAGTTGAATAGACTCAGTAGCTTCTTTTTCAGCTTAGAAAAATAGCTGCTGCTGAGATTGTTGGTCCTTCTACCTCTACGTTGTCAACGTTGTCATTGCCAATAGCAATTTCTGACTCTTTCTTTTCCAACCCTATCTGAAAATGCTAAGGATCGGCTCCTGAGGTCTGCAGTGTTTTCTTTCTGAGCCAGATCTTCCCTTCACATTTCAACTATAATGATCTGTTAGAACTGATGGAACATCCAAAATGCATACATTTTTTTTAAAAGGAGAGACGGATGACAAATCCAACATAAACTCTGCAGAGATTATTAGAAATGCCTCCGTGAAAACGCCCCTTCCGAAACAGTCTACAATAATGACAGATCTGTGGCAAAGAGCCTGTCTGTGATAGTTAGGCTTTAAAATAGCTTTTGATGGAACCGAGGGAGTCAGTTTCAAACTTCCACTGCCATTTAGGAAACAGCTCACACAGTGAATCTTCATGACCATATTATGACCAAGAGTTGGCAAATTCCCAACTTTAGGGGAAAAAAAAAAGAGATCGACATAAATTTGGCATTAGATGTAATGTCGGAGTTTCAAAAACCAACCAGGGAAACATCGCAGTACTCCAATGCTGGCCTAAAGTCAGCCATTCTTGAAGAAAGAAATTACGTAAAATGACACTACTGTAAAATAAACAAGCTACCATTCATCAGGATGGTTTTATAGGCTGAACAGAGACTAAAAAAAAATGTTTGTGTGTACCCAAATGCTGTTTTTTTGAGTGGGCAGATAATTATCACTGTCTGCGTTTTATATATTTCTTTTCCTTATGACCTCACTGTTAATAATTCATGGGCCTGCCCAAACATGCATGCATTATGTTCTCTCTCAAGTAACACTTTATGCACCTATGGAAGTGCATTCAGATCACAGAAACCGATGCCTTAATAAACATGCCGTCAGACTTGGCTATTTTGGCTGAAGAGAATGCAAACATTCATTGTACCATCAGTGCAAATTATTTTCTTAAAGGTTATGCTGTAGCAAATATTAACGTTGACTGGAAATCTTTATCATGTTCCCCAAGATTTATTCGGTTTGGCTTTTGATGGAGCCTAGAAGACGTGAAGATGTCTGCGCATGTAAATAGATGAATAGACCTGTGCAAAATTTAAAAATAAATAATTTATGTTCTTAGTCCTTCCTGCTCTGCAGTGTCTGTTGCTATATTGAAAAGCAATGTTTTAATTGCTCTTTTGTTGCCATGACTCAGCATGGGTGACTCCGTGTGTGTGTGTGTGTGTGTGTGTGTGAGAAAGTATAACAGAGTACCTTTGGAAAGGTAATAATTTTTGAAAACACTGAATATAAATGATATTAATAAAAAAGCAAAATTGGGATCTTTCAGCTTCACTTCTTCCTATTATGGGAGTGCCAACATTATCAGCGGTAAAATCTTCATTTTCAGTGTATTCTGTCTGGTTGCTAGAATGCTTCTCCCCAAATGTAATCATTTTCTGTTGCATGCTAAGAGTAAGAAAGTTTTCGCCAGCAATTAAGTACCTTCCCTTCCAATGGCCCTGCTTTCAAATAGGCTTAGGGTGCTTCTTCACGGTCACAATGAAGTGCTACTCAATGGAGGAATGAGTCTAGGCATGCCATGGCCAATTTCTGGCACCTCAGTAGTATACTGCATCTTTAAATCAAACCACATTTTTAATTAAAGATGATGCGAGTCTTGGAGATCTAAGGATTTAGGTTTTCAAATGGCAAGAGTTTTCAGAACACTCAAGGCAACTAGATTCACATCTGGGGTTAACTGTTTGTGAGCAGGCTGGCTGGAGCTATGTTAAAAAAAATAGAAAACCCTACACACACTTACACAAAAATACAAATAAAATCACTACAATAAGCTTTGTTGATATAGTGTTATAGCTTTTTTCCCCCAAGCTCCTTCTACTGTTCATCCCTTGGTTCCTGTTCATGGACTTCATCCTTGCTCTCCGTGATGGAGGAGATCCAGCTTCTCTCCCTGGAAGCACAGATGACTCATGCAGCACTTGATGAAGGAGACCATACTTGTTCTCTTACTCTATTTCTGCCCATAAATGTTAATTCTCCAGAATAATTAATGTAGTCCTGTGTATCTAGCTGGTAGATCTGACCACTGAGAGATTTACAATGAGGTTCGTGCAGTCATGCTGGAACTGGGCAGCACTGTCTCTGCACTTACGGCAAGCAAAATCTTCTTCATCTTTGTGTTTTTAATCTATATTGCATGTTGTGTTGCATTCTTGACACAGAAACCTGGCTGAACTCAATAATGAGTTTCCAACTAGGCTTGCCATAGCATGAAGCAGCTGAGTGTTGCTCCCTGGTGTGCTCTCTAACCATCCCACCATAGCAGCAGTTGATTGCTGCTAAGTACTGTACCACCTGAACTATTGTTCTGCAGCCAGAGAAGGTGTGGTGCACAGCTTGGTGCAGAATATACATGGAGCTCTTGGTTGCCTGGTGCATCTCAGATGTTTCTTGATGCCCTTGCAAAGTGATGGTGATATAATATAATAGCGTGCTCATGTTAGCAGCCAGCTCATGTTTCATCATGCTCTGGACTATGTGCTGTATGTGGGATATCCCTCTCCCTTTCCTCTAGTGCATCATTACTTGTATTCTTAGAGAAAGCAGCATGCTCTAGAACAGGGGTCCCCAACCCCCGGTTCGTGGACCAGTAGCGGGCCACAGCATGCCAGCAACCAGTCTGCACAAACAAGTGAAGCCCCATCCATGGGATGCAGGTAGCATGTGAAACCACACTCCCTCTTGTCCACGGAAAAACCTCTCTTCATGGAACCAGTCCCTGGTGCCCCAAAGGTTGGGGACCTTTGCTCTAGAATAGCAAGTATACTAGCAAAGATAAAGACTAGAGCATGAGCTTAAGCAGAACCTGAACTGAAGGATACATAAAAGAAGCCAAGGAATGCAAGCTTTGAGAGAAATAGAATGCCACCAGTAGGGATGTCCCCTGCTCCTCACTGTTCTCTCATTCATTTCCCATTTCTGATTCCTATATGAAAACAAAGCATTATAGTAATCATAGCTGGTGGATTATAATATTTTCCAATCCCCTCTTTCCCAGGGCTAGTTTTATGACATGGGACAGGAACTTACCTCCATTAATGTTTGGTGTCCTTTCTTGGCACACCTGAAATCATCAAATCCTCCTCCTCCTCCTCCTCCCATGTATCCCTCCTGTATTTTCCTTCTGAATAGAAACCACACTCCAATTCCATATAGGATGAGGAGTGGGTTCAGGTACTGTGAGTTACTGCTGCACTGCGTGTGCCTCCCCTTGGCATCTGCCCCATATGATATATCAGCAGGCTCCTGAATTCATCCCATCTACTAAAGTAGCATCTGGCTTTGTTGATCTGTTTTTCTTTAGTTTAGGAACTTGGGCTCACCAATCAGCTATATTTTTTACATGGATATGTAGATGCACATAAGTGTATATGACTGTGCCTACATGCAGGCCTTTTTGTGCAGGGTGGGAGGGTATCTGAAGGCCAGTAGCATAATAGTATAACTTTAATGGGCAAAGGTTCTGTGACTTTCCAATGCTTCCAAAACTTCCAATATCTCCAACTGACTTCCTATGAAAATTCCAACCCACTTTTTTCTGGTTGAATCAAGGCTTCTCTGGCTATTTCAAGGAAACATTCTATTAACAATGTAGGAAAAACCTCCAGAAACTTCACTCCAGGGAACTGCTTTCTTTGTATGACAGGGACAAATAGCTGATGGACCATAAGGTGCATCCCACCTGTGTTCTTTCCGCTTCTTGAAGAAGTGAAAAAAACCCCAAAACATTTGGCTAGTGAAAGGCAGGTGTGATGCTGACATCTGGCAATGAGTCACCAACCTAAAGCTACCACCATCACATGAAATCTGGGAACCAGACGAAATAACTACAGAATGAAAAAAAAAACACAAGTTGTTAAAAAGGAAATAACTCCTATATTGTTGGAGATATACCAGGTATTCTTATGAAAAACAGACTCTGCCAAATTCACATTATGAAGCTTATCTAACTGCAGTTTTGAAAGCTGTAAAGATTCTATGAATTGCACAAGCTACTGCCCAAATTTTTTGTTTCAGTGTTGATACTAAAAATTTAACAGCTACCTTGGCAAGCTGTTACATGCAATAATTCATTCATCACAATTATGTTCTGGATATACAGTACATTGGGCTGAGCCTAATATGCCTATTGCTAAGGAAGTCCCAAACCATGCAGGCAAACTTTTAGGTTTTGTTTATTGTCCAGAATCTATTAAAAGTTTGGGAATTGCTGTCCTTAGGAAAATATTCTAACTGGTAGATTAGAATATTTCAATTTATATTACCCAGATGAAAGGAGAAAAAATCAATGTGATAAAAATGAATATTGTAGCAAGCCTCATACACATTTTAGGAGCAATGCCTATATTTTAAATATTTTAAACCGATTGATAGTGATGAATTTTTTATGCAGGGAAAAATATCTAGGAATTTTCTGTTAAGGTTATAGTTTCATATGGAGCTAGTGGTTCTATTTTTTTCTAATTTCATAAAGTATCATTGGGCACACTTGTTAACTTCAATAATGTATTGGAATGCATATGGTACTGACTATTTACCAAAGTGCGCTGAACTTCAGAGGAATTACTAAGCAACCATGAGTCCCTAGCAACTTCTTGGTTCTAACTACAGTAGAAATTCACTCATTTTTGCAGTGCTGAAGGCAGCCAGACATATTTGAGCCATAATGGACAGAAAATTAACATATTGGCCAAAAATGAGATTGCTACACTTAAATCGGCTAATAACATCAGTATCTCTGAAACCTGTTTTTAGAATGACTATAACTTTCCTACAACTGTTAAATTACACTATACACACAAAAACAAATTGCTTGACTCCAGTGCCCTCCTAGTCTTTGAAATTCTGGAGAAATTAAGTGTACTGAAAAGGCTTTTACTGACATTAAGCCTACAATTTATTGATAACATAATTTTACTAAATTAAACTTGAAAGCATTCCTGGAAAGATGCTAATGCATCAGATTTTACAGTTGGCTTAATGAAATTTGTCAACTCTCTCTTAGACAATATTGTTTAGCAATATTGCATCATTATGAAACTGGTAGTCAACAGTGAGTAAATTGAACCTTTGGAGAGGTTATAACTATTGAAATTTTGCCACTCTGTTTTTGCAGTTGATCCCTAATATATATGGCAATCTAGACTTCATTCAGATCCCTATAAAAATGAACCAAGTTTATACCTTCTGAATTTACAAAATTCATCCCTACAAAAATACAAGCATGTGCTAGGCAAGAGTTAATGCTTCATTCTAGAGCAGTTTGCTGAAAAATATACCATTTTTTCTCACAGAGCTTCATTTATGGCATTTGTTCAAATCAGCCTTTCAGCTAATTTCCAGGGTCAGGCTATGGAGGAAATGAAAACCATCCTGTATATGTAAGCATCTGATGATTTGCTGGGGCTTTTTTTCCCCCTCGAGTAAGAAATATTAACTCAATTGTTATATGAAAACTAAATGGCACTCTCTTAGTTAACATGGGTAGTTATAAGTACTACAATCCAGTTTCTTACAATGCATTCCCACTGTTTTACAACATCTTCTGTTCTCTATGAAGATTCTCAGTCATCTAGGCCATGGTTGTTCCCAAGGTGCTTTTTCAAGAGGCAACTGGACTATCTTTGTTTTTTGATGCTTTGCTTCTTCAGTTCTGACTGAATGGTGAAGAATGGAAGGATTTATATTCCTTGCAGTCATCTGGTCATTAGCACTCTTTCTGAGAGTCACTGAGGCCACTCGGAGGTTTATCTGTGCCCTCGGGGTCACCTGAATAGCACATATGTGTGTGGAACTTTCTTGGAACTGCTGAAAGGACTGTGTTGTAAACAGGAAATAGGTGGTGTTGTATCCCTTCCCCTCTGTTGAGAGAAGACTTTTCAATTTTAACATCGATAGCTTCTTTGACCCCTCTTTCAAACCTCTTTCAAAGAGGCCATCTACGAAAGTCCGGTTGCCTCTTGAAAAAACATTTTGGAGTCTTCTGTTCCCCAACCCTCACCAAAAGATTTTTTTAAAAAAAATTCAAGAACCTGTAGCTAAAACTGGTATATATATATATTTCATTGAATTAATTAATTAATATAATTAATTTTCCGCCTATCTCGCCAGAAGACGACTCATTTTTTGCACTAGGAAGCTACAGGATTTCTGAAAGACAAATTTAATTCTATCAAGTAGCTTCTGAAAAAAAGTAGCCTTAATCTTTAATATTTTCCTTTGCATTCATGATTGTCTTTGGTTTTGTAATGTCAGAAGAATGATAGATCAATAAACCTGGAATATGGATTTAGGAAGAAATTCCATAACTATTTATATACAGAGATCTCTAAGCGAGGTTCACACTTGATTCACACACTTTCTTCCAATATATCTTGAAATGTCTGTCCTACAGCTCTATGAGTAGGCAGAAATCATAATATTCCATTTATCTAAAGTCTTTGTTCTTTTGAAACAAGAGAGGTAGAAACTGTGTACGTCCTTCTAGATTATCTGCCTACAGATATATTTCTGTGACCCTGATCATACCAAAATGAAGTTGTTTATTGTTAAGACGAATTTGACTAGCTGTTTTTTTTTTTTTCGTTTATAATTTGAAGTCCAACCAACATTTGGGCATTTAAAGATTTGCACTGTACTATCAAGTTCCATGTGAAGCCTGTTGGTAAAAGCAAGATACTATGTCCTGATTTGGCAAGGATTTTTTTAAAACTGCAATTTTTTTAAAACTTAAAAGATAAAAATCAGATTATCTTCATTTTGTAAGAAGTAGACACTTTATTCCATTTATAGAAGAAAAATGTTTGGTGCTTTACTATAATTTATTGCTAAAAATGTTGTCACAAATGTGCTATCTCAAAAGGCAACTGGACTTTGTTCTTCCTTGAAGATGTTTTGCTTCTCATCCAAGAAGCTTCTTCAATTCTTGATGAAGTTCTTCAGTTCTACAGCAAACTGCTGAGGAATGAAGCATTGACTCTTCCCTAACACAAGGTTGTTCTTTTATAGGGATACATTTTGTAATTTCAGAAGATATAAACTTGGTTTAGTTTTATAGGGATCTGAACTAAGTCTAAATTGTATGTATAATCTCTTGGAATTCTGTCTCGTTAAATACCCACATAAGGAACTGTATGCTATGTTTACTTCCATGTGAAAAGTATTTACACAATTGCAAAACTAGCACATCAGATTTCTATCCTAACCAAACAGAATGTGCAAAGTTTGCAACAATACGATTTTTGATATGGTGCATGATAAAATAAATAAATAAATAAATTCTGAGCTCTTAGCAAGTTTGAGGCATGTACAAGCATATTATTTGCTGTGCTAGAAATATGGATTTTTTTTAAAGCTTGGATTCATTAGCCTAGTTCACACATCACACCAAATTATTTTATACACCTCGGAATCATAAACTATGGTTTACTGAACATTATGAGATCATGCCAAACCAATACGAACCACAGTTTTTATAGTAATTTATAAAGGCAGCCCCTGGCACTGTAGGAAATGGCAGCTAATGTGGACCATCAAGGCAGCTATTTATAGTATATTATGAAAATATTGGGCATGAATTAGCCTACTAAGTCTCATTGATTTAAGCTAACAAAGTTTAAAAGCTACTTACTTTTGATGAACCATACCCCTTGTGATTAGAAATATATATACTGCAATTAGGAGAAGGGATTAATTATAGCAATATAAATTATCCTAATTAAAATGAATATTCATAAAAACATATTGCAGAGTGCATTTTCAAAGACAACTATAATTCTTTGATGATGATAAAATACAGTTATCAGAATATTTTGTAGGCCACATATTTCTTCTTAAAAAAATCTGAAAACAATAATATTTACCCATTTGAGTTACCAGTAGTCCTAATTTAGCAACTACAACTGTAAGTGGCAACTTTGTCACTAAGCAATGCAGTCACTAAGTGGGAAATTATGCGCCCCTGTTTATGCTTTCCTTTTCCCCACTCCTCTGCCCATCAGCATGCTCATCTGACACTGGGATAATGAGCAAGAAGGGAAATAATGTTTGTATTTACATTCATTGGAGAGGAAAGGATTACAAGAGAGTAAGGAGCCACACAATAGAAATAAAGCCAGCTTTTTTCTTAGTGCACTTGCAGCTCCCAGGCCTTAGCACACTTGGGGCTACCGTTATTACCACATGTCGATATGTATTCCCCACTGTGTCCCTGCTTACTCTCTTGTCATCGCTTCCTCTGAAATCTCTCTGTTTTATAAGAGTATGGAGAGGAAAACAATAGGTCAGACACAGGACAATGCATACTGCCTGTAATGGCAATCATGGGACTGAGGGATCCTGTATTGGTCGTAAAGTTATTTTTTCAGCATTGTTCTAACATCGAATGATAACTGAATGAGGCAGTTGGCAAGTGAGAACTATCTGTAATGATTGAGAATTTTTACTATATCCTCTATGTAAAGACAATAAACACCTGTTAATTCTAAATTCTAAATCATGTTGCGTTTGGTCATAAAAAAAACATCTTTACTTCTAAAATAAATGTTTGAATACAACATCTGATTTCAGAGTACTGATTAAGAGCAACAAATTCTATCCATTGTATGGTTAAAAAGACGAAGAGTTTTCTTGTGATCTTATTACAGTCTGTGGCTGCAGCCGTCCAAGCGTGGAACATAACATTAGAGCTAAGGGAATAACAGACATTCAACTTCTCCCAACATAAGCAAAATTTGAAATGTAAAATATGGTTGTAATTATTTTAAATTTCCTTAAAGAATGCCTTTAAATTCACCGAAACTGAAAATTATGAATTAGTGTAAGTATACAGATAATCCTTGACTTGCACAGTTCATTTAGTGACTGTTCAAGGTTACAGTGGCGCTGAAAAAAGTGACTTATGACCATTTTTCACAGTGATGACATTGCAGTATCCCCAGGGTCATGTGATTTACATCGGATGTTTGACCTCTTGTTCATATTTATGACGGTTGCAGTGTCCCGGGGTCATGTGATCACCTTTTGTAACCATCTGACAAGCAAAGTCAATGGGGAAGCCATTATTAACGGTGTTAGTAACTTAACAACTGCAGTGATTCACTTAACAACTGTGGTGGGAAAGGTCGTAAAATGGGCAAAATTCACTTAACAGATGTCTCACTTAGCAATGGAAATTTTGGGCTCGTTTGTGGTCGTAAGTCAAGGACCACCTGTACAAAATTGTTTTTGTTTTGTAATGAACTGGTGAATAATTTGAACATGAGCCAGTATCAGAAAGAACAAAGAATAGTTTATTGATCTCATCTGCCTTAAGGGAAAAAAATCTTCCCATAATCTAAATAGCTATGGTTATTTATTTATATCTTGGTAGTATATGAAATGTGTATCTCTATATAGATGTAAATATATGAAGAAATACATTATTCTCATGCTGTGGAAGCAGAGTAGACATTAAAAATCCAGTAATGACACCGATTGTAAAATAGCTGTCATCGAAAAATGCAATTTGCCACAATACAGCCCAAAAGTAATCTGCAGAGAAAGAATATATTTTAATTATGTTTTAAATATTTCCTCTTTTTTCGTAAAGATTGAAGCGTCTTTTAGGACAATTGAGACTCATCATTTTGATCATGAACAAATATGCATCTGAATTACTGAGTCATTTTCTTTTTATGCCACTTCATAAATCAAAACAAGCCTGTGGATTAAAACAATCTTTTCTCTCTGAAAATATTTGAAACCGAACTGCCAAACTGAACACAGAGCTTTCAGTGTGATATGATTTGGGATAGCCAGGAGAGATAAAAGCTGTGAAAATTGGGATTTATTAATGAATGGTGGAGGTAGGGTGGAGAGACACTTTCTCTTGCAATATAGAGAAAAGAAATCAACATTATAAAGAGAAACATGTCATATAAGTAGTGAGAAAAATGTTCCTTTGAAGAAAAGAAAAGAAAAGAAAAGAAGAGAAAGAAAAGAAAAGAAAAGAAAAGAAAAGAAAAGAAAAGAAAAGAAAAGAAAAGAAAAGAAAAGAAAAGAAAAGAAAACAGGATTGGTGAATATCCCAATTAATGCAGACTGAGCACTATATATACTCCACACCTGATTGCATTAAGTTTTACTGAGATATCACTGAAAAAGAAGACTCAGACCCTGAAGCACTTAAGAACTCACCTACCTTGAAGCAGGTTTAGTAGCTTTAATGAAATCAGTGATCACATGTTTTAAATCAAGCCTACATTTTTAAGTACTTTATTGGACTTGTGCCGACCAACTCTTATTGTTCCTTCAATGAGAAATTGACAAATACAGATTACACCAAGTCCAGTATGGAAAGTAATTGCTTCCTTCTTAATATGAATTTGGGACCTGGATTTACCATATTTTCAGACCCAGAGCTCATCACATCTGGAATCTCTTGGGAAATCCTAAAAGAGAATTGTTTCCATCTCCTTTCTCTCTTCAGCCCAGCTATGGCATCCTAATGCAGCTGGCTGTAAAGCAGGCATGTCAAACTCGTGACATCACATGACGCTGCGCGACGTATCACAACTTTTCCCCCATTGCCGGCAATGGGGTGGGCACAGTTTCGGCGTGACGCATCCGGCCCGCGGGCTGGCAGTTTGACATGCCTGCTGTAAAGTATACAGGCAGTAAAGAAATTTGCTAATTCCTCCCAGGCCAATGATTCTATGACTCTTCTATGGTTTTTCACTGAGAAAGATTGAGGGCAATAGAAGAAGGGGACGACAGAGAATGAGGTGGCTGGATGGAGTCACTGAAGCAGTAGGTGTGAGCTTAAATGGACTCCAGAAGATGGTAGAGGACAGGAAGGCCTGGAGGAACATTGTCCATGGGGTCACGATGGGTCGGACACGACTTCGCAACTAACAACATGGTTTTTCATTTGTGTATGCATGTGAATATGTAACAGGTGAATTATTTGAAAATAACCCCCAAAGCTTTCCCCCCCCCGAACTTGCAAGTAAAATGTATTAAGCAAGGAGCTTTTAATTTAAACCTTTTACTGTTTTAATCATTGTCCCCCCCCCCAAAAAAAAAAAAATCCCTGCAAGGAAAGAATTAGGACACATTGATTCTTATTTATTCATCCAAAGCTTCACTTTTCTACTGAAGCTTGGTCAATATACACATACAATGTAAAATAAGCCAGTTTACTTATGAAGACTGTCTTTCCACACATTCAACATTCTTCTACTGTTAGGGACTTTATGTTTAAGACTTCAGTACTTAGCTGAGAACTGACAGCCACCTTGTTTTGCTGATTAAGGGTCGAGACTGGAAACCAGGAGATCATGAATTCTAGTCCCATATTAGGCACAAAGCCAGCAGGGACTTTGGACCAGTCACTCTCTCTCAGCTCTAGGAAGAAGGCAATGGCAAACCACTTCTGAAAATGTTGCAAAAAATAACAACCCTGCAGGGACTTGTCTAAGCAGTTACTAAGAATAAGTCCAATAATTCAGGGAAATCTATTTCGGAGTAGACATAAACAGAATCACAATGTTTCACTTTGAGGTTCAAGCTCTATTACCATTCCAGGAAGTTACGTACCATGGAAGCATTCAAGTCTTCGCAAGACTTGCGTTTTTGTGATAAATTAAAATAGGCTACCCTTTTCATTTTCCAACATGTGTGGGAATAGGGCTACTACATGCAGGCTGCAAAAAATACAGGTGCCCCACTACAGAGCAGCAAAGAATTAAGTTGTTTTAATCTCTTTGCTGCCTTCTAGTGTTTATCTGATCCTTTGGCACCTAGATAAAACTGATTTAGACCATTCATAGGACACTAAAGACTGTTAAGGAACAAAAAGAACATGGGGCTGGGTAGATGTGGACTTAGTGAATAACTTTATTCCAATTCATTGTATTGAATCAACTAGCCAGAGTTTGTGTTCAGAAAATATGGCTTTGGCTAAACCGAAGCCCAACCATTTCTTATTTTGAAAATATGAAAAAAAAAAAAAAAAATTGCTACAAGCACTGAGTGTAAGAAATGTGGTAGAATCCTAATGAGCACATGGGACATTGAAATGTATTTTCCCAGGCAGGGGGAAAGTAAACAAAGAGCCCTCAGCCCCTGCAGTGGGATTCCATATTGAGTGCTGTTGTGGACACATCCTCTCTCTCCTTCCCTCCCTCCCTGCCTCCACCATTTCATCTTTTAAAAACCCAGTTCTAGTGAAAGAAAGGATGTTTGCTCAATAAAAGTAATCATAAAAGACAGGTATTAATTGACAAGAGAGCAATGGGAAAACAATAAAAACAAGGAACTTTCCGGCTAATGGGAAAAAGTCCCTCCCGGTGCCTAAGCCATTTGCTTTGCCCAACTCATTATCAGAGGGGACTTTCTTGAGCTGCTTTTAGAGGAGTCTTCTGCTTTTGTCCCTGCATTACATTGTTGACACATCTTTCTGTTAACATCAACTCTGGGCTAAGGCACTTCAGAGAGGGAGACATCCGACATTCCAAAAAGTGTGAGGCCCCTGGGTGTCCCAAGAGTTGTAAGAGATAAGGGGAGGAAAATGTAGACATGAGGTTGTGTGGTTTGTTTTTCTTATTCTATGTGTTTTATTGAGGTTTATTGTAACATGAAATGCAATGAAAATAAAGATTAAGGAAAAAAAGGGGAAGGGAGAAGAAAGGGTTGTTTGTTTTTTCAAGGAAACGGAGACCTAGGCTTTGATGGACTGAAATGGGAAAGCATCTTCTGCTTAAGTTACTGGATTGTTTCAGTTTTTGTAGCTCAAACACACATGAAGAGCTTATCTGGCTTGTTTCTGAACTGATGATGGCTGCATTAATAATTTTATTCCATTCTAGTTAACTGAAGGCAAGTCTGTAAGGTATCCCTTCAACATATCTGGTACAGAAGTATTCTCCAGATGAAGGCACCCACATAAATATGATCCTAATTATGCAGTTCCATACATGAATAAGCTATGTCTGTATTTGTTCGGTATTCATTTCGCTGCACATAGCTTAACTGGTTTCATAAACAGTCTTCTGCAAATAGTTATGTAATGAAAATGGTTAATCTATGCAAAGACCCTTGGATTATGGCCAGGTTTATAGAAGTAACCTAGTTTATTACTGGACTGTAATAAAGTATCAAGTGGCTTTACATATTCTTCAATGCCATGGGTTTACCTTAGAGAATGTGTTTGTTCCTTCAGAAGAAAACAAAACCTATTAATGAAATTTAAAAAACAAACAAACATAAAACCTACCCAGTCCCATCTGCTCCAGCATCACCTCACTGCCCTTGCTGTTTTTAAGCAGCTTCTTCTCTCTTTCTTCACCTGATTGCCACCTCGTCAGTCTTACCAATTTCATCAGGTCTTGGCACCCAGTAACTTTCCAGGCCTTCTCTAGGCCACATCCCTCCCAATGGTAAATGCCAAGATACATGACGATGTCCATCAACTGCAGGTGTGGTGAAGCATGAGTTTGCATTTCAACCTTCTGTGTCCTTTTTGCCATCTCTTGCCTGCTCAAGAATATTGCTGCTTCAATTTGCCTTCGCCAATAAACCCCTGATGTCCTCTTGCATTCACACCACATGCACTATCATTCCCTACCTTTTAACCACTTCCTCATCCTAGCCAAAAATTCCAGCTGCAAAGAACTATTTCCCCTTAGGCTAATGGCTGATACTCCCTAGAGCAGAGTTCCTCAACTAGCCAGGGGGAAGGAGAGGAAGGGGATGGTTCCACGCTAGCAGCGGGCAAGCGCTCACATGCAACACAGCCCATGCAGATGGAGAGCATGTGCACAGGCTTGTTCGCTGCTTGCGTAAGTGGGAATGCGCGGGTGCGCTTGTTTGCCACTTCTGCAGCCCATTCTGAAGGGCTCAAGGCCTGGTAGTGGGCCATGACCCAGGGATTGGGGACCCTTGTCCTAGAGTTACCTGTTCTTCAACAAAATTTACTCAGATAACTCAACGTTCTAGAATCATATTGAGCCATCAACTAACCATACAAAGACTGTGTTCACATGATACTAAATCATCCACGATCCAAGCGTATTTTAATTTTATGCATTGTGCAAATTCAGGCAGTAATACAGGGGAATTTGCGAGAGGCATATCCGACGAGTATCAAAAGACAATGAGGCATTTGGCCACCTTTAACGGTGCATAGCTGCACTACTCCTCAGGAACAAGAGATTTATCCAAGGGCCTTTTCATGCTGCCTTCCAATCAGTTAAGGTGAAGCTTTATTTGCACCTAATATATTCTAAGAGGGTCTTGAGGGAATGCCCTAAGTAAGAAAAGCAGCTAGGCAAATAATTTATTGTTTGTTTGGCAGATCCCCAAATGGTCTCATTGGAACGTTCCTGGGATTGCCAGGCTACATATGGAGTTCCATGTAACTTTCATCCAAGTATTTTTTTTTTTAAAAAAAATGTAAAGCAGCTTAACTCTTTCTCTCCTGGCTGTTTTTCATCCACCGTACATAAAACTGCTTTCCATAAGGCACTTTTAAATCCTGAAAGAAAACAATGGCAAACTTATTTTGAAATGCTGCCAAGAACACTGGATTTAAATGTCAATACAAATGGTGCCAGATGGACTTCTAGAATGAAGACATACTTGGGATTCCACATTTTTACTTGATGTTAAGGTGGCCTAAATATTATTAATAATAATAAATGGTGTGGATTTAATAAGATAGCATGTTTTATACCATGAATATCTAAAGTGGATGGGAGACTTGATGCCCATCAGAAAAGTTGGACTACAATTCCACATTTTAAGGCATTTGCTGTGTTGTATTTGGCTGATAGGAGCTAAAGTGTAAACATCTGGATGGCATTCTAAGATTTTAAATAGCATTCCTTTAATCATGTTGTCCTCAAGATCCAACTGTCTTGAAAAAAACTTCTGGTTCTCCATTCATAAATTCCGCGTAATATTTTTCTTTCTCTATCCCACTGTGCCTGCCAAAGCTTTAATTCTGTGGGGGAAAGGACACCATCTTCTTGAATAGATATTATGAACGTCTAGTACAAAAGAGAGGCTGAGATCAGCAGGAGCTGATAGATGCTGCCAGAATTTGAACAATAATCAAATTGTGAATGTGGGATTCTCTTTTTGCTGAGGCCTTTGGTCTAGGTTAGTTGTGAGCCTCATTTAGGCTTAATCCTTGTGGTCTTACATTGATTTTGCTTGCTGTCCATTGTTTCAGACTGAACTCTTACATGCTTTCAGCGCAGTTTTCATTGTGCAAACTCAAAACGCTCCAGCTGAGCAGAGTCTCTGCCTGCTTGCCAAGCAAACTTCCACCAACATTAACACAAGACAGAGGAGAAATCTCGAGGAGTGGTTTGGTTTTTAGGTTTTGTTTCCAGGGTCTGTCTCGAAGTCTAGATTTAATAGTATTACTCCTTTATGTTTTTATGTGTTCAGTTAGGTCCTTTCATGTCTTGGGTTGTTGGAAGAAAAAGGGAAGGGACTCTATTTCTGTCATGAAAACCCCTGCCTGTATCATCTCCTTTTAAACACTGATTTCTGTGCTTAAACAGAAAATGAATTACCTTTTTTTTTTGTTGCTATCGTTAGGTTTAAATGAACAAATAATAGAATAAATTATCATTTCGGCACTGATGGTTTGTTTATGCAGTACAACTGGTTATATTGCATTTGAGTTTTATCCGAAAAGCCTTTTCTGCTCTAGCTCCCATCCTGTGGAACAACAGTTTTACACACACACACACCCCGCACAAGGTGGGGCTGGCCACAATCCTTTTGGCCTTCTGGAAGGCCCATAAAACATGGCTTTGTCAACTAGCCTGAGGAGCCCATGGTGCAACCTGCCAGTTCATGAAATCCACTTTTTGTAGGTTTCTCCACCTTTTTTTGTTTTTTTGTTTTAAATCTGCCTTTATTCAAATTTTTAAATTGGTTTTCAATTTTTTTTATATCCTTGATGATTACTAAGTATTCCACCCAGAGTCATGATGTGAGATGGGAAACTACGCAAATGTGGTTAAACAAACAAACAAACAAACAAACAGTTGGGTGTCCAAGCCACTGATATTATGGTGTACTGCAGTGTTTCTCAACTTTGGCAGTTTGAAGATGTGTGGACTTCAACTCCCAGAATGTGTGGAATTGAAGTCCACGCAACTTCAAACTGCCACAGTTGAGAAACACTGGCGTACTGTATTATTGATAGTCAATGATAACAAAAATGACTGCCCACTCACAAAAGGTTTACTTTAAACACAATAGACCATTATTACAATGTGTACCGTGTTATTATAATTATATCATTCAGAATGTTGCAGCTGAATCCGGAATTTGATCAGAGTTGATGCTTGATTACTGTTAATACAGTCTTTGCCTTAGACTTTGTCCCCTACCCCCAAAGGAGAGTAACACTGAAATTAAAGGTAGAGGCCCAGACTTGCAAGATTCTGTTACTGTAAACGTACAAGAAAGATAGAATTAGTATACTTAGTTTTGGTTTCCTGATCTGGACTACATCAGAGGGCTGACACTGAGGGATGGAAATGTAGTACAGTTAGTTCTTGACTTACAACAGTTCATTTACTGACCAAAGTGTCTTATGTCCATTTTTCACACTTATGACTGCTGCAGCACCCCCGTGATCACATGATCAAAATTCGGACGTTTGCCAACTGGCTCATATTTATGACGGTTGCAGTGTCCCGGGGTCACATGATCCCCTTTTGCGACCTTCCTATAAGCAAAGTCAATAGGGAAGCCAGATTCACTTAACAACCATGTTACTAACTTAATGACTGCAGTGATTCGCTTAACAACTGCGGCAAGAAAGTGGCGTAAAATGGGGCAAAACTCACTTAACAAAAGTCTCACTTAGCAACGGAATTTTTGGACTCAATTGTAACCGTAAGTCAAGGACTATCTGTACCTGGAACGCTACACCTATGCGTTCCCCCAGAATTGAGTACCAAGACCAAAGCACTTTTTGGGAATTGAACCTGAAGGGGGCACAGCCAAATACACTATGCAAACCATGCAAATAAAGATGTTTGATGAGCGAATGGAACACTGGTTTCCCTTTAACGCTCTGACATTTTGCAAACCTGATTCCCCCCTCCCCTTTTTATCAGTTTATTTTATTTTATTTTTTTGTTAAAATGGGTCATTTTAAGTCAATGAGATTCAATACATGGATTCCCTTTCACAAACAGCAAAATGCTCAGAGCTGAATGGTTTCCTATTGGAAAATTCATGCTGTGTAAAATTAACATTGACAGAAACATTTTTAATATATGTTTTAGGCTGCTTTCACATTAAACACTTGAGGGATCTTTCTTTTTTCCTGATTGCTGTCTTCAACCATGGGGGAAAAAAATAGTCTTTGTATTATTAATTACCTGAGTTCAATTTCCCAGCATTTGCAGTGGCCATTACTGTATTTATCTTGTAATATGGTAATATCATATTTTGTTATTGTTTACTGAACATCAGAAATTTGCTGGGGACATCATAAGAGGAGGAAAGGGATGATAGCAGATTGATTACTGGGTATAACATCTGTTATATACAGAGACTTGCCTAGCAAAGACTGAGAAATGCAACAACTAGATCAGGGGTAGGCAACCTTGGCTCTTTTATGACTCGTGGACTTCAACTCCCAGAATTCAGCATGGCTGGCTCAGGAATTCTGGGAGTTAAAGTCCACGAGTCATAAAAGAGCCAAGGTTGTCTATCCCTGACCTAGATAAAAGATGTACAGGCAATCCTTGACTCACAACCACATCTGAGCCCCACATTTTTGTTCCTAAGCGAAACAATTGTCAACTGAATATTGCCCCATTTTACAACATTCCTTGTCACGATTGTTAAGTGAATCACGGAAGCTGTTAAGTAAGTAGCATGTTTGTTAAAGTGAATCCGGCTTCTCCCATTGACTTTGCTCGTCAGAAGGTCGCAAAAGGTGATCAGGTGACCCCGGGACACTGCGACCGTCATAAATATGAGTCAGTTGCCAAGCATCTGAATTCTGATCACACAACCATGGGGATGCTGCAATCGTCTTAAGTGTGAAAAATGGTCATAAGTCACTTTTTTCAGTGCCATTGTAACTTTAAACAGACACTAAATGAATGGTTGTAAGTCAAGGACTATCTGTAGATCAAAGAATGAGGGATCTCAAGTGTAGACCAGGGACATTTTGCACCTCTGCCCATACAAACAGCTCAGTCTCAAAAATGCATCCTTTCCCCATAAACTCTTAGTATACTGCTTGCTGACTTACCCTCTGGCGTTATGTGACAGCAGATTCAAATGTAAATCCTGAATAGTTGTAATGGTACATTGGAATGACCTTGAGACCAGGAGGAAGAACTTTGACAGAAAAGATATTTGGATCCAAAAAAAGGAGGGGACCCTCCCTAGTTTTCCAGAAAGTTAAAGGAGAGGAAGGATGAAATACTTTCACACTTGCAAGATTCTGGTAATGTAGCCTTAAAATAAAGACAGAGCTGGTATTCATTGTTGTATTTCTTGGCCTACCCCAAAGGGCTAGGGCTGGTTAGTTGAAAGATGATAATAGGGGCTGAATCTGGAATGGAAATAAAGTAACCCAAATTTCTTTGTGTATGGTTTGGTGTGTTGAGGTTGCCTTTACAGAAAAACTGTGTTGCAAGAACTGTTTCCCATCTTGTAGGAAATGTTAGGGACAAATGAGGGAAGGAGGGAGGGAAGGTTTCCCATTGGTCTTTGCCCGAGCGATGGTAAACTGAAGTTAGCAGTAAGTAGTGCTTTGGTCACTACTTACCTGGATATGCATTTTGTGCCATGCCACTTTCTCCATGCTGCTGCTACCCCTGCTGATGTATTTAATAGTGCCTGCCCCCCTCCTCAATCACCTTTAACTCAATTCTTGATATACCTTCCATCTCCACTTGTAAAAACCAACCCCTCTTAATCTGAAATCTTCATTTACCCTAACTGCAGGGATATTTTTGCACATGCCATCAAGTTTTGTTCCTACGTCCCCAAAGGTGGCTGGACCCATCTGGTTCAGAAGCTAAGACGGGTCAGATCTGCTTGGACTGTGCAAACAGATCAACAATAAACAAACAGGCAATCTCACAAGAGATTTAGTGGCAAGCCGCTTCTGTACTGCTGCTAAGCAAATATCATGTATTCCTGTATTCACCAGCAGCTGAACTGAAATTGAGTGTGACTTTATTACCTTTGTCTCTGAATGGCAAAGTGAACAGACACTTTTCTAAAAAAAAATTCCCGAGACCTAAAGTCCCTATTCTTATTCCTCTTCACCTGAAATATATTTATCTCTAAAGTCACCTCTGCCACACTGTTAAATTAACAGTGTTAATTTTCAATAATGCTAATTAATAGGAAGGTTTGCAAATCCTTGTCCGTTTCCCACCTCCCGACCCCCAAATTGCAAACATTCAAATTGCACAAAAGCCCTTCAAACTATTTCACTGAACTGTAGGAGACTTTATCTGTAGAGGTGATATTTTTTATTGAAAGTTATTTTATGTAGAACTTGAAACAAAGTGTGGGTGAGAAACAGAATGGATGACATCTTTTGTTGGATTCTATATACGTCTAGAAGAGTTCAGGGTTGAGACTTCTTACAGATCTAGGAGGAGGATAGGATAGGTTAATCCATGTTGCAAATTATGTCTATGCCTGGTTGTTAGGCTGTGTGATCTTACCTCTATAAGCAGCACAAAAATTGAACTGCTGGGAAGGATAGATTTTGCATGCATGGGATTCTGTGTAATTAAAGCACACTATGTTGAGCACTTTGGCTTTTTCACTATTTTTTTCAAAAATGTTGGTAAGAGAGTACAAATAGTTATCAAAAGAGTAAGAAAGTAAAATCGACTATGCTTGAAACTCATGATGCTAAAAAGGCAGAAGAGTTAACCAAGGTTAATTTCTTCACCCCTTACACCTGTATATCTTGCTTTAAAGATACAGCTCAATTAACATTTTCAAAAAATAAGTGTCTCTCGACCATTCTTTGCAGCTTCCCATCAAAATAATGAAAAAAAAACCAAAACCTTAAATGGTCAGGTTGTCTGTAAATCAAATGTTCACAACAATTCATGCTTTTTTGCTTTTATTAAGACTTCAAGATCCCAAATGCGATGGTAATTGATTCCTGAGTAGTGGTTAGCATGCAGTTTGTATGTGGGCGGGAGAGAGATTTAAATCGCTAGTCAGAGAGGTGACCTTCAGCAAATGATTACTTGCAGCCTAAACTATTTTGTAGAGATGTTGTGCAGATAAAAGTGAGATAAGGGTCTTCTGAGCTCTTTGAAGAAAGAGACAAAGAAATCTGAACAAATAAAAATTGAAAACATACTCTGTATGACCACAGCAACTCAAGTGCCCCAATGCGATTATGGCTGATCCTTGAATAAGTAGAGACAGAATTTTCCACAAACATATAAATGTTCCACAAACTGCAGTCCAGAACCAAGTAAGTACCATTTGGAAAACAAAATGGTCCTCCTACATCTGGTTTTTGTTATCACTGGATCTTGTTAATGTTACCTCCAGGTTGGTAATATCTTGATCGAGGAAGAAACCATATATCTTAACCACAATCACCTTGAATTTATAGGAGAGATAATTCTTTTCTAATTTAATAAACTGGAATATCTATTCCAAACGTTGCTTGAAATTAATGGTATTTTGCAAAGTAAGACGGATGTACTCTTATACATATCATATTTAATTAATGATCACAATATAGTCTCCCTACAAAGAATTTCTGATGGATTATGTTGTGAAAATGTATTTTTGGCTCTTATAGAAAATAGCTTACAGCATGAAGCTGTGGCTGTATTAAAAAATGGCCTTCTGGGGAAAATACATTGTTTTGATGTAATTGAACCTATACATTAAGAAATAAAGATTTGACATTTGTTTTCCCATCTTTTCCCAGAAAACCAGATCCATGCTTTTTCTAACGAAAGTATGGTGAAAGTGAAAAAAATTGTTATACCCCCTTCTTGTGTGTTACGTTTCAGTGCCTAAAGGATATTCACAGAGAAAAGTGTGGGGGTCATTATTAGGGAGAATGGTGTGTTGTGCTTATTTGTAACACAACACAATACATTTCTCTTTTCAGAAAAAATGACCTTGTTGGTCTTCTTTAGCCAAAGGTATCAGAAACTACATCCCTAAATGCACATTGAGACAGAACATGACAAAAACAGACCAGAGAAAATATTTAGAATGAATACTTAGGAAAAGGGGTCTTTTCTGACTGGCTTTTCAGAACCAAGACTAAAAGCAAATAAGTGCATTCCGTTCTTATCGATTTAATATTCACAACATCCCATTTCAAAGTGCAACAACCTTGGCCTAGGGCTGCAGGTAGCCTCTAAAAACTTCTGAGAGGATTTAAAGGGATCCCCTTTTAAGGGATGAGAAAAGGGAAACTATTAAGTATTTGGAGGGTACTAATGTTAATGTTCTCATAATGCAAATGAATTTGAATTTTATTGCAGATGGGGGTTGTTGTTGTTTTTTTGTCTGATTCCAGGGCTTGTTTGTGCTGGCCTCTTTGATGATTGCAACTCCAAATGTTGCACTCCAGCGTCAAGAGTGATCCAAAGAAAATTGTGCATCTGTCTTATATTGTGGATCATGGGGATGGGGATACAGAAAATAACAGAACAATCAGCAAACTTTGTAAAATACATTCAGATTAGCAAAAAAATTAGATAAGACCAACATCCTCTAAAAATTGAAAGGCACTTGAGATTACAACATCTATGAATTCTGGCCATTGAGGATGTTCAGATGAAGTCAATTTTACTTAAGGCTGAGTTCTGTCTGTCAGCGGTGCCACTTACAAATCCTAGATTCACACAGGAAAGGTGGATCAGAAGACTGCCATAATCTTTTGGGTTCTTCTTAACTTGGAATAAATTCCATATATTTCATGGTAGATCTATGAGCTAGGAGGGAAAAAAACCCCAGAGCTAAATACTAAGCAAACCAGGGGAGTTCACCTCTCACTACTCAAAGCTTTACATGATGAAAATGGTAATTTTCACATTCAAATGGCTATCTGACTTCATATTATATGCTGAATTAACAGGCAAGAGTCTGCATTTGGCAGTAATGGAAAATGGCACCCCTATTTGAAAATAGATTACTGCCACTGGCTGTGATCCACAAATTGAATTTTTCCTCTGGAAATTAAAAAGTAGGGAACTAATTAATTCTGGAATGCAAAACTCATTCTGAACAGCCAGGAACACAGTTTATTGGCAGGTACTAGCCAATCCTTTATCATATATTGGCCTCGAAGAAAGGGCCCATCTCTCCATGTTACAAGTCATGGTGCACCAATGACTAATTTATACCACAGGAGGAAACTTCCTTTTCCTTTAGAGGAAGACCAGTTGTTATCCTAGCTTTGGGAAAACAAACTAATATTTCAAATGTTGAAGCAATACAGCAAGCCTTTTCTTGCGAAGACTCATGTTGCCAACACATTGCTAATGCCAAATGCCTCAGATTTCCCTCCCGTAGATTTATAGAAATAGTCTTCTGCTACTTCCTACCTTAGCCATGTATTCAGTGCCCAAATCATCCTGAGAAATCATCTCATTAAAAATAATAATAATCCCATTGCTATCTGAGTCTTGTTCCAAATATATCTGATTTGTAGATTTCAACTTTTGATAATGTTGCTGCTTGCTAACAGAAACAGACTATTTCACTTCTCACAAGCTGCCTCTTTTTAGACATCATAAAACTGGAGATAACTTTCCTTTATAAGCTCCTGCCATTGAGGGAACGCTAAAATTATTTGCATCTGAAGCCTCAGGTCCTTCCAGCTTATTCTGTCCTTCATACCGAAGTAAAGATTTCTATGCCAACAAGGGACTTTTTCTGTGCCAACAAGGGACTTTCAAGATCAGCAGCAGCTGAGAAAGAAACAAGGTGGGACAAAATTGGAGGCTGTAGTTTCAGTGAAGGGAGGGGAACAAGGAGAAGAAGGAAGAAGATGAAGAGTGATAATAATACTAATATCAGCCCCCTCCACCCTCATCAGCGATCGGAGGAAGAAAAACATGAGCAAACAGAGTTTACTCAAGACTCAAGTCTTCCTTCTATATTATTTCCCTTGAAATTGTCAGGAGGCAGATTCATGAAGTCCTCCACTCTATAGCTCTGCACTGCCCCCTACTGCCCCTAAGGATTACCCAAACCTATTTAAAAACTTGTGAGGAAGCCAAAAGTGAAAAATAAATAAAAATTAGACAGACCAACCCCACAACATTTCAGAGTTCCTTTTTGAAATCAGTAGAAATGGACCCATTGGGGATGACAAATGAAAGACAATCCGTTTCACAGCTGTCACCTTTTCTACAAGTTCATGCCTCACATTTCAAACAGACATCCAAAGGGCATGAGGAGGTCAATTTTAGTTTCCTAAAAGCCTAGATCGTGCTACTCAGAGACATAGGAAATGACTCAATTCATACAGCAAAAGAATTACATTTCGACTTTTAAGCTAATGTAGCTCTGAAGGCAGGGTTATAATGTATAGCACATAAGTGAGTTTAGCTCTAAGAGTATCCCTTTTAAAAAGCAGTTAATTCTTTTCATGATATATCATTTTAAATCCTTGCTCTCCAACCCACTAGATTATTGGGGCTGTCACAGAATTGAAAAATTAACACCACTTGCTGGTAAGGTAGAGCCAAGCATAGTTCTTCCTGCACTATTCAATTACACCCACAGTTAAAAGCTGTATTTGCACATCTTTGTTATTCCCACACCTGCTAATGCTACCATACCCCTGTATTTAATCTAGACCCCTGGCAAAGTCAGTCAGTCTTGCTTTGACAATTGTTCTGAGTTACTTCTCTCTTGAATGAACAACGGAACCCATACCCCATCCAAATGACAGTGTTGTAGGTCTATTGCAAATGGATTCATTTGCACTCCAGAAAGTCCTTCTACTATTATGTTTCTATGTTCTCACCAAAAGCTCTAGAAACCCTCAGCAAAATTTGTTTCAACTGATTAATGGATTTCTATATTATCTATATCAGGGGTTTGCAAACACGGCTTTAAGACTTGGGAACTTCAGCTCTCGGAATTACTCAGCCAGCATGACTGGCTGAGAAATTCTGGGAACAGAAATCCACAAGTCTTACAAGTTGCCAAGCTTGGAAACCTCTGGTCTGTATGAACCATGCTGCTTGCAAATGAGAACTGAAATACAGGGGTAGTGATGGAGCTGGGCATAGGAGAATTGGCTTGGAGTAATGGTCTTAAAAAGTACAAAAGCAGGTGCAATGTACTCTGTCAGGAACTATGGGAAATGCAGTTCTTGTAGATGTGCATCTATAGGATACATCATACCAAATGGCAGCATCTAGTTGATATTGGTTATTCTTGTAAAAGCATAGTGTAGCATGTTGTGACTTAAATGGAGAGCTACCAGGAAATGAAAGGTTATAAATACATAAGATGCAAAGCACAGTAAATTATAGCAGTGGCACACTGCTTTTATATCATAGTCAAGGAAATAACTTGTCCATACCCTGTTAGCTACCATGAACTGAGTTTGACTTTATCTCTTCTGGAGGTACGGTCCAAGAATGTGTTTGATGTATGATTTAATTGTGTCAACCTATTTCAGGGTTTTAAGGTAGGAATCAGAGCAAGATCCTGCTGGAAGGTGAATTATTTTCATAGCTTTTAAACCCACACTCAAACTCTGCTCAAATGGCCAGAAATTTAACCATTTAACTTGAGTATGGTGACCAACTGGCAGTCCATGAGCAAGGGCAGACCACTCCTGGTCTAGAGGTTGGTAGATCAAAACAGACACTGGCAGCCATATCCACCATTCAAGGCTTCAAAACAGTACTTCATTTCAATGAGTAAAGAACTTTTTGAATCTGTTTCATAAGCCACCTAGCTTTCCCCCACCCAAGGTTCCTAGCTACAAAAAGCAAAGTAAATAACTTACATTGCTTGACTTCATTTTCTCCAAATGCCTCCTCCAATTCTTTCAATAGCCAGCTTCTCTGCATAGAAAAATCTTTTCCCATATAAGCAGTAACTGTGAGAGAGAATTTGGAGTCCTAGTGGACAATCACTTAAATATGAGCCAGTAGTGTGAGGCAGCAGCCAAAAGAGCTAATGCAATCCTTGGTTGCATAAACAGACGGATAAAATCAAGATCACGTGAAGTATTAGTACGGTTATATAAAACCCTAGTAAGACCACATCTGGAATACTGCATCGAGTTTTGATCACCACATTATAAAAAAGATGCCGAGACTTTGGAAAGAGTACAGAGAAGAGCAACTAAGATGATTAAGGGCCTGGAGTTGAAAACATATGAAGAACGGTTGCAGGAATTGAGGGGCTGCCACAAAGAAGAGGGGGGTCAACCTATTTTCTAAAGCATCAGAAGGTAAGACTAGAAACAATGGATGGAAACTAATCAAGAAGAAAAGCAAACTAGAACTAAGGAGAAACTTCCTAACAGCGAAAATAATTAACCAGTGGAACGGCTTGCCTTCAGAAATTGTGGGTGTTTCATTACTTGGAGGTTTTTAAGAAGAGACTGGATAGCCACTTGCCTGAAATGTAAAGGGTCTGCTGCTTGAGGAGGGGATTCAGCTAGAAGACCTCAAAGGTCCCTTTCAATTGTACTATTCTGTATTCTGTAAAACCTGGCTTCTTACATGTATGGTGAAAATATAATACTTTGCCCAGCTACTGGATATGGATCTTGATGGGGGAATTTATATTGTCCTAAAGCCTTCACAGGAAAAATAACAGCACTTTTCTGGAACAAGCTCAGTCATCTACAACAGGGCTTTTCAACCTGTGGTACGCGTACCACTTGTGGTACATTAATGAGTGGCAGGTGGTACGCAGCCCTGCCTAGCCAAGTGTAGTGGGGGAGGGAAAGAGCCAGCACAGGCAAAGACTTACAGTGAGAGAGTCTTCTGAAGCTGCAAAGCTCTGGAGCTGGAGTCCTCTGGAGCTGCAAAGGCCCCAGGGTCACCCTCCCCCATGAGAAAGGAGGGGGGGCGGAGACTATAAAAGGAGGCAGTTTGGGAGGGAGAGGGAGAGAAAAAGCAGCAGCCTTGGGAGGAGGCAGAATCAGCTCTAGCTGCACTGAAGGGGAACAAGAAGGAGGAGGAGGAGGGTGGGGGGAGAGGAGATCAAGCAGGCCGGCCGGCCATGAGCCAATCTACAACTGCTGTGGCAGCCACCTGTGCTGGCAGCAGCAAACAGGCAAGAAATGCAGTGGGGGAGGGGTCGCCCTCACGAGAAATGAAAAGCAGCAATGGCTGGAGGTGAGGCATGGAGGGAGGGAGGGAGGGAGGGAGATGGAGAGTGGAAGGATTCTTATGTGCTTTTGTGACTGAAGTTCTGGGATTTGTGGGCTTTGTGTTCTTAAGGAGTGTTTGGCAATTTCTATTTGGCTGATGGTTCGTTTTAGCTTCTATTGCTCTGCTGTTGTTAGCTGTAAATTGTGCTGCAAGGGATTTTGAAGTATTTTTCTCCTGAATGGATTTTAGTTATGAATGGAGCCATTTGGGGAGGCTGCCTTAGCTGGCAGCCAGTATTTACATTTTTTTTCTTCCTTAAGTGCCGGCTGGGCTCCTTACTTTCCTTTCTAGCCAGTAGCTAATTCTTAAAGGGGAAGTGCCTTTTTAAGCTAGTTCACTCAGCACTTGTCTTTTCTGTCTCTGGAGGCCTTTCCTTGTTTGATCAATATATGGAAGAGGGAAAATAGGGGGGGGGGTTCAAATTCTTCCTTCAGAAGGAGATGGGAATGAGAAAAAGGGAGGCAGGGAAGGGAAGGGAAGGAAGTCCCGCCTTAGCACTTGGCCACCAGCAGCTCTGCCATTGACTTTGCTTGTCAAAAGGTTGCAGAAGGGGATCACATGACCCTGGGACACTGTGACCATCATAAATATGAATCAGTTGCCAAGCATCCAAATATAAATCACATGACCCTGTTGCTGCAATGGTCATAAGTGTGAAAAATGGTCATAAGTCATTTCAGTGCAATTGCAAATTTGAACAGGTTTTTTTTTGTCACCAAGTTTTTGACACCTTGCTAGGTGGTACTCGAATATTGCCATATCCTAAAAGTGGTACAATCGGTAAAAAGGTTGAAAAGCCCTGATCTACAACACCCTCTCATCCATATAAACCAAACAAAGGTTGTGTGGAGCTGAGTGGTAGTCTAGGCTAGGAAGTTGAAATAAATTCCTGGATGATGGTGGCGGCAAACCATTTCAAAATGATATCAAGAAAGCAGCTTGGATGTTCTTTATGAAAGTTGCTGGCTACCAAGTTTGATTTGAAGGACTATAAAGAATTTAAGGAGTGCTAGGGGAGATTCTGGGTTTTGTGATTGAGGAGGAAGTGAGAGAGAGGCAGAGGGCTTAGAATGGAGCAATCAACAGCATCACAAGTCACTGCCCAACTTCTCTGCCATAAAGCAACACAGGATGATTTTGTTTTTCTTTGCAACCCTCACCAGCACATTCAAATTTTCTTTTGCCAAATCCACCCCTCCCAGCTAATTTGTCTGAGTCCTGTGCAGGTTTTGGAGGATTATCCTGCTTCTGGCAGAGCAAACAGAGTCCTCACCCTCTTACATATAATTAGTTCCAACCTTATGTTAGGTTTGTAGCAGGGCTGGCTGAGAGGCTTTGCAGGAGCCTTGCTGGAGAGAGAGAAGTGGGAAGCTCAGACAGCTTTTGCCGGTTTGGGCGCAGCGGGCATGGATCGGGGGAAGGAAAGGGGAAGGAAAACGGGGGGAGGGGTGGTTGTTGTTGGAGAGACCAGGTGAAGCCGGAGAGGAGTTTGGGGTTTTTATGTGATTCTTTCCTTGGAAGGAGAGGGAAGGAGAGAGAGAAAGAGAGTGAGAAAGCGGAGTTTTATTGCTTTCTTTCGCAGGGGGATATCCCGAGCAAAGGGAGGAGTGAGAGTGAAGGAACGTTTGCTGGGGTTTTAGATTTAGGTTTTAACTAGAAAGGAAGGGGGGGGATTTGGCATAGAGACACCTGGGACTACGAGTGCCAACAGAAGAGAAGGAGAGGCTGGTTGCTGCTGCTTCGGAGACCGGCGGCCATCCGAACTTTGATCATTATCACCTGTGCAAGCTGTAGACATTGTGGGGAGTTGCCCCCGTGGGGTGAACTGTTGCTGCAGAACGCTAACTATCTTCGCTCATGCTTTCCGTTGCTGCCTGGAGCGGAGGGTTTTCCCCTTCCTGTTCTTCCCAGCAGCCACCACAAGCTATCGACTATTATTGCCACGACTGCCAGGGGTTTGATAAACACTGTCACACAATGACTGCCGCAGTTGGGGGTTGGTCTGCTTGTTCCTGAAAACCTCTTCAACGATTAGAACCTGCCACCCCCTTTTCTTCTCGTGAGCTCCCACTAAAGAGAGGACATTCTATCAACGCCACGAGAGTGTGGCTGCTGAGTGCAACAGAAGGGGGGTTAGGAGGGCCTGGGCTTTGGCAACCTCTGAGGGGGTAATGCTACAGGTTGAAAAGAATTTTAAAAAATTATATAATTTAAAATTTATCTCGAATTTAGGGTTCTCTTACAAAATAGCATACTGAAGAAGATATTATTCATGCTTTACATCAATATTTACAATTATCCCTTGAGGCAATGTTTGAAAACCCAAGATATCACAGCAATGATATATTAGTTTATGCAGAGCTTTGAAAGAGTACTCCAATTCAACAATGCTTCGATCAGATTACTGCATTGAAGCAGATTCATAATGCATTTTCAGGAAGACTTGTTTCAAAGCAGGAAATTGAATCAGGTGGCTTCAAAGTGCTTTACAAATTCAGTGGCTTTCTACTGCTCCTGGGATTGACACAGACAATATACAACTTTGCAACTTCAATCTCATATATGAAGAACCCTTCAGTTCCATATGTGGGAAACACTCAGTGACAGTGAGGTGAATTTTATTATCTCATTAAATTCTATCAAAGCTCTTTTGGCTGGTGGGTCTAAAATTGCTTTGAACTTCACTTATTTCCTCAGCTCTCAGATTCTTAATTTGGTTGACTATAAGCTTTAACTTTGCTCTTTCCTGCGCTAATGGAATATTAGACTTCCTGCTGGTCCTGTTCTCAGCATTGTGAATATGGGCTCCAGGTTGTTCTCACTTTAAATTTTGCATGATTGGAACAAGTCTCTTGACAAAGACACAGTGACTATGAGGCTTGTTCTTACTAGTCCAATTTTTTACTGGTATAAAAAATGGGCAGGGTGGCAAGGCAGAAAAACTGCCATTTCTGTCTTTTCTCCATTGTTTGCCTGTATGTTTATATAGATACTCCTTGTTTAGCTGGGGACCAGCAATTTGCTTAAATGTTTACTAAGTAAAATCATGATTGTATTTATGATATTAGCAACAGCAATAACAATAGCAGACTTATATACCGCTTCATAGTGCTTTACAGCACTCTCTAAGCCAGGGGTCCCAAATTCTGTGGACCAGCAATGGGCTGCAGCATGCCAGAAACCGAGCCGGAAACCTCAGGATGCAGGCAGCATGCGAAACCACGCCCCTTCCAGTCCATGGAAAAACCTCCACAGAACCGGTCCCTGGTGCTCAAAAGGTTGGGGGGGGGGGCGCTGCTCTAAGCGGTTTACAGAGTCAGCATATTGTCCCCAACAATCTGGGTCCTCATTTTACTGACCTCAGAAGGATGGAAGGCCGAGTCAATCTTGAGCTGGTCAGGATTGAACTCCCGGAAGTGAGCTGAATTAACCTGCAATACTGCATTCTAACCACTGCGCCACCACTGTGGCAATTCAGTTTTTATTTGGTTTACAGACTTGTAAACATCATAAATGTGAAGATTGGTTGCAAGGCTACTTTTTCATCACCATTGTAACTGCAAATATTGTGTGAGGCAGTCACTAAATGAGTATTATTTGTATCTTATGGTATATCCTGCTTCTGCAGCCTCTACAAACTAATCGTACTACTAACTCTCCAGCCGTAATCAGGAAGATTTTACAAGAACAGGCAGAGGTTCTGTTGGTTGCTCCACACTGGCCAGGACGTCCGTGGTTTGCCGACCTCGTGAGCCTTTCCATCTCCCCATGTTGGAGGATTCCTCCGGAGCGCGTGATGCTCATTCAGGGCACCCTTCGCCACCCGGATCCTCAATGGCTCCAGTTGGCCGTTTGGCACTTGAGAGGCGTCTCCTAACATGAGAGTCCTATTCGGCAGGGGCCATTTCCATGATACAGGCCTCCAGACGTCCTTCCACCAATCGAATCTACGATTCCTCCTGGAGGAATTTTTGTCGATGGTGTACGGCCAATAACCTTGCCTTGTCTGCTATCACAATTCCAAACATACTGGACTATTTATTAGAGGGGCTTCGCAAGGGCTTGTCTCCAAGCACTATCCGTAGACAGGTGGCTGCTCTCTCTATGGTTTTGACTTGCGATAATGCAGTGCCATTGGCACACCACCCTATGGTACGCTCCTTCATCAAAGGGGCAACTAATGTCAGACCACCTGTGGTACATCGTTATCCCTCTTGGGACTTGCCTCGGGTCTTACAGGCCCTTACCTTACCACCTTTTGAGCCCGTCAAGCACTGTTCCTTACAGTTTTTATCCATGAAATTGGCTTTTCTTATTGCTGTTACTTCGGCCAGACGCATCTTGGAGTTGGCTGCTCTTTCTGTCAGAGACAACCTGTGCATTTTTCATGCTGACAGAATGGTCCTTCGCCTTGATCTGTAATTTGTTCCCAAGGTGAATTCCTTGTTTCATAGGTCACAGGAGCTTGTCCTCCCGGATTTTTGTCCCAATCCAACGCACTCATCGGAGCGTCAGTGGCATAAGCTGGACATTCAAAGGGCGTTGCGTTGTTATATTAAGAGGACCTCAGCCTTCCGTAAATCGGAGGCTCTCTTTGTCTCTTTCCAGCCTTCTGCCATGGGACAAAGAGTTTCTTCATCCACCATAGGCAGGTGGATTAAGGCCTGTTTGCAAAGGCATATCAATCTCATTCCCTGTCGGTGCCAGGCCGCCTCACCACTCATTCCACGCGAAGTGCAGCGACTTCTGCGGCATGGGCGACGCAGGCGTCCATTGAGGATATCTGCAGGGCGGCGACCTGGTCGTCGCCTGCTCCTTTTGTGAGGCACTACAGGATAGATAAGTTTGCCTCCGCGGAGGCTTCCTTTGGGAGGAGAGTGGTCCAGCAGGTGATTTCAGCTGTGATCATACTAACACAGCTGAGTCCCACCAGTGACAATTCACAGAAAGGGCTGAACTTGCAAACCAGTAATAGCAACTCTTTTGGCACCCAAAACACCCTTGCATCCAGAGACATTAGAATTACACAAAACCCACAAATGCAAGTCAGTGGCCAGTTTTCCAGGTCCTGATCAAGTAGGACAAGTTTGGGTATTAGAACATGCCTAGACTGACACTTGATTAAGACCAACAAGATCCTTTCCAAGAGGGGCTAAGCTTGTCAATCATCCCCAAAAACCCCACAGCTTACCACTGCAGGCAGCATGCCACTACATAAAAATAAATCAACAGAAAGTTGGGAGCTGACTCTGTAGAAGAGATCTTGAATTTTTGTATTTTTAATTTGCAGCAGGATACATTTTGCATCGGTTCAACCAATCTATACTGGCTGTTTGCTGAATAATTTGGGCTGTTTGCTGTCCTTTCCTCATCCTTGTAAACTCTACCCTGAAAAATGGTACATGTCAGATTGATATGTACTGTATATATAAAATGTATGGGGGGTGTCCAATTTAAACATGAAAAGGTTAATGTCTTGTAAAGCAGTGGCCTCCAACCTTTTGGGCTCCAGTGACTGGTTTCCTGGAGGGTGGTTTTTCTGTGGAGCGGGAGGGCATGGTTTTGTGCATTGCCTGGATCCTGCATGTGCACAGATGGGGCTTCGCTTACTTACATGGCCCAGTTCCTGGCAGATTGTGGACCGATGCTGGTCTGTGGTCCAAGGGTTAGGAACTCCTGTTCTAAAGAGTCTATTAGTTCTGTTATTCCATTTTGAGGGGGGGGGAGAGAGAGAGGGAGTTATTTTTCCATTATAGTTTAAGGACAAGACTTTTTTTTGAATCAACTCTTCAAGTTACTTGCCTTGAATCAAGTTACTTCAAATTCCAAATTGCAAGCTTGAATCGAATCATACTGTCTTGAATCTCAAGTCGACAATTCAAAGACAGTCAAGCTGATTCTTACAGGTGTATTATATATTCCATAGAACCAAATTCTCTGATTACTAATGACCAAAAATGGAAGATTAAGATTTCTCATCAGATAGCAATGCTGCTGCTTTCTCAGCCACTACTTCTTTCTATCGCCACTTCAATTATCTATTACTGCCATATCTAGGTAAGCAGTAAAGAGAGCTTTTCTAGTACATTATTCTCCTTATCATCTTTCCTGTAATATTTTTGGAGAACGATGCATATCTTCCCTTCAAGTAAAATGAATTATATGAAAGGAATTTTTATGCTGTCCAAATATCCGGAAATCTGAGAGTTTACTGAAGCACAACACAATCATTAATGTATTACTGTTTTTGCAGTGAACAGCGCACTGTTGACCTATTCAGCACTATGACTGTAATACCTGCCTATATTGCAGATTTTGCTCTTGAGAGGGAAATGAAAGTCTCTCTCTGTGTGTGTATCTCTCTCTGTAGGGATCCTTAACTGATTCTCACTGCAGAAAGTGGGAGCGCATAATTACTCCACTTCGTTTAGTTTGTGAAATACAAAAATTGTCTGGGTTTTAGAAGAGAGGAATAGCCATGACAATTATACTGATAAAACTTATGTAAGCTCCCCAAATAAGCCCAGTCCTAGGAAGTTAACAGTGATATGACAAGAGACAATTGTGTCTTAATGTTAATACATAAATATTTTTTCTGTCCCCAAACTTGAAATACCTGCCTTAGGATAATCCCCTCCATACTTGAAATAGCTGTTAACAGCACACCTATGCACACAATCTATAATACATTTACTATCATACCTTCAGTTCCGTTCTCCATCTTAATCCAGACACATTTACTAGATCCGACATGTCAAACTTGCGGCATCACGCAACGTCGCGCAATGTATCAGGACGGTTTTGCCATTGCCGGCAATGGGTGGGCACGGCTTCCGCATGACGCGTCCGACCTGCGGGTCGGCAGTTTGACACCCCTGTGCTAGATGCTCTCTATGCAAAATTACTTCTACACATCACTATATTTTTTTACTTCTTATTTCTTCTTCCTAGGCACAATGACATTTCAGGTTAGACCTTGAATTACAACCATTCTTTTAGTGACAATTTAAAGTTACAACAACAGCACTGAAAAAAACCTGACTTATAACCAGTCCTTGCACTTGCAACCAACACAGCATCCTTAAGGTATGTCTAGTTTAATGAAGTTTAATGAAGAGAAGGACGAGGGGGGACATGATAGCAGTGTTCCAATATCTCGGGGGCTGCCACAGAGAAGTGGGAGTCAAGCTATTTTCCAAAGCGCCTGAAGACAGGACAAGAAGCAACGGATGGAAACTAATCAAGGAGAGAAGCAACCTAGAACTAAGGAGAAACTTCCTGACAGTTAGAACAATTAACCAGTGGAACAACCTGCCTCCAGAAGCGGTGAATGCTCCAACACTGGAAGTTTTTAAGAAGAAACTGGACAGCCATTTGTCCGAAATGGTATAGGGTTACCTGCCTGAGCAGGGGGTTGGACTTGATGACCTCCAAGGTCCCTTCCAACTTTATTATTATTATTATTATTATTATTATTATTATTATTATTATTATTATTATTATTATTATTATTATTATTATTATTATTATTATGTCACGTGGTCAAAATTAGTGTGCTTGGCAACTGGCATTTATTTACAACAGTTGTACCTTCCTTGAATCATTTGTGACCTTCCCAGCCGGCTTCTGGAAAGCCAGATTTGTTTAATGATGATATAATTCACTTGACAGCTGCAATGATTTGCTTAACAACCACGGCAAAAAAAAAGTCATAAAATTGGGTGCGATTAACCACCATCTTGCTTAACCCCAGAAATTCTGGTTTCAACTGTGATCGTAAATTGAGGACTGCCAGGATTGGCGAAGGCAATATTTGATCCTATTCTTTTACCTATTTCTCTTCACTTACTGTTCATCAAAACAATTCTTGCTATGGCTCAATGCAGGATACTCAAGTCTTTTGCTTGATTTTATTTTTGTTATTTTTGTTATTTTTATTTCACTTTATACGATAAGCATTTTGCAACCTTTATTTCTTAAACCTTAGATGTTAAGGAAGAAAAGTATGTTCAAGTGCTTTGTTGCTTATTCATTTAGCCTCGGTTTAAGATATTTGTCTCATCCGAAGGCTACATCAGATCATTACTTCACTGCAGTTCTTCAATCATTGTGGGGTCAACCACCAATGTAACACTCATGGCATGGATTAAACTTTTAGCTGGGAAGCCATTATACTAAACTGATACTTTGGGCTTGAAAGAAGACCTTTTATTACTGTGCTGATTATTACTAATATCAAAGTTGGTCTTCCAGTTTATGGAAACATTATTTTGGTTGTGAAAGAGGTTTCTATTCTAAGGATGCTTTAGCATTTCTTTAAATATTTTGTTTTTCTCTTGTCAGTGTTACTTTATTTCTGTTTTTGTGTTTGACATCTTAACTTTCTTTTTTCAACCATCATGGCTGTGTCTGCTTTCCAATATGAAGAAAAGTTCCATGGGTCAGGTTATTTCACCGTTTCTCCCCTTGAGGTTTAATTGAATAGAGAAGCAGTAAACCACAGTAGAGGTGATTGTATAATGAAAGACAGGATATAAGGTGACAAAACCATGGTCGTTTTATAACTAAAGGAACTGAGGTGTCCCACATTAAAGAGTTCATTAAAAACAGTCTCAATTTTTAGCCAGTTTAAGAGGTGTGGATTTCAACTTGCAGAATTCCCTAGCTGACTGGGGAATTCTGGAGTTGAAATCTACACATCTTAAAGTAGCGGAGGTTGAGAAACATTGATTCATAATTTTACCCAGATTTGAACAGGGGTGAAAGATCAAAGAACATTCTTTCCAATCAAAACAAAATAAAATGTTTTAAAAATGCAGAAGACTTTTCAGCCCAGCAGAAATATAATTAACAGCTACATATATTGGTGACAATATTTCCTATCAAGATTTGTTTTAAAAAAATTGATGTCTTTGCTTTGAATTCAATATATGTAATGTATAAATGTATAAATATCTACAGTTGTTTTGCTTTCTGTGCAATAGCTCAAACTGCTGGCCCACGGGTCGGATGCATCACGCGGAAGCCGCACCCACCCCAACTCCAGCAAGGGGAAAAAAGTTGCGATACCTCGCAACATGTCACGTGACGTGGTGAGTTGACACCCTTGGAATAGAGTTTATCTATATACGCTCTCTGTGTCTGTGTGTGTTAATTCATTCATTCCAACTTGTCTATATCACTTTACTTCATGTAATTCAAGGTGGTTTAAAAACTAACATTTCTTTCCCAGAAAATGAAACTTAATGTATGCTTAGTTCCTCATTTGAATGAATTAAGTTAGATAAGCTTCACTATGTATCTAATTCTAACAGCATACTACTTGTTTATTGGAATTCTTTCCAGGTTCGATGGTATGGGATTGCAACATTAATCCTCCTAATGGACATTGATACTCATAATATAAAATTTAAAAATCAGCTGCAAGATACTGGGAAATCATGCTGTTTTTTCTTCCTATGATCAGATGGAAATCTGTTGATGAGCTGATGTATACCAGTTACATTCAATATGCGATCAATTAACAGATGCAGATTGCATTCCTCTGAGAGATTTATGGGTCATTGTGAGCATTGAGTTGTTAAAAACTAAATAAAAACTCAATAAATATTCTGAAAATGGTTCTCTTTGCCTCCATACCTGCTTGTTGATAAGTAGATAGATTCTTCTTTCTTTGAATTACAACTTGCCATGCCCTGATTTGAACATAAAAGTAATAGGGAACAAAAAGATGGCTAGGGTTTAGGGCATAAATTTTATGACATTTTAGCTGCACCAAACAGCTGCTTCTTCTGTATGCAAAATAAACACTGACAAATAGGGCAGAAATCAGGGATCTTTCTTTTGAATAGATAGAATAGCTATGTTGCTCGCCTGGCAATTTATGGAGGATACATATCTAGGTTTCATTTTTCCTTTACAGCATCACAAGCAATTATCATTTTCTTTCTTGTTCTATTATACTCTCCATTATAAAGGGCAGAGCCCTGGAAAGCAGACAGAAAGAAACTTCAGACATATAGCTTTAGTTTCCAGTTTGTCCATAATACTATTCCATAAATTTCAACCATGAATAAGTGACTATGTTTATTCTTATCAACAGCAAAGCAACCAAACAAAACTACTTTATAATTCTTTTTATGCTAGTACAGTTTCTTCCAATGTGTGTCCCTTCCTTTTTTTTTCAGTCTGATTGTGCCCAATGTATTTTTTACTATATTCATTTCAATAGTTTTCACCTCAGGAAGCAAGGGGACCAGGGTCTTCCATATATGATACCATTTATAGCCATTTGTCATCTGAATCAACCTGTATCTGTTCTTATATGATGGTCTAATCACTTCATATGTTCTAATATGGCTTTTGTCTCCAAAAGAGAAAGAAGCCAAGAAAAGTATAACGGATGGTAAACCTTAAGGCTGTGAATGAGCTTGAGCTAAAAATGTTTAGGTATAGCTAAAGACATATGCTTTTGTGCAGAATTTCCAGTAAAGCCAGTGGGGTTAATTTAGCCTGGTGTGTTTCCTCTGACCTTGTCATACAGAGAACATCTGGCCAGTTCTGTTAATGCATATGCAGCCTATTGAAAAATATTTCTGAAAGCAATGAAACCAACAAAGAATGGAGCTTTAGGAACTGCTTGAATCATACGAAGAGGATGATATTAGCCAGAAATAATGCATCATTCTCAATTTTGTTCCCCTTGAATTTATAGGGACTAAGTCAGATAAGCTTGATTTAGTAAAGGTAAAGCAACAATTATGGCTTAATCAAACCCTTACGTAGTGTCTACTTTCCTGTAGGTAACTTTTTAATGCCGTTAATACCCTCGCCATACCATGCCATAACATCAACAAACCTTTGACGGAATAGACCTAAAAAATCAAATTGGATCGCAATTTATCTCTCTGAACACCAGAAGGAATTTCTAACAATATCACTGAAGTGCTCTTTTAGGAGTCATTGCGGCTAACAATCAGCCCTTATTTTTATCTAGAGAAGGATGGGATTGTCAGCTACATATATTCTTTTTCAGAGGGCAGATTTTTAAAATGAAATATCTGTTCACAAGACAGCCTGTGTATAAACTACTTTTAAAATAAAAATAAAAAAAATCCTGCAGTTACTGTAATTATATGGAGCATTTTACAAGCATCCAGGGACTTCTTTAGATAGATGAATGAAAAGTACTCAGTATCTAACACAGACTGCTTTTCGATCAAGCCTTGTGTTTCTAAAATAGTATGCTAGGACAAAGCCTAATTAGATTTTTTTTAATCACTTTTGATCTCACTTGGAGCATTATGAAGGAGAAAGAATTTCAAAGATTTCACGCCCAATAAGGAAACTAAAGATTGTTATGTCCTTTTTTGCTTAGGCGTTCTTTAATTTTTTTACCAAAATGTAGTGGAGCTATTCACGCTCTATTATTCCACATTTATCTATAACTGCTTTATTGTAAAGTGCTCAGATATAACAAAATGCTGTTTAAGCTTAGGAAATAAACACACACAGACTCACACACACAGAGTGCATAAACTGTGTTACACAGGCCACCCACATTTATTCAGGTTGTTCCAAGTTGGAAGATATATTTGTCTAGAATTGTGTAGAAGGTCCAAAGTACAATTGAATATTTTACCATCAAAATGGTTATCTTTTAAAATCAATACCCATTTGTACTTAACTAGAACTTCTATCTAAGAGGCAAAGGCTATTTGCCTTTTTTAATTCAGAAAAATGCTTCTTTCAGCAAATATATTAATAGCATGTAGAGTGAACCTATTTTTGTCTACTCAGAAAGAAATCCCATTGAGTCCAGTGGGACTTACCTTCAAGTGCATCTATTTGGAACCAAGTCTTATGGAATTCAGTAGAATTAAATGTTCTCAGACATAAATGGAATCACACCATTAGACACTTATCTTCAGAGGATGTTTCATTTTTTTTAAAAAAAAGCACAACTCTATTGAAATATTATTGTTACCAGTAATAGGTTAATATACATTAAGATTAATGTTGAATTGTCAAAAATACAAGACCCAGATACAAAGATTTTTTTTCTTTAAAAAAATGTCCTGACAGCCCTAAATCTGCAGATGTTATTTCTGCTCTGCTCTCTCTCTCTCTCTGTATGTGTTTGTTTGTGTGTGTGTGTGTGTGTGTGTGAGAGAGAGAGAGAGAGAGAGAGAGAGGATTTTTATGAGTTTAAAAAATGCTAAAGAAGTTGTTCAAGCAATTGAGGTAGCTAGTAAATTGATAAATTACAAGAATTCAATCCAATGCTCCATTTTAATTCAATGCTTTAATTTGAAAAGTCAATCTTGTAGTTAAGAGTACAAGAATTTAACCCAAATTTTCTGCTAGAATACACTATCATTGAATTAGAATGGTTTTAAAAATGCAGAATTTTTAGCACGTCCATTATTTTCTGACTTATGAACAAAAATTATGAACTGGCATTACAGTCAGGTTTTTCTTCTTGGGGGGAGGGGAAATTGTTGACAGTTTTTTTTATATCCTATATAAAAAAAAAACCCATATATCTCTCCCAATCTCATATGACCAGATATACTTTTAACAAGCACTTTTGTGAGCAAAATAGTTGAGCTAAAAATGCCAGTCTTGGAAGAATAATTGAAATGTATTTGCTTGTCTCTCCGATAATGAATCCCTAAAAAGTTAACTATGTTTTTTTTTTAAAGAGCAAGCATGTTAGCATTTCATTGATGTTTAGACATCATAAAAGGAGCAGACTAGCAAAAAAGCTAAAAAAAAAATCAAGACATCAAGAATACAATTGTATTTACCTTTTTCAGCACATAACTTTTCCAGTTAAAAATAGTAATGATAGTTTATAGGATCATATGTTAAATATAAAGCAAAGTTTTTGAGAGCATGATAAAATTTAAAAAAAAACAACCAGTACTTAGTGCTTTCCACCAGACTTTAAGATATATTATATACGTATCTCCCAAACTTTACAGCTTTTTAGTAGCCAATTCAGATATATAAATCCTAAAGCCAGGACATAACTTCGGTGTTTCATTAGCATGTCCACCGAAACAGCTATAACTGGGAAATGGAAGGAAAAATCTGATTTATGGAGGCTGCACACTATCCCATATAAGCTATGATACAAGGAAGAACAATACATTAACAAATATCATGACTGTGAATTTGCAGCTTTCAAATTGCTTGCATACTCATGTGTCAAATAGCATAAATATGGAACTTCTGCTTTGGTCTTGCGTAAGAAAACAGCTGTTGCATTTGGGCTGAGAGTAACATGAGAATGAGAATGCTGATCAGGCATAAGCCTTGATTTTTGCAACATTTACCTCTGTCATATCCTCTTTTGTCTATGCTTCTCAGATATATTTAAGTAGCACTGCTACGCCATTATGTTCCCATTACGTTCAGTGTTCCCTTGTTTTTTTTTCTATAACCTGACTGATAGCTATCAGAAACGAGGTTAACAAATCTGATGTTCATAAAAGAAACCAGGTGAGCTTATGAGAAAAGACCAAAGTTCCATGCAGAGGTCAAATCTACTTCAAGCAGGAAGAAAGAAACTGTATACAATTAAAGTGTGAACCCTGATCTTTAAGTACCAAATCTTGCCCCAAACTCTATGTTTGACATTGTTTGGTCCTTAATGATGATGCTGATTAAAATCATCACTAGCTGGACAAAGAAGAGTACCACAGATGTCTACTTTGGGCCTGAGCATGTTTATTTTATTTTTAACCACCTAAATTGAAATATTCTATTGGAAATATTCTTATCAATATTAATCTACCAAATACATGAACCAATGATGTAGAACACATAAACCAATGATGTAGATTTACAGGGAAAAATTAAATTGGAGTAATACCTGAAATTGTTACTGGAAAAATTAATGATGGAGTTCTTCTGGCTAAAACTGGTTGGGGGACATTGTGATGTCTCAACTGAGTAGGATCAGATTTATTCTCTTTGACCTACAGTTTTAGTTCTTTTGTCAAATTCATCTTAATTCCATGCTCATGCATACATCTCAGGGGTTGCCACAAAGAAGAGGGAGTCAAGCAATTCTCCAAAGTACCTGCAGGCAGGACAAGAAGCAACGGATGGAAACTAACCAAAGAGAGAAGCAACCTAGAACCAGTAGTGGGATTCAAATATGTGAACAACCGGTTCTCTGTGTGGGTGCCACTTCCGGAAGTCCATTCTGTGCCTGGACAACAAAAAATTAGCTACCAGTTCTGCCGAAGTGGTGTGAACCGGCTGAATTCCACCACTGCCTAGAACTAAGAATTTTCCTGACAGTTAGAACAATTAATCAGTGGAAAAATCTGCCTCCAGAAGGTGTGAATGCTCCAACACTGGAAGTTTTTAAGAAGAGACTGGACAGCCATTTGTCTGAAATGGTATAGGGTTTCCTGCCTGAGCAGGGGGTTGGACTAGATGACCTCCAAGGTCCCTTCCAACTTTATTATTATTATTATTATTACTGTTGTTGTTGTTGTTATATATTTCTTAAACTGAAACATTTGATGGAGAGAAAAAAACAGTATTATTAGCGTGCTTTTAAAGATTAAATTTAAACTAAAACTTTGACTTACAAATTTTTATTGGAGTGTTTGTAAAGCTATAACAGTTTCATAGCATGCATATCCTATACAACTTATATTTCATAAAATAATGTATGAACCAAAAAATTTTAACAGCCTAATTTTTAGCACAGCCAAATTAATTTATTCGCGCATCTTTCCGAAGTAGAGACCTCCTCCCAAATTAATTTTTTAACTGTTAAATTTGATTAGCCTTATGCTACAGGTTCATTTTATTTATTCTTATTACTGTTATGGAACAATGCTTTGCTCTTTTGGAAAGGGAACATTTTCACTTGCAGAATAGAGCAGTGAAAAAAAAAGTCTGCAGATGTTTTTCCTCGCATCTGTCTACTAAGTCTTTCTTTGTTGACAAAATTTCAAAAGCAGAGGGTTCTACTGGGAGAAATCGTAAGCTTGATGGATGGGTAAGCATTCCCATGATTTCTGATTTTCCTGCTAATGCTGTATCCAAATTATTCCTGTCCCCCAAGTCTGCATTTCTTCTAGTCAAGGGGGGCCATATGGGGAAAAAAAGAGAGATCAACTTAGAGAACATCCCAAATGAAAATCGTATTATATTTTGCAGGTAGGAAACAATTTTCTTTATGTTAATGTTGGAACACCTCTTAACTATAATGAATCAGAAACCCCAATTCAAGGCATTTAGTACAGCTATAGACTTGCCTCTTCACCTTTTGCTTATACTGAAGGACGCTTCAGAAATCTTGCTTCATAAACATGTTCAAAGCATGGCAAAATCTGAAGACGGAGACTCTTGTGGAAGATGGAGCTTTGTTAATAACCTTCAAGTTGAAAATCAATTAAAACAACAACAAAAAGCAACAAATAGAATGGGGCTAAACTTAAAAGTCAGTAAAATACCATTTTCCCCATTTTAAATCGTGAAAAAAATGTTCTAGGCATCTATTTGAAAAAAGAACTAATTGGGATTACGTTCAAAATTACTGCTGTGCAACATTTTTCATATGGTTGGATTAAAAATTAATAAACTTTGATAAAATTCACTAAGAAAAATCAATTTTTTTAGAATATTCAGATACAGTGTCCTGATTAGAATAGAAAATTAGGAAGCTAGTTAAGATGAAAAAATATGATGAAAATATAAATTGATCATGGATTCCATTTACTCTTGTTTTAACTCTTCTTTACTTTGCTTATACACACAATTCCTGATGTGATATCAGATATAACACAGACATATGAATGCATCTGCTACAAACATTGCATGTACATAATGGTCTAAAATGATTATAAACAACTTACTAATAGATATTCCTAAATACTTTTTACTTTTATTATGCTATGTTAAACCTTGTATCATAAAATAGATTTGAATACAGTAACTTGTTAAACGTTTTGGACCTACATTTTTTTTTTAAAGCCTGTTCACTCTAACAGTTTCAAACTATATTTTGAATTCACTTTGAAATCAGGTTTGATGCAGTTTGAAACTGTATTAGTGAACAGGCTTTAAAATATTGTGGTAATATATTTCTTTTAAAAATGGAAGAAATGCAACATTTTAAAAAGAAGGGAAGCAGAATTTTAAAAAATGAAACTAATATTTATTTAATATAGAACAATACTGGTGGTTTTTCATAGTATACTTAATATACCGTTATTTTTAAGATGTTAAAATCCTTTGGTTTTGAAAAATTAAATGGTCAGTGCCATTATGTTATTTTAATAAAAGCTGTGTATGTTAAATGTTTTCTATACTTTGTCACAAAGCACTATTTTTCCTTTAGAATATATTTGTCCATAAATCTTTCTAACTGTCTGCAGAAAGCATCTTACAGATATATTTTATATTACTGCCTGCACACACACATACTTATAGAGACCAAAAAGTAATAATGAATCATGATTTTTTTTTTGTTCTGAATAGCAAAAAAATCGAGATCAATTGAGTTTAATGAAACTTGTGGATTGCATGTAGAAAACTGGAATGAAACTTAATGGCAAAAATTTGTTTCACTGGTCTTATTATCTTTCAATCTAAAAACATTTCTGATCTAATTTTTAAATAGTTTTCCTTAAAGTTTTCTCATTTCAAAGAATGCACCTTTCAGTCCAATCATGTTTAGGCTTAACCTTTCTTCTTTTACTAGATTAACCATTTCTAATACAACATATCACGCAACATATTCAACCTACAAAATCAAACAAGTAGAGAATATGTGACTAACTTCAGACCTTGACAAAGTAACTGACCCCCAATATCACATTTAATTTGTTAATTCATGACTTCTACTTATCCTGTAATTTATTAAATCATAGAATAAACTTGTACAGCTAATCAGGTGGGATTCCCCCCCCCATTCAGCCATGACCTTTAATCTATTTTTCCCTCTTGATTATGAATGACAGTGACCTTTCTCTAATTGAGTTAAGAACTGCTGATGCAAAAATATGCAAACTAAATATGTAAACTCTGAATTAACATGGAGAAGTACACATTCTTTGTGGGGTAGGGATAGAATTACTGAGGAGGGAAGCATTTATTTCATGTAAAGTACTTGAGGACAGAGAAGAGAAGAATTTATAAAAACAGCAGTGAGCTTGGAAAAAGAGTTGCTTCACCACCTTAGATCTGTTTGAGGATTCTTTATTGCACTTTGAAATGTCAATATAAATACCAATTTTTATGGAGCCACTTAGCATTTTATTGTGTTCACACACAAAAAAAAACCCGATCATGCACACAGTCAACAGAATTTCAGTTTCACAAGGATTTGGGAAATAGTAGTTCACTGATATGACTCTCCTTTTCTCCTCAAATTATATTCTTTCTTCTGCTAAAACAATGCACATAATGCTACCTTTGCTCCAGGTTTCCGACAGAAATTTAAGAAATCATCTACTGTGAGCGGCAGTCAGGTTGTTCAGCTATGCGCTTTCAACTTAAAAGGATTTCAAGGTTCTATCTGATCATATTTAAAGATGAAATGTATTTTGTAATGTTTATTTCCCAGGCGCTGCAGCTAAAAGTGCCTGTAATATACAAAGGCCACTTTATACGAAAGTACACATTCATCTTCTCCCCCCCCCTTTTTTTTTTGTCTCTTCATAAATATATTCTTTCCTTGGTTAAAAATAAATGAGCACGCGTTGACAATGCCAGTGACAAACTCAGCCACATGTGAAAACTGAACTGCAACTTCATCTTCTAATCCAGATTTTCCGCTCTCTCACCATTCTTTACTATGAATAGTGTGAATTCAAGAAATGACCCTGTCTGTCAAGATTTTATTGTTTTAAAAGATGCTGGGACTGGTGGAAGTAGTTGACAAGAGCTTTATGAAACACATCTATGAACACATTGCATTGACAGAAATAAAAATATTTTTTTTAAAAAAAATATTCCATAATATTTGATATTAGCCTGTATTTTCAGGATTAACTACAGGGGGTTGTCAGTTTGCTATTACTGAAAAAAAGAGAGATTAATCTTGACAGATAATCAGTATTTTCACTATCTAATACATGTTTATCATACAGTGGTGATATCATTACACTAAAAGCTCACTTACTATAATCTTTCTTAGGAAATTAAACAGGGTGATGAATCATGTACCTGTACATGTGCATATATTTACACATACATGTTGTTTGTATATTCACACAAGAAACGGATACAGGTAGCAATGGCTAGCTTTTGTGTAATATCAAAAGAGAGTAAAATGAAGTGTAGAAAATTAAATGTATCTGGAGCACTAAGCAGCATTGCCCCCCTTTTGTTAAAAAAAATCCATCAATAATTATTACTTGATATTCCAAGTCTAATTTAAGCAAGATCAAGAAAATTTAAATTCGGAATTCAGAACTATTAGAATAGCATGAAACAAAGGCTTTGTGCAACTTCAAGATTTTTTTTAAAGAAATCCTTCCCAAACGTCCTTTTAAATTTGTGAGACTGCAACCTGACCTTGAAAAAGAAATAAATGCAATTAATAAGTAACTTAATCACAAATGATTTATGCTACTTCAATTATTTTACACTACCTTTTCAACTACTTCTAGGCAAAGTAGTTTAATCCATTGTCATGTAATCATCATGATATTCAATCATGCTTAGCTACCAATCATTGTAGATTTTATTAGTCTATAATAGTAGACTAATAAATGTTCACTAAAGTGAGTGAGCTTACTAGTGTATGTAGTTGAATCCTAATTATTTTTAGTGACTAGTTTTATCTCATAGTACAGGATCAAACTGAATTTACAATACAGTAAGACAATACAACACATATCATTTGTGTTATATTATGGATAATTTTAAATATTAAAGTCGGTGTCTATCATCTAGGCAAAATTTAAATGGCTATTATATTCATTTTTAATTTGGAATATGTCCCCCACTGTTCAGTGGTTTTAATTCACATAAGATTCATTGGCATAAGATTCATAAGACTGTAGGCTTTATGTTAAGCCTGCTGAAATGCTTAGCTTTTTGCATGCTTAATACTAATGAATTATTTAAATTTTAATTAATGTAAAGCTACATACAAAAAATCTATAGTAAACTGCATTTTAAAAGTGACTTCAGGTGATACTAAGCATTAAAAAAATTGATAGAAAAATTAATTTTAAGAGGAACCGCAGAAGAAAATAAAATAAACATTGTTATCTATACACATTTATGAATTTCTGTTGCAGTCATTAAATACAATATATGTTTATGTTTTTCATAGGTTGGCCTGTTAGGATACAAATAACTGTAGATTATGTTTTTTAAAAATGTTCAATGATGTGGAAGAACTACACACATAATGATATATTGGAAAAATAATCTTAAGGACAAGGCAGAAAAAATCCCAGACCTTCAAATTTCCATATTGCCTAAAAAGAAATGATATTAAAACAAGCTCCAGATCTATGTCTGTTGTAAAACACAATGATCTTTTAATCTTTTCCTGTTAAATTATCAATACTTTTGCCTTAGTTTTTAATCCCAGAATGTCAAATTGAAAACCTATATTTTGCAAATATTGCTCTCTCTCTCACCTACAGACATAAAAAGGGCATTCATGATGGAGTCTTCTAAGTAAAAAAAAAAATAATATTCTTCCCTAGCAGCTATTGGCAGCATAAATGCAATGTGGGTCTTTACATGCCCTACTGTGCTCTCAACCATGTCATCACTCCATATTCTTATTCTATCCATCAAAATCAATGTGAAAGCTCTGACTGTATACATGGATCTAGTCCTCGGGATACCAATTATGTGACTTTCTTTTCCCTTAAGTCTTTATGCCCAGATAAACTGGTTGCATTATTTGGCAGAGGACAAGCTTGATTCCCTGAAGGACCAATTTTAGATTCTTGTAATTTATGGTCTGCCAGTAAAATGTCTCATTTCTGAGTTCCTCTCTGCAACTCTTCTGCCTATCTGGAATCTTCCCTCAGGAAAGCCAAGAGAAATTCTTGTAGTGGGATTCACAATTCTGACAGCATTTGAAAAGTACAGAAGAGGAGGAATTGGGAGATAAAAGTCAGTTCAGCAACTGCTTCAGAAACATCAGAATAGCTCAGTCCTTTTATCAACTGAGGTTCTTTCAGCCTTGCAGATGCTAAAACCTTGCCCTCAGAGCAATGATGACCTTAAAGGAAAAAAAATCCTCCTACACATGCTTAACACTGCGGACCATCAATATTAGCTCCCTTTTTCTTAGAAACAGCAGAGTAAAAGTAGAATAAAAAGCTGCCTTTTGTTGAAAATAACCAGGATTGCACTTGTCAAGTATATTTGAGTTGCAGACTTCAATTTGTTCCTATTCAGGTATGAAGGGGATAATTTCCCAGAATTCCCAACTGAAACACCCATCTCGACTTTTCACAAAATCAAGAAGAACTTTAGCTTTTATTTTTGTTGGACCTAACTTTACATCGTAATTAGGGTTGAGTTCAACAACCCAGTTTCAGAAATTTAACTTGTTCAAAATTAACTGGGTATAGAATTCATCCTAATTTGTCACATCAGAATACCATCAATTTTTAAAATAATTTTTTTAATTGAATATTGATAAATAATTGACTTATTTTTACTATAGTAAAAATAAACACAAACTAAACTCAAGCAGAGAAAGATAAATAGAACAAATGATGAAGTGCAAGGAATGAAAAAAAAAGAGAAACGAAGTTAACGTAAAATATAAAGAAACGGCTTCCGATCTTTACAGCAGTTATAAATGAGTTTGATAATTATGCTCTTTTAGATTCATCATAGCTCCATTCTTTCCATAATCTACCCTAATTGTCAAAACGTAAATCGCAAGTACATTTTTTTCTATATTTAGCAAAACGTCCATAAAACTGTCAGAAAACCAGCAAATGACCATACCATCATGAACAAATATTTATTTCCATCTGTAAAAAGATAGTGTCAATCAAGCAAATCCAAGATTTGTTACACTATTTTAAAAAAATCATAAATGTAACATGAAATCACGGTTTGTGTGATGTGCAAATGCAGTCTGGTTCACATATAATGCTACCATATAATGCAATTTGCTTAATTTATATTCAGCGCATCAAACAGATAACAACATTACATCTGTGTGTTGTCTATGAATCAATCAATCTACAAATTTTTAATCCCAGGAATCCCACAAAACATCTTGTGAACAATTAGAGACTTTTGAGAATGTAACATCCACTAAACCACAGTTGTTGTTGCTGTTGTTATTCCTATTATTATTGAGCTCACTAATACTTATGGGTCAAAGCAGAATTCAGACACATCAAACTCCTTGTTCATGAATGCCATACAGATTCAGCACTGCAGTTTAACTCAGGACTTGTTGTTTTGGCAATCAACCCTCACTGCAACTATTTAAACAGTCAAAATCGGGTACCAAAAGGTGGTCTGTGTCAAGCCTAACATCTGTCAATATGACAGCTTCATGCTATGCCAACAAGGCCAGAGTGAAAGCAATGGCTACTGAAACACCCCTGATGGCTGCCAGCTGAAATTATTGCAGTGAGTTGAAATAACCTTTGTTTTTACAGCTAGATTCTTATCTTTATTCTTTGCTTTAAAGAAATGCTGATCTTTGCCCTGCTCAAGAAAGAGAGAGCACTTTATAACTGTATATGTTACCCACAGCCATTTTGTAATTCTAGCTTCTCTAAAATTCAAGATAATAATTTAAATATTTAAATCCAGGAGCACAAACTTCTCCAAATTAAAAAGGCAGAGTAAAAAGGGATGCTTTAATCCTTCTCCTAAACTACAGCAAAGATGGAGCCAAACAGAAGTCCAAGTTATTTTATTGTTGACATCACTTCTTAGTGACAGGAGATGCAAAAATTTGCACCTAAGAATATCTAGGACGTGCTGTGGCTTATAGAGAAAATAAACCTGGTGTTCAGCCATGAAAGGTTTCTATTAAAAAATTAATCATTTTGACTTGGACCGGTAAAGTCATACATTTGTTGTGAAGATAAGAACCTGCTCCCATGTGGGGAAATAATATATTTTAAAGAAGAGTCTTTAAGGGATTTGGAGATTGTCATAGTTTAGATGTAAAGAAAAGCATGCAGAGTTCTTAGTGTTTAAACAGATGGCAAACCCCACACTAACTTGCTGATGTTACCTAGTCAATTAATGGAATTTCTACAAGCAAACAAACGTCAAAGAGCACCAAGGACTGCAATTCAACCCTGAGCCACAGATATTCTCTTCTATTGGAAAAATGGAGTGCCTGTGAGGTATTCTGGGAGAAAGAAAAGAGGCTGTCTTTCTAAAAAGGTTAAAAAAAAATCAAATATTACCTGCTTCTGTCTCCAACAATCCTTAACCATACAAGCAAATGCTTATACTGACATGCGCCATCTCCTATGTTGTTGTAAGCACATAATCTGTTCTTCCCCAAAATATTAAGGTAGCCATCTTCTTTGGGAGGCTTGGAGTAGGTTTTCTCTAGAAATGTATGCATGATTGACTGGAGGAGAAAAGAATTCCCCGAAATGGCCAATAAAGTGACTGTACTGCATACATGGGCACAGGAAAAGGAGCTACACCAAAGCTTCCAGAGGACATAGCTACTTTAATACAACTTAAGAGTTTGTGGTTTACTTAAGCTAATATTTCCTATGAAGTAGAATACTTTGTACAGCTCTGCCAAATGTGATATGCTGTAAAATAGATATTCTTATAAAATAGAAGGGTGTAAAGAAAAACATGAAAAATATTACTAAAGCTAAAATTGAGGACTAATAATTCACTACATAAAGAAACAATAGAAGTCAAACACGGTGGACAGGTTCATTTTAGATTTCTTTTGGTAAAGTCCCAATAATTCTCCTTTGATTCAAGAGTTAATGGCTTGAATGTTGCCATTTTTTTCCAACAGGACAATGTACTAGCATGCAAAGTAATATTAATTTGCACATTAACTTCATTGTTGCATTCAGCAACTAAGCCCAACTGATGTACTCACATGTTTGAACATATACAATTGCTATTTTTATGAAACAGATCTTGGTTAATTATGGTTAAGTTCAATTTGACACACCACCCCCCACCTCCCACCCCCACCAGCAAGAGAAATAGTGGTTTTTAATGTTATTCTCCACAGGCAAAGAAGCTAAATCCAACTTCTAATACTTCATTCATTATTCAATTCAGTTATTACATTGCCCCGTCACTTTCTGAATATTTGGTTTTCTCACAGATTTAGCCTGCTTTTTGCTAGCACTGTTATTATCTTGGCACAAAGTGAAGTTGAAATAGCGGTTACAGGATATAGTTTTGGATATTTCATTCACACCAGCATATGTTTATATAAGTCTCTGGGATTTCCTTGAAAATGTCACAACAGTAACAGAGTGATGGGAGTGAAATACTTTTGTGACAAACGCAATCCGCTCACAGAAAAATTTAAAAAAAAAAAAACCTCTGACAGTGCAGTAAAGGTTGAAATCGACCTGTAATTCTTATGAGTCCATGGTGTAAGTTCTCTTTTATTAATATTCTGGGTTTCATTGTCTCCACTGGTATGTTCTTTTAAAATATAATCTTTTCATATCAGTTATAATATCAATCAAGTCTCTGTTCAGAATCTTTAGAGACCCGGGCCAGCAGTAAAAACAATAGATATTCTCAATCTGTAGAATAAGCAGGGCAACTTTACCGGGTTCTGCAACATAAGGTCTTTTAGGGATTGCTGGATTACAACTCATATTATACTCATCACAGATCTTGCTGGCAAAGGCTGATGGAATTTGAAGGTAACAACGTCAGGAACGCTACATATTCCTCATTTCTGCATGGGAGTTTAAACATTGGCATATTTAATTACAAAGTCACAAGCAACAAAATAGAGCTTTTGCCATCTGCTCTTTATACCAGACATTTGTGACTGGTCAGTACAGTTTATGAAAAAGAGCTGGATGTTGGACCATGACCTTGATTTTTCAGAAACTAATCTTTATAAATTTCATGAATCAGGATACTAAGTGGACTTACGAATAAGGCAGCCAGGTTTAGTCTGAGTATCCCAACTCCTTATATCTTACTAGCACATTTGCTTTCAATTTCTTAGATGCAGAGATAAAAAAAACATGGAAGAATAAGCTATTTATTATGATTATGCAGAAAGAAAGTACATTTTGACATTCTAATATGCCAGTAAATTTGCCTGAAGTTTTATACTGTATCTCTTGCATTTATAAAGGATCTAGGACTGCATTTTTATATGCTAATGTGAAATATTTATACTTCCAAATGATTAAGGAATACAGCTTTGGAATAAAATTCTCCAAAGAAATTAATCTTTCCAACAGAATAATTGGGTGAATAGGCCAGAGTAGCACAAGGAGGCAGTCAAAAATAAAATAATTATTATTTGAACTGGTCGTCTGTACGTTGCCAAGGCAGAATTGCCACTAACATGTTAAAGCCAAACCATAAGTTTAGAGAGAGAAAAAATGAAGGAAAGGGAGCAAGGGCCATTTTTGGAATAACTTTGACAATCACAAAATATGAGATGACACAGCAGAAGCATGCATGTTTCAGAAGAAAGCAGCTGTTTGCATAAAATGTTAACTATTACCAGCACTGCAATAAAATTGCAAGGGGAAACAGATAAAGCCTCAAGATAATTTCTGTCTGTCATTACCTAGCATTTTACATCCATTGAAGAATTCCAAACACATAAAAGGATGTCAGTCCTTTTTTTTCCCCCACGAAACAAAGTATTTTTTTAAAAAAATGGTGAAGCTTCAAAGGCTGTCAGTGTTGAAGTCAGTCAATTACAGATCTGATTCACTTAACCCCTTGAGGTATAAAGTAAGCTTTTTCCGCCCAGCAAACATTTTCAGTAGTCACTAGGATGAAAGACCTGAAGTCTGCACACTGATATCATAGTCATATTTATTTGGAGCACAAGATAATAACCAGAGTTGTAAAATTAGAAGACAAATATAATTAAACATAGAAATGGATGAGAAATCTAACAGATTTTCATTTTAAGCTGGCACGGACTATAGCAAATGACTGATAAATCTGTAGCCAGTTACATTCATTTTTTGATGGACTGTTTTAAAATTTCATCATTTAAAATAAGGTCTCAGGTGTTCATATATGCTCTGCTTTGAGAAGTAAAAGAACTTAGCAAAACCAAGATCTTACAAGATAGAACTTGTAAGAATTTGGAGCACATTTACACTCTGGTTATAGAATAAGTTAAAGAAAGCCATTTGTCTGTGTAGCTATCTCCATAAAACAGAAAAGATCCTGATTTTTATAAAGTGAACTGAATGGTATACCAAACAGGTTTACTGCATTAACAAGATGTGGCTACAGCATAGCTAACATGGAAAAGGAACAAACTGTTCTTGGTTGAAAAGCTTCTTGCTTTATAACTTTACACTTAATTCAATAGAAATCAAGGACATATGTTACTAGGAGACTAGAGAAATGAGAAAATTGTCTCCAAGCAAAGCAGGTGAACAGAACCCAGATTATAAAGGCAAGAATCTTGCAAAAATTTCCAGGTCAGAGACTGGGAAGAGACAGATCAGATAAGTGATGTGCCAACAAGGGCTTCTCACTCTCAGTTATAACAAAAAGATTCCCCCCCCCCTTCTAGCTAAATTAAATGAGAAAAATAAAAACATTAGAAAAAATAAATGTGGGAAAATTTGCCATGTTGGTTACACAAACATGTATCATCCTGGAGCGATTATCAGATCCAGGTTAGGTTATATGGGAGGGGTATTATTTTTTTTTTAAAAAAAGTCAGGATATGCTCAGAAGGTATTTTTTGTACCTGACTCTAATTGTTAGGCCTTAGCCTTATCTAAAGTAGATCCTGAAACATGAAGTCTGTCTATATTTAGGAGATGTTCATATTAGAATAATTACAAATCATGGAAGGTTAAAGATGGAGTATTGAATCTGAAGCTAGCAAATCTGAATACAGATGTCAAAAGATGCATTTAAGCCAATTGTTCTGAAATTATTCTTAACAAATGTGAATGAACATAGTTTATCATGCATCTTACTACCTATAATGCCATGTAGGGGGTCTTAAAGGACGATGGAAACAAATGCACTTATTACTTTTTTTTTAAGGGTCTTTCAAAAACCTTTCATTTTTTTTTTTTCATTTCTCCCCTATCTATAACAGGGGATTTATTGTTGAACTATATTTGAACCTTATGTAGTCAACTTTAATTTTCAATGTCACAAGGCCATGAAAGATACCAACTGGACCTTATTTTTAAGGTCATTGGTATTATTTGCTTTATGATAAAACTAATAAAATGCATAATTATTGTTGTATGCATTGTATGTTGTATGTTACGTTCTTTTATGGTAGCCTTTTTTTTAAGTTCCTGTACGAAACAATTCAAGATTCTCTAGCAGATTATAGAAAATGCTTACTTCCTCATTTCATTTTTTTCTCACTAAAAACAAGCAGGAAGAAAATAAGTACTGTAAACCTCAATTTTTTTTTGTGGCATTTAATGCAAAGTCTGTTTGGTTTGCAGCTGAAACTTATACATCCAGACTTTTACCATTCATGAAATTCCATGTTGAAATGTCACTCATTGATAAAGCACAAATTGGGCACACAAGTATTAATTAACAAATATAAATAAGACATAAATAAGTAAAAATAATAATTTAGCAGCTTTTTGATTAATGACTTTACTTCAAAATTCAAAAGCTGGAAACAGTTATTTCTAATAGTGAATAGTTCTGACATCATCTGAAGAGTTTCCATTGAATGTTTTTGCAAAGATTATTTCTTTTTCTCCCTCACTCTAAACAAACTGGTTTGCATACCAATGGGATTAAAACACTGCAGAAAAATGAACTCCATCTTCATAGTAGTAATAAGTGTGTAGTAATTTCTTTATCGGTGAAAAGAAAGGACCATTCAGTACACACCCACCCTCTCCAAATCATCAGATGCTTACAGACTGATCCACATACAGCACATGTGGCATATTGGCTATTCCTGTAGATTAAACTACCTAATCTACAAGAAGCAAATAAATAACCCTTCATGTGATATGAAGGAAATACCCTTCTTTAACTTCTAAATTCTAAAATCGAAACTGCACAATTTACCTACAAGTAAAATGAACTCAGTGTGATTTGCTTCTGGGTAAACAGAAATGGGACCACATCGTACACTGAATATTTACTTCTAAAAGTTGTTTCTGGTACTATATTGCCTGTGAGCAAAAAGGTGCATAAAATGGAATCTATTCTTCCAAATCCATTTATTTATTTGGCAAAGATACTGAAGAATTACTGTGGATGGCATTATATGTGCAATGTCTTACTACAACTGTTAATCCTTTAGACAGATTTCTGTCCCCCCCCCCCCCCCCCGCCCAGCAGATAGGACTGGATCAGTTGAGTTTCCTTACTATGCTGCTTGAGTTATACTCATCCCAAATGGTATTCCAGTTGCATTGGAGAAATAATTTCCTCAATTCCACCCCAAAGTCCAAGAAACAATTCTATGTTATTTTGCTCAAATTACTTAGAGGTCTAGATCTGCTATTACAGAAAGAAGTATTTTCTATGCCAGCCTTGGTTGAGATGCTGCTAAGAAAAATAATGCCCAAGTTTTCCTTTTGAATGATTACTATGTACTTGCTGTATTTGTGTATGTTGCCTATTTCTCCTCCCTGTTTTGTTGCCATAAAACTACGTCTGGGAATTCCACTGCTAGAAGGTTGGAATTTTATATTCCACCATAGCTCTATGGAACGCCTGTTTGGAATGAGGCCTGCAAGTTTATAAACTGGGAAAACAAAAAACAAAAAAGATATCCCTATAAATGTTGTTGCTCCTTAAAATTTTCAACAGTTAGTTTAGCTCAAGGGAAAATCACTTTAATAAGATCCAAGGCCAGAAACAAAGCTGCTGAGAGAGCTTTGATTGGAAATGAGCCTAGCACTTATTTAGAAAATGCCTTGAAAGAGGATTCTTTTTTTAAAAAAAAAATATTTAGTTTCATTATGGAAGGACCAAAATATGTGCTTGGAAGTCTGAGGATTGCAATTGAGGCAGCATCAAGAGCCTCTTCAATAAGATCTTCCTGGCCATCGCGCCTTTGGATAATAGCTGGCCAAATCACCATTTAGGATAACACTTAAACACTTTCAACTGTGTACATCGGTAACAACAACACTGGCACCCCAGTTTTAAGAGGCAAGGCAGAGAGCCAGGAGCATCCTGCTCCTCCTTGTGCCCTGCCCACTCGGAGAACGAGCAAGGAGAAGAGGCATTTCCATGACTTTACAACAATCAGACTTCCTACCTTTCTTTCCTTGCAAAGAGAGATGGAAGAAATGTCCTGCTTTAAAGAAAGTTGTAGGGAAAAACCAAGCGGCTGTTGCAGGAAATTGAGTCCTTTCAGTCAGTGGATACCAGCGAGCGGAGTTCTGTGTGTGTGTGTGTGTGGAAAAATAGAATGGGAGGAGCAGCTGTGAACGAGTGACCTCCTGAAGCACAGCTTGCTTTGTGAAGCGAGCACTTGGGAGCCAGTGGCTCGCATTTGCATGGATTAGCTCCACTCCAAGAGAGAGAGAGATTTAAATATATCTAGCACAGTACCAAGAGATGGAAGGGAAAGACGGAAAGGAGGAAGGAAGGGGGGGGGAAGAGAGAGAGAGAGAAAGAGAAGGAAAGAGGGAAATAAAGAGGAACGAAGGATACAGAAAGACCGAAATTGGAGATTAGTGAGAGAAGCACATTCAAACTGAACAAGTCAAAGAACCATAGCTCCCTCTTCATGTCATCTTGTGAGATAAGAAATGTTGTCATTAAGAGTTATTGAATACAAGGAGCAGGGAGGAAAGTGAGTCAAAATCTTTAGCTTCATCAGGAAAAAAAAAAGAACATGCAACAATTGGGAAACAATTTCTCAAATATTTTGTCACTCGTGGGGTTGACCGAGGCTAATGGGAGTTGTGTGTCAAATCTCTGGAGAGCACCAGCTTGCTTAACCCTGTGGAGGAATTCTTATCTAAAACTGTGTATTTAACCTGATAATCCCTGAAACAGCCAGGTAAAGGTGACTGTTCCAGTTTCTGTATTACAGGTGGATATTTAGTGGCAGCTTGCCAGATTGTCACTGAATCTCTAGTTACACACTCACAAACTGAGAGCAAGTCTGTCTGTGCTCAGCAGAGTTGTCTTTGGAGAAAACGTCTAAGGCTAAGCAATGGCATTGTGCTATCTGTAAGTTCCTTCAGCATGGTTTTTCAGTTAAGCCACATAATTGTTGGCTTGGTTCACACAATATGCTAACCAGTGATCCACGTGTTGGCTACATATTGTGTGGGAGCCCAGCCATTGTATGGAAGAATTAGCTTCTATTTTCTTCTGAAAATTAATCCCAGTTGTTAGTTGTTAAATAAGTGGGAGATGTGCAGTACAATTCTATATAATTCTTCAGCAGTAACATATAAAAGATCTGCCTCGCGGATGCCTTAAATCATGGAGGTCTTACTTCGTAGCTCAGTAAGCTTTCTGAGTAAATATGCACAGCATGGTACTAGTCATCTATAACTGAGGAGATTAAGACAGAAACAAAATCCTATATCAAGTTAGGTTACAAGATCTAGGCTGCAAAACTCTGGAAGAGCATTAGATGAGACCACAGAATTGAAGTTACTATCGCTTTACAGCCATCTGGTGGTGATCTGGATTTTTGCAGTTTAGATCTGGCAGCTGCACATCTAGAACTTGGTGAGTATTTGAGAGTACTTCAGTCTGCTGAAGCTTCAAAGGATCCCCTGAAGTAAAACAGATTCACAGTTGAATCAAGTGGCTCTGAAGCACTTCTTAGATTCTGTGGCTTTTCTGCTGCTATTACTGACAGTGTTGTAACTTCACTTACATATATGACACATCAGGGGGAAGTTGAGTAACTCTTCAACTTGGGTTGGCTATTCATGTCAATGAGATTTTGTGAACTTATTAAGTTATCTATCAGAGTTCTGTGGCGATAGCACAACTAATATTGCTTTGTAGCTTCATTCACTTTCTCAGCTGTGCTCTCTGTTGTGCTAGAAAGTCACACTTTTTAATTAGGTTCAGCTTAGCTTGCAGATGTATAAACACAAGCTCAAAGATGAACAGTCAGACCTTTCCACTTACACCAAGTCTTAGTTTTAAACTTTGCACAAATGTTGGGAACAGTTCTATTTTTCAATAATGAGTAAGAAGATGCTATGCATCCTGCCCAACCTGATGTCCACTGAGGCCAGTGTTAAAGGGGTCATTTCTAGGAAGTACCAAGCTGGTTCATTAGCTCTGCCATTTTGGGGACTCTCTTACTCTGTACAACTCTAGGCTGGGTAGTTTGGACCATGGTGTGCCATTCTTTCTTCATCCCAGCAATCTCCGTCTTAGAAGACAGGCAGAGAATAATTTCAAAAATTTAATAAGTTCCATTTTTGAAATAATTCAATGGAAATATGGTAAACATTGGTATATTCATGGGCTTCATTGGTATGCTGTCCAATCCTGAAGACTCTAGGTAAAAAAGGTAAAGGAGTCCCTGTGGATTTTATTCTGCTAGTCATTGCCGACTCCAGGGGCAATGCTCATCTCCGTTTCAATGTCATTGAGCCAGTGATGTCCAAAGATATTTCCATGGTCATGCGGCCAGCATTACATCATGGAAAGCTGTTAACTTCCCATCAAAGTGGTACCTATTTATTTACTTGCATTTGCATGCTTTTGAATTGCTAGATTGGCAGAAGCTGAGGTGGGGATAGGAGCTTATGTCATCATGTGGCACTCGGGATTTGAATCTGGGCTGCTGGCTTTTCAGCCGACAAGTCCAGCATCTTAACCACTGAGCCACCACGCTGCCCCTGGAAGACTCTATACAGCTAGCAATTTCATTATAAGGTAGGCATACATAATAAAAAGGGAAATTATCTGAATATGCCAGCAAAAGACAAATTGAATCAAAAGATAAAACCAAAAATACAAAAGTTGTGTACTCAAAAACACCTTCTCCTATGCTAGATGGAATAGGGCAGCTTTCTAAAAGCCCAGAAGGGACAGATTTGATAAATTCTATGGGAAGGAAATTCCAAATAGTTGATGTACTTATTGAAAAAGCACCTCAGATGGCAATCACATTGGGACAGAATGTGGAAGAAAGGAATCTTGTTTGAGTCTGTTTCATCGAGATCTGTAGGGATATACTTTCCTTGGATGTTGGGGAACAATCTGAAATTGTCCAAGCAGTCAGATTGTGCAAGACTTCTTGAGCAAAGGGATACACCGCCTCTTCTTTCAGAGCCAATGAGAACATCCTCTCAAAGTAGTGGCTGAATCCAATCTCTTGTCACCTCATGGGAGGCCTTAACCAACCATAAGGACAGAGATCCAAGTGCAAAGTGGTGGAGACAACAATATAGAGAGCCACAGATAAACCCAGAATGGTCATAATCAGTTCCCAAGACAACACCCCTGTCATTTCCATTGCATAGTCCAGCAAGAGTCTAATTCTTTTGAAATCTATTGAGCTAATGCTACAAAACATTTTTGCAGCAGCCCTTCAAATGTTCCCAGTGATAACTGAAGTCCACTGGATGAATTTCAACAGACACAATCAGAGGGGCAAAACTATTGCCTTTTGCTGCTCATATTGCCATTCTGTAGATTTGGACATGAGCTTTTAACAGTGTCTCATTGACCTGAGGTCAACGAGGTCTTTCTCCAGTGATGCTTTAGGTATCTCCTCTGCCTCTTCTTCCTAAGCTCCTCAATAAATCACAGAGCAGCAGTGGATATGCAAGAAAGGAGAATCTATTTTGAGATCCAATCAAGCACCCAGTGACTGCCTTATTCCAATGGGCAACCAGATTCTCAACTGAAGTGCCCCCCATGTCCTTGGGGAAACTCCCACTTTCAGATCACACATGCCAACCTTGAAACAAAAATCAGATCTATTGTGTGATCTCTCATATGCATCAGGCCTTCAATAAACTCGCTCGGGTTCATGGATGTCACGATGATAATGAATTCCTGGGACACTTCAGACCCATTATAAGAGAAGGCAGACTGAAGCAGCAGGAGCAACAGCCTTGGGAAATCGGCATCCAAACCCAAAAGCCATATGGACCTCTCATCCTCCAACAATCCAGGTTCCATCATTTTCTCTTTAGAAAGGCATTGGAGTGTAGCCTAGTTGCAGCTGGCACAGGACCCATTTGGCAGACACCTTTCCTTCAGAAGAAGCCCTTACATATCCCCTGCGGGTCTACGACAATTCACTGCAGCCAACTCACTATGACCAACTCGCCACAGCCAACTCGCCACAGTGAAATCGTCGCAGGACAACTCACTGCAGGGCAAGAGTTACACCGATATCAAAGAAATGGTGGAATAGAATCATTAAAGAAAGGATGCAGAAGGAGGCTAAAGTTGAACCAGAAAGGAAATGTGAAGGGCAAAAATTAAAATATTTTTTATTTATTTTAAATAATTAAATAGAATTGTTAAACTGTCCCGCAGCGAATAGTCTTGCAGCAAGTTGGCCGTGGTGAATTGTCCCACGGCGAGTTGGCTGTGGCAAGTTGGCCACAGCGAGGTGGCTGCAGAGCGTTGGCTGTGGCAAGTTGTCCCATTCCTTCCCCTGCATCTCCTCCTCTGCTTTGGGAGCTACCCATCACTGGATTAACCCTAATACCAATCTCTGGCAATGAAACTCCGAGTTTTCTTCTTCCTTATTCTTTTACTTTGTTGTCAGGTGAGCACTGAAGAAAGTAGAGCAAGGCTAGCTGTTGCATCATCCAATGGAACAGAGAAGAGAAACCTTTAGATTTCATGTCGTATCTTCAGTGGACTACACTCAAGAGAATATATTTTTTCACATTCCTTTTCTCCCTTTACAGGAAGAAAAAGAGAGGGACTTCAGGCACTGGCAGACTTTCCATTCACTTTATTGCTGGAGTTCTAAAATAAGCATCCACACTTCTAAAGGTTCCAAATTTGGAGAATATAATTCTATGCACATTCACATTCTCGGCCATTCTTTCTCTTCTAAACACCATGTTATAACCTTATAAATATTTAAAAAAAGTGGTCTTAACCTAGGTCAGGGGTAGGTAACTTTGGCTCTTTTATGACTCGTGGACTTCAACTCCCAGAATTCCTGAGCCAGCCAGGAATTCCTGGCTCAGGAATTCTGGGAGTTGAAGTCCACGAGTCATAAAAGAGCCAAGGTTGCCTACCCCTGACCTAGGGCATCTATCTTCTTCCTTCCACTGTCATTTTTCTTCTGCTCATCTTGGCAGTAGGTATCTACAAATGAGGACCAAGAAAAAGAGTGACAAAATGAGAATGGTACAATATGATGCATCATCCATCCTTAGGTACTTGTGTCTAACATGATGCAAATGCAAAAAGGCAGAACAGGTGACATTGCATTGCATGCTTGTTTTGGCATCTTTATGGCTAACTGTGGACACTTATGGCCTTGCCTGTCTTCATTTCAAAAAATTTCTTTATATATAACTACACACACGTAGACATACATTTATATCTCCCTTAACTCTATCTCCTGTCTCCCTACTTGGAAGTGGGGTCATAGTTTCTCACCTACAGTGTGAAAATTCGGGGCATTGTCAGATATGAAATGGAGGCTGCCAACACAGTTTTTAAAGCTGCTATTTATAATGGAAGGAAAACAGGAAACACAAAGAACCTTAATTTAAATCATATGCTTTTACTTAGAGTAGAGGATGAATAGAGTAACAAATATTTGCAGGATAAGTATAATATGACCTCATGTTTTCAGTGATACATCATCCATACCAGAAAAAATTAACAGGTGCTATTATATAATTCCCTCATGAAGGAATATAAGTTCCCTTAGAAATAATCACAATGCTAAAAAAAAAGTGACATCAAATAAATGACCAAATACACAGGAGAGAAAGTGAGGAATATTTTAAATATTATAATTACTCTGTGATTCAATAATTAGAAACTCTCTGTATCCTATAAACAATCTATGACTAATAAATATGCATTCAATTTTCTCAAGTAAAAGGAGAATGTAGGAGTGGAAACATATGATATCAAAGGCTGTAGAAATTGCCTCAAAACTTAATATGCAATGTCTCTTAAATGCAAAAAAACAGGGAGTTGTTTTGATCACTACATCAGGCAATATTACTGTGATCCTACAGAACCAATCCATATGTTATACATTCTTTTTTTTTCTTTTGAGTTTTATATGTAGTTTTACTATTTGATTGCTGCCTTGAGAATTTTTTTGGCAGACTGACAGGGTAACATTCTTGGATACTATAGGAAATGTAAAAGGATAAATGTTAATTGCTTTAATTCATTTACATTGCAGTACTAATATTTACTCAGAGTTCCATGGTCCTAAACTTTGGAACTCTCCAGTGGTCTTGCTAATGACAAGTAGAACATCTCTTTTAATATTTAATCTCATTCTACAGAATACAGAATCACAGAGTTGGAAGGGACCTTGGAAGTCTTCTAGTCTAACCCCCTGCTCAAGTAGGAGACCCCGTACCATTCTGGACAAATCTCTTCTTAAAAACCTCCAGTGATGGAGCACCCACAAGCCATTCCACTGATTGATCTTAAGGACAGAAAATTTCTCCTTAATTCTAAGTTGGGTCTCTCTTTGTTAAGCTTCCATCCATTACTTCTTGTCTTGTCTTCAGGTGCCTTTGAGAATAATACTCTCTCCTCTCTATGACAGCTCCTCAAATATTGAAACTGCAATCATGTCATCCCTGATCATTTTATTAGATTAGACATTCTCTGTCCCCACAATCATTCATCAGACAGTTTAGCCTCCAGTCTCCTAATCATCTTTGTTACTCTTCTTTGCACTAATCCTCTTTCGGAGGATTAACACCTGATCCATCCTTCTTTTGTGCTGTGGGACCATCAACATCAGGAAGATGATTATAGATATTTTTTTTTTTAGAAAGATAGAGAAGAGAAAGCAATCTTCACTTTTCCATTTTGAATTTGGGGCCCTTGCTTTTGGGGGACCAAATTTAACTTGCCCTATCATTCCTGGCACAATCTGAACTATTATATGAAATCATACTAATGGATTGCTAAGATAATATGTTATGTCGGCTGCGTAGTCTAAATTATTGCAACTAAGATATCTGATGAAATGATTAACTGGTACTGCATGTTTAAAAATATTTCAGAAAATTAAATAATCAACCACAGCTATTTCTGATATATAAGAAGCAGCTGAATTATTTTCTTGATTTAATACAATATTTGTCTGTATGGATTTGGTGAAATGAAAGGTAGCATCTGGTACTTTTCGGTCATCTTTCATTGCTCAGAATTATTGGATTGGATCTAGAAGGAATATTTCAGTACAGAGAAATGGCAGTGCAATGCAGGCTTGCTGAAAGAAAAAAAAAGGGATTGCACTCATCCCCCCCCCAACCATTCACAGACATTTGCTTGTCACTGTAATCAAAAGCCATTTACCAATCCTTTTGAACAACAAATGTTGCAAGGGGTGCCTGAGCTACAGGAGGAAATGGAAATCATAAAATATAGTAACTCCATAATTTTCTTCAGTAGAGATATTCTTTGTGTTAATTCTGAGTCAAGATTAACTTCTGGTAGCTTCACATATATATGATTATGCAGTTTTCTATGCAATAATATGGAAGTAGTTCCCTTCCTGGTGCTAACCAAGTTGAATCCTTCTTAGCTTTCTCAAAGTCAGCCAAGGTTCGCTAAATACTGTTCCAACCTCCAGAGTGATTATATGAACTATCAATTTCCTTTCTTCTACATTTATAACATTTATATCTCAAGTCCTGATAATGAAGACTCTAATTCATTTTAGTAAATTCTGTACTGGCCTAATTCAACAGTGTCTTAAAGCATGGAAAGCACTGTCTGCCTGTCTCATTGATATTAAAGATGAAATGCTCAGCAAACTCAAGGACAACCCTGTTTTAACATCACAAAAACAGCCCATTCAAGCTCCAATTTTAAACAGCTTTTAAAGCTTTGGGGCTGAATGGATAAAGGTTTCATATTTACTTTCCCCCTCATTCATTTATTTATCCTCATGTTCTTTCTGTGCTACAGATGTTGATCCTGACTCATTAAACGGTAAAGTGTCTCTAGCAAAGCAAGCTTCAGAGATCCATCACATCCATGATAGTGCCTAGGTAACTTCACTCTCTAGCAAAGAAACTGAAGCAGGACATTTGGTGAAATCCATATGTGTAACTACAATCATTCTCCACCTTGAGGTTACCTAGCCAGCAGCTTGCTAGAGGCTTTTGTTTTTTAGTCTTTCTGGGGAAACAACAATGTAATTCTAGGGAAGAGAAGAAATCCTGCTCTCAGATGGAGTGCGACCTTAAAATATTAAAGAATCACATGCAAACTTCTCCATGGACTGGTCTGGAAATCAGATTGAGTTTGCTAGTTTATTTTCCTCTGTCTTGATGGACTCAATTTCTCAAATAAGTCTTTTGAGGCTCATTTTCCATTTCAGATGAGTTTGTCCATTTTTCCTTTGTTTCCATTGACTCTTTGAAACTTATATTCTATGTTACTATTTACTGTTATGTCTTAATGCACTACATGCTATTTTAAACAGATATTTTTCGTACCAGTTTGTGTTTGCATTTATCCCAGCAGGTTGCCCTAACTGAGTGGGGCTGGCCTAAAAAGCTGAATTGAGACCCAAAGCAAATAATACCCCTCAGAAAAAATCCTCAGGGCTCCAGTTATCTACCATATGTTTATTGTGCTACTTTGCCTGAACAAAGAAATAGGAAGAGAATGAGGCATCAACTCAGGCCTAGTTGTGCCTTTCTTCAGCTTCTTCCCCTTAGTCTGTGAGTTGAATTTTCTTTACTCTCTGCTCACTTGAATGGGAATGTAATTTTTCATGGGATCTGGATAAAACAGGCTTATCATAAGTGCTAAAGCAGTTAACATAACTGTTCCTTATGTTAGATGAACTGATAAAATTCCTCTTCAAACTTCCCATCTCAATATGTGTAAATCAGAAGAGAGAAAAATGGGAGCAAAACTGCATCCACATTTTTTCTCCGCTCTAAGAGCTTTACACATTCAATATTATTATTATTATTTTTAAAAATATTATTCTAAACTGGGGAAGGCATCTTCTTTCAAGATCAAGAGTATATTTTGCCTTGAAGTGATATGTGGGGCATATTCCACACCCTCCAAAATGAGAGCGACTAAGGTAAAAAAAAAATCTAAAGTGTATTTAAATTTAATTGAACAAATAACTATGTTCATTCCTAATTTATTTAAATGATGTCCCATTCTGTTAATTAAAATTGCAGCATGACAATACTTTGGAAAGACATCTCTAAGGCTTGGGGGGGGGGTGCATTAGGATTTTCTGGGTCAGAGTTTGTAATATCAGTCACAATGTTTGTGTATTGGAACACATGATCCTCTGAGCCAGAAGCTGTTTATCTCAGAAGCTGTGGACACGGATATACTAACATTTCCCTATTTTCGGGCCATCTATAGATATCTATCAATCATGTGTGTGGATTTTTTTTAAAAAAAGAGGGAAGTATTGCAATTGATTTGGCCTCTCCATACTTCCTTGCATGTAAAACAAATTGTGAGACAATAAGCAGATAATATTATAAATGGAATAAATATGGGTCACGCTTTGGATTCATAAATGAGGAAATAAATGATATTACAAAAATGATTTCAAGAGAGAGAGAGAGAGAGGGAGGGAGGGAGGGAGAGAGAGACTTAAAAAAACTGGCAGTAAATCAAAAGTTGTGAGGCTCGTTCACACTTAGGAGATGGTACAGTTTGACGAACAGCTGCGATGGAAGTTGGAGATCACATGCATATGAAATGAATTTTTTAAAAAGCCAACGAAATTGTAGCAGAAATGGAATGCTAATTTATGGCACCTATTGAAGGAAACAGAGCAATATATCTGCATATAAATGGCCTCCGACTAATGCTCTATGCTCAGCCATTATCCAGCCAAAAGGAAACAAAACACATTTTTACTGTATTGAGTAATCATCGGAAGCTTTCTTCAGTCTCATTAGTTACAAAGTAGACTTTAAAGAAAGCTTGAGTAGCATTTGAAATAAAAGAGCACTTCATCCTTACATAAAGGAAGAGATGATAAAAGAAATATACTATAAACAGCATGATTAACCCCAAAGGTAAATGAGCTGAGTCTCTGCCTGAATTGACAACTGAAATTGTACTTTCCTAACAGTTAATCAACTCTAGAAAATTCAATAATGATCATCGTTTGGTCTAACCCAGGGATGATTTTTGATTTTTGTTTAGATTGCTGTATAAAAGGGCACTGGCTAATTTTAAAGAGAGATGATAATACATTTCCGAGTTACTGAATTACACTCATACAGTGTAAAGATGTGTTTTACTACAATGAACAAACCGCCAGATCTTTTTTCAATGTTGTCATCTATTGTGGGCAAACTTAGTCATCTCATGCACCATACAACGTACTCTTGCAAATTAGAAACCGCAGATTGGTTAAAAATTATTAAAAGAATGGTAAGCTGTTTGGAATACAAAGAACGGAAAGTCAGAGATTCAGTATTAATCTATATTATTTTTAGGGTTTTTTTCTTTTCTTTTTAAATTTATAAATAATTTACTAGAGATTTTGGCATTAGACTCAAAAAAAATTATACTTCTTTTTGTTATAATAAAAATAACAATATGCTGTGCTTGGAACTCTTGTAATGGCATATTGAGTAATAATTGCACAATCTCAGTAATTATCTGTTTATTCATAGATTACATACTTTTTGAAAATACGTTTTTAAATAAAAGGATTTTAATAAAACTAAATAATAGGTGCCTTATTCAAAAGGACAGTTTAGCCATATATTTTTTTCTCAAAACAGAAAGTGTGATTGACATGAACCCCATGATTGACTGGGCTGATAGATTTGCAGTGTCACAGACTGATTGATGATGATGAAGATAGATGAGAAAGATGATAGATAGATGTGTGTGTGTGAGAGAGAGAGAAACAGAGAGACAGAGAGTTTTATAATTAATATAGAAGAAATGATGGCATAACAAGCCTGGTCATTGTTCCATGTAGTTCAGTATTTTCTTCACTGACTCACTATAGGCTTGAGAGAAGCTTCTGGATATCTTCGTTTTCAGATCCTACAGTGTTTCTCTGCCAACACAATGCAGTACCCTAGGGCCTAGGGGGACATAATTTTAAGGAAGGCTTTTGTAAAGCTTCAGCCAAGAATCTTTTTCAGTTCCATTTGGAAGATGATAACTTTTCTTTTCCAGTACAAAATATGCAAGAGATTATAGGACAAAATGCTGAATAAATAAATAAATATGCAATAAAAATCCTCTGTACTTTGGGAACTTAACATTCAGATTTCAGATTTTTTTCAAATTCAATCATAAAAGAGATGCTGTCTGATTTTAATTTGATATATGCAGCACGTTTCAGCTTAAATAGTATTAAAATGATATGCTCGTTATTTGCAATGGGGATGAGGTTTATAAATAAATAATAGTAAGGATTATTTTGATAGAAAAGATTTTATAAAAATCAGACTACCTTACTTGTAATCTTCCTTTTCTATATCTTACACAATGGTCTGAAAAATAAAAGTAAAAACAACAACCCCGATGCAGTTTGGAACCACATTGTTTACTTCACTTCAGGCAAAAGAAATCAATGAAAGCTCTTGTGAGTCATATAACTTTCTAGTTATAATCAGGGATTAAATTATTAAAACATCTTTTCAATACATCCTTGGGTACTATTTCGCACTAGGTCTAGTTTACACTATCTTATAAAATGTATTTAAAAGAATTTGAAAAAAAGAACAGGAATATTTGTGCATGGAATTGACAATGTACTCTGGTTTGAACTGAGACAAAAAAAGCTTCACTTGAAACCTTTGAACCATGTATTGATCAATAAAACAAAATTTTAAATAGCTTAAATGTTTTGTGTCCTGCTGTCACAATTGTAACAACAACAACCTGATGATCCTTTGCTTTTCATTGTGTGGAAAAAAGAGGAGAAGAAAGAGAAAATTCTATGTATATTACTTTAGTGAAATATGGGCTATACATCTAACAAATAATAAGTACATTCTAGGAGCATAATGTTACCCAGACTCATAAACTATGCTGACTGCTACCTACCTCATAAGTTGTAGAAAAATTGGTAAAAAAAAGTATGTCTTTTAAAGCATTTGCAGAAAAATACACCCTGGAAACAGTATAAACACAGCTCTGCTTTCAGCCACTTAACCATGTCTAAAAACCATTATTACAAAAACCAACCTGTTCACAAAAGGATCAGAATTCCTTTCAGTTTCTTTAAATACTGAGTTGTTCTGCCAACAAATTATTGGACTTAAAAATTAATTTCTTTAAGATTCATTTCAGTTAGGACATCTATAAAGTTTCTGGATGATTTGGTTTTTTTCTTTTTAATAATCTCCTAGGTCACATTGACAAGAAAGTGTTCCTAAAGGACCATCATTAAGTGTTGACTAGAGGGGGTTTGTTTATTGATTTACAATATTTGCAAGCTGTCCCAATTAGTTGAAACTCAGTATGGATGAGGTAAAACACCAGGCTCTTTATGAGTAAGTTACAAAGTAGAGCATCAGTGTCTGCAGATTCAGTGCCTGAATCAGGCTGCTCTGATGAAGTGGGATGGGAGAAGACTGGAGGAGGAAATATTTTACGATGATGACAGATGAACAATGAGAAGGCACCTGCTGGAGTACCTTATTAGCCCTGTAGGAACCATCTCCCATAGCTTGTATGTTGCCCGACCCTGATGCAACACAATGTCAAGTGGAGAAGAGAGCTGGTTTCTCAGTGTGGAAACCTTCCTCAGAGGGAAAGAAAGGGGGCAGAGATCACACAAGTAAAGAGTTGCTAATATGCCCACATTTGAGATTGAAATATTGATTAAAACTGTTGATACAAGTGCAGGAAAACAAGTCTCATCTCCAACTGTCCAAACAGTTTGCCTTCTTGGTTACACATTTTACTTTCAACATTATATTGAGTTGATGCAGATTTTCAGTCATCCAGGTAAAAATTGTCTAGAAGTTGAGTAATGGGAACTGGATATCTTTTCTTTTCTTTTCTTTTCTTTTCTTTTCTTTTCTTTTCTTTTCTTTTCTTTTCTTTTCTTTTCTTTTCTTTTCTTTTCTTTCTTTGTTTCTTTCTTTTTTGCTACTTATCCAAATAGCTTCTTCAGTTTGATAAAATATGTTGAATTCTTGATTTGGATTGCTGAGGCTCCAAAGAATTTGACCCTATTCCTGAATACTGAAGTCCCTAAGGAGAATAAACTCCAACAGGTTCTTTACATTTTTTTGGAGATTCTGGTTCTTACTCTCTATTACTAGCCAGTCCATTCCCCAGCTCTCTGTCCATTCTGGGTGGGGTATAACAAAGCAAAATAAAATATTTTACCATCAATAGATGGCCCACAGTTAAAAAATATATTGAAAGAAAATAAATAATCCAAGCTCTCTTATCAATCAAAGAAAAAATATTTAGAATGGGTCACATGGGAAGGTATAATATCTGATATAGGTGTATATATGTGATGTTACCAACATAGGGACAAAATGGCGGAGTTCCACACTGGGGGTGGCTGCTGGATTGATGGCAGCTCCATCTCCATGCCTTTACTTTCTGCTTTCTACTCATACATATTTATGCATTCTTGTTGTATTCCTTTTTCATTGTTTATTTTATTCTATTTTGCTTCTGTTCATTTTGTTCCTTTTTATTATTGTAAGCCACCTAGATTAGCCCCACAGCAAGACAGATGGCAAATAAATTTAACAAATAAATAAAATTTTGATATTTGCTTAGAAACCAAACAATAGCATATGCACATCTTGATTTTATCCTGGTTTAGTTAAATTTCACAAAAAAAGCTAATCAAGTTCATGGTTCTAAATATAATTGTATTGAAAAATCATAAGCCAGACAATAATAGTTTGGTTTTATCTTGGTTTTATTCAAAACAAACAAGAAAAACAAACAAACACAAAAAAGACAATCAGAAGCATTCTGTGGGATCAGGAAAAGCTGAATACCATCTCACAAGCTTCTACACTAGTGCATGCATAAAAGTAGCTGGACTTTCACAAAACGAGCATTTGTCTAATTAAATAAGCCCAAAATAGGCCACCTTAGATAACAAAGAAGAAACCATATTGGATCAGATCAGTTTACAGGTAAGCAAACTGTAAGGGAAGGCAGATATAGTTTGGTGGATCCATAAGAAATGTGAGTCTTTGGCAATGAGCTAACTTCAATATTTGTAGAAGTCAAAGTATTTCCTGCAGCTTACATTAAGTTATACACAAGAATACAGGAGAGAATTTCAGTACTTATGAAGTGATGAATGCTCATCTCTCTACAGAGTTCAAGGGAATTTAGTGTGCTCAGTACATCCACACAGATATTCAGCAACCCCTGAAGATATTTCTTCTGCTAAGGATCTATTTTTAATAGGTTTGTAACAAACCGCTCAATAACCATTTAAAAACCTAGAAAAGATAGGAATGTTATAGTTTAAACTTACTTTTGCCATCCTAAAACAAATAACTTGATCAATATCAATAGAATACCACAAAACAATATTACTGTAATGTTATATTTGCCCTTTCCTATTAATGATACTAGGAAAGCAATTCATAAAATGGTGTAATTGTGACACACATAATTGTGGCACAAACAAACAGTACAGTAGGAGTCTGTGGTCTATTGTGCACCAAACTAAAAGTAAACTAAAGCAGTGCTGATGCATTTATCCTACTACATAAATGTTTCTACACCTACCACTTAGGGTTCTTTGGCTTCTCCAGACCCTGATTGGAATTTTAAGTTTGATTTGAAATCATTAAATTTGAGTCAATCTGAACATGCAATTTGATTTAAAGAGTTAATTTCACATTTTCAATTGGAATTATCAAATTAATTCAGTTTGAAGATTATTTTCAATAAAAATCTGTGTCTGGGAGCTCGTACATTAAACTCTAGTTTTGAAGATATAGAATCTTTGAAACAATTGAGGGTACAGGTTTCAGCTTCAAGCACCACATTAATCTGGCAGTTTAAAGGGAAAAAAATAGCTCAATTGCCTTCAAACTAATGAACTGAATCTTGAATGAAAGCTTCATATTGTCCTATTGTTATTACAATGTGGCCATCCTAAATTGGCAAATAAAGTAAAAGTTGTACAGATGATCAGATATGAGTTCAACCTGTTCACTAAGGTTTACATATTTGATATTAATGGAATTTACTATATCCCTGTGAAATATGCTGTGCAGATAATTGAATTATGTAGATGCTGTTCAATAAAAGTGACATTATATTGTAATTGGCTGAGCATATGAGGCTTTCCTAACCTCATGATCACCAGATATGTGTCTAATACCATCCCTAAAATTCAAAACACCTGGAAGAAACTATAACTTGCTCAGTATTAAGTGGCCATACCCAATCCTACAGAACTCTTGGTGAAAATAATCAGTCTAGCCCTACTGCTATTAACATATTGAGGACAACATGCACTGTTATTGGAAGCAGATTTAAATCTATTGCATGTGCAAGATCCGATCTCCCAAACCAAGTGAACTACTCTGTTCATCCATTATGACAAGGCAGCTTTGCCATAATTAGTGATTCAATGGCACGCTGGTGTTTGCTACCATTTGATCACGGGACACATGTTAAATAGATTTTACATGGGAAAAGAATGGAGAACAATCAGATTTGCAGCTGGGATGGGATACCACCATAAATCCTTTTCCAGCTGGGAGCCCTAAGCCTTTCAGGGAGGCTAAAGAGGAAAAATGGCTAAGAGCACTGCAGGACTCCACCGAGCCACCCAATCACATCACAGAAATGAATCTCCAATGAATCTGATAGCACGTTTAATGCTGGACATAGTTAAGAAAATCCTGCTGACCCCCGCTGGTGATCACTTTATACGGTGAAGCATAAGATGTGATTATGCAATGTTCTGCAGCTCAGAGAATGTCTGATGAGTGAAAAATTCACTTTGTAGAGGACCTTAATGGAAAAGCAAGCAGAATTCTGTCAGAGGATGCCTCCCAGAGAGGCAACATAAGCATATTGCTTTAGCTCACAATCTCGCTCCCTTTATTCCCCTAGCTTTGGTGTAGCTTTATGAAAGTTCTGACTTTTTTTCCCCCACACTTCCAAAGCAACCCACCAAGCCTCCTTTCTTGAGATTCCTCTATAAGGAACTTGGCTGGATTTTCTAGCAGGGATTCGTTTGAATGTAAGAGCAAGAAGCAATAGCAAAGATAACATTTTTTTTTTTTGTAGCAGACAGACTTTTCCTCATTTTTTACTCATATTCTTTTAATTACTATGCTTATTACAGATAAGCTTATATATATATATTTAAGTATTTGTTTCTTTTGTTGGTTACTTTAAAGTAATGTTTCTCAACCGGCTAGGGAATTCTGGAAGTCCGTACATCTTAAAGTTGCTAAGGTTGAAAAACACTGGTTTACAGGGAGAAAATAATAAAGACAGTAGATAAAAGTTGCTAAAAAAGAAGAGTTAGGTTTACTGATGAGCCATTAACTCAACAGATTTGGGCAGGAGATAGCAAGGTACTGGAGGAGGATGCTGGCAGCCATGCAAATTTAATCAATAGTTTCATTGGCATCCATTCATGAAACAAGAAAAATGTTTCATCTTGTCCTTTACATCAGCCAAGAAAATAACCTCGACTTTTACCTTTGTAAAGGTAATGAACCATCTTGTTTGCAGAACATTCCCAAATAAAATAAAATAAAAATTAAGGACACCAGGAGCTCTGTGGATTATATTTTCATTGCCATCTAGTCCTCATATAAATAATTTTTTGATCTGTATACAAAACCCTATTGGCAACTGAGGTTTTTTTTTTTTTTTTAATTACTCAATAGTGTAGAAAATTAAAGAAAAATGTGAAAGAAAAAATAGAAAAAAGAAAAAGTGAGAAAACAGAATTGTGATTCCTGCCCTTCTTTCCATCAGGTAGTTACCATCCTATTTTCCCCCTTTCTCTTTAACACTTTTCAATCCCCAAAATCATCAGTTCAGTCTTTTCTCCTTTCAACAAAAAAAGTCCATATAAGGTTTCCAAACTTTTAAAAAAAATATTTGTCATTTTTCCCCCCTGACCAGATAATTCAGATCTCAGAGGTGGAATTTGTAATGTTATAGTATAGATCCAAATAACAGAGAGTCTGCAATTTTATAATTAGTTCAGTTTCCGTTTGAAGACACTGAAGCATTGAACTAAATGGAATGAATGTTAGGCTTTGCTGTTGTGAAAAACATAGAAAGTGCAAACCATTGTTTTGAGATCCTATAATTTTAGAAACACAAGCAGATCACATTGGAAATCTTGGTGTGTGTTTTTTCTTTCTGTTGCATTTAGAATGTATGAGAGGTTTTAACTCCGATAAAAGCTATGGCAACAGTGCCACATAATACATTTGTAAAGGTGAGCAATATTTTAATCTTAATCTGTAACCAGTTTTATAATGCCACCCATTCCATCTCAAGTAGGTTTTGAGAATAGTTTTCTTTCTTTCTATTCCCCCCCCCCCCCAAAGAATCTTAATGCATTTGCCTATTAGGAGAAGCACTTACATACTGTTGCTGAACACATTAGTATGTCCTTGAAATTTATGGACTGATGTTATAAATACAGCTGCATTATTACACGTTTGTCCCTCTCTCCTCCCTGTTACTGGGCTGTGTCACTGCAATCCAGAAAAAATGAAGCAGCCTTGTAAAATAATTAAATAATGGCAGTCCTCATGGATTTTGGAAATGTTGCCCTTGTATGCTGCATATAATGAATCAAACAAGCATAGAAATGTTGGGTGTTCTGTCTTTGTAGTCCTCCTTTTAACTGGTCATTTTCATATTGAATTGGACTCTTTTTTTTTTTTTTTTTAGAAATAAAAGATTATTCTTAATCTTTTATTTCTAAAAATAAAAGATTTAAGTTTTGTTGAGCAGTTTGCAGCATCTAAAATAAAAAGGTTACATTTTGCTGAGTAGTTTGCAGAATCTAGCCTTGGGTGCTCTTGAACGAGAGCTAAGCAAGGTCACCCATGATTAGAATTTGAATGAGAGACCACCAGGAGATCCCATGGCTATAAGTTTAAATTTGGAAATGGAAAAACTATGCTGGAAGAAAGCAATGCCAAATCACTTCCTTAATATTGCAAAGATGTAGCAGTTATATAATTGACAGGAATTGAGCTGGACTCCTATAAATTTTATTATTACCAAAATAAAGGAAACTATATCAGTAAATCAGAGTCCTCTATCAATATATTCCATTTTTGAAGTAATGTTTTAATCATCTTAGACTGAACTCTGGACTTGAAAAGACATTCAAGAACAAAACTTGTTAACATAAAAGAGAATTTACACTAAAAATAAAATTGCCCTCAAATCCTGTCCATTTGACATGCCAACCAATTTGGTCTGTTTTCAATAACATGTTGAAGCATTTTATTCTGTCTACCATCAAAAGGTTTGTTAGCAGGGATGGTTTCATCATAGTTGAATGGCATCATGATCACAACTTCTAATAAATGATAAAAACCTGAATGGTTTTTCTTCTTTGGTTCTGTTGTTCTCTTGATGGTTTTCTTGTTTTGTTGAGGTCTGTCTCTCTTGTCCTTGTGGTCGGGAAGATCATCCTCTTCTTCACATCTTCCAGAGTTCAAATAGGATCAAATACATCAATAACTTGCCATCCTTTAGACATCTCCATCAGTAGCAAGTATCTCTCCAAGGCAGGGTACCCTAAGTATTTAAACAAGCATTTAAATATATGCTCTCAAGGACTCAACTTAATAGGCTTGTGTGTGTGTGTGTGTGTGTGTGTGTGTGTGAAAGAGAGGGGGGGAGGGAGAGGGAGAGGGAGAGGGAGAGAGAGAGAGAGAGAGAGAGAGAGAGAGAGAGAGAGAGAGAGAGAGAGAGAGAGACCCCAAAAGGACAATTTCCTGCGTGAAACTGCAGCAACTCCTTTGACCTTAAGATGGTGGATCTTTCAGATGGGAGGCAAAACCATTATCCTCATTCCCAGGTCACATACTTTGATTTAGTTTTATTCAGTCGAGCAGATCCTGTGAAGCTACTCAATGCTTTCCAAAAACACAAACAAAAATGGGAAATCTCAGGTTTTTTAATATTGCTATAACCATAACTAAATAGACTAGCTTATTTTGGCACTGGGCCCTTTTATCGATGCTGCAAGACTGGTTGCTGATTTAATTAGTTTCCCTCCCCCCCCCCCATTTCAACTTTTACCCTTTTCCTTTAAAAAAAGCTAGGCTCCAGAAAGCATCTGCAGCAGTCTTGTTTTGATTCCTTCTTTATCTTTTCAGGGAAGATTAGGATCAGGACCTGTCCTGCTCCTGCCCCTGCTGACCATAATCCATTTTAGAAAAGAGTTAGCAACGGCTGCAGCAGCCCAAGCAAAATTCCACATTGCGTTTGCAATTATCCATAGGATTTGCGGAGCACAAAGCAAAAATGCTGGCTTTCAGAGGACATCTGCTCTAAATAAAATGATGCCATAAATTTTAAAGACAACCATCGACGGCTCTGTTGTTGTAAAGGCAAAACATTTTGGCGTGTCAGAGCAAGTTCTCATGTTCATCCTCTTGCCAATGAGGTCAGTCATGTTTATTTTTGGGCTCTCTTTTTACACACCCTTCTCCCCGGCTTTAATGAAATTAGCATGTAATGCTTTCAACGCCTGGATATATCAACTTTCCTTCTTTGGGAAACATGTGAACATCATTAGAACACATTTTCCATCTCTTTTCCAAAATAACCTCCTAAGATAATCAGTGAAAACTCAAACCGGGCAGGGGTGTGTCTCCTCCAATTCTGATGCTATCATGAGTGGCATCCAATTCTCTCTTTGACTAGGATTTGTATACTTTGTTTTTATGATATTTATCTTTTTATACAGATTCTTATAATTGTATATTGATTGTTGATATGAGTGCTGTTGAATTGAACTATTTTGCACCATGCAGACTAGCTTTCTGTGAGATGGGCAGCCATTTAAATTTAATCAATTAATATTATTTAATGCTTCTTAAATATTAATGTTTGTCATGATATTTGGTTCAAAATCCTATGTTTCATGAGAAAGTAGATATTAATAGTGAACAAACATTTAGGATAAAGAGTTCTAACTCTGATATAAAATATAATGGGGTTGCATTTTATTTTTAAGCAATCATCAAGCTTTTTATGCTATTCTTTTGAAGTCAGAAGGCAAAAACAAAACAATACTTCTCATTACAAAGGCAGACTGATCATAACAAATTTTCACAGGCAAATTTTAAAAGAAACCTAAATCTATTATGTTTATGTGCATATGTTGTGATGTTTCTTAAATCAGGAAGGTAGTCAGGGATACAATAA